>CM059429.1:32971449-33693163 GCA_030390025.1 Squalus acanthias
AGTATTATAACTGTTACTCTGACAGTTTTGCAAACAATGTGTTTCCAATTGATAAGTTTTTCTAAATGCTTACAAAAATTATTCATCATTAAATGTTGTGCACTACTTCTGCTTGAACTTTTGGTTTTCTACTGTTTTTCCTTTCCCCTCTTTCATCGCATGCATGACTTCAGATTTTGAAAACTAACAGGCAACTGGTAAGAGTTGACTGTTTTGGATCTTATAACATTTATGATGGGTTGGGTGAGGAGGAGATAAAAGCTATACATTAATCCTCATTTCATATAGATAAATCTAAACTATTAATTACAGTTTGAACCACACTTCACAATATGATTTCTTTTACTAATAATTACAAACATATTCACATTTTAGTCATTCAGTATTCCCATTTCTTTGTACTTCTAAACTGGATCTTTGATTTCTTAGAACAATGAATGAATGCCAAAGAAATAGTATCAGTCTGTTTGCATACATCATGGGAAATGTAGCCTTTCTTGAGGCTTTAATGAACAATGTAATGGGTTTTGTGCTAAAATATATAATACTCTGAAACCTGTGAAAGTGCACTGATTAAGGTTTTTGCTTCATGCTAAAATCAGCTGCATGTCCCCTACAGAAGTATAGAATCTGCTGAGATTATCCATTATTTTCATAGGTAGATAAAGTCCACTTGGTGCTAAATTTGACATTCAAAGCAAGTTGTAGCAATGTGAAGCATTTGCATACAAACATGTATTTTTTTGATCTGCGACTGATACAGAAATAGAGTTAAACATAGCAAAAATGCCATGGTGACTTACAAATAGTAATATTTACTAGTAGGTAAATTTGAGTGGTTAATAAGCAATATTTATTTTTGTTATTTGTGCTGATCTATAAATAATAGGTAAATCTAGAGTACTATGAAAACTGGCCTATTTTTGAAGTGATCACTAAAAATGAATATTACCATCCCTAGCCAGGAAATGTGTTGCTCAATCCAAAGATGGAAGTTGTTGCTATTCAGACATATTTGGGAGGGCTGTATTGTGTGGGGGAGATTAAGTGAAATGTTGAACAAGTAAGGTTCCCAAAAATATAATTTTAAGGAGTTTTATCATTTCCAAGTACAAAGCTATTTTCAGTACGTAAATTATTACTTCAAAATCGTGATGTAGGATTCAATATTTTTTATGTAAAATTATGGGAACGTTGCTGGCTACTCTCAGAATTGCTGACTTGGCACTGGTAAGATTATGTGCAAATGTATAAAAACTACCATACTCGTGAAATACAAAAAATAGTGAAATCTTAATGAGTAATTCTTTAATGGGTGTGAGTGCTGGGAGCTGAATGAAGATGTCCTGATAACACCTGCAAGTTGAAGACCTGTCTCACTAATGGAAATCTGTATTTCACAGTTCACCACTGAATATTTTGTTAGTGTATATATACTTAAAAGCATATATTGAGCCATATAGACCAGGAAGATCAAAGATCTGTGCTAAATTAGCTGATCTCTGCCAACACAATGGGATGCTTCACTTGGCCTCACTGTCCCAGGACCAGTGAGCGATTTAAAAAGCCAGCGTTCCTGCATCTGATTGCTGTCTGGTGACCCCCGTTGGAAAATGGATGTAGAGTGAGGATGTTTTTTTATTGTTATTTGTTCTCGGGATGTGAGTGACATTGGCAAGGCAGCATTTATTGCCTATCCCTAGTTGCCCTTAAAAGGAAGTGGTGAGCCATTTCCTTGAACCACTGCAGCACTTGTGGTGATGATACTTCCACAATGGTGTTAGATAGGGAATTCCATGATTTTGACCCAGTGACGATGAAGGAACGGCGATATATTTCCAAGTCAGGATGGTGTGTAGCTTGGAGGGGAACTTGCAGGTGGTGATGTTCCCGTGCGCCTGCTGCCCTTGTCCTTCTAGGTGGTAAAGGTCGTGGGTTTGGGAGGTGCTGTCAAAGTAGTCTTGGCGAGTTGCTGCAGTGCATCTTGTAGATGGTACACACTGCAGCCACGGTACGCCGGTGGTGGAGGGAGTGAATGTTTAAGGTGGTGGATGGGGTGTCAATCAAGCGGGCTGCTTTGTCCTGTATGGTGTCGAGCTTCTCGAGTGTTGTTGGAGCTGCACTCATCCAGGCAAGTGGAGAGTATTCCATCACACTCCTGACTTGTGCCTTTGTAGATGGTGGAAAGGCTTTTGGGAGTCAGGAGGTGAGACACTTACCGCAGAATACCCAGCCTCTGACCTGCTCTTGTTGCCACAGTATTTATGTGGCTGGTCCAGTTAAGATTCTGGTCAATGGTGATCCCCAGGATGTTGATAGTGGGGATTTTGGCGATGGTAATGCCATTGAATGTCGAGGAGCGGTGGTTAGACGCTCTCTTGTTGGAGATAGTCACTGCCTGGCACTTGTGTGGCGTGAATGTTACTTGCCACTTATCAGCCTTATAAGGTATGAAGCTAGCAACATTTGAAGTTCTTGTGCATGTGGTTTAATGGGAATAATAAGAACTTGTCTGCTTTTCAAACACATTCGGTGATAGGATTGACAGATGCACTAGCCAAACAACAGAGTTTGGTCAATTTGTGCTCAGCACAGATTAATTCACATCTCTGATCACTTATCAGAAGTAGCATGTAACAGTCTTGAGGTTATCTTGCACTGCTTTGGTTAAACACTAGTTCCCGTTTAATTGGGATCAAAGCCAACATTTTAAGCTTTATACAAAAGCAAAATACTGCGGATGCTGGAAATCTGAAATAAAAACAGAAAATGCTGGAAATACTCAGCAGGTCAGGCAGCATCTGTAGAGAGAGAAACAGAGTTAACGTTTCAGGTCGATGACCCTTCGTCAGAACTGGAAAAAGTTAAAGATGTGACATTTTTAAGCAAGTGTAGGGGCAGGGAAAGGGAGGAGGGGAGGAAAGAACAAAAGGGAAAGTCTGTGATAGGATGGCAGGCAGGAGAGATTAAAAGACAAAAGGGATGATGGTGCAAGGCAAAAGGAGATGGTAATGGGACAAATTAAGAAACAAAAGATGACTAGATGAGGTGTAAACGGCAATGGCAGAATCATCAACAGCTGCCATGTGAGAGAAAAAAAAATAGGGGCTGAGGTTATAGTCTGAAATTGTTGAACTCGATGTTGAGTCCAGAAGGCTGTAAAGTGCCTAATCGAAAGATAAGGTGCTGTTCCTCGAGCATTTTCTGTATTTATTTTAAGCTTTATGTTTGAAGTTTAAAAAACATTCAGTGGACTTTCTTTAAGGTTCTCGTATTGGAAAAGATCTAACTGCCCCATTTGTTCTGTAATATAAAACCTTTTATTGGCACTGGGATGCTGGTGAGCAAAGTTCTGTGTATATATTGAAGCGCACATGCAGAGTTCTGCTTTCCCTGTCCAGAGTGTGATGCAAGCTTGCCTGTATAATCTGACACTGCTGTCTCACACTGCTCTCTGTGCAGGCATTGGGGTTGAACCTATATTCTAGGTTGGCCTTCAGTCACATTGTGCTATTAGTCTTTAATTTGATGAGAATTCGTATGTGCTGTAATAATTACTAATAAGGATTGCCCACAAAAGTAATCTTAGTTTACTTAACCAAATGAGTAACTTGGTCTACATAGATTGCTAGCTAATCTGTCTAATATTGTAATTGTTGAAATTTACAGTGGAGAAATTTCTTGCTTTCTAGCAAAGGTAATACTTCATCAATTACTCCATATTCTTAGTCATTAATATGCATTCTTTGTGAGGGTTTTGGAAGATTTGGGTTTGTGTTTTAACTCGCTTCTTTTTACATTTAGATGTCTGGAGACTGGACATTTGGCTTTCTGGTTTTCACGGTTATGCTTATTACTGTTACGTTAAAGGTAAGTACATACTACTAAAGCTGAGGGCTTATATAATAAGCTGCAGTTTATGGAAGTATGTTAGTATTACTATGCATTTTCCTGTGCTAACTTCATTTATATGATATATGGTGCACATAAGTAATAAGTGTCATCTTAAAACTAAGAATTGTTACTGATTTTGAAGGCTAGCTTTTTGTTAGCTTTGAATTATATGAAAATTATAAAATTTATATAATTGAGGCGCAGCTAATTCAAACAAAAGTATTACACAGAATATACAGCCCATTCGGCCCAACTAGTCTGTGCTGGTGTTTATACTCCACACGAGTCTCCTCACATTCCATCTACCTCATCTCAGCCTTTCTGCATATCTTTCCATTCCCTTTTCTCTCATGTACTTGTTTAGTTTCCTTTTGAAAGCATCTAGCTTTTTGTCTCAACCACTTCCTGTGGTAGCGAGTTCCACATTCTAATCCACTCTCTTGAGTAAAGAAATTTCTCCTTATTTCCCTATTGGATTTATTACTAACTATCTTGTATTTATGAATTCTTCCACAAGTGGAAACATTGGGGGGAAATTTTAACTTTTTGACCCACCAGAAGCAGGAGGGCACTGCGTCGGACATCACTGACAGGTACCCCGTCCAGAACTCAACCTGATTGACAGCTTTGGCTTCCAGTTGGGTTGGGGAAGAGACGACAGGACCAAGTAGGTCCAATCCCCGACCCTGGGTGGCTCCAATCCCTGACTGCTGGGGTGGGGGGGGGGGTTGGTTGAGTCAGATCCCTAGGGGGCTCCGATTTCCGACCCCTGGGGGTGGGGGGTCCGATCCCTTGGGGGCCGCGATCTCCTAACCCTGGGGGTGGGGTTCTGATCCTGGGGAATGGCGGGGGGGGGGGCTCCGATTCCCGACCTCTGGGGGTTGGGATCCGATCTCTGGGGGGCTGCGATCCCCGACCCCGGGGGGTGGGGGTCCGATCCCTGACCCGGGGTGGGTCTGATCCCTTTACACTCACCTTTTACACTCAAAGTAGAAGCTTCATCATTACAGTTTCAAAACTATTAAAAATGAATTTTGTTGCCCATCATTAATTGTTCACCTGATCTGTTCAGAATATTGTCAATGACTTGACCTCATTGGAAGTTACTGATGTGCAAATTGAAACTCCTCGTTCCAGCATTAATTTATATGACGCTTTATTGTTTTAATTGGAATTTCTTTTAACGTTTGGTTGCGCTAGTGTTTTATTTTATGTCAACCCTGCTGATGCTTTTGATGCTGCTTTTCCCAGTAATTCTTTTTAAATTAACTCTGTTCTGTTTTTTTCCCTCTGTCCTCCCCCTCCAAAAAAAAAACAAGCTGGGAATAGAGACACACTACTGGACCTGGATAAACCACTTTGTTACCTGGGGTTCAATAATGTTTTACTTTGCATTCTCTATGCTTTATGGAGCGGTACTTTGGTAAGTAGTGTTTTGTACTAGCTCATAAACTATTTGAGAAACTCTCTGTTCTATTGTGAAAAATACAATTGTGGATATTCAAATAACATGAATACAAATATTTATAGTTAGAAGGTTCCACTAATCTGAAGTTTAGATGTGGATCTTGCAACTTAATATTATATTTTAGTTCTTGGTTGATGCCCCTCAATAGTTTTTTTTTTACAGTTGCACAGAATAGTTATGAGAATCAAATACCAAATATAGACATACATTTTTTTGCAGGACAGAACATTTTAATATCCAAGTTCTGCAGCAATACTATAGGTTTAAAAACGTTATGGTCTGGGATTGAGGAGGGGATTCACAGGATTGTGCAGCAAAATGTACTTATAATGTGTGTCTCCAATTTCTTTCTTTATAGGCCATTTTTGCAGTCACAAGAAATGTACTGCGTCTTCATTCACTTGCTGTCCAGTGCTTCAACCTGGCTTGGCATTATTCTTTTAGTAGTTCTCTGCTTGTTGCCTGATGTCCTAAGGAAAGTATTCTGGAGACATGCCCGACCTACCTTGGCACAAAGATCACAGGTAAGTGGTAGCAACAGTAGCACACTTCAGATGCATTGTGGTTTATCTTTTGAATGTTAATCTTTATGCAGGTTACCAGAAAAAACATCCAGTTGAATAACATTTGGAATTTTAGATGATGCCCTTTTTGTGTGAATTTTATAAATCTATACTGGTATAAGCTTGCGGTTCACATCAGACAGATACCATATGGTGATAATGGACTGTATATTCTTAACTGCAGTATAAAAGTACAGCAAAGTGTTAGCTGTATGCAATTATTCTTAAAATCAGCATGGGCAGGTTGATATTTAATCTGCTATGTGTGTGTCCATATGTTAAATGATGAGTAAACGTTGTAGTCAAAGTGGTTTTATTTTGAGCAATATTTTGCTGTTTCACCGCATGCATGTATAACTCTAATTTCTCAATTATTACAAGATGCAAGTGCTATTTTGTGATGGTTAGTTAACAAAAGTTGTATCCTGCTAACTTGTGCACAGGATCATATAAAATGGGAAGTGATATAAAACTGGAATGTTTTATCAGTTAACCATTTAAAATACAGCATAAATATCTAACAATATAAAAGTTGCAGCATAACCCTCAAAGTAAATTTTGTTACGTAACTGATTTGTCCGTTTGTGTGTAACGAGTGTCCACAAGCATAGTAAAGGTGTACATGCATAACTTTCCATGATAAGTTGATTGCCTGACTTCAATTACCATCACCACGGGAATCAAGGGATATGGGGATAGGGCGGGAAAGTGGCGTTGATGTAGAAGTTCAGCCATGATCTTATTGAATGGCGGAGCAGACACGCGGGGCCGTATGGCCTACTCCTGCTCATATTGCTTATGTTCTTTTGTACTGCCAGTCTCTGGGCCCCCTTTACAGTGCTCTCAATTTGCCTCTGATGCTGAGAAGTCAATATCCCTGGTAATAGAACTTAGCAGAACACGCCTCTTATAAAGCCTCTGGAGCTGGAAAAGAGGTGTTGGATGAGTTTGGAGATTGCAAAATTGATGGAGAGGTGAAAAAGGACAAGGAAGGACAACATGCCATGGTTACAGTCTTAAAGGTTATATTTTGTGACTTTGACTGAGGCAATCTCGGTGATGTAAGCAGGGCAGAAGGAATTCAAGGTGGGAGCTTGGCAAAGATGACCACAATGTGAAGAAATGACGACGTGTTCAAAGATCTTCTAGAGGAAAGAGAATTTGGAAGATGGGATGATAGTTGTAGAATACAGAGGGGAGGAGCCATGAATGGACTTTTTAAGGATGAAGCTCTGATAGCAGTTTTGAAAGGGAGAAGGCTAGTGCTGAGTAAAGGAAGCTATCAACAATGCTAACAAGCAAAGGGGCCAAGAAAGGTAATTGAGTTGTCAGGAGGTGAGTCAAGATACGATCTATAGAGCAAGAGGTTAGTCTGATGGAAAAGAACGTACAGGGTGATATTGAATCAGGGGTAGGATGAATGAGCGGTGTTCAGAAAAACAGGGCCAAGGTTAGGAGATGTCGCTGCATGGTTGGTCTCAATCTTAGAGACAAAGAAATTCATGAGCTCTTTGCCGTTGATATTGTGAGGTTGGAGAGATTGGGGAAAGGGGTTTGAGTGGGAAGTTCCTCACAGAGAAAAGGAGCTGTGAGTTGTCTTTACCCTCTAGCATATTCCTGAAGTAATAGTTTGAGAGTGAGGCACAATGGAACTTCACGTAGTCCAGCTAGATCTGAAGATGAGTGACTAAACTAGTTGTGCTTCAGTTTGTGGCTCTTGGACTTGAGGGACCACAGATGGGAACCGTACTCAGAACAGAAGGTGTGGGAGACAGTGACTGATTTGGTGGAAATAAGGGTATCAAAGGCAAAGACAAGCGGACAGTTAAACAGGTCAAAAGTGCCAGTAGTGTTGTGATTGGAGGAGGGCCATAGGCTAGGAAATAGGGAATTTCAGAGCGAGTTTGTAAGGGAACTAGTAGAGAACTTTTTCGGGCACTGTGTGAGGTTAGTAAGGTTGGAGCAAGCCAGGGATGTGGATGGTAAAGGTGATTAGGTAGTGGTCAGAGATAACTTTATAAGTGATTGAGACCTTGGAGATGGAGGGACTGTGAGAGGTGATGAGGTTCAAGGGGTGGCTATGGATGTAAGTGGAGGAGTTTGTGTGAATGGTAAGGTTGCATAAGGACTCCAGGACAGAGGGTTCAGGGGAAAGGGAAATAGGAGAGCTTAGGTGTAGGTTGAAATTGTCGTTGAGCCATTCGGTGCAGAGGTTAGGAGAGAAGTTGGTGATGAATTCAAAGATGAGTTTAAATGCGGGACAGGAGGATTGGAAGATGGTTGAAGGAGGAGAGGTGCTGGACGAGTAGGGAGAGGTTGGACTGGGATTTGACTGAGAGCAACCAGCTGCTGTGGAGATTTGGACGGGGTAAGTGTAGTCAGGTGCAGAAGCTTTGATGAGGAGCAAGAGTACAACCCCGCAAGCCAGGTTTCTGTCGGGGCCAGGATGTCAGGATATTCATCCATGATGAGTTCATGAATGGCAAGGAACTTGTTTGAGTGAGTAAACATCTGGAAACATCTGCAATGCAGAGTGGGACAATGGTTCAAGATCCAATGGTGGGATTGGGGGAGGCAATAGAAAAGATAAGACAGATGGGAAGTAGGATGAGAGTGGTTAACCCAAGGAATGAGTTGAAGGGGTGGTTGCCAGGAATGGAGTTTGCCATTCTGGGAGTGGCAGCAACAGTTACTGCAATGGGCATGTTGGAGAATACCAAGGGAGGAGCAGAGGGGAGACCTTGGGCTCATTCAAGAGGGACTCAAGCCTAGGGCAGTGGCAGGCACTTAGAAAATCATAGTATGATTAGGTAGAGTCAACATGGTTTTATGAAAGGGAAATTGTCGTTTAACAAATTTATTAGTTTTTTGAGGATGTAACTAGCAGGGTAGATAAAGAGGAACCAGTGGATGTAGTATATTTGGATTTCCAAAAAGCATTCGATAAGGTGCCACATAAAAGGTTGATATGCAAGATAAGGGCTCATGGGGCTGGGGGTAATATATTAGCATGGATAGAGGATTGGTTAACGGACAGAAAACAGAGTAGGGATAAACGGGTCATTTTCCAGTTGGCAGACTGTAACTAGTGGAGTGCCACAAGGATCAGTGCTTGGGCCTCAACTATTTACAATCTATATTAATGACTTAGATGAAGGGATCGAGTGCAATATAATCAAGTTTGCTGACGATACAAAGCTAGGTGGGAAAGTAAGCTGTGAGGAGGACGCAAACAGCCTGCAAAGGGATATAGACAGGTTAAGTGAGTGGGCGATAAGGTAGCAGATGGAGTATAATGTGAGGAAATGTGAGGTTGTTCACTTTGGTAGGAAGAATAAAAAAACAGAATATTTTTTAAATGGTGAGAAACTATTAAATGTTGGTGTTCAGAGAGATTTAGGTGTCCTCGTACAGTAAACACAGAAAGCTGGCATGCAGGTACAGCAAGCAATTAGGAAGGCAAATGGCATGTTGGCCTTTATTGCAAGGGGGTTGGAGTACAAGAGTAAGGAAGTCTTACTACAATTGTATAGAGCTTTGGTGAGGCCACACCTGGAGTACTGTTCAGTTTTGGTCTCCTTATCCGAGAAAGGACATGCATACCTTAAAGGTGGTGCAACGAAGGTTCACTAGATTGATCCCTGGGATGAGAGATTTGTCCTATGAGGAGAGGTTGAGTAAATTGGGCCTATACTCTCCAGAGTTTAGAAGAAAAAGAGGTGATATCATTGAAACATATAAGATTCTGAGAGGGATTGACAGGGTAGGTGCTGAGAGGTTGTTTCCCCTAGCTGGAGAGTCTAGAACTAGCGGGCGTAGTCTCAGGATACAGGGTCGGCCATTTAAGACTGAGATGAGGAGGAATTTCTTCACTCGGAGGGTTGTGAATCTTTGGCATTCTCTACGCCAAAGGGCTGAGAGTGCTAAGTCGTTGAGTATATTCAAGGCTGAGATAGATAGATTTTTGGACTTTAGGGGAATCGAGGGATATGGGGATCGGGCAGGAAAGTGGAGTTGAGGTCGAAGATCAGCCATGATCTTACTGAATGACAGAGCAGGCTCGAAGGGCCGCATGGCCTACTCCTGCTCCTAATGCATATGTTCTAAAGTAGGCTGGGCATTAATGTCAAGTATGTTCATGGGATAAACAATGGGGAGGTGGAAGTGGGCATGGAAGAAGGAGAGAGAGAGCAGGGCTAGGAAGTGGCTGAAAAAGAAAAGTAGAAGTTGGGTCTGGGGCAGAGTGGCAGCCAATATGCGCATGCAGATGGACGCAGGGAGGCCCATTTGTTGGACCATGGCAGTGAGCAAGGTATGATTAGGAAAATTCCTATGATAGGGTCTTGGAAAAAAGGAAGTAACCAGCCCAATATCTTGAAGGGGAAGCTGAACTTCACACAAGTTAAAGATCTGGTCTCATCAGTGGCACGAAAGCTGCTCCTACAATGATGGTTGTAATTTGTCTGAATAACTAATATTAAAAATAAAATGGGGTGTAATTACTCCCCCTTCCCCATATGCTAGGTGAGTTGTACTACATAATTCAAAATTCAGTACACTCCTTACATGTATGACATTTGTGTAATCAAAATGTCAACAGGCGTTCTACTCAACACCACAGAATGCAGCATGTCACTGGTAGATAGATGACTTGAGCAGGTGTAAGATGTGATCACATAAAGGGACCATTTATCTGCAGAAAGCTCAGATAATCCTCAAGTAATTTTTGTTCAGAAAGAGCTTTGCTGGCAACAGCTTCAAAGTGATGACTGCCAAGATGTTGCTGGAGCTCAAGCAGTCAAACCATAGCATTAGACAGCCTCTTGATTGTCTGAGTGGGTGAGATTCCTTTGTACTTTCTGACTGTGTTTTTGCTGAGGAAGTGTTGACTCTTGGAAGTAGTGGAACTGAGCATTAACTATCCCATACAGAAACCAGCTGTTGTGATTTGCACAATGATGCTCAAAGCCTCAACTTGTCTATTGTGAGGGCTGGCCCAACCACAGAGTTTGGTTATGAATATTTCATAGGCATCATAAAAAGCCACCATAAAATAAGCATTTTGTGCTAATTGAGTGGTTTATCAGTTGGTGCCAAGATAACTCTTAGACGTTTCAGGTCTGCTCCAGAAAGTTGTTTTGATTTCTGTGTTACTGGTCTCGTGAATGGCTCCTGCATCCATATAATCGGCCTTTACTGGCCAGTATGATAGCATGAGTCGTGTGGACTGTAACAATAATGCCCCCATGCTATATGAACTGGATACCATAATCTTTTACTTGCCTCCGTGTGCATTCCCCCAATCTTCCGCAAGTGGACTAATTAAAGCTTCAGTGAGGTGAAACTATATACGAATCAAGTTGCTTTATTTTTACAGAGTAACATTTATAACAAATCTCTGGACCTTTGTGAGCTGACACTTCAAATCCTAAATCTGACTTTATATCAAAAACCTATTATGGCTTAAACCAAAAATCCCTCCTAGGTCAAGTAGTCAAGAATCCCAAAATGTGACATAAACAAGGGGCAATCTGTTCCCTTCCTATTTACCTTACCAACCTTCCACAAGTGACCCCTCATATCTGTCACCCTGTATGACTGAAAGACACCAGCCAAACTCTGGCCACTGGTATCTCTGTGGTAATCCATTGTCTCTGAATGCAGGCAACTTTGTCCCTTATGTAGTGGTAATTCTTCTCCAGGTTGCTGAGCAACTGGTGTCTCCGAACCTCTGTGTGCATCCCATTTACCCTGACCAGTTGAAGATAAAGAATCAACATAATCTACATCGGTCACTGCATAACTGGCTGTCTCATACCTTATAAGCTTGTGCAGTCCTCATTTGTTTTGAGTTACAGGAATTCTGCAAAACTAGCAGAGGTTTGCTTTGTGGCTTACCTCGCCATATTAAAAACACCTGATTTACTGGTCTTCAGCCCGCTTGAATCCTGCTCAACTCCGATTCATTCTGTGTAGGCTGAGCAGCGGGATAGCACGAGATGTCTGATTTCCTACCCGTGTGACAGCTGATCTGCACTCATGAGGCTATAAAATAATTGACATAGGCGCCTAGCTGCTTGAGAATTTTACATTCCTAATCAAATAACCAAATTTTTTAATCATCTGGAATGATTTCTAGATATCTGTCCACTGACTTAACATAACAGACATTTGTAGCCAGTTACGTTGTCTAACCACACGTTCCACATTTCATCTGACTCCATACCCATTTTGTTATGTGTACTGAATGGATTTTTCCTTAGCTGCTTAAACTTCTGTCTGTGCACTTCTCATGTTCAGGGCATGCGCAGCAAGAATTGCATGCTTTACAACATTGCGTAGGAAGTCACGAAGTAGCTGACCCATTTGTTTTTGTCCCAATTGTGGTGACAATTCAAATACAAATGAAACTATCAGTATCATATCTCTTTAAAAATTTGGAAAACAGATTTTATTTAACAAAACAGTGGAATCTGAGTTCTACAACGTCACTCACTGTTGCGTTTTTCTTGGCCAGTTCAGGAGCGCAGTGGTGCTTTTACTCCTTCAACAAGAAGTTTATAATGCTAAATAACAGTGGTTTATCAATTAATGCCAAGATAAAGACAATCCCCTATGGTGCTGCATTCCATTTATTTTATTTACAGTAATAACTAACATACAGGTTGAACTACATGCAAATATGAGTGCCACAGTTAATAGCATTGTTAATCATAGCATCTGTCAGATCATAAAGGATTATAATATTTTTGTGAGCCTTCCCTTCAGTATTCCTTTGATGTTTGTCTTGTAAACAATCATTTCAAAATTGGTGTTGTAAGATAGACGCATTTCTATCTCTTCTAGATCTCTGAAAGGTTTACTTTTTGTCGCAAAATTACATTATGATTAGTTTAAATTGGTCAGAGATAAGTTGACTGGTTATCTCTGCTGCTAATTCAGGTGTCAGCTTTGGCTCAGTGGTAGCACTTTCATCTCTGAGTCAGAGGGTTGTGAGTTCGAGCCCCACTCGAGACTTGAGCACATAATCTAGGTCACAAACAGATTTCTTAGTCATTATCTCATTGCTATTTGAGGGACTTGCTGTATGCAAATTGGCTGCTGTTTCCCTACATTACAACGGTGAGTACAGTTCAAAAGTACTTAATTTGTTGTGAAACGTTTGGGACATCTTGAGGTCGTAAAAGTTTCTTTCGAAGTGCAAGTTCTTTCCAATTCAGGTTCACTGGATTTTCTTGTTAATGTCAACAAGCAGTTGATACCCAGTGACGCTCCAGGAAGATGTCACCCTGATTTCAAATCCTTCAACACAACGCAAGCCCCTCTAGGTTTGGTGTGTCATTGCATTGAGGAACTTAAAGTAATTAGTATCAGTAGAGAAAAAGTACTTTAAAAGCCGGCAAATCCCCTGGACCTGATGGCCTGCATCCTAGGGTTCTAAGAGAGGTGGCTGCAGAGATGGTGGATGCATTGGTTGTGATCTTCCAAAATCCCCTAGATTCAGGAACGGTCCCAGCAGATTGGAAATAGCAAATGTAACCCTACTATTCAAGAAAGGAGGGAGAGAGAAAATGGGGAACTACAGGCCAGTTAGCCTGACATCAGTCATTGGAAAAATACTGGAATCCATTATTAAGGAAGTAATAATGGGGCACTTAAATCATAAGGCTGTAAAGTGCCTAATCGAAAGATTCAGACTATAACACTCACCAATTTCAGACTATAACCTCGGCTCCTATATTTTTTTCCCCTTTTTTTTTCTCACATGATAGCTGTTGATGATTCTGCCATCGCCATTTACACCTCATCTAGAGTCATCTTTTGTTTCCTAACTTGTCCCATTACCTTCTCTTTTTCTCTTGCACCATCATCTCTTTGGTCAGTCAATCTCTCCTGCCTTCCAGCCTATCACAGTCCCTCCCTTTGTTCTTTCCTCCCCTCCTCCCTGTCCCTGCCCCTGTACTTGCTTAAAAATCAGTTACTTCTCTAACCTTTTCCAGTTCTGTCGAAGGGTCCTCGACCCGAAACGTTAACTCTGTTTCTCTCCCCTTGATGCTGCCTGACCTGCTAAGTGTTTCCAGCATTTTCTGTTATTTCAGATTTCCAGCATCTACTATTACAGGGCCTTGGTGAGACCACACCTGGCGTACTGTGCACAGTTTTGGTCTCCTTATCTAAGGAAGGATATATTTGCCTTAGAGGCAGTGCAACGAAGGTTCACCAGATTGATTCCTGGGATGAGAGGGCTGTCCTATGAGGAGAGATTGAGTAGATTGGGCCGACACTCTCTGGAGTTTAGAAGATTGAAAAGTGATCTCATTGAAACATACTAGATTCTGGGAGGGATTGACAGGGTAGATGCTGAGAGATTGTTTCTCCTGGCTGGAGAGTCTAGAACTAGGGGTCATAGTCTCAGGATAAAGGGTCGGCCTTTTAAGACTGAGATGAGGAGGAATTTCTTCACTCAGAGGGTTGTGAATCTTTGGAATTCTCTGTCCCAAAGAGCTGTGGATGCTAAGTCGTTGAGTATATTCAAGTCTGAGATAGATAGATTTTTGGACTCTAGAGGTATCCAGGGATATGGGGATCGGGCAGTAAAGTGGAGTTGAGGTCAGTGATCAGCCATGATCTTATTGAATGGCGGAGCAGGCTCGAGGGGCCATATGGCCTACTCCTGCTCCTAATTCTTATGTTTCTTATGCTTCATACATGAGCATGGATTTGTCATGATGATGCCGGAGAGGTTTACATCTGCAGGCCATCAAATACAGGCTAGAATGTATAGTTCGACTCCCTTTGAACTTCTGAATTCTATGTCTTCAATTATTGGTTGTAACTACTTTTCCATTAAAATCATAATTTCTATCTATCTGTATGTCCGATACATAGAAACATAGAAGATAGGAGCAGGAGTAGGCCATTCGGCCCCTCGAGCCTGCTCCGCCATTCAACGCGATCATGGGTGATCATCCAAATTCAGTACCCTGTCTCTACTTTCTCCCCATATCCCTTGATCCCCTTAGCCTTAAGAAATATATCTAACTCCTTCTTGAATATATTTAATGAATTGGACTCGACTGTCTTCTGCAGTAGAGAATTCCACAGGTTCACCACTCTCTGGGTGAAGAAATTCCTCCTTATCTCAGTCCTAAATGGCTTACCCCTTATCCTTAGACTGTGACCCCTGGTTCTGGACTCCCCTGCCATCAGGAACATCCTTCCTGCATCTAGTCTTGTCTAGTCCTGTTAGAATTTTATAAGTTTCAATGAGATCCCCTCATTCTTCTAAACTCTAGCGAATACAAGCCCAATCGACCCAATCTCTCTCCATACGTCATTCCTGCCATCCCAGGTATCAGTCTGGTGAATCTTCGCTGCACTCCCTCCATGGCAAGAACATCCTTCCTCCGATAAGGCGACCAAAACTGCACACAATACTCCCATGATGTGTTAATTAAGTAATGCTTTCATTCAAGATGAGAAATTATACATTTTTATTGAATACTATTTATTATTATAAGTATCAACACAGAGCCCAACTATTGTTTGAGATGCCTACAAAATGTACCTAAAGACCATATTTAGAAATTATTCTAACCAGTGTCTGAACAAGTAGAGGAGGTCTTTTAGTAAGGCTTCCTAAAATAAAAGCCAAAAATGGAGAGAGAGGACCTGGATTCTTGCAAATAATTCTCAACACACCAAATTCTAGATCTTGGCAGGCACATTGGAGGAGACGGAGAGCTGAGTTGAAGCAAAGTACATTCCCTTCAGGGAGAGAGAATAGTCAGTTTGATCTGGCTGTACACACTTCACTGGCTATTTAGAGTGTTATCAGTAGAGGCTTGGCCTTTCTGTCGGGGAATGGTGTACTGTACAGGAAAACCTAAGGTGATGGGAGATTATTTTAAAATTGAGAGAAGTCTGAAAGTTGCCAGTTCAGTTGGAATATATTAAAATTAATTTTATGCAGAATTTATGCTTTATTTTGTACAAATACACAACTGTGTGTTTTCCATCTTTATCTACTTTACATTACTTTTTCAACCAGATCACGATTATGCCGCTCTATTAAAGGAGGATGCAAACCTCCCGGACAGTCCTCTAGCAATAGAAGAATTATTAGCTGCACTCGCTCACTTACCCATACGAATAACTACAGGTGGCTATAAGCTGATTTTGTTTCATTTTATTTTTGAATAAGAAAGGTAACTCCATTCGATGAAGGCTTTTAGCTGAATATATATTTAGATCATAAGCTGAAAGATACTATGCCCTTAATATCTAATCCCTTAGTATGGTAAGGACCCAGCCCTTTGTTGTAACCACAGACCAATTTCTCTGTTCAGCACTGATTAATAAATGCTAGCTTGAAGTAGCAACAACTTGTTCATACATATATATATTTTTTCTCAAGCCTTGTATAATTGATTGCTAGCAGATAATACAAGAAGGTTCATGAATAAGATATTTAGCACATAGTACTGTCATTGCTTCAGATAATTTGAAGGCCTTAGAGAAATGGACAAAACTCTGTCATTTAAAAAAAAAAATGGAATTGTATACTTTTACGGAGTAGTTTTGCATAAATTATTGCTTCTGAAGGTTCAGTATAATCAACAATGGGTTTGCATCATTGCTTTGAGGCTTTCTCAGGACAAGTCTAGCACCCCACTTGCCTAATTGCCACCCTCTTTTCCCGCCCCCCCCCCCCCAAAACTAATTTTGGAACTATTTGCCAAAGCAACCCATTCCAACAGGTATAGTCATTTACAGTCACAACCATATACGTTGCCAAATTTTAATGCAAACTCCTCGATTGTTCGGCTGAATCCAGATAGAATCATCCTCCCATAATTCAGGTTCTTGATAAATTGGTCTGAAATAGAAGTATCTTTAGCGCTAAAATTATTCAAAGCACTTTCCATATATATTGTGAAAATAAAATGAAGCTCAGTGCTACTTTTTTCCTTAAAAAGAAGTTGAGAAACTGTCATCCCAGAATATGAACCAAATAATAATGATAAGGATAATTTCTCAGATTGGCTTTTAAATTTGTCCTATTTACTATAGGAATGGGCAATGCTTTTAAAATCCTCTATATAATTAGGACCAAATTACTTCAAAAGGATTCATCTAAGAACATTTTTTGGCGAATAAAGATTTTATATAAGTCTCAGGACTTCAACTTGGATTATGGTATGGGGCTTTTTTTTATCCAGCCTTCTGTTATACACCCAGTTTTGAATTGTCCATGAATCTACCAGTTACTACTTTATAAGATTATAAAATTATAAGAAACATAAAAATTAAATAATTTGCAACAAATATTACAAATTATTCAACTACTGTAAATGCTTCTATTGTCTTTTCCCCCAGCCCTGAAGCTTAACTTCTGACACAGGCTTGGGCTTGCAGTTTCTCTCGACGCCTGTGTTCTCCTGCCGCAGCCTCCATCCCCCAGCTCCCAGGTCTTCCAACAACCGCCTCCCCTCCCCCACCCCTCCTACCTTTAGGGCTTTAACCTACTACCCACACACTCTCTTCAAACTTCCAAACTGCTTACCTGAATCTTTCCCTATAAACCCACCTATTTTCCAGACTATTTTATCATCCAGTCTGCCCTCCTCCATTACTTTATTAACTGCCCAAATCTGTCACTTGTTGCCCTCATACTGTTCATGGAGCTCCCATTTTCCATCTCAGACCTCCAACAAACCAGAACACCCAGGCCCACCTCTGCGACACGACTGCGCCAAACTTGATTTAAGCGTAGGAAAATGGAAAGTGCCGCAAAGTGCATACAAAATTTGGAGAAATTGACCGATGGCTTCAAAAAAGCTGACAACTTAATAAACAATGTACAACTAAAACAGAAACCTGAATAAAGGCCCTTGACCAGGATGGCTGAATAAGTTAAATTCAACAACAACTTGCATTTATATAACAACTTTAACGAAGTTAAAAATGTCCCAAGGCGCTTCACAGGAGTGTTAATCAGTCAAAATTTGACACCGAGCCACAGCGATATTAAGACAGATGACCAAAAGCTTGGTCAAAGCGGTAGGTTTTAAGAGAGCGACTTAGAAGAGGAGAGAAAGGTAGAGGGGCGGAGAGGTTTAGGATGGGAATTCCAGAGCTTAGGGCCTAGGCAACTGAAAACTTCTACTAAATTTTTTTAGCCTTCTCAACTCCAGTGGAAATAGTCCTAGTATCTGACTAACCTGTCTGTCCTCCTGAAGTCTTTTATAATCCTTGCTGTTTCAGTCCTCCTGCTTTTGAGTCTATAGCAAATTTTGATATCATGCTCCCTATGGCTAAGTTGAAATTATATATCTCGAGATAAAAGTGGACCCAGCACTGACCCCTGGGGTACACGACTTCTGACTTTTCTCCAAGCAACACCTGTTAAGCTTAACATTATATTTGACGGGAAGGTAACAATGGGTTTTCCTGAAAATCTACGTACATCTATAGTGTTCCTTTTCATTATGCAGTCAGTCACTTCAAAAAAATACTCTTAAAGATGACTTGCCTTTAACATGCCTTTTCTGGCTTTCTATGAATATGCATCTCTAAATGTTCATTAATTTGATCTTGGATTATGGATTTTAAGATTTGCCCATAACTGGAGTCAGACTAACTGGTCTATAGTCCAAGAATACCAATTCTTGCCTCGTATACAGCCCTCACTCCTTTCGCCCAATAATTGGTGGTCGTGTCTTCAGCCGTCTAGGCCCTAAGCTTTGGAATTCCCTCCCTAAATCTCTCCACCTCTCCTCCTTTAAGATTCTCCTTAAAACCTACCTCTTTGACCAAGTTATTAGTCACCCCTACTAATATCGCCTTTGATTCTGTCAATTTTCATCTATTACACTCCTGTGAAGTTCCTTTGGACTTTTTCCTACATTAAAGGTGCTATATAAAAAAGACTTGCATTTATATAGTGCATTTCATGACCTCAGGATGTCCCAAAGCGCTTTACAGCCAATGAAGTACTTTTGAAGTAGTCACTGTTGTAATGTAGGAAATGCGGCAGCCAATTTGCACACAGCAAGCTCTCACAAACAGCAATATGATAATGACAAGATTATCTTTTTTTTGTGATGTTGAGTAAGGGATAAAGGCCAGGACAAAATGCTAGTTGTTGTAATAGTTGTTTGGTTTATCTTTTTCT
Source organism: Squalus acanthias (assembly GCA_030390025.1). NCBI lineage: Eukaryota > Metazoa > Chordata > Chondrichthyes > Squaliformes > Squalidae > Squalus > Squalus acanthias. Next base: position 32,990,552 of record CM059429.1, read on the forward strand.
CTGCTTTCTTGAACAGAGGTATTATATTAGCCACTCTCCAATCCCACAGCACAATTTTCATATATGAGGATTGAAAAACTATGGTTAGAGCCTGTGCTATCTCCTCTCTGACTTGCATGTCTTTGCGCCCCGATGATTTGCCCACTTTTGAGTTCCACCAATTTTTTTCAGCCCTAATCTACATTCTCACTTCTACTATTTGTAAACACTGACACAAAAAGTATTTAATATCTCTGCTGTGTTTTCATCCTCCACAACTAGATTACCACCTTCATCCCGAAGTGATTCTACAATCTGTAATTATTCCTTTACTTTTAACATATGCTTATAAAAAGTCCTTACTATTTACTTTTTCATTATTTGCTGGCTTTCTTTCAGATTCTCTTAGTCCTTCTAATCTCCCTTTTCATCTTCCCACTGTATATCCTATATTCCTCATGATTTTCTTTAGTATTGTTAACCTTAGTTTTATCATAAATCTCCCTTTTAGGTTTCAGTATAGTCTTAATCTCTGTTTATCCACATAACTCTATCCGTTGATGCACTCCTTTTTCAATTTATATTGAAGAGAGAAAGAGTTAACGTTCCAGGCCGGTGGCCTAAGTTGACCATACTTCAAAAGTTCTGACGAAAGGTCACCAACCTGAAATGTTAACTTTGTTTCTCTCTCTCTCCCCACAGTTGCTGCCTGGCCTGCTGAGTATTTCCAGCATTTTCTGTTTCTATTTCAGGGTTTTAAACTAACCTCATCAGCCTTGGCTTAGTGTTAGCCCTCTCGCCTCTGAGTCAGAAGGTTGTGGGTTCAAGCCCCACTCCAAGACTTGAGTATATAATCTAGGCTGACACTTCAGTGCAGTACTGAGGTAGTGCTATATTGTTTGAAGTGGCGTCTTTCAGCTGAGATAGTAAATTGAGGCCCTGTCTGCTGCCATTATTTGCAAAAGAGCAGTTATGCCTCAACCAACACTGAAAGAAAGCACAACTAGTCATTCATCTCAGTGCTGTTTATGGGACCTTGCAGTGTGCAAATTGACCATACTTCAAAAATAATTAATTGGATGTATTTCACTTTGGGACATCTCGAGGACATGAAAGGTGCTATATGAATGCAAGTTCTTTTCTTGACCGGTTTTGCTGCGAGCTGGCTAATATGATTCAACTGAAAATAATGCAGATTTTTTTCTTAACTCAACAACTGTGAAAGTTCCATGTTGTCTGGAACTGGAGAGAGATGGTTATTGGAAGAGTTAGTGCATCTTGGGATATTCTTAATGGTATGTAACAGCCATGTAAGGATCTGGATTTTTTTTTATCCCTCTGTTTGCCCTAAGGTAATAGGATATGTATTCCTGAAAATTGACTACAGATATCACATAGAATTTCTGCACTAGCTAGGGGTTCAGATAATGTGTAAACACTCACATTGCCCTATATGTAAATGGTGCTAAAGGTTGCTCTAGCTAGTTAGTGGTCAGAGAGGCAGATATTAAATCATCATCTTCAATAAATATGATCGATGCATTTTGCAACATTTTATTCTAATCTAATTATGTTAATCATAATAGATTGGTGGTTATCATTGGCCTCCAAGACAATTAAACCTGCATTGTCACATAGACTCATAGACTGTCGTACTTAAAAGGTTGGCAGTCTTCAAAGTAGAAAAGTCACCCGGTCTGGATGGGATGCATCCTAGGTTACTGAGGGAAGTAAGAGTGGAAATTGTGGAGGCTCTGGCCACAATCTTCCAATCCTCCTGAGATATGTGGGTGCTGCCAGAGGACTGGAGGATTTCAAATGTTACACCCCTGTTTTTTTTTAAAAAAGGAGGGGGATAAACCCGACAACTGCAGCCAAGGGGGATAAACCAGACAACTCCAGGCCAATCAGCTCAACATCAGTGGTGGGGAAACTTTGAAACAGTAATCCAGGACAAAATTAATTGGTATTTGGAAAAGTATGGGCTAATAAATGAAAGTAAGCATTGGTTTGTTAAAGGCAAATCATGTTTGACTAACTTGACTGAGTTCTTTGATGAAGTAACAAAGAGGGTTGGTGAGGGTAGTGCAGTTAATCTTGTGTATATGGACATTCAAAAGGAGCTTTGACAAAGTACCGCATAATAGACTTGTTAGCAAAATTGAAGCCCAAGGGATTAAAGGGACAGTTGCAGTATGGATACAAAATTGGCTAAGGGACAGACAGAGAATAGTGGTGAACAGTTATTTTTCAAACTGGAGGGAAGTATATAGTGGTGTTCACAAGGGGTCGGTTTTAGGACCACTGCTCTTTTTGATGTATATTAATGACCTGGACTTGGGTACACAGGGCATAATTTCAAAGTTTGCTGATGACACGAAACTTGGAAATGTAGTAAACAGTGAGGAGAATAGTAACAGACTGCAGGAGGACTGGTGAATTGGGCAGACACCAGGCAGATGAAATTTAACAGAGAAGTGTGAAGTGATACATTTTGGTAGGAAGAATGAGGAGAGGCAATATGAATTAATTGGTACAATTTTAAAGCTGTGTAGGAACAGAGACACCTGGGGGTGTATGTACACATTTTTGAAGGTGGCATGACAAGTTGAGAAGGCTGTTGAAAAAGCATATGGGACCCTAGCTTTATTAATAGAGGCATAGAGTAAAAATCAAGGAAGTTATGCTAAACCTTTATAAAACACAGGTTATGCCTCAGCTGGAGTATTGTTTGATTCTGGGCACCACACTTTAGGAGGGATATCAAGGCCTTGGAGAGGGTGCAGAAGAGATGTACTAGAATGGTACCATGCATGAGGGATGTCAGTTATGTGGAGAGATTGGAGAAGCTGGGGTTGTTCTCCTTAGAGCAGAGAAGGTTAAGAGGAGATTTGATAGAGGTGTTCAAAATCATGAATGATTTTGATAGAGTAAATGAGGAGAAACTGCTTCCAGTGACAGAAGGGTTGGTAGCCAGAGGACACAGATTTAAGGTGATTGGCAAAAGTACCAGAGGCGACATATGGAAACTTTTTTTTTTACACAGCGATTGTTGTGATCTGGACTGCACTGCCTGAAAGGGTGGTGGAATCAGATTCAATCGTGACTTTCAAAAGGAAATTGGATATATATTTGAAAGGAAAAAATCTGCAGGGCTATGAGGAAAGAGCAGTGGAGTGGAACTAGTTGGATAGCTCTACCAAAGAGCCGACACAGGCACGCACAATGGGCCTCTGTGCTGAATCATTCTATGATCAAATGGAAGCTTTTCAGAAAATCTGAGACTTCTTCACATCTTGCTATAAAACACAAATCATAGTTGCTTATGAGTGATGGGTCAAATAACGCCACAAGAAATTTGTTAGCTTATGTAGTCTGCTGTATTTTCATAATTGCATAAGCATGTCAGTGATGGTGCTAAAAGTGGTGACTGCTTAAATGAAAGATGGTTTTAATTTAAAAAAAAAAATTATTTCCCTCGAGCTGAATTTTGACGATTGTTATTTTCAATACGTTCCATAAAGTATCTGATTTCAAAAAGATGATGAGAATGTTTAACAAAGATGTTTTAGTTTACAATTACATCTCCACAATGTACTTTTTTATTGCATCGGGGCTGGTTGTGTATGATTTCCAAAATTACTTTACTTTGAGCTCACTTTTTGTGAAGAGGAGCACTGTTCAATAAATGTGTGACTTAAGTGCATTTGGTTGGAGAATTATTAGTTGAGCATCAAGTTAAAGACCATCTACTAAGAATTCGATAGTGAAATTTAATTAGAGTACCCTTTCACGGCGAGTCAGCTCTCATTTGTAGAATCACGAATACTGTACCACCAGCATTCACCAAATACCTATGTATGTTAAATTTAACTGTACTGTTATAAGCTCTGAGCAGTGACTGTAACAGGTCAAGGAAACCATCTCTAGTTTGATTTTAGTTTTTCACACACTGATGAATTGAAGAAGCTCACTATTGTTTCGCACCCGACCAGAGCTGATGTCAGTGTGCACGGAGTTTGAATTGGATAGATTAAAAGTCAACTAATGCAATTTATAAAAAAAAAAATTGTTGCAAATTATATATAATGAGACCTGGGAATCCTTTAAAATAGATGGTGCATATCAAGTAACATTTATAGTGAACACTCTCATCCAGTTTGTTGAGTAAGTTTAAAATTTCTTTTATCTGAAAGTTTACTATATAATCCCACGTAATTGGTGCCCATCATAATTTTTAAAATACACTTTATTGGAGACATTCTTGAAACATTAAATGAGTGTGCAAATTAAGAAAATGTAATCATTGTGTCAGCACTTTTCAGATGTCAGACATTGAACAGTATAACCATCTCAGATCATTATGTATCTGCAGTGTGGACCAATATGATACTTTCTAAACAAAACAATTCTTCAGCCTTCTTTCCTCTTGTCCTGAAAGAGTGATTCATTATTGGTTTGGTTACAAGGGCAGTGGCAGCCCTTTGGTACCTTGCCCAAGCAGCCAACTGTCTCGGAGGAATCCAGCCAGTGAGAGCCACCCCGCCCAAAAGAAAACCAAAGCCAATTTATATTACCACACTACCCAGCTGAGATCAGTTTAATCAGCACAGATCAGGAATAACACCTAGGATTGTCTGAGACTGTTTGACCCTCGTATCACACGGTGAAATTAGCTGTTAAGTCATTGGGGAGCACATGCTGCTTTTTCTTTTACCCCCAATAATTATGGGAAGAATGTTTTTAAAAAAAAAAAGCTTATTCTCTTCAAAAATAAAAGTCTGCATTAAAATATCACCTTGATCTGAGATGGCTTGGTTTTTATGGTCCTCTTGGGGGGAAAAAGGTATTAAAATTGTTCTATTTTGTTACTTATATTATGTGTTCCATCCCTTTTCTATTCCTCTGTAGATGTACATCAGCAGAATTGGTTTAGGGGATGACTACATCGCTCTACAGCCACTGGCCAGGGCCAGGAATCAACTGAGCAAGATTAGGTAGAGTAGAAGGGAACAGCTGCTCAGTTATTTGCATGGCAGATGTGATTGGACTAACCAGTGCTTAGGCAAGGAAGAAAAGGCATGAACATTGGGGTAGGGTGGAGAAGCAAACATAGCTACCTGCATGCAGGATAATGGCTTAACAAGCACCTGCTTTAGGGCCTTCCAGCTTCCCTATTAAGAAATAGCAAAACCAGTTGGAAAGCTTGCATGAATTGGTACATTTTAAAGAATATAACTGGTTTGAACAACTACTTAACGTTTTATTATAAATAAAGCACTTTTACAACCATGCATCTTTTTGGTATATTTGAAAACTTTATTTTTATTAAAAATTTCCAATATTTTGCACTGTTTATATTTGGTAATATATATTACAATTAGTAGGTTACTGCATCTGAAGTAATATCTGCATAATTTGAAGAGGTTTTACTCTTTAATATTGTTTAAAAACCTTAAATTTTAACTAGGAATGGATTTTGCATGAGTTTCTAAATAGAAAATCCATATCTTCACAAATTAACAGTATCAGATATTTTTAAATAAGTATTTGGCCACATTTAATAAATTTGTATTTTTAGCTGTTCAGAAATATATTTTGAGAACGAGCTTGCTCTCCATTTTTTCCACTCTAAATTTAAACATACTTGTTTGATGTCACATGCTCTTAATCTACTTTATGATACTATTACTCAGAACAATCTTGTAGGACAAGAATCATCAAATGATACAGCACAGAAGGAGGTCATTCGGCCCATTGTGCCGGTTCTTTGAAAGAGCTATCCAATTAGTCCCACTCCCCTGCTCTTTCCCCATAACCCTGCAGATTTTTCCTTTTCAAGTATTTATCCAATTTCCTTTTGAAAGTTACTATTGAACCTGGTTCCACCGCCCTTTCAGGCAGTACATTCCACATCATAACAAATTGCTGCGTAAAAAAAATGTCCTTATGTTACCTCTGGTTCTTTTGCCAAATACCTTAAATCTGTGTCCTCTGGTTACCGACCCTTCTGGCACTAGAAACAGATTTTCCTTACTCTATCAATCCCCTTCAAGATTTTGAACCCCTCTCAAATTTCCCCTTGACTTTCTCTGCTCTAAGGAGAACAACCCCAGTTTCTCTAATCTCTCCACAGAACTGAAGTCTTTCATCCCTGCTACCAATCTAGTAAATCTCCTCTGCGCCCTCTCTAAGGCCTTGACATCCTTCCTAAAGTGTGGTGCCCAGAATTGGCCACAATACTCCAGCTGGGGCCTAACCAGTGTTTTATAAAGGTTTAGCATAACTTCCTTGCTTTTGTACTCTGGGCCTCTATTTATAAAGCCAAGGATCAGGATTATTTACCAGCCTTCTCAACTTGTCCTGCCACCTTCAAAGATTTGCGTACATACACCCCCAGGTGTCTGTCTTCCTGTCCCCCCCCCCCCCCTTTAAAATTGTACCATTTAGTTTATATTGCCTCTCCTCATTCTTCCTACCAAAATGAATCACTTCACACTTCTCTGTTAAATTTCATCTGCCCTTTTCACTAGTCTGTCTATGTTCTCCTGAAGTTTGTTGCTATCCTCCTCACTGTTTACTACATTTCCGAGTTTCGTGTCATCTGCAAACTTTGAAATTATGCAGTATAAACGCAAGTCCAGGTTGTTAATATATTATCAAAAAGAGCAGTGGTTCCAACACTGACCCCTAGGGGACACCACTTCACACTTCCCTCCGGTCTGCAAAGCAAATGTTCACCACTATTCTCTGCTTTCTGCCCCGTAGCCAATTTTGTATCCATGCTGCCCCTTTAATCCCACGGGCTTCAATTTTGCTAAAGTCTATTATGTGGTACTTTATCAAACGCCTTTTGAAAGTCCATATACAAAACAACAACTGCACTATCCTCATCCACCCTCTCCGTTACTTCATCAAAGAACTCAATCAAGTTAGTCAAACACGATTTTGCCTTTAACAGATCCGTGCTGACTTTCATTTATTAGCCCATACTTTAACAAATGACAATTCATTTTGTCCCGGATTCTTGTCTCTAAAAGTTTCCCTCCCACTGACACTAGGCTGATTGGCCTGTAATTGCCGGTTTTATTCCTGTCCCCTTTTTTGAACAGGAATGTAACATTTACAACCCTCCAGTCCTCTGGCACCACTCCCATAGCTAAGGAGGATTGGAAGATTGTGACCAGAGCCTCCGCAATTTCCACCCTTCCCTCGGCAACCTAGGATGCATCCCATCCAGACTGAGTGACTTTTTTTACTTTGAGCGGTGCCAACCTTTTAAGTACCTCCTATTTTTATCCTATCCAATTCCTCTAGAAGACTAGAAGTCTTCTCAGAAGACTGGATAATATGTACAAGTTGGTACAAAAGGTGGGAGTGTAAAGTGTGCTGACTGCTCTATTCTAGCGCATGTACTGGAGTCATTGGTGAAAATGAAATTGGCATGAAAATTGCTAGGTAAATTTTTCTGCGTGATTGGAAATTGAAGAATCTTTAAAATTAATAATTGTGTAATTGTGATTGCATCCAATGATCAGTTCTGATTAATTTCATCATGCATATTTTCTTTATAATTGGCACCACTTTATGGTAGACCAGCATCGTCCACCTTTAAAATACGGCATTTTTGTGAGATATTTGAAGATCTATTTAGCCGGTGGAGGCAACTGTGTCCCATTTATGAGGTTTACATGTGGTAGAAATATACAAAGAAATAGGGTTTTGTGTGTGAATGTAGATTTGCATTTGTTTGGGTATGTAGAAACTTTATGTAACTATTTATAAACTAATATACATTCAAATATTATCAAACAAGTAATGTTTTAAGGATTTTATATCTTTTTTTGCTTTAAATTTTTTGCTTTAAATTGTTTGAAAGTCTTAACGGTTTTACTCACATTCTGACGTTAGTGGAAAATTATTGGAAACCTAAGTGCAATTTGCCCCTTCTGCTTAGCATGTATTGTACTAAATCTCTGCGTGTGCGTGCTTAAAATGTCTCCAATATTAGCTGTGACACGGTTTTTTTTGTTTGCATTGCATGGACCCAATAAATATTTCTGTTCATAACTGAATGTGGCTACTCTTCTAAACGGCATGCAGAATGGGAGTATTAAAGCACACGATGAAACTGCTTGGGCTGTTGTGGAAATGAATTTCATTTATATGTTTGTGTCATCAAGTACCTTGTATTTGTATTTGTCTTTTCTTCTGGGAGTATACAAATAACTTTTGTTCCAGAAAGGTTTGTTCTTCATTTGTATGCTCATGTATAGTAGGTTTTTAAAAAACTAAATCTAAAGGAGCCTTACTTTTTCTGTAAAGATTATTTTAAACTTTTCATCTAGTCACCAGCTAGTTAGATCAATTTATTACAAGTTCAACTTATTCTAACAAGAATGTTCAGTTGTTTTTTAAAAAAAAAGTTAGAAATTATATATGTGCTTTTATTAAATTCAGAAATTCATTAAAGCTAAATATGTTGATGCATTTGCTATTTATTTAGTTAAGTGTCTAAGGAAGGAAAATACTAACATTTGAGAAACAGCTTGATAGTTTGCCATTCATTCAGCTTCTACATAAAATAAAATATTCCCATCAACCCATGGGGGAAATCACCCAAGACAATGTCCCTTCTAAGAAATTCTTAACACATTCATTCATACAACTTTTTACAGCTCAGGTTCTTTCTGTTTTTTGCCATCAAAACAGATTGTTCTGTTTTCTAGTCAATAGTTTAAATCATCTTTTATGACTTCTGGACTTAAACAGGATAAGTTTCTTCAAGTCTTGATTGTGTTTATTTTACACTTTTTGTCTCAAGGTTCTTGTGGAGATTTTCATCGACATCAGTATCAGCCCACTGCAGCCATCCTCAATCCAACATTCCCCTGTTCTCTGCGACTGTGTGGCTTCTGGCCACTGCGAGTTTACAGCTTTATAATTTGTGTTGAATTCCTTCCCAGTTACTGACTTACACATTGTTGCACAACTCTTTGAAGTGTGAAACTTACACCAGACTCAAGACAGGGTTCAAAGTGAATTGGGTGTCTGCTAAATTATGATTCTAGCCGCAATAATATTGAAGCTCAAATTTCCGACATATCTCGGATCACCCTTGGCACAGGTCAGATAATCAGAATCTGGTCAAATAATTGAGCACAGGCAGAAAAAGTTAATTAGCTTAGACCAGCCAAATATGCATTTTACTTCAACTGGCACTATCGGAGAGAAGAAGTCAGTTTTGCAGTCTATGTCTGTCATGATTAAGTGGTGTTGTTAGCATTCTTCATTTGGCTTCTTCTATTGAATTTTTGAACACATTCTTCACTGTCCTAGAAAAAAATTTGTTTAACACCAACTTGTAACACGGGTTGCAGTCTTCTCTTCATCACTAGCCTTTGTGACTGATGATTCCCAAACAGGATGGGGCACGGCCTGGAGGGCATGTAAGTGCAGGGATTTATGCCTCATTCAACTCATTTTACCTAAACTTGAAGTCCAAGCAGTATGTTTAGCTTTGAAACATTAGATAGCAATATGATTTGGCACAGGAACCCCAGAGCTTCAAATCAGTGGCATGGCTCTTAAAGGGGTTGGTTTGAAGGATTACAGCAGTTGGTTGCTACAATAGTAGTACACAGGAAAAACTGTATGTTAAAGGTTTGCAGTATTAAATGGAAGAATTTTGTCCATTCCGCGTTACTTTTTCAGGCCACTGGGAAGTGATGTACTCACAATTTTATTGCTTTTTCAGATGCTGACAGACCAGGTGCTCCCTCTGATAAGAGTTCATTGTAACCTTTGTCTCTGCCTATCACTGATCTTTGGTGGGATAATATGGAGGAGCACACCATAGTGTCCAAGAATTAAAAATTGAGCCATTCATTCCTTGGGTTATTTTTGCATTGAGTTTGATTCTGGTTCTGAGTAAGTTCATGTAAGAGCCTTTTTGAGGCTAATTGCAAATTGAGATAGTTGCTTTACTAAACCAAAGCTTGACATGAAGGGTAAGTGACACCATATGTTGATAGACATTTTATCTTATTTGGATATGAGGGCATCCAAGATATGAGGGCATTTTGCAGCCTCATCCATCCTTCTTGCCCAAGACTTTTAATAAGTTACACAGAAAATAGTGGTTCTTTACTGAAAGGAATAATCATTCAGCTCGTATGGACAGTGCACTGCCTTTTTTATATAGGTAAGAAAGTTTTGTAAGACTTTTCCATTTGAAAACAAGATGTTGGGTAAACCGATTGTGAAACAGAGTTAATCACATTGGATAATAGTGTATCTTCTTGTGTTACTTGTTATCAGAGTGGGGGTCAGCAGGGAAAGTTAAAATTGCTGTACTGGAGCAGTGGCCACTTTTGGGTACAACAGTGTAAAGGTTCCCCTCAGGCTATTTGAAAAGCTGATACCTGGAACTGGATGAAATTTTCACAAAGCATTGCTGTCTTGAGTTAATAGCTCCGGGTGATGAGAATTTTGGTATGATAGGTTAAAATTTTCAGACTGCTTAGAGTGCAAATTGCTTAAAGGGACAGTATCACAGGTAATTTCTACTGTGGAATGACGGCAGTGTTGATTTGTATGTGAAGGTTGATCTGTCAAAGAACCAAGCTGACCGTACCCAGAGCAGGTAATCTAATTTTCTTAGCTTTTTTTTGTAACTTTGATTTGTCATGCATTGACATTTGTGTTAATAGTTTTCCATTTCAAAACGAGTAGTAGTGTTCCTGCCCAAGTTTTAAAAAAAAAATGAAGATTCAACTTTAAGAATTTACTGCACTATTATTTTTCTCAATCTTTAAACCAAAGTTGTAATAAACTGGCAAACTAAAGTGAAGGCGGACAGAAACTAAAAAAGGTAATTGAGGAAGTGGGAGGTGAATGTGACAGGTATAATAAAGCAGAAGAAGGGTTTTAAACAGATTGAATAACGGACGAGAATATATTGAAAAAATATTTATATATGTCTATTGGTAATAAACACAATGATTAATGGGGCCATTCACACACAAATGATGTGTGAAACGATTCAGTTTAATTACGTTAGGTACTTTAATACAGTAAACAAGATCCTGATATTAATACCTCCAGTGGCAATGTTAGTGCCGTGCTAGCATCATTTATGTATTGGCACAAAGGGAGCTGGCAGAGTTCCACACCTGTCCTAGCACAGTGAGGTATTTTCAATTGGCGGAAAGATAAATGGTGCAATTGGAAATAACCTGTGTTTTTTTTTAATATAAGTAAATGAAAGATGGGTATTGCACTTGCTGTAGTTCCAATAGCATTTTCACAAAGAAAAAACAATGTGGGACCTTATGACACTTTTATAGTATTACATTTCTTTTGGAGCCTGTACCTAGGTGGCTAAAGTTAAAAAAAAAAAAGACTGCTCTTACAGAAAAGTGGTACTGGCCCCAAAAGTGTAGTGTAATGGAGGAACTGTTATGCCATTCCCCCCTTTCCGGCCACGGTCTCAGGTTGAACCAGACTGTTCGCAACCTTGGAGTCCTATTTGGAGCTGAGCTTCCAACTACGTTTCCTCTCCATCATAAAAAAACACCAACTTCCACCTCCGTAATATCACCCATCTCTGTCCCTGCCTTAGCCTATCTGCTGCTGAAACCCTCATCCATGCTTTTGGCACCTCCAGACCCGACTATGCCAATGCTCGCCTGTCTGGCCTCCCATCCTCCCCCCTCAATAAACTTAAGCTCATCCAAAACTCTGCTGCCTGTATTCTAAACCGCATCAAGTCCCGCGCCTATACCACTGTGCTCTCTGACCTACATTGACTCCTGGTCCACCAACCCCTCAAATTAAAAAATGTCATCTTCATGTTAAAATCCATTCATGGCCTCGCCCCTCCCTATCTCTGTAACCTCCTCCAGCCTACAACCCTCTGAGGACTCTACGTTCCTCCAGTGCTGGTTCCCTGCACCCCACCGGCGGCTGTGCCTTCAGCCATCTTGGCCCGAAGCTCTGGAATTCCCTGCTTAACCTCTCTGCCTCTCCATCTCGCTCCTCCTTTAAGACCCTTCTTAAAACCTGCCTCTCTGAACAAGCTTTTAGTCACCTCTCCTAAAATCATTTTTGGCTCGTGTCAATTTTTGTCTGATTACGCTTCTGTGAAGTGTTTTGGAACGTTTTCCTACGTTAAAGGCACTATATAAATGCAAGTTGTTCATGCATGAATTACCAAGATCACACTCCGTCAAAGACCATCTCAGCCTCATCTATTTCACATAATGCGGTTCAGCAGCCCCTCGCCTTAGTTTACTCTTTATGATGTTACCAACCCAAATAGAAGAGAAGTTAAAATTAAGTTAACATTCATTATAATTCTTAACTCATTTTTAAATCGGTTACAGATGGTGAGAATCCATTTTTGAAGTTTTCACACCTGTTTTAAGAACATAAGAATTAGGAGCATGAGTAGACCATACAGCCCTGCGAGCCTGTTCCACCATTCAGTAAGATCATGGCTGATCTTCGACCTCAACTCCACTTTCCTGCCCGATCCCCTAAAGTCCAAAAATCTATCTATCTCAGCCTTGAATATACTCAACATCTCAGCATCCACAGCCCTTTGGGGTAGAGAATGCCAAAGATTCACAACCCTCTGAGTGAAGAAATTTCTTCTCACCTCAGTCTTAAATGGCCGACCCCTTATCCTGAGACTATGCCCCCTAGTTCTAGACTCTCCAGCTAGGGGAAATAACCTCTCGGCACCTACCCTGTCAATCCCCCTCAGAATCTTATGTTTCAATGAGATCACCTCTTATTCTTCTAAACTCCAGAGAGTATAGGCCCAATCTACTTAAACTCTCCTCATAGGACAAACCTCTCATCCCAGGGATCAATCCAGTGAACCTTCGTTGCACCGCCTCTAAGGCATGTATGTTCTTTCTCAGATAAGGAGACCAAAACTGTGCACAGTACTCTAGGTGTGGTCTCACCAAAGCCCTGTACAATTGTAGTAAGACTTCCTTACTCTTGTACTTCAACCCCCTTGCAATAAAGGGCAACATGCCATTTGCCTTTCTAATTGCTTGCTGTACCTGCATGCTAACTTTGTGTTTACTGTATGAAGACACCTAAATCTCTCTGAACACCAACATTTAATAGTTTCTCACCATTTAAAAAATATTCTGTTTTTCTATTCTTCCTACCAAAGTGAATAAATAGCCTCACATCTGCCACCTTATTGCCCACTCACTTAACCTGTCTGTATCCCTTTGCAGGCTGTTTGCGTCCTCCTCACAGCTTACTTTCCCACCTAGCTTAATTCCTCCCTGTACCCGTCAAGCATTGGACTGAATTGAACTTCAATTGTGTGATGCCCCAAATTTTCTCATGGGAGCCAGCTGCCCTCTGGTATCTAGCTAAGCGACCATTCTCCATGTGCCTGTTCAAACAATGAGTGTCATTGAGCTGTTTGACTTTAGGAGGGCGAGCGATTACAGCTGAGTTTACCCAATACCTATACATGATCAGAAGCAGGGATTTGTGCTGTTACTAGTCCTGGGACACTGTCCAGTTAATGCCCCCATCACAGCCCCTGCTGAGATCAACAAACTCAGCACATATTGAGGAGCAAATCTTTGGGGCCTTCCTAATCTGTGCTCAGTATTCATGGACAAGACATTTACACACATTTAGAATGTTTAAATACCAATTCTGTTCAATTGGAATTTTTTTTTCTCCTCCTCCTTTCACAAGAAAACTTTTTTAAAAAACAGGCCTATCTCCTCAATTAATTAATAGTACTGGTAAATAATAGCTACTCTGTGATTTGCTTTTTTGGGTGGGGTGAGAGGGAGAACAATTTCTGATTTTTAAATCCCACTATACATAAGAGAGGAGAAAATTAGTGTGAAGCAAAAATGACTGGAAAACATTGTAATGCTGACAATATCCCTAACCGGCAGCAAGAAAATTCCTTGATTTTTGACCGATACTGTAGGTTTGGATGTGTTCCGAAGTTCCCATTTGCTCTGACAGTACATAGAAGAGTTACTTTTGTGGTCAAGCTAGTACTGATGTATGCAATAACCAAAATCATTTTTCATTTTGTATATAAATTAATATACAGCACAATCTTTATATAGAGATAGAAACAAAACATAGTGTTAGCATTGATTTGGAGTTGGTCAGGATCCCAGAATCATCCAGAAATGATTTCAGTGCTATTAGACTGGTGTTGAAGCTTACATTTCAAGCTCCATATTAATTCACAAACAACAATATTCTGATTCATGAAGTTATTACAGTAAATTAATCTACTGTCAGTTGAACTGTGCTGTCTTCATAAAACTACCTCAGATTTTGTAGGATGGGAAAGGTCTGTTAAAAGTGAATAGAATTTTTTCCCCACTTTTCTCTCTCTTCACTAAGGTAGAGACTGATGCTGAGGTACAGTTCCTTGGAGACTGCCTAGCCCTCTGATACCTCGCCCAAGGGCCCATGCTAGATAGTGAGCATCTACAGTCAATCTAGTTGTGGGGGACACCACAGCCAAACCCAATCCTGTTCTCGCCTAATGTACATATGTGCATATCCTGGGTGATTTTTCTTTTGAATTCCCTCCCCAGCCCAATGATAGTAAAATCAAACATAGCATGCCTTTGTCTCATTGCTGCCCCAGCTGAGATCAGCTAACAGAATTTGGGGTCTTTCTGCTGTGTGGCTCAGTACCACATCAGTGGTGGGGGTGCGGTAGCATAGTGGTTATTTTACTGGACTATGACCATGAAACTATCGGAATGTCGTTAAAAACCCATCTGGTTCACTAATGTCCTTTAGGGAAGGAAATCTGCCGTCCTTACCTGGTCTGGCCTATATGTGATTCCAGACCACACCAATGTGGTTGACTCTGAACTGCCCTCTGAAATGGCCTAGCAAGCCACTCAGTTGTAACACACTGCTACGAAAAACAATAAGAATAAAACAGGACGGACGACTCGGCTCCGCTCTAGGCTCCTACGACAACGGCACATCCAGGTGATATTGGGGGACTTTAATTACCCAAATATCGATTGGGATAATGCTAGGGTAAAGGGAAAGGAGGGGGAGGAATTTCTGAAATGTGTTCAGGAGAATTTCTTTGACCAGTTTGTTTTTGGCCCAACTAGGAAGGAGGCATTGCTGGGGAATGAGGTGGGCCAGGTCAACCAAGTGTCTGTGGGAGAACACTTGGGTACGAGTGATCATCATATCATAAGATTTAGATTAGCAATGGAGAGGAGCAAGGAACAATCTAGAATGAAACTTCTAAACTGGAATAGGGCTAACTTCAATGGGATGCGAAAGAATCTAGCCAGGGTAAAATGGAACCAAAGACTGACAGGAAAAACTGTAACGGAACAATGGGTGATCTTTAAGGAGGAGATGTTCCAAGTACAGGCTAGGTAGATTCCAACAAGAGGGAAGGGTAAGGGAACCAAAACAAGGGCTCCTTGGATGACGAGGGAGATAGAGAAGATGATGAAACAAAAAAAAGAGGGTGTATGATGCATGTCTGGTGAATTCTTCAAGGGAGAACCAGACCAAATACAATAAGTTGAGAGGGGAAGTGAAGATGAAAATAAGATTGGCAAAGAGAGAATATGAGAGTAGAATGGCGGTTAACATAAAAGGGAACCCAAAAATCTTCTACCAGCATGTAAACAGTAAGCGGGTAGTAAGAGGCGGGGTGGGGCCTGGAACTCGCTGCCGACAGAAGTGGTGGAAGCGGACACACTCAATGTTTTCAAGGGGAGACTGGATAGGCACTTGAGGGAAATAAACTTGCAGGGCTACGGGGATAGAGCAGGGGAATGGGACTGACTGGATTGCTCTGCAGAGAGCCGGCACGGACTCGATGGGCCGAATGGCCTCCTTCTGTGCCGTTATGACTCTGACATTGAGTAGTGCATTTACTCCCATCAGCCATCTGGGGAAACCTGAGGGAGGAAATTTTATTGCTGATGTATCTTTGGGGAAGAGAATAGTTAATTTCAATTCGTGGAAAGTTTTTCCACAGAACAGCATAAACATTTCCCAGCTTGTCCAGGAATTAATTGAAATAGCAGCATGTTTTAAGTTCAGTTAAGTTAAACTAACTTGCAACATGTCTATATGGGTCTGTGTCTTAGTACAGAGATAATGAGCTCACCAGTACAATTCTATACACTATAGTGTTAGATTCATGTGCGAAGAGAGCTTTCTGCACTATGCCTTGTCTAGGATGTCATTAGTCCTGAGACTCATGGCTTTTCTATTATTTAGATGGAAGAGGACCAAAATAAAGTCAGGTCAGGATATGATGCTGCTGAAAGCAGGAACAGAGGGAAGAACAGTAGGTCATCGCTAGTTCATTTTTCCAGCTAGCAGGACAGTTCTTACTGTAGGTAGCATTTCTATTCCTACTGGTTTCAAGACATTTGTGTTTTGTGCATTATCTTGCTGCAAGTTGAATAGCAGCTTGTTTCCATTTATCTAGGTGAATGTTGGAACTTGTTTGTGACTTGCTTGGAATAGGATGCGTGCTCTTAATTTATGCCATCCAGTTAGTTCCCTTTGTATCGTAATGCCTGTTGCATTTTATATTGAGATTTATTTGATCATGTATGAAATAGTCATCCATGGAATGCTTGGCTAACTCCCTCACATTTTATACCTTATATTTTGCACAAGTGAGACAACATATTGCAAAGTTAAAATTACATTTGTGTTTGTGCGCTAAATCAGCTTGTTAAAATGCATGTGATGTGTGAAAATAATACAAGATAATCAGAGGTTGAAATCACTAGAAAATTTGCGTAGCACCTGGTTATTCTTTGGTTGGTTAATCCCTCTCTTCCTCACATCTACAAAGTTATTTTTTTTAATTATCATTTGCTATAACCATTTTTTTATGTTTAAAAATATATTTCGAGTTTTGATTAAGGGAGGCTTTAGCATAAATTGAAGGAATGCTGTTTTTGGTGTCTGACTAGTGCCTCCTGCTGATCATAACTTCATACTGTACAAATTCTGTGGGGAAAAATTCCAAGGGCACTGTGTTTTAAAGAAGGAATTAAATCAACAGTGAAAATAGATACATTATTGCACTTGGGTAATCTGTAAAGTTGAGGTGAATGGTCCATATAAATTCTAAATGGTGTTCATGCTGCTCCAGCTTCTGCAACCTTTTCTTAAAAAAAAAATACACATTCCAGTTTGTCACTTCAGTCAAAAATGGGGCTTTCTAGGGCTAAAGTTTCAGATAGGTAGACAAGAAAATCGCAACCTTAAGCAGGTCTGACCCCAGGAATTGCTTGTGATGCAACACTCAAGCAGCTATACCGCCATCTATACTTGGTAGGCCAAAGAAAACTTTCGACTTGAGAGTCTCATTTCCTTAAGAGATGTTTCTGGGAACACTTTAACCATTTTTAAAAATGAGTAGACCTGCAAAATAGGAAAATAACAAAATCCTAGTCCAAAGCCTGTAACCTATTTAGCAAACAGGTTTCACTTGCAGTTTCTATTACCAACTGGAATGGATGAGCGATTTATAATTGCACAAATCATCACCCAGCTCACAATACTGGTGATTCCATCAACAATTATCATGTCAGAGAAGCTAATGAAGTTGACAGTGGAGTTAAATTGCATTGAACAGGAAATGGAAAGTTTAAATTGCTGGCAGGTATGAACTAATACCTCAATCCAAACTGGAACATTCTATGGTGACTGAGAAAGTCACCAACCAACATGGACCAACTCCATTTCAATCCCAGTTGAAATTCCCATATTTAAACAAGATATACATTGCTGAACAGTTCATAAAATTATTTTTTCTAACAATTAATAGAATTTTTACATGTATGTAGGAGATATAAAGGGGTAACTGTACATTGGAAGAGATTTCCCCAGTGACCCTTCATTTTAGAGTGAAATCAAAAACCACACCTACCTTTTTGAAGCTCCACAAGTTCTATTCAAAATAAGATAGTTCATTTATAAATATTCTTTCATGCAGTGCATTTAGAGTGAATTTTTCTGCCTTCCAACCCCTTTGAAGAAATATCTAGATTGTATAAATCTATGTTCTGAGCCTGATGCATGATATTTTCTCTATAGTACCCAAAGGCCAGTTCTATACAGTTCCACTTGCTGACCAGTCAGGAGCTGCCCATTTCCTCTTTGATTCAACAGAATCCACATGCAGTATAATTAGTGATGGCAGTTATTCAATAAATTTCCAATTCTTATATTCAATGATCTGCCTAGGTTATATTTCATTTCATTTCCTGAGTCATGAGTTGAGACAACTAGCTGCCACAACCACCTTCTCAATTAGCTTTATAATTTTAAGAATCTGAATCATTTAATTCCCTCTACCATACCTGTTTCTTTCTAATGAGATAACTTCAATAGTTCATCCTTGCTGCCTGTTTAGCCAACTAGACAGCCCCTTTGTCTTGGATACAATGACCAAAACTGCACAGTTCATCAAAATTAGGGCTATGTTTTCCTTCATTAGGTTTAATTGAAAAAAAGTAAACATGCCAGTAACACCACTTTATATTTACAGCTAAAATTCTCTCAAAAACTGGCAAGCTGATAAAAATATATCCCTTTTGGCCTTTAACCTCCATATGTAAATAAGATATTGCTAACATTCCATATGGAGACACTATCCCAACTGCAAGAACTTTAGTGCTTGATTTCTCTTGGCACAGACACACCTTTTTGGTCCAGCTTGGTACCAAAGCATTTTTCTACTCCCAGGTCGGATATAGAATCCAACATCGCATTGAACATGGTCAGTTCTGGTTAAATGACTAGAGCATCCAGGTTGCTTGTAGTAATCAGCCAGTCACCATGCTTTTGAGCACAGACTTTGGCACTGCCCAAAACTGTTGTCTTTCCCTTCAAATTGCTTATTGATCCAGATCAATTCCAGTAGCAAGCCTCAACATGAAACAGCTCAGAACTGACTCAATAACATATGCGTACTTCCTCAGAACAAAGAATAGGGTGTCAGTGAAGAAGCTCTAAACCATTTGGTTTCCTGAAGGATTCCTTCAGCTCTATGTTGTCAATCTTTGAACTCTCATCCTATTATATGATTAACTTGGTCAAAATGAAATCTATCTTCTTCCCTCACCACTCCTAGCCAAGGTACTGGCCCAAATAGATTGCCCTGTAGGGTTTAAGGCCGTGTACTGGTGCAGGCAATTATAGAGCCAGTTTCTATTTTGAAGGCTGATAAACAGGATGAACATTCATTCAGTGGTTGATTTCAGTGCCAAGCACCAACAAGAAACCTGTCTGACTCACTCAGACTTAACCATGCCGTTAAAATGGTACTTGCACTGGAATGGACAAGCCTTCACTTTTTCTGGCGAGTTTAGTGCATATATCAGATAAGTACAGCAACTTCACGCTGCTCCATGTATTTCAATGGGCATCTCGGACAGCAACTTCCTGATTCACGCATTTAATTGCGTATGTGCAATCGCTGGAAGATACTGTTCGATTTACACATTAATAACGGTGAGCATTGTAGGCCGTTAAATTTTCCGCAAAGTCCGGCCCAATGTTACCTCAATTTTGCAAACATTGTCACAACAGTCAACTTGACAGAACAACTAAAGCATGCATGCACTCCTTGTCTTTAACTGGGAAGGTCAGAATTATGACGGGACAAATTTAATATTATCTACAGAGGGAAGGGGTTGCAATGCAGATTTGTTATTGCTATTAGAATATTTTAATCCCTTCAACTCAACACTTCAGAGGTGAAAATATCAGCAGATGTTTTGAGCAGGGACAGAGCCCAAATAAACAAGTTGCCAATTGACACAATACTCAAACCGGTTGATTTATACAGCGATAGATCTCATAACAATCTTTTAGTACAAGAGATTCCTGAGATTTTCTGCAAGAAGTAGCATAGTCTTTTGATGGGCTCTCAGTTTCGAAGGTAGGTCTCCATATAGCCTCCTGGAATTTCTTGCTATACCAAGTCTAAGTGAGGATCCAATCAAAGGAGATAACAACAACAGCAACTTGCATTTATATAGCGCCTTTACTGTCCTAAAACGTCCCAAGGTGCTTCACCGGAGCGTTAACAGACAAAATTTAGAGATATTGGGGCAGGTGACCAAAAGCTTGGTCAAAGAAATAGGTCATGGAGAAGTCATACATAAAAATAAAAAGTGAAAAAAAAAAACTCCAAACAAACACTTTAAATCTGAAACAAAAATGGCAAATGCTGAAAACACAGAAGGTCAGTCAGTGTGTGTTGCTCTATTTTCAGCATTTGGTCTTGCACCTGTTGGAATTGAGCAAAAGCAGCCTGACAACTTTTCCATACGGGCAGGACCTGGTGTGTCAGATGAAGGATCAGATTTACCACAGCTCCTCAGAACGTCCATTTTATGACTTGCCTTTGGAGAGGGTGGACCTAACCGTACCAGCATATAGACCAGCTGTAACTGAGTAATAATTGCAGGCTTGAGAGAATGAAAATGCACATTTTAAGGAAGTTGTGTTGAAACATTTAAAGCTAGTGCTTGATATTCAGAGTACTTAAACTTTTAGTGATGTATTTTAACACATTTAGTGTACAGTTAAATAGTTTAATTTGTATAATATAAGCACATGCTAATCTTAAAGACTTGTATTGGATTTTTTTATTTTGAATGTGAATGCCCCAGAATTAATCTGATGATTCACTGTTGTGCAATTCAGATGTTTATATCATTTGAAGAGCTTGCATTGGTTACACAAGTAATACCAAATTTATGTCATAATTGTATTTTCCATGGTCTTTTTTCCCCCCCACACACAGTTTACCATGTCTGTGGTGGTTACTTTTGTGCTCCTTTTCTGTTCATGCCACTGGTAAAATGTGCCTTGTCTGACTGACGTTATTGTTCATCGGTAGTGGTGCAGGTGCTCCCTGATGATGCAATGTCAGGGCAAAGAACAGCTTCTGTAGTCACCACAGAGGGCTTCCTGCCTTACAATGGGATACCAGAAGAAATGTAGCTGGAGCTGTATGACATCGGGGACAGGCTGTTGGCATTGCCTCAGAAATGGTCTACTTAGGCCATCGATAGTAGACATCTCATCATGTCCGCTATTGATCTGTCTGAGGTACACAGTACTATGAGTTGAGCAAAACTCTCCGTTGTGGTTGATGTTTTATCCAGGACTATCTAACCCTAACTGCAGGTTGTCTTGGAAAGTCTGCTCCATGTCACATACAGCAGCAGTGGAGCCATGCCTCTACATTGCTATTCCCTAGATCGGTGTTTACTCCACGGCAACACGGTGGCATAGTGGTTAGCACTGGTGCCTCACAGCGCCAGGGACCCGGGTTCGAATCTGGCCTCGGGTGACTGTCTGTGTGGAGTTTGCACATTCTCCCCGTGTCTGTGTGGGTTTCCTCCGGGTGCTCTGGTTTCCTCCCACAGTCCAAAAATGTGCGGGTTAGGTTGATTTGGCTATGATAAATTGACCCTTAGTGTTAGGGGGGATTAAATATGTGGGGTTACAGGGATAGGATGGGATATGTTAGGGGTAATTAAATACGTGGGGTTACGGGGATAGGGTGGGATATGTGTCGGTGCAGGCTCAATGGGGATTCTGTGTGAGAAAGCAGGGACAGGGTACTGGATTTGGATGATCAGCCATGATCGTATTGAATGGTGGAGCAGGCTCGACGGGCCGAATGGCCTACTCCTGCTCCTAGTTTCTATGTTTCCAGCCATCTTTTGGCTGGGCACATTATGGATGGAGTTGCTCATCTCTGGGATAGTTATTCACCTGAGACGTGGAGGTCTCTAAGATGATTGTCTCCATTGGTCAGCCTTCTGATGTGCACGGTGGCCTAACCATTGTGCATATGGCAGGATTATTTCACTGCCCTCAATTTGAAGCAGCCTCACTGATCTCTGTGCCTATCATTATCTTTGGGTTTTGGGTATATGGCAGCTGTGACCCCTCGGCTAGTGTAATTTCTACCTCCTCTGTTGGGAACTCACTGGGTTGTAGGCGTACAGAATGCTCTGACTGCTCTTGCCTGCTATAATAGCAGTAGTTCTGAGACTTTCTTTTGGTGTAGTATGTGATGCAGTTTTACGATGGAGTCTGCATGTTCCACGTTTGGACATGAGATTAGATAATTGATAACACTATGAGAATCCAAAGTATTGCTTGTATGTACCTACTGAAAGGTAGATATATATAATATATATATATATAGAATGCCAGTGATCGCTTCCGCTGTTCTCGGGCCAAACAGTTGCAACACAGCTTTTTTTGAGTTGTGACAGTATTTGCATCTCCTGTGCAGCACCACCCACAATCTTGTGTACCTTTGTGTGAAAGCTAAATTTTGTCTGGTTTTCTTCTTGATCTCATGGAATCTGTTCTGACCCTCTTGTCATTTTCAACAGGTGGTAGACATGATCTTCCACAATCAAATTTACCACATCAGTCAAGGGTGCTTTTCTGTTCCATTCCCATCCTGGCTCTAAAGCATCTGCTAGTAGAGTAAAGCCTTATTGGCACTTAGAGACTGCTTGTGAAAATGCTAATCTGTGATTCTTAAGTCATTCAAAACAATTTGCTAAACATGACGAATGGTAGGTAGCATCTAGATGTTCAGTAGACACTTAGATGTTCTTCACATATCAGAAGATAATTAGGGATGAGGAGGTCATTCAACCAGATTGATTTTAGCGCCCCCAAGTGCAGCATTCAATTGGTTCCCAAATTATTATAGGGATTTCACCCCCACTACTCTATCTGGGAGTCCATTCCATATGTTGATCACTGTAAAGAAAAACTTCCTGATATCAGTCCTAAATTTGTCTTTTACTAGCTGAAACCTGTGACCCCTTGTTTTACTCTTGCAGTTTAATCCAAAAGAATTTTCTGAATTTACTTCTTGCATGGTGTTTATAGCCTTGTATTCCTCGATAAAACAACATCTTTCAAAGTTGAAGAGCCCAAGTTTCTCCAGTCCTTCCTCATAACTGAGAACTGGGATCATCCTTGTGGCTCTCCTTTGCACCACCATTGCTTGAATGACTCCCTTGTGTCTGATCAGAACTGTAAACAGTACTCAAGGTGTGGTCTGACTAAATAGCTGTACAGTATGATCATGACTCTCTTTGACTTGTATTCAGCTGTGGCTCAATGGAAAAACCGCGCATGCGTGGAGTTTTGAATGGGCCACGCAGCCCAAACAAAATTAGAGGGACCATTGCATGGCACTATTTTGAAAAAGAGCAGGGGAGTTCTCACCTGTGCCCTGGCCAATATTTATCCCTCAACCAACACCACAAAAACAGATTATCTGGTCATTATCACATTACTGTTTGTGGGACCTTGCTGTGTGCAAATATGTATACAGGTGTCAGCTGTGGCTCAGTTGGTAGCACACTCGCCTCTGAGTCAGAAGTTTGTGGGTTCAAGTCCCACTCCAGGGACTTGAGCACATAAAGCAAGGCTGACACTCCAGTGCAGTGCTGAGGGAGTGCTGCACTGTCGGAGGTGACGTCTTTCGGATGAGTCGTTAAACTGAGGCCCCATCTGCTCTCTCAGGTGGACGTAAAAGATCCCATGGCACTATTTCAAAGAAGAGCAGGGGAGTTATCCCCGGTGTCCTGGCTAATATTTATCCCTCAACCAACATAACAAAAACAGATTATCTGGTACATTATCACATTGTTATTTGTGGGAGCTTGCTGTGTGCAAATTGGCTGCTGCGTTTCCCACATTACAACAGTGACTCCACTTCAAAAAGTACTTCATTGGCTGTAAAGCGCTTTGAGACGTCCGGTGGTCGTGAAAGGCGCTATATAAATGCAAGTCTTTCTATATAAAATATAGGCTAATTCATAGGTTGCATTACAAGGCAGTAATGCATTAAGAAATTGGGACATTGTCATAAATGGTTTTATTTAGTTTTTCAGGTTTAAGCAAGTTTGTGAGGGTGGTAGTTTTTAATTCCTGGTGGGACATGCCATGAATAACAGAAGGTTTCTATGATCACACAATCTGAACTGAGATTAAGATTTATTTCACTGAATGTCACGGGGTGGTGGTGGGTGGGGTGATATATACTGTGTATAAAAATCCAGAGCCAGCAGCACTAAGCCCTGAAGACCAAATTAATTTGCAGTCATTGATGAATTAACACATCTCTGCAAAAGCAGTAGAGGTATTTTTTGTTATAAAATTTTTAAGTAAATCTACATTGTGAACAATTTTATCGAGTAAAATTTTGCATTTATATAGTGTGTAATGTAGAAAATGTTCCAACCACTTCAGAGATGTAACAAAAAACTGATAGAGCCAAAGAAGGAGATATTAGGAGGTGTGACCAGAAGGCCAAAGAAGGAGGTATTGGAAGGAAATGGATTTAAAGGAGGGCATCAAAGATGGTGAGCACTGAAAAGCCCTACCCAAAGTCACATCTATAAATTCTAGCTAGATTAGGAGCCCTATTTGAATTCACAGAGTCCAGATTGCTGCTATTTCTATCCAGTACCTGCCTCTGATGGGGATGATTGAAACAACCCAATAGGTCTTCATTTATGAAAACTGTAAGGGAAATGAGACCTTTTATTCCTTAGGTTGGTCTATGGGATTTGTTCAAGGTAGCATGTTGAACCTTTTTTTGTATGTGTGAACTTAATTTTTCCATTCAGAATGAGTGCTTTGCCTCATTATATGCCCCAGGTTAAAGATGGAAAAATCAGTGTGAGTAAAACTCAATATCCAGTGAGATAAAACTGAATTCCGATATGATGCTCCCAAGATCATATAGCCTGTTGGCACTCACCTTCCAGGCTCACAAATGAATAATGGCCACTTGGATAAGAAACCAAATGGTGACTGGCACCAGTGGAGTAAAACTGCAGAGTGCTTTCAAGAAGGAAGGGAAGGCATTGTTTTAATAACTTTATTTGCCTTCATCTTGATTGAAATCACAGATGGTTGGCCAAATGTTATTTCATTTGGTACAGGGGTAGGGCAGGCATTAGGCCACACCTCTTTTGGCCAAAGAATTGCTCCAGTTGTCTCAGGAAATTAGCTTTTTATTCACCAGTTACATTTTTTCTATTGAAATTAAATATTTGTTAGTTGATATGCACAGGGGTTTAGCTTTCTATGTACAGAAGATGAAATATTTTCATTAAGGTAAGCAGGTTTTTTTCTTTGGGAGAAGGATCTTGGGGGAAATTCATTACTAAATGGAGATTAGAAAATGTTGTAGTAGAGTGGATTTCTTTGTAGCTTCTTGCCAGGTCAGGTGTCACCAAGTAAATTGGAGCGTATTGTACCTGGGCAGTGGCCATTTCATGGGTCAACTTGCAAAAGTGTTGACCTACATAAGAAATTGGAGCAGGAGTAGGCCATACGGCCCCTCGCGCCTGCTCCGCCATTCAATAAGATCATGGCTGAACTTCTACATCAACTCCACTTTCCCGGCCTATCCCCATATCCCTTGATTCCCTTAGTGCCCAAAAATATATCGATCTCGGTCTCGAATATACTCATCAACTGAGCATCCACAGCCCTCTGGGGTGGAGAATTCCAAAGATTCATAATCCTCTGAGTGAAGAAATTACTCATCAGTCCTAAATGGCCAACTCCTTATCCAGAGACAATAACTCCTAGTTCTAGACTCTCCAGCCAAGGGAAATAGCCTCTCAGCATCAACCCTCTAAATATTTTATACGTTTCAATGAGATCACCTCTCATTCTTCTAAACTCCAGAGAATATAGGCCCAGTCTACTTAATCTCTCATAGGACAGCCCCCTCATCCCAGGAATCAATCTATTGAACCTTCGTTGCTCCCCCTCTAAGGCAAGTATATTCTTCCTTGGGTAAGGAGACCAAAACGCTACATGGTACTCCAGGTGTGGTCTCACTGAAGCCTGATATAATTGCAGCAAGACTTCCTTACTCTTATACTCCAACGCCCTTCCAATAAAGGCTCACATACCATTTGTCTTCCTAATTGCTGGCTGTACCTGCATGTTAACTTTGTGATTCATGTACAAGGACACCCAAACCCCTCTGAATACCAACATTTACTAGTCTTTCACCTTTTAAAAAATATTCTCCTTTTCAGGGCCCTAGACCAGTATGCATACTTTCATTAAATGTTCTTGACTTGACAAATCAGGGCATTAAATGTTTTGGTGCTATTCTGCTCCAAGCCACCTTCGGAGACTGGCAGTGGATTCTGTATTACTTTAGTGTCCTATTTTGTGAAGTTGAATAAATGAGAAAGTATGTTCGATTATTTATGGTGTTC
Organism: Squalus acanthias; assembly: GCA_030390025.1. NCBI lineage: Eukaryota > Metazoa > Chordata > Chondrichthyes > Squaliformes > Squalidae > Squalus > Squalus acanthias. The sequence goes on from CM059429.1 coordinate 33,016,864, forward strand.
TTCACTCTTTGGAACAAGCTCATTGGCTTCATATAGATTGTCCTTCCAACCTTCCCTTAATTCCTATTTTCCTGGCATAGCGTGAAGCTACTCAACCCTTATTGGTTTCAACAATCTTGTGTTACTTGGGCTCCCAATGTTGCTTTCTCTGATTTTAGTATTGAGGGTGCAATCCAGGATGAGATCCTAAATACAGCAGCGTGGGAGAAGATCACTTGGACTGTGTGGGGCTCAAATTTCTTGGGACAATGTTCTCAGTTTTCTGCACAGGATAACAATGATCTATTTGTATGTAAAGTGTGAGGAAGACCATACCTATGGTGGTTTCATTGTTGTATTTTGTTGTCTTCCATGTACTGTAGAATATAGGTTTGAGTTATAACTGGGATTAAATTCCTTTTGAGATAATTTTCATTGCACATGCCTCTGCTTCGTGCATTGTATACAATACCACCTATGGACTTTCACTTCATTTCCTCTCCTCCTCCCCAGTTAACAGCTACAATGTGGCTTCTTGGTTTTAAATAAAACACAGAAGCTGATTTGAATTATTATGTTTGTTTATAAAATATTCGTAACATCACATCAACTTGAAGCACATACTAGTTATCAGCATAGCTCTGGTAATATACTTGTCATAGCATGTGATCTAACATCTGATCGTGAGTTACTTGCATGTAATGTTTCTGATGAATAGTACCAAAAATTCTGCTGCATATCTGACTTGTGCATAATATTGCATTGTGAACTTTGCAATGAAAGATATGCATGTTGCAAGTATTGTAGGGCGCATAAGTTTCATAACAGGTTCTTGTTTTATCCAAATGATTTTATTCCAATGTGATCAGCTGTCCCCTTCCTTCACTATACTGTTCTTAACCCAGGATGGGCCATTCTGGGCGATGCCCTCTGTTAATGAGTCTCCATATCAAGTACCCATTTGTAGAGTGAGATGCATCACCTTGTTGATGGTTCCTCATCTTCAGCCTTTTCTGTTATGTCTCTTCCACCCCCAACCATCAAGATAAGATGCCTCATCACACAGCCCAGCTCAAAACCAGAAGGTTTGCCTAAATGACACACATCAGTTTTAATGATGGTTAAAGCTGAGATTTGAAGATTCCTGTTCTTGAAATATCCCAGCTAGTTAAATCTCAATGCAGATTCAAATGATGATTTGTAAATATACAAATAATAGTGCAGTGTAAATATACAGAGTAAAATGGCAATAGCTTAAATTTTAGATTATGTTTGTAAATAATGGATCATCTTGTATGTTATTGCACACTATGCTCCTTGCAAATAAATGTATTTTTGCTTCTTTTGCCCTGCAGCTCACGGAGGCCAATTCTGGCGTCACCTGTCTGGAATCGATTTGCTGTTACTCAAACGGAGAAACAGCATGTTCACCTCTTAGAAGAATACTAGATCAAGTAATGGGAAAGTGCAACTCCTTGCGAGTCAACAGGTGTGGAATTTTTCTAAATAGACTGTGCTGCAAGCATTTCTCTTATCAACTGGAACATGAGGATCCTGCTGCTGTTGATGTATAGACCAGCTGTAGGGGTGCCTGCATAAAACTAAAGGCTGTTCCTGTTTCTAAAACATTTAAAATGTTGGGCAAACAGTAAGTTTGCAGTTGGGGTGTGGGAGAAGGGGGTTGATCCTAGCAGTAAGATAAAAGAAAATTGAACTTTAGTTTTATCAAAGTACTTTGTATTGTCTGATTGTTTGTTTGTTTTTTGTGTTGGGTATAAGTAGGAATTTCCTGTCATTCTTTACTTGCTTTGTCTATATGATCAGAAATTGTATTATTTTCTGTCGAATTGGGAACTTTTCAAACTCTGTGTTCTTCGCAGTGTCGTGGACCTTCGAGTTTATGTTGAGCTTGCTTTCTTCTGCTAATGATAGTTATTACCAACCAAAAACTTTGTGGGTATTTCCTCACTATATCTGTCCTAATTTTTGAAGCATTCTCAAGCCCTATCTTTATGTGGTAAATTTCTGCTAAGAATTTATCTGTGGTGTCTGTGCGTTTGTTCACTTTCACTTTTCCTGAGTTGCTGGTTATAAATCATCAAAACTGGATTTAAAGGCTCCTAAATCATCATGCACGTGGTTACTCAACCAAGCAGTAAGATGGCAGTTCACAATCTAAGTACCATGTTTTCTTTTTCTAAAATGACTGACACTGAATGAACTTTTGGGGGGAAAAATTCAGGACAGACAAGTTACTGAGCTAAATCTACATTTATAATCAATTTCTTTGTCCTGTCCTTATATTAAAAAGAATATCACATTATGCTTCATCAACTTTTCAAAAGCTATCAGATACTCTTACTGGTTAACACTGGGTTAAAGAAATAGTTTTGGTCATGAAGTGTCTACTGGTACTGAAATTGTGCATCATCATTTTCATTATCACAGTGATTGAGAATCAAATCTGTTAATGATTTAATCAATGATTAATTAAACATTTACTCATTCGGTTCAAATTCTCATCCTCATAAACTTTTATAGTTTTCTTTGTCATTTTTATGCTAAAACTATCATTCTACTATATGTGCATGGGTTTAGAAAATAAACTGATTGTGTCCTTAAAGTAAATTTACAGGTGTGAAAAAAGTTAAATTTTTGACAGGAATTTACTTTTTAGAGCAGTCAAGCAGTCAATTTTTTTAATTTAATTTTCCTGTATCAATTTTCTATTTTGTAAATTAGCTGTGGTTTGTCCCATTTAGAATGTTTGGAGACCGGAAATACACAGCAAAAAAAATATTCTGGCTTTTTTACATGAGGTTTTTTATTTTATGGCAATACTTTTATTACATTCTCAATGCAGGGACCAGTAAATATTTCGCATTCTTCTAACAGACATTTGAAATCGTTTTTAATTTTTGGCAATTTAAATGAACTTTCATAGCCCATTTTGGGATTGGAGTTATTGAGGTAGATACAGACTGAATTGATTAAATAAAGAAAAAATGGCTTGCATTTTTATACAACCTTTCACATCCTCATGACGTGCCGAAGCACTTCAAGCCAATGAAGCACTTTTGAAGTACAATGTAGGAAACGTGGTAACCAATTTGCACTCAGCAAGGTCCCGCAAATAGCAATGAAATGGTTGAGGGATAAACTCCCCTGCACCTCTTCAAAAGTGTCAAGGGATCTTCTGCATCCATCTGCAGAAGGCAGGCGGGGCCTCGGTTTAACGCCTCATCCGAAAGAAGGCATTTCAGATAATGTAGCAGTCCCTCAGTACTGCACTGATGTGTCGGCCTAGATTATGGGCTCAAGCCACTGGAGTGGAGCTTGCACCCACGACCATCTGACTCGAGCAAGAGTGCACCGAGCCAAGGCTCCATAAGACATTTTGGCCCCTGAGATGTAGGGGGCAATGGAGTGCTTCAGGCTGGGATTGACTAGAGTAGAGAATAATATTCTGGAGTTTTGGTTTATTGTCTTTGAGGATTGGAGTTTTTATGCAGAACGTTACCTCTGCAGATTGAATAGGTCAGGTAGCATTTAGGGTAGGGTAGGTTGCATATGTTCTGTGGAACATGTAGGCTTGTTGGGCCAGATGAACTTTTCTCATTCCATGCTTTGTGTTAATATTTCTTGCAGCAAGTGTGATAGGTTTCTCTGAATTTCTCTCTCTTATTCTTCCTAAGCTTCAAATACAGTGTTCTATATACTCCCTTGCTGTATTGAAATCAAGAATCATTGCAAGGTGCTGTAGTGTAATTAATTCTTTCTCTGCACCTCAAAACTGTGGAAGGTCTTACCTCTCTGTTTTCCTTGCTATCTGCTGGTTTTAAATCCCAACTTTAGCATCAGCTAACTTGATTTATCTCATCTTCTCTCCTCTCCTCTTTTCAACCTTGATGGTGTCCTGAACTATGGGCCTTCGTTGAGGTTTCTCCATTTTTAAAAAGGTTAGCCTATGTGATGAATTCAGCTCATTTTATATATTTGAAAACCTAAGTAGCAAATAGCTTTGTACGGTTAAGTTCTAGAATATCACTTATTTCTTTAAAGTTTGAAAACGTTCAAGGAGTTCATCCAGGAATTGAAAGGCTTTTGAGGCAGTTGCTACCTCTAATACTGAGTGTATTTCTGCTGTGACCATGTGTTTTAGTCCAGTGGTGGGTTGTAATCATTTCTTATTTTGTAAAACAAAATATTTTTCTCTTCAAAAAATTTTAGAATAAAATTAGCCTACCAATTAAAGTACTGCTAAAGATAGCATAGATTAAATGGTTTTGAACAGCCAATACACTGTAACTGATTAACCACATTTATATTAAAATTTAAATAGTTAATAGGAATTTCTTACAAGTTTTAACACTAGTGCAATTTGTCTTTCAACAATTTTAGCATTAACTTTCTTTGGTAATTTTGGTAATCCAAAGTACTGCTGGTTTATTAGAGACTTTGACATGTAGAAATTAAGGATATAGTTTAAAAAGTGTTGTCCGGTTTTAGGCTCTTAGCCAAAGCATAAATCGACATAATTTCCACAATGTATTCTCGGAATCAAGTTGTCAAAACATCTATTTTTGTTTTTTTTAGATCTTGGAGTGACTTGGATCCCTACTGCACAAATGACAGAAGCATCTTGACTCTCTCATCAATGGATGGCTCCTCACATGCTTAAGGGGTTTAACAGTTGAGTGAAGACATAGTGGATGCTGTGTCTTTATTTTCTGCTGTTATTTTTTTCAATTCCCTATTTAATTCTGTCATGGGGGAAGATGGAAATATTTGTAAACGTCTGTCCTTGGCCATCTTAATATATTTCATTTATGTCTTGTTTTTGCATGTATACCCAATCGCAGCCCAAAGATGCATTATGTAAGAAGCAGGGGCAGAAAATGATCGTTAAGATTGTAATTTATTTGTAAATAGTTGTAATTTGCCACATTTCCTCTTTTTACAAGATGTCCTATTTCTGGAGCTATATTTTTCTATTTTTTCTTGGAGGGGGGTGGATAGGGAGTGGGATAACGGAAACTCATTTGGTACATCCCCTTTAGAACTAGATCTGCACTATTGCTGAATTCAATTTTTTGACACAAAGTAACTGTTCGGTCAAACAAGTGACTTTATGGAAGTGGAATTTCTAGCATATGACTTATTCTTGTAAACCTCAAAAGCTGGTAGCATCCTTGCCATTCTAATTGCTTCTGCTGTTGGATCTTGCATTTAGTGATTAGCTGGATGACTAAGACAGTGAACCGATGAGTAGAAGCAGTTTGCAGTTAACACTGGAGCTGGACTATGAACTGGTGCAGCAGGTGCAGTAAAGGAATACTCAAAGTTAAGATCTTACAATATCTACTTTAAAAAAAAAAATGTTAATCAACTTTTTAAATTTGGTGCACAGTGTTTGTCTTGATCAGAAACTGGTTTCTTTGTGGTGTTTCCAAAACTGGACACTGAAAATGATGGGCGGGGACTTCCAATTTGGGCTTATCAGCCTGTAATTTTCTGGCAATTAAAATGAATGGACGGAAAATCACAGACTGGTGAATGCAGAAGTGGCAAACACTGTCCGATATTTCTGCTTATTGTAACAGACTTGGAAATGCCAAAAGACTACGGTGCTCATCAGGAGCCCAAGACCAGATTCAGACTTTTTTTTTTAAATGCTTAAAATTGTTGATGGAGTAAGGGGTATATCTTGGAAGTTAAGACCATTGCTGGACATCATACTGGAGTATTCCTTTGAGACTCATCTGTACCTGTACTTTTGTATAGAAGAATGTAGTAATCTAGATAATTGACCTATGCTTTTGCCATCCATAAACATTGGTTCAATCTTTACACCACATTGGTGATTTTATACAAAAATCACATTATTTGTATTGTCGACAAGTTAATGTTGGCAAACTACAAAATGATAAGTGCAATTGCATGTCAGAAACTGGTAGTTGCACTGTTGATTTATGTTCCCAATCTATATCCACATTGAGAATATTGTTCAGCATTACTAAACTGAATTATGTAAACCATTCCAAATACTGACCTATTAACAGTAGTTAACCAGTGCTTGAAGTGAAGCAAAATGCTACAATGTGGATGCTTTTTCAAAGGAGGAGATTAATGAATAGTGTCAAAAAGATTACTTTTTTCATTTAGTTTCATTTATCAAATTGAAAGTGTTTCTCAGCAGAGGTTCAAAGTTTATTCCAGTGGAAGATGGGAAATTCATAATTCCTGAATTTCCCATTTACAGTATGTATTTTTGGCATTTGCTGTTTTGTACCAGTTTTATTGAAATTGGTTTGGAAGAAGTGTAATTTGACAGTGGAGTTTTTATTATATTCTCCCTAAGTAAACAGGTACTGTTATCTACTCAATTGTCAGGGTATTAAAAAAACAATTTTGATTGATTGCACAATCCTTTTTGGTTTTTGGATTAGCCAATCTGTGATGCTGCAGATGTTCACCACATGAATGAGATTTTTCTCTGTATATACTTCCATAGTAACAGGTTTTCCCAGTAAAAATGGTTCCATATGTGATATATTACCCAGAGTTAGTCAAGTACTTTGTATATTGCATCATGCCTGGCACTATTTTCAGTGGGAAATTTTGTCTTTGAATATAGCAGGCAAGTATTAAGGAGAAAAGAGAATCGCATTACCTGTTAGGGAATGATTACACTGTTTGAGTGCAAGGGCTCGCAGCTAAATACACAGGACGGACAATCCTGCTTGTGAGTAAACTATTGAAATTTCACACTTAAATAGTCAAGCTCCTATTTAAGTTAATATAAAGAGGTTTAAAAAGTAGCCAGTTGATAATTGTACTCCATCAACTAGCTAATGTTATAGGAAGACCAAAGTTCTAATGTTGGGCAGAAAACATCTTTTATAATACAATAAATCCATTTATTCATTCACATGCTCAGTTCAAAATCATGGACACCTACCCAATGCAGGAAAAGGGAAAGCTGCAGATTCCGCTTTAAAGGTGTTAGATTTGTAACAGTCGCTGGCTTTGCATGGATATCCATTAAAGTTAAATATTGAATTTAATGATTGTGTTGCAAAATTTTGAAATGTTTACAAAATGCTTTTTAATCTGAGTTGAGATTTAAATCTGAGAATCTGAATGAAACGTGCCTTGTAAATGGGGTTTAATGAAATGTAACATTTCAAAGCTTGAAAAACCTTTTGTAAATCTGCTCCAGCTTTTGTGTGATGTGATCCTGACCTGTTTCAAAGTGTTTCTGAAGCTCCTTTCTATGATGGAAATGGCTGTGGTACAATTTGATCTGAAAGAAAATGACCGGCTGATGCTGAATCTCAAAAGCCTTGTTTGTGTCCAGTGATGCATTAGTCTGAAAGATGCACTGGTACAGATGCTTTTTGGTACATTTTACATTAGTAGCAATAAAAAAACTGAGAATCTTGGACCTCAGCCACTGGTTCTCTCTCTTTTGTGTTTGCATTATTTTTCTTAAGTGTTTTTTTGTTTGATTTTCTCATTCCTAAGCCACACTGTTGGTGAAACCTTGCCTACAACATTTATGTTCATATTTACCAATAAACCAAGGGGGAAAAAAAGTTAAGAGTTGTGTGTTTTTTCATTATTTTGATGTAATCTTACCTATAATAAAGGTAATTGTACAAGAAAAACTTCCCCAACATTGGAGCTGCTAATGAATAGGACCAGATATTTTAGTGATTTAACCCAGCCTTTTGTTACAAGTAAAAGGTACACACAGGAATGATGTGTACAGGAAACTCTTTATTAACCGGCACCGACGGGACCGGCGTGGTGCCGGTTTATCGAAAGTACCGGATAACGGAGTTATATCTACCGAGGCTATTTTTAACAAAGAAAAATAAATAAATCAAGAAATGTGCAGTATACTTCCGACAGCGCCAGGAGGCCGAGTAGTGGCACTTTTGAAAACTACCCCTACTGACTAAATCGGCGTTCTCGGACTCGGGGATCGGCAACATTGCCGGTTATTTGAGAGGAGTTTTCGGAGTACTCGGCGTTCGCGGAGACTCGACTCGGCAACATTGCCGGTTATTTGAGAGGAGTTTTCGGAGGATGATTTTTGCCGGTTAAGCGAGAATTCCGGATATTTGGGTGCCGGATAAACAAAAGTTTCCTGTATATAGTTGTATTGTATAGTAGTTTATTTAAAATTTCTTGAAGCTAGAGAAGGTACTTAAGCAGTTAAAGGACTGAAGACCAACAAATCTTCTGGCCCAGATGGCATATATCCTGGGGCACTAAAGGACAATGGCTAGAGTCATAAAATAACCTGAGTACTGGTGAGGTGTTGCAGAATTGGAATCTACATGTGTATATATAAGAGGGGACAAGTTCAACCCAGGCAACTACACATACATTAGCTTAACATTAATCACAGAAACCATTATAAGAAGCAGATATAAGAACTGACATGAATTTAGCATAAAATCCTGCTTGACCAACCTTTTTGAGAAGGTTACATAAAAATAGTTGAACAAAAGCCTCTGACTAGATCCCTCATGAATAACTCTTAATATCCCTCTTTTTCAAACAATTATTTAACCCTGTTTTAAAAGAATCTAGAGTCTGCTTCAAGTTTATGGCAGAGAATTCTGTATTCCAACCACCTTCTATGGAAATATTTTTGTCTAGCTTTCCCTTTAAGTAGGGGGGAGGGTTTCAGTTATGTGGATAATTGGAGCACATTCTGGGGAAAGTGGGACCTGTACAAACAGGACGGTTTTCACCTGAACCAGAGGGGCACCAATATCCTGGGAGGGAAATTTGCTACGGCTCTTCGGGGGGGTTTAAACTAATTTGTCAGGGGGATGGGAAAAAGGGCTGTAGTCCACGAGCCAGTGGTGAGTGTAGGGAGGTACTGAGGAGGGTATCAAGGTCGCAGGAATGTACCGGCAGACAGGAAGATGGCTTGAAGTGTGTCTACTTCAATGCAAGGAGCATCCGGAATAAGGTAGGAGAACTTGGAGCGTGGATTGGTACTTGGGACTACGATGTGGTGGCCATTACAGAGACATGGTTAGAACAGGGACAGGAATGGTTGTTGGAAGTTCCGGGGTATAGATGTTTCAGTAAGAGTAGGGAAGTTGGTAAGAAAGGTGGAGGAGTAGCATTGTTAATCAAGGATAGTTTAACAGCGGCAGAAAGGCAGTTCGAGGGGGATCTGCCGTCTGAGGTAATATGGGCTGAAGTTAGAAATAGGAAAGGAGCGGTCACGTTGTTAGGAGTTTTCTACAGGCCCCCAAATAGTAATAAAGATGTGGAGGAAGAAATTGCAAAGCAGATTATGAATAGGTGTGGAGGTCACAGATTAGTTGTCATGGGTGACTTCAACTTTCCAAATATTGATTGGAACCTTTATAGGTCAAACAGTTCGGATGGGATAGTTTTTGCACTGTGTGCAGGAGGGTTTCCTGACACAATATGTGGATAGGCCGACAAGAGGTGGGGCCACGTTGGATTTGGTACTGGGTAATGAACCGGGCCAAGTGTTTGATTTGTATGTGGGAGAGCACTTTGGAGATAGTGACCACAATTCGGTAACTTTCACTATTGCAATGGAGAGGGATAGGGCCATACGGCAGGGCAGGGTTTATAATTGGGGGAGGGGTAATTATGATGCGATTAGGCAAGAATTAGGGAGTATAAGATGGGAACAGAAACTATCAGGGAAAGGCACAAACGAAAAGTGCAGCTTTTTCATGGAGCAATTACTGCGTGTCCTTGATAGGTATGTCCCTGTCAGGCAGGGAGGAAATGGCCGAGTGAGAGAACCATGGTTCACAAAAGAGGTTGAATGTCTAGTCAAGAGGAAAAAGGAAGCGTATGTAAGGATGAGAAAACAAGGTTCAGTTTGGTCGATTGAGGGGTACAAGGTAGCAAGGAATGAGCTAAAAAAAGAGCTTAGGAGAGCTAGGAGGGGGCATGAGAAGTCCTTGGCGGGTCGGATCAAGAAAAACCCCCAAGGCTTTTTACTCTTATGTGAGAAATAAAAGAATGACCAGGGTGAGGGTAGGGCCGGTCAAGGACAGTAGTGGGAACTTGTGCATGGAGTCAGAAGAGATAGGAGAGGTGATGAATGAATACTTTTCATCAGTGTTCACCGAGGAGAGGGGCCATCTTCTTGAGGATGAGAGTGTGATAAAGGTGGATAGGCTGGAGGTGGTAGATGTTCTGAGGGAAGATGTTTTAGCAATTTTGAAGAACCTGAGGGTCGATAAGTCCCCTGGGCCAGATGGGATATATCCTAGGATTCTTTGGGAGGCAAGGGAGGAGATTGTAGAGCCTCTGGCTTTGATCTTTGGGTCCTCACTGTCCACGGGGATGGTGCCAGAGGACTGGAGAGTGGCGAATGTTGTTCCTCTCTTCAAGAAAGGAAATAGGAATGACCCTGGTAATTATAGGCCGGTTAGTCTTACTTCGGTGGTTGGTAAGATAATGGAAAAGGTCCTGAGGGATAGGATTTATGACCATTTGGAAAGGGGTAACTTAATCAGGGATAGTCAACACGGATTTGTGAAGGGTAAGTCTTGCCTAACAAATTTGATTGAATTCTTTGAGGAGGTAACTAAGTGTGTAGATGAAGGTAGAGCAGTTGATGTCGTATACATGGATTTTAGTAAGGCGTTTGATAAGGTTCCCCATGGTCGTCTCATGAAGAAAGTAAGGAGTTGTGGGATAGAGGGAAATTTGGCCGATTGGATAAGTAACTGGCTATCTCATAGAAGGCAGAGGGTGGTGGTGGATGGAACATTTTCAGACTGGAGACCAGTTACCAGCGGTGTGCCACAGGGGTCGGTGCTGGGTCCTCTGCTGTTTGTGATTTTTATCAATGACTTGGAGGAGGGGACTGAAGGGTGGATCAGTAAATTTGCTGATGACACCAAGATTGGTGGAGTAGTGGATGAGGTGGAGGGCAGTTGTAGGCTGCAAAGAGACATTGATAGGATGCAGAGCTGGGCTGAAAAATGGCAGATGGAATTTAACCCTGATAAGTGCGAGGTGATTCATTTTGGTGGGGCAAATGTGAATAAGGATTACAGGGTCAACGGCAGGGTTCTGAGGAACGTGGAGGAGCAGAGGGATCTGGGGGTTCATATCCACAGATCTCTGAAGGTTGCCACTCAAGTGGATAGAGCAGTAAAGAAGGCCTATGGTGTGTTGGCGTTTATTAACAGAGGGTTTGAGTTTAAGAACCGTGAGGTTATGCTGCAACTGTACAGGACCTTGGTGAGACCACATTTGGAATATTGTGTGCAGTTCTGGTCACCTCACTATAGGAAGGACGTGGAAGCATTGGAAAGAGTGCAAAGGAGATTTACCAGGATGCTGCCTGGTTTGGGGGGGAGGTCTTATGAGGAAAGATTGAGGGAGTTGGGGCTTTTCTCTTTAGAGCGGAGGAGGATGAGAGGCGACTTAATAGAGGTTTATAAGATGATGAGGGGGATAGATAGAGTGGATGTTCAGAGACTATTTCCTCGGGTAGAGGCAGCTGTTACAAGGGGGCATAGCTATAAGGTGCATGGGGGGAGATATAGAAGGGATGTCCGAGGTAGATTCTTTACTCAGAGAGTGGTTGGGGTGTGGAATGGACTGCCTGCTGTGATAGTGGAGTCGGACACTTTAGGAACTTTCAAGCGGTTATTGGATAAGCACATGGAGCACACCAGAGTGACAGGGAGTGTGATCGCTTGATCTTGGTCTCGGACAATGCTCGGCACAACATCGAGGGCCGAAGGGCCTGTACTGTGCTGTACTGTTCTATGTATGTTTAGTTCATTTACAGGCTCACAATCATCATGGCAAGTATTCCTGGTCCACTTGTTGCCATCTAGTGGTTAGAAATATTACTAAAGGGCATCAAACATTCCACTTGTAAGCCCACTAATCTCTCTCACTGGCAATGCTTTGTCAGATAGTCAGACATCCCTCACATTGCATATCTAACTGTCTAGCTCGTCAAAACTATAAGATACTCAGGCCAATGACTCATGAGTTACTGACCCAAGAGTGTTGAACTAGGGAAGAAAAATAACATACTACATTCTGCTGTTTCCTTCCATGAGGCACCACAAACTCCAATCCTCCAACAGCAGCACATGTCTTTATATACACTTGAGCCTTTTTAAAATTAATTTTGTGTGCTCAAGCGGGTGAGGAATGTTACACAATCCTTTTTTAGGATCAGGATTAAGCACATCCAGGTCAGGTATATTTAAGTATAAGCAGTTAGATGTAAAATACAGCTCCTTCTGACTTTGGAAGAGCACCCTGTACTGCACCAGTGCAATAATTTTCAATTTCTCAATATCTTGAAAGGCTGATATGTGCTAACTACCCAACTCTTCACATGGGATGAATAATGGCTGCAAGGATCCTATCAGTCTGGGACGGATCCAAACTCAACTTCGAGGTGATCAGCTAATCTCAAACCCCCTACACCACCCAGTCCAAGTCTCTAACAGTACATTTCTGGGTTTCCATTACAATTTTTTAAAACTACCAAATCTCACTTCCACATTTCATGTTCACTAATCCTCAAAAGGTAATTTGCTACAACAAATCAGTGTGCATTTACAAAATAAATATCGAAAACCACTAGATTAAATCAATCTTTTATACAAAGTGTGGTAATTGAAGTGCTGTTTTACAATACAACATATTTCTCTAGCAAGCAAAACTAGAGGCTTGTATCATTTAAAAAACCAAACAAAAAAAGAGAAACTAATTAGGGATGATTAAAATCGTTGCAGTGAAGTTATATTTGGGTTCTATTAATGTGGCATCCACCATTTTCCTGATCCTTTCATAAAATGGATTAGTCAGTGTTTGAAATTTCAGCTCTTAATATTTCTGAGACAGTCTGATTTCAACCAACCTACAGCTCCAAACAGGGAGCAATACCTTTGCCTGCCTCTGGGCTGCAGAATAATGCCACTTCTAAATTCTTATAGAAAGCGGATTGAATGTGCAAGGAACAACCACTTATCATCCACAGCAACATTTACTCCAAATCACATTTTGATAACAATAGTTATGTATTGGAACTGCAAGCTGATGTAATTAATGTGTTGCTGAAATGTTAAGATCCAAATTTAAATAACTAATTTACTATGTAATTGTCCATAGTGTAGATTTGGCTGCAGCAGTCTTGGTGTACTCCTGATACACAAGTAACAAAAAAAAGAACTTGCATTTATATAGTAGTGTCTTTCACGACCTCAGGACGTCCCAAAGCACATTAAAGCCACTGAAGTAGTTTGAAGTGTAGTTAATGTTGTAATGTAGGGAAATGCATAAAAAGAACCATTGCTACCACTTCAACACACTTTGCAGCATCAACTGAGACAATGCACTTTCTTCCATATCAGATGTGACCCCACAGCCTGGATGGACTCATTGGTAGTTTCTCAATTCTGCCCCCCAGTTAAGAACTCATCAATTCCCACTGGAATTGTTGACATTGGGAGTGTTGTCTGCACAGTGAAACCTGTAAATTAGACACCTTTGGGACTGGCATTTGCTGTCCTTCTCTCCCCCCTCTTTCCCCACCCCCCCCCCCGCCCCCCAGATGTCCTTAATTCAAAATGGTCATTGTAGGTACCAGAAAAATATTCAGTAGAATGGGGAGGTTTTTTTACCCAACATCCATAATGGCAGAGAAACTGCTTTATCCCTGGGATAGAGCAATGCAAGCATTCAATCCCAGAGCCAATTCAACCCGCTGCCGCCTCCCACTGACCTGTGCGTCCTGTGTTTTAAGTTGAAAAAAGGGCTTGGTGCAGTGAAGACTATCCATAGTTCGTAATTTGCAACTGGCCATGGTTTCAGAGTGCCTCGTATAATTTACCATGCAAGTTTTTTGGGTCGTTCAATAAGTGTCTAAGTTTTTTTTGGGAGTGCCAGTTTATACAGGTTTCATTGCATCTCCCAAACAGCTATTAGTGCTCTACCTCAAATGGAACTTTTGACCCCAGCGGCTCTCCATCACCTACTTCCATCTCTGTAACATCGCCTGCCTTCTCCCCTACCCAAGCCCATCTTCTGCTGAAACCCTCATTCATGCTTTTGTCACCTTCAGCATCAATTATTCCAATGTTCCTAGCCACTTCCACTTTTAATAAACTTAAGCTCATCCAAAACTTTTCTTCAAATATCCTATCCCCACAATTAATTCCACTCGCCCTAGCTTACCTATAATTGGCTTTCAGTTGCCTCAACACCATAAATTTAAAAGACTCATCCTTGTGTTAAGTCCCCCCTTCTCTATCTCTCTCAACTTTCAAATCTGCAACTTTTCCCTCACTGCTCCTACCACATTTCTGTTGCTCCACGTCCAGCCTCTTGTCCCCTTCACCCCACCATTAACAGCTATGCCTCTAGCTGTCTAGGTCCCACTCTCTGGAATTAGCACCTCCTCCTCCTCCCCCCTCATCATCCATCTCCTCCTCCTCCTCCCTCATCTTCCATCTCCTCCCTCATCTTCCATCTCCTCCTCCTCCCTCATCTTCCATCTCCTCCTCCTCCCTCATCTTCCATCTCCTCCTCCTCCCTCATCTTCCATCTCCTCCTCCTCCTCCTCCCTCATCTTCCATCTCCTCTTCCTCCTCCCTCATCCTCTCCCTCATCTTCATCCTCCCTCATCTTCCATCTCCTCCTCCTCCTCCCTCATCTTCCATCTCATCCTCCTCCCTCATCTTCCATCTCCTCCTCCTCCTCCTCCATCTCCATCTCCTCCTCCTCCTCCCTCATCTTCCATCTCCTCCTCCTCCTTCATCTCATCTCCTCCTCCTCCTCCCTCATCTTCCATCTCCTCCTCCTCCTCCCTCATCTTCCATCTCCTCCTCCTCCTCCTCCCTCATCTTCCATCTCCTCCATCTCCTCCTCCTCCTCCCTCATCTTCCTCCTCCTCCCTCATCATCCTCCTCCCTCATCTTCCATCTCCTCCTCCTCCCTCATCTTCCATCTCCTCCTCCTCCATCTTCCATCTCCTCCTCCTCATCCTCCTCCCTCCTCTTCCATCTCCTCCGCCTCCTCCCTCATCCTCCTCCCTCATCTTCATCCTCCCCCTCATCTCTCATCTTCCATCTCCTCCGCCTCCTCCCTCATCCTCCCCCTCATCTTCATCCTCCCTCATCTTCCATCTCCTCCTCCTCCCTCATCTTCCATCTCCTCCTCCTCCCTCATCTTCCATCTCCTCTGCCTCCTCCCTCATCATCCTCCTCCCTCATCTTCCATCTCCTCCTCCTCCTCCCTCATCTTCCATCTCCTCCTCCTCCTCCCTCATCTTCCATCTCCTCCTCCTCCCTCATCTTCCATCTCCTCCTCCTCCTCCCTCATCTTCCTCCTCCTCCTCCTCCTCCCTCATCCTCCTCCTCCTCCTCCTCCTCCCTCATCCTCCTCCTCCTCCTCCTCCTCCCTCATCCTCCTCCTCCTCCTCCTCCTCCCTCATCTTCCTCCTCCTCCTCCTCCCTCATCTTCCTCCTCCTCCTCCTCCCTCATCTTCCTCCTCCTCCTCCTCCTCCCTCATCTTCCTCCTCCTCCTCCTCCTCCCTCATCTTCCTCCTCCTCCTCCTCATCCTCCTCCCTCATCTTCCATCTCCTCATCCTCATCTTCCATCTCCTCCGCCTCCTCCCTCATCCTCCTCCCTCATCTTCATCCTCCCTCATCCTCCCCCCCATCTCTCATCTCCCATCTCCTCCGCCTCCTCCCTCATCCTCCTCCTCCCTCATCTTCCATCCTCCTCCCTCATCTTCCATCTCCTCCTCCTCCCTCATCTTCCATTTCCTCCCTCATCTTCCATCGCCTCCTCCCTCCTCCCTCCTCTTCATCCTCCCTCATCCTCCTCCCTCATCTTCATCCTCCCCCTTCATCTTCCATCTCCTCCCTCATCCTCCTCCCTCATCTTCCATTTCCTCCCTCTTCCCCCTCCTCCTCATCCCTCATCATCTTCCTCCTCCTCCCTCATCTTCCCCATCTCCTCCTCCCTCCTCTCCCCCTCACTCTTCCCTCCATCTTTTCCCCTCCTTCCCCTTTTCCTCATTCCCTCCTCTTCCCTGTCTCCCCCTCTATCTCCTCCCCCCTCACCATTTTTTCTATGTTAAAGTGCTAACTAAATGCAAATTGCTGTTGCCTTTTATATATGTATGTTCACTTTAATCCAAATATCATACATAATAACTAGAAACAGAGATACAATTGCTGTGTGTTTCACTTATGCTAAATGGTAAATTCAACAAGGCCCCACTTGTGTGTCTGAACCATGCTTGGTCAGCCCAAAATCCAATATATGCAAAATGAGGAGCACACTTCTTCAGTTGTAGCCAGGTATGAGGGAGTTGACTACACTGACTCAGCTGGCACCTCTGCTTTTTCTTCAGCCACAGCTTGGGCCAGCCATCCCTTAGTGCACTTTCAGTAGGAGCTCCAACTCAGCAAAGGGAGGAGTCTTGTCTGCATGTCTTTTGGGCCATTGTGAGCAATTCAGCCTCTTCTAACACCGCAACTTCACCTTTTATAAAAAGCCCCTGTAAGTGGCACTCCCTAGCCACAGCACTGAGCAAGCCTTTCCTGTGAAGAATACTTGGTGAAAGAGCATTCAAAGAAGTTGTTGTCGATGACATAGTTAGTCCCCCTTAGCTCTCCCAAAATGAGGAACTGATCACTCGGTTTCGAGTTGTACTCCCCTTTTAAGGTTGTATGGCTTCATTATCTGGAAAACCGTCAAACTTGTTTAGTGTTTAAAACCATTCTAAAGTCTTTCAGTCTCAGCTAATTCTTACTTTGAGCCCCAAGAGATGAAGCTGCTTCTGCAGCTAATTTAAGATAGGGGCAGGCCTTATTTTACAAAAATTAGGTATATAGCCCATTGTCTGTATTGCAGTTGTATCTGTGCATGCTCTAATTTTGCCAACATCCCCCCAAAAAAACAGGCTGCAGCGCATCACTCAACTTAAAACTTCAGCTTGAGATGGGTTGTAATTATTACTAAATTTCAATAGTTAATTATCCCCTTTAAGGCAAGTAAAAACTTGGCTATCTTGGGCAAAATACTACCAAGATAAAGGGTGACTGTCAGGTTGGCCTGATTGACAATCTCTGTGCTACGAGCAATTGTCCAAGGCGTTCATCCAAAAGAGGCACATGATGAGCAAGTCTAGGGTCTGCATCACTGTGGGTGGGGTAGACTCAGCAGCAGATTATGTGGCCAATGATTTCTTTGCCTCAGCAGTTTAAGTTAGAAACAAAACTAAAGCTAGAGTCTGCTAGACACGCTTCTAACCAAACAAAGTAGTAAAAGGGATAGCTTTATAGATTGCAGATCATATGGCTCAGGGTAAACTCAGCAACATTGCTTTAATTGATTTTGACTGAATGCCATAAGACCCAGCAGTACTCCTGTACACTAGTAAGAACACAAGAACTAGGAGCAGGAGTCGGCCATTCGGCCCCTCGAGCCTGTTCCACCATTCAAGATCATGGGCTGATCTTCGATCTCAACTCCACTTTCCCGCCCAATCCCCTCAGAGTCCAAAAATCTATTGCTCTGTCTTGAATATACTCACGACTGAGCAGCCACAGCCCTCTGAGGTAGCAAATTCCCAAGATCCACAACACAGTGAAGACATTTCTCATCTCAGTCCTAAATGGCCGACCCCTACTCCTGGAGACTATACTCCCAAGTTCTAGACTCTCCAGCCAGGGGAATCAGCCTCTCCGCATCTGCCCTCTCATTGAAACGTATAAGATTCAATGAGATCACTTCTCATTCTTCTAAAGTCCAGAGAGTATAGGCCCAATCTACTCAAACTCTCCTCATAGGACAACCCTCTCACCCCAGGAATCAATCTAGTGAACCTTTGTTGCACCGCCTCCAAGGCAAGTATATCCTTCCTCGGGTAAGGAAACCAAAACTGTGCACAATACTCCAGCTGTGGTCTCACCAAAGCCCTGTACAATTGCAGCAAGACTTCCTTATTCTTATACTCCAACCCCCTTGCAATAAAGGCCAACATGCCATTTGCCTTCCTAATTGCTTACTGTGCCTGCATGTTAATTTTGTGTGGTGTCCAAGAGCATCCAAATCCCTCTGAACACCAACATGTAACAGTTTCTCACCATTTAAAAAATTGTTTTTCTATTCTTCCTACCAGTGAATAACCTCACATTTCCCCACATTATACTCCATCTGCCACCTTATTGCCCACTCACTTCACTGTTTATATTCCTTTGCAGACTGTGTGCTCCTCACAGCTTACTTTCCCCCAACTTACTTTCCCACCTAGCTTTGTATCATCAGCAAACTTGGATACATTACACTCTGTCCCTACATCCAAGTCATTAATATAAATTATAAATAGCTGAAACCCCAACACTGATCCTTGCAGCACTCCACTCGTATCAGCCTTCCAACCTGAAAGTGACCCATTTATTCCTACTCTGCTTTCTGTCCTTTAACCGATCCTCTATCCATGCTAATATATTACTCCCAACCCCATGAGCCCTTATCTTGTATAACAACCTTTCGTGTGGCGCCTTATCGAATGCCTTTTGAAAATCCAAATATACTACATCCACGGGTTCCCCTTTGTCTACCCTGCTAGTTACATCCTCAAAAAATGCTAATGGATTCGCCAAACACGATTTCCCTTTCATAAAACCATGTTGACTCTGCCTAATCATATTAGGATTTTCTAAGTGCCCCGTTACTACTTCCTTAATAATGGATTCCAGTATTTTTCCAATGACTGATATCAGGCTAACTGGCCTGTAGTTCCGTTTTCTCTCTCCCTCCTTTCTTGAATAGCAGTGTTACATTTGTGCCATTCCAGAATCTGGGGGATTTGGGAAGATCACAACCAATGCATCCACTACCTCTGCAGCTGCCTCTTTTAGAACCCTGGGATGTAGGCCATCAGGTTTGTCAGCTTTTAGTCCCATTTATTTCTCCAGTACTTTTTCTTTAATTGCTTTAAGTTCCTCGCTTTCATTGGATCCTTGGTTCCTCACTATTTCTGGTATGTTTGTGTCTTCTACGGTGAAGACAGATACAAAATATTTGTTTAACATCTCCGCCATTTCCTTATTCCCCATTATAATTTATTTTGTTTCAGGCTCTAAGGGACCCACGTTTACTTTCGCTACTCTTCCTTTTTACATACTTGTAGAAGCTCATACAATATGTTATTTTATATTTCTTGCTAGTTTATTCTAATTCTATTTTTCCCTCCAATTTTTTGGTCATCATTTGCTGGTTTCCAAAACATTCCCAATCCTCAGGCTTACTATTCTTGGCAACATTAAAAGCCTCTTCTTTTAATCTATTATCCTTAACCCCTTTAGTTAGCCACAGATAGATCACTTCTCACATGGAGTTTTTTTTATTGCTTATCTACCGTCATACCTTTTAATCTAATTTCCCAATCTATCTTAGCCAACTTGCCCCTCATACCTATGTAATTGGCTTTAAGTTTAATACTCCAGTTTCAAATTTAAGTACGTCACTAACTCAATGTGAAATTCTACCATATTATAATCACTCTTCCCCAGAGGATCCCTTACTATGAGATTACTAATTAACCCTGGCTCATTACACAAGACAAGATCTAAAATAGCCTCTTCCCTGGTGAGTTCCATGATGCATTGTTCTAGGAAACTGTCTCAAATCATTCCATGAACTCATCCTCCAAACTACTTCTGCCAATTTGATTTGTTCAGTCTATAAGACTGAAGTCCCCCACGATTATTGCATTAACTCCAAGCCTTGGCTCGGTGCCTAATTTATATGGACTGGGGTAAGTGGTATGTGTCCCATCAGGGGACTCTGCTCTCTATATTGGGCAAACAAATAAATCTATGCCTACCTGTAGGGTTTAATAGGGTGAATGGAGCACTAAGCCAACCTTCGATCTGGTACACTGGCTCCCACTGCCCCAACACGTGTTCATCCTCATGTTCAAATCCCTCCATGGTCTCACCTCATCCTATCTCTGACCTCCTCTAGCCCTACAATCCTCAGAGAACTCTGTTCCTCCAATTCTGGCCTCTTGTGCATCCCCAAGTTCCTTTGCCTCACCATTGTCAGCCGTCTAGGCCCCAAGCTCTGGAATTCCCTTCCTAAACCTTTCCATCTCTCTCGCCCGAAATTAACCAAACCAGCAAAAAAAAATTGACGAATTTTAAGCGGCAGTTACGTTGAGCATAGGTCGAGTTTCCATGATCTTTAACATTGGGTTTAAAGCCTGCCCCGCCCCGGATCGAAATAATGAGCATGGCGCGTTTCCGCCATTCGAGGAGGCTCTTCAAATTAAGCCTTTTTTGGTGCAAAGGCACTAGTAGGCCCATTTTAAAAGTTTTTAAATATTAAAAAATGTATTTACTAAGAAACTGACTAGTTTACACAAATGAAACTAGTAAATAGTTCAGTATAACTTTTTGAAGTCACTTTCAGTGATTTAAAATCAGGTTACTTAGGTGGAAGACTAGACACCAACGTTCCATTGAATTTTTTTTGGGTGTGCGGCCCACCTTTAAGGGGCCGCGTGGCCCATTCAAAATACTGCGCATGCGCGGTTTTTCCTATTTAAAAGCCAGCTGCGCGGGAGCTGCAGAGCGCTGTGCGGCCATGCAGCTTAAAGGGAACATTGCTAGACACTATTTTTTGTGGTAAACCCATCTTCAGCTGTATTAATAAAATTGCACCAGGTTACCACTTCAATAAGTCACTAAAAAAACAATTGTGTTCTATTACGTTGGTTCACGCAAAGGTCTTAAATTGTGATTATGCAAATGAGTTTGGGTGGAAAGTTGAACCATAACTTCATTTTGGAAAATCAGCACAATTTCAAGAGCGATTGCTGATTGCACTCTGTCAACTGCACCCACATCTTTATTGTGGCCGCTGTGTGCCGAATCAGGAAAGAGCTGTACCATGCAGTGACTGCAAAGGAGATATTGGAGGAGGAGGAAGTGTAGAATACAATTTAATTGAATGGACAAGATTAACATTCATTGTAATTCAATGCAGTCAATATTTTAATACATTTTATAGCCAAAACTGTTAAAGACATTATTCCACCAGTGATTATACTGGACATTTTAATACATCTCTTTCAAATTCTTTAATCAGAAAAATATACCTACCAATTCTTATAATAGCAGTTTAGACTGTTACTGTAGAATGGGCTAGAATCCTAATACTGCCATTTACAAACACAGACAGTACACATGAAAATTCCACATTTGATGAGGAAATCTCGAAGTGGGGGGGGGGGGGGGGGAGGAAGAGTTGGAAACCAAGTGTAATATTACGATGAAGCGCAGTTAGAGGGTGGGGGGGATAATTGAACAAGGACACGGAGACATAATTCAGTCCCACTTTAAAATTATTCTGTCCTTATTTTCATATAATTATTTTTAAATAGCAGTTTGTGAATCTTTCTTTTCAAATAAGAGTTGTCTGGAGCTAGGAGTTTCTCCCGTGTAAATTCATGTTTAGATTTTCTCTCATTTCCTCAGACAGCAGGTGCTGGCAATGGAGGACTGCTCCACCAGAGCTCCCGAGAGTGAACTGGTGCTTGGGTTTGGGGGGGGGGGGGGGGGGGGGGAGGGAGGAGGGATTCCCTATTGGTATATGCCCAGCGGGGTGGTCCACACACCTGGAGACTACCTGCCTTTCTCTGCCACATTCCTCTTAACCCTTCCCCCCCCACCCAACCCCATTCTTCAGAATGCACTACTTCATTGCTGGTTGTGAGGATGACAGTATCGGAGCCAACGACGATCACCTGGAAACTCCATGAGTCCCGAGAGAGCAACACAAACTGGGGGCAGAGTGAGTTTACGTCGGCCTGTTAGGTGCACGGTTGTATAATGTGTTTTGTTCCAAGAGTCAGGCAGCTTTGGTGCTTCTCTGAGGACCGAGCCTCACCTCCCTGAAGCTGGGCTTCAGTGGTGGGGTGTGGGAGTCAGTGAATTGAATTAGATTTGGGTTTAGTATTTAGTTTTATAACTTGCTGTGCATTGTAAAAAGCCGTAAAATTGTACGAAAACTTCAGTTAGAAGTTACTTGGATCGATTAAGTTTTTGTTGAATCAGGGGTATTTACTTGGTGTTTCTCATTGCAGTCGATACTGTAGAAACCTCAGATTTCATTCACAGGATGTGGACATCGTCGGCAAGGCCGGCATTTATTGCCTTTCCCTAATTGCCCTCGAGAAGGTGGTGTTGAGCTGCCTTCTTGAATACAACAGAGTGGCTTGCTAGGCCATTTCAGAGGGCAGTTAAGAGTCAACCACATTGCTGTGGGTCTGGAGTCACATTGGCCAGCCTGTGTACGGACAGCAGGTTTCCTTCCCTAAAGGACATTAGTGAACCAGATCAGTTTTTACAACAATCCGGTAGTTTCATGGTCACCATTACTGATACTAGCTTTTTATTCCAGATTTATTTAATTAACTGAATTTTAAATTCACCAGCTGCCGTGGTGGGATTTGAACTCATTAGTCCAGGCCTCTGGATTACTAGTCCAGTAACATAACCACTATGCTACCGTACCGTAGTTTTCATTTAAACATTACTTATTCTTAAATATTTCTATTCTTTGATTTATAAATTATGTTATTCATCTCACTATAAAACAAAGTCTAATATTTTTGGGGCTCGGCGGTATTAAGACACTTAACTAAGGTAAATGCAATAACAGTTGCAAACAGTGGGCAAATGTCACCTGATCAAATGTGATTAAGCATCAGAGTAACGTGATCAAATGTCATGTGATCGAATGTCACCTCATCAATTCTCCAGGAATAAGTCAAACTAGAGTTGGCAATCCTATTCCCAGGTCATGAGAGCATTCTCCTCCTTACCAGATTTTCTATGCTTCCCTCCCACACTGCTATTCTGCTGTAACTATTTACACCTTCTCTGGACCTATCTTTTGTTTCTTTACTTGTCTCATTACCACCATCATCCCTTTTGTCATTTAATCACTCCTGCCCTCAACCCCATCATGGACCTGCTCTTCGTTCTTTCAGCACCCCCCACCCCTCTTGTTCCCTGTCTGTGTACATGCTTAAAAACTGTTAATCTCTAATATCTTAAAGTTCTGATGAAGAGTCATCAACTTGAAACATTAACTCTGTTTCTCTCTCTCTCTCTCTCTCTCCATAGATGCTGCCTGACCGGCTGAGTATTTTCTGGTTTTTTTTCTCTAGCTTATCGCCTGGGCTGAACGATAGCGCCACCACTGGTGGCCGTTCGTAATTACATCATGACAAGGTTATATAGATCAGTTTCCATTATTAATGTGGAAACAGGAATTAACAATGGGAAAAAGGCGAGAAAAAAGTGTCACAAAAACATGGCGAAGTCTATAATATTATAGATATATAGTGAGATTAGCTAGTTGAATTGTGTTTGGTTAGAGGGAGAGGGGAAGGCAGGAAGGGAGAGAGAGAACGGCTTGTATTTATATAGCACCTTTTACAAACTCGACGTCCCAAAGCGCTTTACAGAAATGCAGTACTTTTGAAGTGTAGTCACCAATGTTCCCTCTTTTTTGGGGTGCACGGCCCCTTTAAAGGGCTGCGCAGTCTATTCAAAATACTGTGCACGCGCGGTTTCTCACATTGAAAAGCCCGTGAGCCGGCTGCGCGGGAGGTCCCAAGAGCTACGCGGCTGCATGGAATATTGGTAGTCACTGTTGTAATGTAGGAAACTTGGCAGCCAAGTTGTGCACACCAAGATCCCACAAACAGCAATGTGATATTGAACAGATAATCTGTATTTGGTATTGGTTGCAACAACTAGTATTTATACAGCACCTTTAACGAAGTAAAACGTCCCATGGCGCTGCACAGGAGTATTTTAAGACAAAATATTTGACACTGAGCCACATAAGGATAAATTAGGGCAGGTGACCAAAAGCTTGGTCAAAGAGGTAGGTTTTAAGGAGCGTCTTAAAGGAGGAAAGAGAGGTAGTGAGGCGGAGAGGTTTAGGAAGGGAATTCCAGAGCTTGGGGCCTAGGCAACAGAAGGCACGGCCGCCAATGGTTGAGCGATTATAATCAGGGATG
Source organism: Squalus acanthias (assembly GCA_030390025.1). Taxonomy (NCBI): domain Eukaryota; kingdom Metazoa; phylum Chordata; class Chondrichthyes; order Squaliformes; family Squalidae; genus Squalus; species Squalus acanthias. The sequence continues at coordinate 33,040,957 of CM059429.1, forward strand.
CTCAAGACGGCAGAATTAGAGGAGCGCAGATATCTCCGAGGTGGGGGGGGGGGGGGGGTGCTGAAGGAGATTACAGAGATAGGGAGGGCCGAGGCCATGGAGGGATTTGAAAACAAGGTTGCAGGATAAATATTGGTCAGAATATGGGCAGAACTCCTGTTCTTCTTCAAATAGTACCATAGGATCTTTTACGTCCACCTGAGGGGGCAGATAGAGCCTCAGTTTAACATCTCATCAAAAAAATGGCACCTCCGACAGTACTGCACTGAAGTACCAGTCTAGTTTATATTCTCAAGTCTCTGGAGTGGGGTTTGAACCCACAACCTTCTGACTGTGGGGTGAGAGAGCTATCACTGAGCTATGGCCAACTCCTGGCGCAACGGGAGCGCGTCGGACTCCAGATCAGGATGGTTCAGTGTTCGAATCCAGTCGGGGTCACAGCACTTTCACAGTAGCTCAGGATCCTGCGGACTGGATTTACATCAGGACAGTGGTTTAGGGATGGGCTGTTCCAGTGTTTGTGCAATAATAAATCAGAATTAAAGTGCTTTATCAGCACGGATATTTATTGGCTAAGGGATAGAAAACAGAGTGTGGTGAATGGCTGTTTTTCAGACTGCTGGGGAGGTATGCAATGGTGTTCCCTAAGGTTCAGTACTAGGACCACTGCTGTTTTTGATATATATTAATGACTTGGACTTGGGGGTACAGGGCACAATTTCAAAATTTGCAGATGACACGAAACTTGGAAGTGCAGTAAACAGTGAAGATAGTAATAGACTTCAAAAGGACAGACAGGCTGGTGGAATGGCAGACACATGGCAGATGAAATTCAATGCAGAAAAGTGTGAGGTGATACATTTTGGTAGGAAGAATGAGGAGAGACAATACAAGCTAAATAGTGGGCCAAAAATTAGGCACTTGCCGGGTGAGTAAGCGCTGTGTACTCACCCGTAAGGCCTCCTGAAGTGCCAGTTTCCTGCATGCGCGGGAAACTGGAACTTCCGGTCTTGTGAAGGGAGGGGTTGAGAGGTGAACCACGTGCGCGGGAGAGGCTGCGCGAACGCAACGAACTGAGGTTTTTTTTTCAGGTTTCTCCGGGAGGGTAAGTATGGAAGAAGCTGCGCCTTTAAAAAGGAGGCGCAAGACCCGTTTTTAACAAGTGGTTAATTAATTACAATTTAAACATTTTTCAACAGGTTTATCTTTTTTAGATACTTTAAAGAAAAGGTAAGTTTATATTTAGCACTGTTAAAAAGTATTTTAATTTTTTCAAAAATTTAAATTTTTGTTTAAAGTAGTTATTTATTTAACTTAGTTATTTTAAAAATGTGATGGTTTTAAAAAAAAAATTATTTGAAGTTTAGGTGTTGTTTTGGGGCCGATTTCAATTCATAGATTTGACAGGTCTTCCTGTCAAATCTATGAATGAAAGGTGGTCTGCTGCCATTGGCTCTCCATGGCCCACGTGATCCCAGGGGACGCATCGCACTAACTACGCCCCTGGGATACACAAGCACTGCACGCCGGCAGCTGCAGGAGGCCCAGGAGCTGAAGTCCCCGTGGGCCCAGAGGTCAACGGCAGGCACGGTAGGTAGGTGCGCGCAGGATCCTTGCACCCGCGGGAAGCCAGGGAGCCTAATTTCTGGGCCAGTGTATTTTAAAGGGAGTGCAATAACAGAGCGACCTGGGGGTGCTTGTGCACAAATCTGTGAAGCTGGCAGGACAAGTTAACAAAGCAGTTAATAAAGCATATGGGATCCTGGGCTTTATGAACAGAGGCACAGATGACAAAAGCCAGGAAGTTATGCTAAACCTATAGAAAACACTAGTTCGGCCCCAGCTGGAGTATTGTGTCCAATTCTGGGCACCACACTTTAGGAAGGACGTGAAGGTTGTGGAGCGGGTACAGAAGAGATTTACTAGAATGCTTCCAGGAATGAGAGATTACAGTTACGTGGATAGACTGGAGAAGCTGGAGCTGTTCTCCTTAGAGCAGAGAAGGCTAAGAGGAGATTTTGTAGAAGTGTTTAAAATCATGAAGAATTTAGATAAATAAAGAGGAACTGTTTCCAATGGCTGAAAGGTTGATAACTAGAGGGCACAGATTTAAGGTGATTGGCAAAAGAACCGGAGGCGACAGGAGGGAAAAACTTTTTTTTACGCAATGAGTGGTTAGGATTTGGAATGCACTGCCTGACAGGGTGGTGGATACAGATTCAATAGTAGCCTTCAAAAGGGAATTGGATCAATACTTGAAGGTGAAAAAAATTGCAGGGATATGGGGAAAGAGTGGGACTAACTGGATTACTCTTCGAATGAGCCGGTGCAGACTCGATGGGCTGTATGGCCTCCTTCTGTGCTGTACTATTCTATGATTCTATGATAGATTCTTTTGAAAGTCTCACTATTTCTCTGAATGAGTGATAAAATTATTAGACAATTTATAACAATTTATAGCAAATAGATATATGAACATATTTAATCAAAAGATTGTAGCCTATTTTTGATGATCAAGCACATATAAAACTTAGTTTAAGTACAGCAGTCTTATGCATAGCACTAGGAACTATATCATGGAGCAATAGAATGTGGGTTTGTTTTCACAATTCCTTACACAATAAACTCCACTGTTGAGAGTAGATATTGAGCAGGCTTTTCCCCATGGGAAAGGAAGAATTGAAAACAAAATCAAGCCAGTCACCCTCTGTTATAATCATACATACTGCCTGGAAGCCGGATATAAAAGTACTGCAGATAGTAACCCAAGAGCTGGTCTCCAGCCTTTCTCCCACAATCTAGATCTGGCAATATGCACGCAATGATTTCTCAACAGAAAGAACTGAAAAGTTGTAGAAAGCCATTTTGAACATATTCACTGGTTAGCACAGTTAATGAAACACAAAACTCAAAACATTCCACTGATGCCGAGAGAGAAACAAATTACTATTTAGTGATAACACAGCGACAGTTTAATAAAATTTAAAACCTTTTATTCACCTGCCCAGCTTTTTATACTTGTGGATGGTGGTAAAGAAATACTAAAAAGGGGGGTTGGGGAGAGAGCAGGGAAGAGATATCTGGACCGGCAGGAAAGATACTTACTAGTACAGATGGGGAGAAAGGCAAAAAAAAAGGAAGCGCTAATTATCTTAAAGCTAAGAGCAGACATGTTCGTGGAACTGGAAGGAAAAGTGTGATGCAGTGGGAATGAATGACATTGGCTGGAACACTGAAACGCTATGCTATAGAAAGAACAAGCTGAAGATAACAGGTGGAGTGCAGCAATATGGTAGAAAGGACATTGCATTCATACAAGAATCTATATAAAGTGCCTTGGCTGAGCAGCTGAGCTCAAGAATAAAAAAGGAAAGGTGATCACTGGCCGTTGGTCGCTTAGGCAGAAGAGGGCAGTTTTTTTTTAAATTTGCAGATCAAAGAGGCCTGTAAAAAACCCAAAGCTTTAATCGGGGATTTTGCTTATGTAGACATTGACTGGGAACACAACAAAGGAACAAGCTAGAGCAGTGCGTGCTTCTAAAGGTGGTGCAGTATTATTTCATCAACCAGTTTATCAAACAGCCAAGAGGATCAGCAGTTATTCTGGATTTAACTTGCATTAAAGGCGCGATATAAATGCAAGGATCTATTCTTGGCCCCCTATTTCTCATCTACATGCTTCCCCTTGGCAACAGCACCCAAAGACACATCAGGTTCCATATGTATGCTGATGAGACACAGCTCTAAATCATCACCACCTCTCTTGACCCTTTCACTGCCTCCAATTTGTCACATTTCTTGCCCAACATCCAGTATTGGATGAGCATAAGTTTCCTCCAACTAAATATTCTGCTACAAACTCTATTCCCTAGCCACTGACTCCATCCCTCTACCTGGAAACTGTGAGGTTGAACCAGACTGTTTGCAACCTTGGCGTCCTATTTGACCCCGAGCTGAGCTTCTGACCCATATCCTCTCCATCACCAAGACTGCCTTCGTCCACCTCCATAACATCGCCCGTCTCTGCCCCTGCCTCAGCTCATCTGCTGCTGAAACCCTCATCAATGCCTTTGTTAGCTCCAGACTCGCCTATTGCAATGCTCTCTCCTGGCTGGCATCCCACCTCACACCCTCAGGAATGCACTCTCAGTGTCAGAATTGGAGGAATGCAGTTCTTGGAAGGTTGTAGGGCTAAAGGAGGTTGCAGGAGATAGGGAGGGGAGTGGTCATGGAGGGATTTGAATGCAAGCATGAGAATTCAAGGCATTGCTGGACCAGGAGCCAATGAAGGTCAGTGAGCACAGTGGTGATAGGTGAACGAGACTTGGTGCGAGCTAGGATATTGGCAGCAGAGTTTTGGATAAGCTCAAGTTTATGGAGGGTGAAAGATGAGATCTTTAGTTACAACCCAGTATGGTACTGTAGAGGGTCCAGAATGCAATCATCTAAATATCATTGGAATAGAAATGATCATGTGCAATAACATTAAAAAGTAATTTAAAAGAACAGACTTCTAGGGAATGCAAAATTTATTGGAACACAGGATTAGCTTGGAGATCTTTGGTAGAAAAGTAGGAATCATTTTTTAAAATATTGAAGCTACAATCCAAATTAATTTTTAGATTAGCTATATTAAAAAGGCCAATATAATTAAGTAGGAATATAAGCAGTGTTCAGACTTTCAAACTTGGAACACACAACAGAAGCAAAATCAGGACAAAATTCACGAGCTACATTTTCACCCAGTCATTGGGAGGAAAATTTAAATCCTGAATCGAAGATAAACTGAGATCAGCAAATAACAAAAAACATTGCATCAACATTGTATATTTATACACATACATTTTAACACACACTTATAGAAAGAATGAACTTGCCTTTGTCTAGTGTTTTTCACATCCTCAGGACATCTCAAAGTGCTTCACAACCAACAGCGATGAGGTAATTTACCAATTAATCTATTTCTGGTGATATTTGAGGAATAAATGTGGGACACCAGGAGAATTTGCCTGCTCTTTGCATAGTGCCATTGGATCTTTTTACACCCACCTGAACAGGTACGTGGGGCCTCAGTTTAATGTCTCATCCCAAAAGATGGCACCTTGACTATGCAGCGCTCCCTCAGTACTGCACGGAAATGTCATCCTAGATCATGTGCTCAAGTCCTAGAGCGGAGTTGGAAACCACCCCCTTCTGACTGAGGAAAGTATATAAAATACTATACAGCATTAAGATATATTAGACAAAGGGTGAAAACAAAGTATTGATCTACTTAAAAATTATAGTGGGAAGCAGACAAGAGAGTTCAGAATAGTTACTTAAAATCTATCTTTACCTAGAAAAAAGGAGCAAAAGTTCAAGTAACATTTCAGATTTCCAAGATCAAGAGATGTGCTAGACAATATACAATGGATTAAAAAAAATTAAAAATTGAGAGCTTTGAGAACTGAGAAATAAGCAAACATAACTAGTTTGAAAAAAGGTAAAAGGCACAACAAGAAACCACAGATCAGCAAGTTTACCAATTAGAGTGAAACTCAAATAATTGAAACATCTAAATGGTGAACCCTTGGAAAGTGTAACTCATTAAAGCAATCAGAATGGATTCTAGCAAGAGCATGGCCCAGAATTTGCAGTGGGTAATAATGGCAAACTAACAGCAGACACTGTTATTACTCTTTTGAAACCGGCCACTACTTCAGGATGTAGCGTATGCACATCTAAACACAGAAATCCTTTAGTTGTCAGTCATTCACTGCTCCGACACTGGCTGCGCTGTGCCCCCACCCCCATAGACAGCAATCAGAGAAACTGATGAAAACTTGGGCTTTTCCACAGTAATATTGCTGTTAAATACCCTATGAAATGTTAAGCCTTGTTAGATTAGGTGTAACTGGGGTTAACAGCATATTGACTGCTAAATAAATGTTATGGCCCTGAAAAACCATATTTAATTTTGTGGAGTGTCAAATTTATCCATGATGATAAAAATTACAATTAAGAAACTTTAAAAAAAATTGCACGATCTCGGTAGGCAGCTTTCGTTGGGGCCAGTGGCGAACACCTTTGCTTCGCCACTGACTACAAATTACGGGCCGTTGTGTTTAACTGACCACCTGCAATTTTTCAAAGATTTCTGACATGGTAGACAGGGAACATGTAGCTGATATTACATACACTTAGATTTTCAGAAAGCATTTGACAAGATTCCATTATTGATCAAGTCACCAAAGAAAAGTCAAGTATGGCACTACATTAAAAATTATCTCAAAGACAAGAAACAATAGATACAAGAGGTTAAGACCCAGAGATCAATCTTGAGAACACTATTTTTATATTATGTTGGTAGGTATTATCGAAATAAGAGAGAGCAGATCAGGAACAATGTAATCAAATTCAGGATTAGAATGTTTTAAATAACTGGGACAATAAATAGCAATTCAATGCTGGTACATGTAAAACAATTAGTATGGGAACAAGGAACCAAAAGAACAAGTATGTGCGAACTGGAACAGTGCTACAAAAGAGATCTGTGGGCTCTCGTGGATACATATATGAAACCATCAACACAATGGTTAGCTGCAGTAAAAAAAGTACTGGTAAAGTACTGGTGTTGCATTAGCTGAGCGAGTATAAATGTATTGCCACTGCATAGGTTATTAATTAGATCCCCTTCTGCAGCCTGGTCAGCAAGTTATAGGAAGATTATTACTGCCTTTGAGGATAGAGGCAAAATACCAGACATCAGAAATCTGAGCTTTGGTGAAAGGTTAATGTTGAACTTGCTTTCTTTGGAAAAGAGCCTTTGGGGTGATCTAATTGAAGTTTTCAAGGTCATGGAATGAACTAACAAAATTGCTTCAGGCAAATTGCTCACTGTGGCACAGTGAAGTGTACAAGTACCAGGGGACATAAATTAAAAATTTTAGAAGTTAGGGGCAACAAGGTAAGTCAACAGAACAACTTCACCTAAAGGGTAACAGAGCAGCATGTAATAAGTTACTAGAGAAAGTCACTGAAGTGGGTAGTGTTGAAGAATGAATGAATACATTTGTTGGAGGTTTTGAGGGTTATGGCGAGACTGTGTGTAGGTGAGACTGATTTTTTTTTTTTAAAAAGGAAAAAAAAGGCAGGCTTATTGAGCTTACAGGCATTTTTCCTGTTCCTAAAAATTCTGGATGAGGAAAATAATTTTTTTTTTTTTTTTTTTAAAAAGACTAACCAAGACTGACAAAAAGAACATAAGAACATCAGAAATAGGAGCAGGAGTAGGCCAATTGGCCCCTCGAGCCTGCTCCGCCATTCAATAAGATCATGGCTGATCTGATCCTAACCGCCAATCTACTATCACAGAACCATCTCCTGAACCTAACAGAATTGGACACACGAAATAGGAGCAGGATCAGGCTACACGGCCCCTGGGCCCGCTACGCTACCCACAGGGCCATGACCGATCTGAACCTAGACTCATGTCCAAATTCCTGCCCGCTCCCCGTAACCCTTAATTCCCTTTACTTCTAGGAAACTGTCTATTTCTGTTTTAAATTTATGTAATGATGTAGCTTCTACAGCTTTTTGGGGCAGCATATTCCATGGACCTACCACCCTGAGTGAAGTAGTTCCTTCTCATCTCAGTTTTGAAAGAGCAGCCCCTTATTCTAAGACTATGCCCCCTAGTTCTAGTTTCACCCATCATCGGGAACATCCTCCCTGCATCCACCCGATCCAACCCCTTCACAATCTTATATGTTTCAATAAGATCGCCTCTCATTCTTCTGAACTCCAATGAGTAGAGTCCCAATTTACCCAACCTCTCCTCATATGTCCACCCCCTCATCCCCGGGATTAACCGAGTGAACCTTCTTTGTACTGACTCGACAGCAAGTATGTCTTTTCTTAAGTATGGACACCAAAACTGTATGCAGTATTCCAGGTGCGGTCTCACCAATACCTTGTACAACTGAAGCAATACCTCCCTATTTTTATATTCTATCCCCCTAGCAATGAAAGCCAACATTCCATTGGCCTTCTTAATCACTTGCTGCACCTGCATACTAACCTTTTGAGTTTTGTGCACCAGGACCCCCAGATTCCTTTGTACCTCAGTACTTTCCAGTTTCTTGCCATTTAGATAATAACTTGCTCTACTATTTTTCCTGCCAAAGTGCATAACCTCACACTTTCCAGTATTGTATTCCATCTGCCAAATCTCTGCCCACTTACTTAGCCTGTCTGTCCCCTTGCAGATTTTTTATGTCCTCCTCACTCACTACTTTCCCTCCCATCTTAGTATCATCTGCAAACCTTGATATGTTACACTCGGTCCCCTCCTCCAAATCGTTAATATAGATTGTAAAGAGTTGGGGACCCAGCACTGACCCCTGCGGAACACCACTAGTTACAGATTGCCAGTCTGAGAATGAACCATTTATCCCAACTCTCTGCCTTGTTAGATAGCCAATCCTCTATCCATGCCAGAATATTACCCCCAATCCTGTGATTTTTTATCTTAAGCAATAATCTTGTGTGGCACCTTGTCAAATGCCTTTTGGAAGTCTAAATACACCACATCCACTGGGTTCCCTTTCATCCACCTTGTATGTTACTTCCTCAAAGAACTCCAGCAAATTTGTCAAACATGACTTCCTCTTCATAAAACCATGCTGACTTTGTCCCATTAAATTATGATTATCCAAATGTCCCGTTACTGTCTCCTTAATAATGGACTCCAAAATTTTACCTACCACAGATGTTAGGCTAACCGGTCTATAGTTTCCAGCCTTCTGTCTACTGCCCTTTTTAAATAAGGGTGTTACATTAGCAGTTTTCCAGTCTGCTGGGATCTTTGCCGAGTCCAGGGAGTTTTGGAAAATTACCAATGCATCCACAATCCCTACTGCCACTTCCCTCAAGACCCTAGGATGTAAGCCATCAGGTCCAGGTGATTTATCCGCCTCGAGTCCCATTATTTTACCGAGTATCACTTCCTTAGTGATTTTGATCGTGTTTAGCTCCTCCCCCCCCTATAGCCCCCTGTTTGTCCAGTGTTGGGATATTCTTAGTGTCCTCTACTGTAAAGACTGATACAAAATATTCAGTGTATTTGCCATCTCCATATTTCCCACCATTAATTTCCCAGTCTCATCCTCTAAGGGACCAACATTTACTTTAGCCACCCTTTTTCTTTTTATATAACTATAAAAACTCTTAGAGGCGAAGAAGAAAACGTGCACATGGTGAAGTGGGGAAGTGAATGGAGGCAAGAGAAAATCAATTTGTGATCTTGAAATAAGGCAGTTACCCACATATACGTATTTTGGACATTTAACAAAAAAAGTGTCCGACTCCTGATCTCCAGCATTTATTACACCTCATCAATTTTCAGAACATGTTTCTACATTCAATGTATAGCAAACAGGCAATGAGATACTTATAAATTGATTTTTTTTTACAACCCTTTTATTGGCATTTCTCAGTGGACCCTGTAGATTTTCATCTTATGTGTCAATTTACAATACATTTGCCCATAATGAGATAAAAATTTTACATAATTTACAAGACATCCATTTAAACAAGCTCTTCCTAAACAAGCTTTCAATACTCTAAAATGTACTACCTACAAGTGTACAGAATTGCAATACGTACAAAGCACTATATTAGGCCTGAATTACAATACTGTTTCCCTGTCCCATACCCGAGGATGAAGACTTCACAGTTAACAATTGTTCAGTTTGAACAAGTGTTCAATTCTTTATAATCCTTAAAATACCACAAAAGGAACAGATGGACCCTTATCAAGTCTTAACATATTCAAGGATGTGGCCAAACAGGACAAAAATACACCGAAACATGTTGGTTTATTCTATGCCAAGCAATGAAAGACTATGGTTTTGGCACACTACATAAACATTGCAGATGATTCTGTAATGGGTCAATAGGTACACATGTCTATGTTTTCCTTTAAAACAAGATCTCCGCTTTACATGTTTATGTACCTGTATGAAGAAAGTTTGAGCATCCATTAAGCAAATTAACAGGGAGATGCAAGTTTATGAAAAAGTTATTTTTTTTTTAATGCCCCATCTTCTCCTGTTTCCTTCCCCCCCCCCCAGAATGTATTTTTTTTTGCATTTGATTAACATTACTGAAACAGTATGTTGTTTATGAGCCAATAGTAATTTTAAAGAAACCATTAATCCCTTCAAGTGACTAAGCATCTTAAAGAACTAGTTCTATGGTAGTTGTATTACTTAAGTCAGCTTTGATATTAAAATGTGCATCATGCCATAACTGCAATCACACTTTTGTTTAAATGTACAGAAGAAATGTTTAACACTGCAGTACAAAACATAAGGTTCAAGCTTTTGGAAGAGACATCCAAAGCTTGTGTACATGTAGTACAAAATTTCTGTCAGTGAACAGCTTTGGTGCAATCTGAAATCACTATGAATAGCTCAGTGCAATAGTTACAAATTTACACCAGCACTGTTCGTGAATACAGAAATAGTACTAATGTGCATGACCAAATTGCCAGCTTAATGAGCATCTTGGGGAACACAGCATGTTGGAGTAGTGACAAGATGCAAGCTCACACAGATTCTTAATGTAGCAGGTATGTCGGGCATGGGTGCCAAACACAAGGAAGAGTTTCTTCATGGGGAAGGAAAAACTGTTAAGCTGAGTTAACATACTAATGGCAAGTTTAAAAACTGACAAGTGGTCTGGAAGTAGGTCCTCTGCATACCCTCGGTTAGGAATTGCTGTGGCATGGAAGAACTAAATGGTAGGTAAACCAAATAGAAATATAAAGATTACTAATTGGATCTCAGACTTCCTAAGACTACCAACTCATTAAAAATGAAGAGTTATGCTGCAGTTAATTAAAAAATAAGAAATTCCATTCAATAGTTCCAAGGATCAAATCCAAATATTTTGATGTTTTTCTTAAAACACACCAAAAAGGAGTAAGTGCATTTTCTCCATCAAACAAGGCCTGGCATGCAAGAATGTATGTATGTACAAGTACCTTTCCCATTCATTTGAAATACATTCCCACAGATCTAGCACACAGATAATTTTCCCACAGGGGCAAGTGAGAACATTCAGTCAACAAAAGTTTCCATCAGGGTTGAAAGCTGGAGAATCATCCAAAGATGTAGCAAATAAATGTTCAGGCCATTCATATGAATAGCACTGAATTAAGTTTTAGGACAACCACCTCACCCTGAAGGTGGAACTAAATCCTGTTTAAAATTGCACAATTAGTTACTCACCAACAATTCGCCATCCTGCTTGCTCCTCTGCGCACGTTGCTTTGTTTTCAAGTTTAGACAAACTTTTTAAAAATGAAAGTGAGGTGATATTTCTCCTTCATGCAGTTGGTTACTCAAGAGGGGTGCAGTTTTCCTCACCATAAGAGGTCCCAGGTGAGAGTATGTGCATACAAAATACTCAAGATCCATAATTAGAACAGTTTGCATGCCCAACTAAAGAACATTCTCGTTAGAAACTTGGCTACTAAATGGCATTGTGAGGAAGAAATCCATCACTGCAATTGTGATTTTATAAAAACAAAGGGAAGAAGCCTCATGACCAAAACAAAAAGACACAATAGAAATAGAATGTGGACATTAATGGACCTTGCCAGGCCTATCTCCAGCTCTGCTCCGTACACAAAAAATAGGATTTGTGCATTATTTGAGTGCTTGCATATTTTTGCATTGTATGCATTTTATATAAATCCTTTATTACACCAGTAAGCTGAATTTCTCCAGAACCAAATAAGTGCACGCTGAAAGAAGCAGGCAAGTGGATTGCATTGGTGAGTAAGGAATCGAAATCTACCACTTTAGTGATTTATCTTTAATATCTTGATTTAAAAGACTATATTGGCATCAGAAGTACCTAAATTCGAGCCATAACCAAAAATCATTGCTTAACCTTAGCTTCAAAATTTACTTAGCTTACATTGTCTTTATAACCTCATTTTAACAGCTAAGCCTTCTTTTCTTAGGAATCTTCTGATCTCATGTGCAAATGACAGTGGAGTTCTAACTGACTCCATGGTTCATACAGTACTCAAGTACATCATGTTTGCACAGTATAAACAGCAAATTAGAGAAAACCTGCACAATAAAGTTGTACTTTCCACATTTCATGTACTTATTTTAATTAGGGTCGACTCCATCTGCGAACTTAGTGTCACCAAAATAAAAACAGTAGAACTGCACTTTAAAATGTACCATGCACCTTCAAAAGAAAACTATTGAAAGTATAATTGCCAAATTAAAATGAAAAAAAAAATTCTAAAATGGCCAGCTTTCTATGATCACTTAAATGTCTTTGCATTGTTATGGTATAGTGGAATAAAAAGTAAACCAGAAGCTTATTGAAAAAAGTTTCAATGACCTATCAGAATTGAATTAAAGAAACAGTTCAGTTTCAAAACACAGTGCCATAGCTCTAAATATTGGGCCATTAACTTTTCAACAAACAGTATGCTTCTCAAATAGGAGTTGCATATAGCCATTCCAGTATTCTAAGCAAGATGAACAGACATGTTTTACTCTTTAGGCGTATTTTAGTCGGCAATATTGGTTGATAAGTTTAACTTGGATTAATAAAATGGTTGAAGTCAAAAAACTCAATTGGGCATGTAACAAACTGTGGAACCTGATTGAGATGTTTCTACATTGGCTGTACATATCACAAATAAATGAAAGGAACAATGTAACACAATTTCAGGATTCAAAGCACAGGTGAGTGAAAACTGATTGAAAGTCAACTGCATTAGATGGCAGTGTAACATCAGAACACCTATAAATTAAAGTTTATTAAACAATTTTAAAATGCATTTGAGATTAGCACAGGGCATAACATACACGGCTTGTTCTTTGAAGACCCAAGTATGAAATCCAGATCAAGGATATGTAATAAAAAGTAAAACATCCTAATGACTGTAGCCTCTTCCAGCTCTAAGCTTTTACCTGAATAATGCATCATTAGACCAACATGGGAGCCATTTACAGTAAGAATCAGATTTTGATTACTAGTTAAGTGGATTATTCTACATATTTTAAACGTGTGTGTCTGGGTAAGAAAAAGGCTCATCTTAAATCTGCATTGAATGCTGACCTGAGAAATTAGTTTTTGAAACATTTCGTTACCCTCTATTTTACAACTCACTTATACGTATGGAGGGAACGCTCAATAGACATGGCAACCTATCTGAACTTTATTAGGGAAACTACTGGTAAAACTATGCTAAGCGCACAAGCATCAAAATCCATGTCACACTAAGAGATTTTCAATTCTTCTCCTCCCCAATATTAATGATGGTTGCCAAGTCAACTTAAACATCCCATTTTGCATACAAATGAACTGTGAGCTGGGATGCAGGATCAAAACAGGTGTAAAATAATTGCCTTTCATACTTTCTTTAAAGCAGACAATTTTAAACTTGGCTACAAACACCAACGAAAAGACAGAGGTATTTTTAGTCAACTTTCCATGAATATGAAAAAAATATAAAGGGAAGGTCTGTGCTGTTTTCTTTGTTAAGCATGGCTGTGGCCTGCCAGAGTTGGAAAGAGTGGAGGAATTTCAGTTTCTCAGTCAACAGCACAAAACCTAATTCAGCAGTCTTAATTTGAGCATACTGCAGTTGGAAAGGAAACCTGAAATACCATCCAGGGCACTGCACAGGGCAAATATCTGAAGCCAAGATGCAAAATCCAGTATCAGAATGGTGACAAGGTGCCTCTTGTATTATACCTGACCTAAAAAAAGTTTAGCAATATGCTAATATCAGATGGCCCCGCAAGGGGGAGGGGGGGGGGGGGGGGGGAGAAAGAGAAACTTTATTCCCATCAAAACGCAAAACAAACAGTAAATACCACAGATCTCATTTGTAGAATTGCACCATTCTAATGCCACTTTCATTATGGAGCAGGACCGAATTTCGTACATAGGCAATGGTATGATGCAGTCTTCATAGAAAAGTAAGACTTTATGACAAGTAATCTGCCATAGAACAAGAAACGGCTGAAAGATTAGCTAAAGTAAGATTCTGTAATGGTCTAACTGCCTGTTTACATAATTTAAAAAGTACTAAGATCAAATCAAGGTTTCCATTTCAAATACAGATTTCCGGTGTCCAAGAATGCTGTTCAGCTCCTAACTGAAGGCAGCAATGTGCTTGATGTCAAAAAGCACTATAAAATTATCCTTTCAGAAAAGTCCTCCAAACGGATGCAAGATGAATGGTACAGGATCCCAAAGAGTATACAGACGGAACTCACGCTCAGTGTTGATGAAATTACATAGAGGTCCTGACTAAGACAGAAGCCCAAACCACCATTAAATGAATACGATATGATTGAAGAAAAGTCCTTTTTGGTGTTAACAACCCTCTGGATAGAATAAAAGGATTGATCTTCACTTCAATCCATTGATCAGCATTTTATTAACTAATTGTGAAATGACTGTGCATTATTTGCTGTATTTTTCATTCTGTACACATCATGTACATTCTGCGACAAGGCTTCCCAATGCTACACTGTTGTACTTTTTGTCCCAGTGATTTGTGGTCGTGCAAATTCCACAAAGTCATCAATAAGCACCGGCCATGCTCCTGAAACACATCAGAAAGTTGCATGTGATTTTTTTTTTTTCCATACTTCCAAAAAGCATTTCTACTTCATTTAAGATTGTTACTCAATAAACTGAACGATTACCAAGCACATACTAAGTATCTGTCAGCTTTTGTTTAGCTAATCCTGTGTTCACCAAGGAGAGCACAGCTCAGGGAAACTGAACTTTTACCACCTTATGACAGAAATAACTCCCAGGTCAGATACTGCAAGGGTGAGATGCAGAGTACAACTCTGTATATTGTGCCTCAATATTAGCCTCAGTTGAGTAGTCCTCCATTCCTGCGCCAATGTAACATTAAATGAATGCTAATTTTGTAACAAATTCAGGACAGTTTCAGGCTGTTTGGCTCATGTCTGGCAAGCATAAATTCAGATTACCCAAATTCACTTTCCTTAGATTGAGGTGCAATGGTGTTGTCAACCCATCCAGCCAAGCTGGATTCAAACTCAAGCCAGAGGTAAACGGATACAGTATTCAACCCTGAATCTGATGTCACATTCATTTTTAACATCTCTATAGTAACTGATATGGTGTAACTTTAAAAGTCTGGCAGCTTTTACTAACAGAAATGAAACTAAGTTTAAATTTGTTGTGCCCTACAAATTGCTAAAATTTGCCCTAAACTGTCTCACTTGATATTTAAAAATCATAGAACTCTTAATGTTTGATAAAGTGTAAATTTACCTCTTAAATTACTCTCAGCACTAAATTACAAAGCAGAGATCTTAGTGACTGATTCCAAAGTAATTATCAAAACAATTTTTCAACGGTATTTAGCATAGGGTAAATAATAATCATGTAGGCCAAAGCAGCTTTAGAATACACTTTTTGCCAATTATTTTACAGATAGCATACCTTCTTCATCATAATTGGACATGTCATCAGCAATCATACAGCTGAAGTCTAACAGAAGGTTCCAGGTGTCTTTAGGTATTGATCTTTTATGATGTTCCTGAATGCAAATATGCAACAATTTTTAAGACATCAAAACCATAAATTGTGCCATTGAATGTACTGAGAAACACTGAAGTAAACTTTGCTGTACAAAACTGAAAATCTATTTCTGCAATTTATCCCTTTCTAGCAGCCTACTGCAATCCAACAGTGACCTGAAGTAAATACTAAAAACCTAAAAGTTCAAACCAAACAAGGAGAGCGGTTGTATTTACCAGATCTCCACTGAAAATTTTACTGAGGAAGTCATAATGCATTAATCGAGTACAGCATCTTAGCCAGAACGTGTCATGATATCAGTTGCTTTGAAAAACAGGCTACACTTAATTTAGTGGTTACAGGAAACTCTTTATTAACCGGCACCCAAATATCCGGAAATCTCTCTAACCGGCAAAATTCTTGAGTAGGTAACCGGGGTTTTCCTTCATCTCTCGTTTAAAATTAACTTTAAAAAAACCGAGGCGTTTGCCTTGTATCGGAGCGTGTAGATTGGGAGGGGAATGTGCAGCCCGGGTAGGCAGCGGACACGACAGATGGTCAGCTGGCGGTTCCCGGGGAGACGGAGCTCCGAATGGAGGCGCATGTCAGTGTGTATGGGGCTCTCGTACGTTGGGAGATATAACTCTCCGTTATCCGGACTTTTTGATTAACCGGCACCACGCCGGTCCCAGTTAATAAAGAGTTTCCTGTACATTGCAATATTTCATATATACTGATTTTTGGAAGTTAGAGGTTCATTTAATATCAAAGAACAAATTTGCCTCTGAATCTATTTGCTCCCACCCAATGTTTTCCATACACCTGAACTGCAACAAAATACTATAACATTTCTGCAACTACAATAACAATGACTTAATAAACTTTCTCCCTTATTTGTTAACTAGCAACTCAGTTATGTTACATTTTGATATTTATGCTTTAAAGGCAGACCCGTAGCCACATTGCTGGAATATTGGCCTCAACCAGGAAACCAGAACTTTAATCCCTGCCTTGACTGATGTTTTCCAGACTTTTCTGGAAAGTGAGTTTTAACATTTTCCCTGAGGATGGAGGACAAAGTGACCAAGTACTAATATTGGGTCCCATTTTGGTCAGCATACTTATGAGAAGACAGATGCAGTGGAAAGGATTCAAAGACAGTCATAGATTATTTTAATTTTTGATCGCTAAACTATTAAGAAGTCAATCTGTTTTTTGTGGAATGGAGTTTGTTTGGGTGGGGAAGGAAGAGGTCTTATACTATTCAAAAGGACATAGACATCGCTCTTACTGGAAAGGAGAACCAGAATCATGGAGAAAACAAGCCAAGTGTAATTTAACTCTTATTTAAGTCATTTCCTATCTAATAGGTCCTGAGATATGGAAGTTATGCTAGAGGACTGGAAGGTTGACAAATTAATATTTGTTCACGAAGGGAAAAATGAATAAACCAGATAACTATAGACCAGTCAGCCTAACATGGTAGCGGGTAAGTTTCAGAAGCTACACAGATAAAATTAATACTTATTCAGAAAGACATGGGTTCATTCAGGGCAGCTAGCACTGACCGGTAAAAGCCAATTTGTGTCTGACAAATTTAATAGAGGTCTTTAAGGAAATAAAATGTGTGCATTGATAAAGGAAATGTGAAAGATGCTATGTATATAGATTTTCAAAATGCACATTAGAAGGTACTGAATAGGAGGCTTGTTAATAAAATTAATGTGCACGGTATTCAAGAGTGTGGCAGCATGGATAGAAAGTGCACAAAGGACAAGAGAGTAGTGGTTAACAGATGTTTTCTGGACTGCCGGGATATAAACAATGGTGTCTCTCTGGGTTAAGTATTGGGCTTTGTCGAGTCTGTATTTCTTTACTACTTCACCTGAGGAAGGGGCGATCGATAGCTCCGAAAGCTTGTGATTTCAAATAAAACTGTTGGACTATAACCTGGTGTTGTGCGACCTCTCAATTTTGTCCACCCCAGTCCAACACCGGCATCTCCGCATCATTAAGTATTGGGACCATTGCTCTTCTCTTTCTCACATACATATGGTACAAGGACACACTATTAAAATTTGCAGGTGACAAAAATAGGATGTGTAGTTAGCTGTGTATACTAAGCATCTTGTTGGTAAGGCAGCTAAGAAAGCAAAAAGGATTCTTGGCTTTGTGAATAGGGGCATTGAATACAAAAACAAGGAAGTTATGGTAAACCTTTACAAATCACTGGTTAGGCCTCAGCTGGAGTATGGTGTACAATTCTGGGCACCACGTTTTAGGAAGGATGTCAAGGCCTTGGAGACGGAACAACAACAACTACTTGCACTTATATAGTGCCTTTAACAGAGTAAAATGTCCCAAGGTGCTTCACAGGAGCATTCAGACAAAATCGGACACCAAGCCACATAGGGAATATTAGGGCAGATGGCCAAAAGCTTGGTCAAAGAGGTAGGTTTTAAGGAGCGTCTTAAAGGAGGAAAGAGAGGTGGAGGGGTTTAGGGAGGAAATTCCAGAGATTAGGGCCTCGACAACTGAAGGCATGGCTGCCAATGGTGGAACGATTAATATCAGGGATGTGCAAGAGGCCAGATTGGAGGAGTGCAGATATCGGAGGGTTGTATTGCTGGAGGAGGTTAGAGATAGGGACGGGTGAGGCCATGAAGGGATTTGAAAATAAGAATGAGAATTTTAAAATCAAGGCGTTGTTTAACTGGGAGCCAATGTAGGTCAGTGAACATGGGGTGATGGGTGAATGGGACTTGGTGCAAGTTAGGATACAGGCAGCAGAGTTTTGGATGGCCTTAAGTTTATGGAGGGTAGAAGATGGGAGGCTGGCCAGGAGTGTGTGGAATAGTCAAGTCTAGAGGGAATAAAGGCATGAATGAGGGTTTCAGCAGCAGATGAGCTGAGGCAGGGGCAGAGTCGGGCGATGTTACGGAGGTGGAAATAGGCAGTCTTAGTGATGGCGTAGATATGTGCTCGGAAGCTCATCTCGGGATCAAATACGATACCAAGGTTGCGAACAGTCCGACACAAAAGCAAAATACTGCGGATGCTGGAAATCGGATATAAAAACAGAAATGCTAGAAATACTCATCGACCTGAAACGTTAACTCTGCTTCTCTCTCCACAGATGCTGCCTGACCTGCTGAGTACTTCCAGCATTTTCTGTTTTTATTGCAAACAGTCTGGTTCAGTCTCAGACAGTTGCCAGGGAGAGGGATAGAGTTGGTGGCTCGGGAACAGAGTTTGTGGCGGTTTATCAGGAATGAGGGCCTTCAGTTATGTGAAGAGATTGGAGCAGCTGCATTGTTCTCCTTAGAGCATAGAAGGTTAAGGGGAGACCTAATAGAGGTATTCAAAATTATTATTTTTTTTTTATTCGTTTATGGGATCTGGGCGTCGCTGGCAATGCCAGCATTTATTTGCCCTTGAGAAGATGGTCGTGAGCCGCCTTCTTGAACCGCAGCAGTCCGTGTGGTGATGGTACTCCCACAGTGCTGTTAGGGAGGGAGTTCCAAGATTTTGACCTAGCGACGATGAAGGATCGGCGATATACTTCTAAGTCAGGATGGTGTGTGACTTGGAGGTGATGGTGTTCCCATGCGCCTGCTGCCCTTGTCCTTCTAGGTGGAAGAGGTCGCGGGTTTGGGAGGTGCTGCCGAAGAAGCCTTGGCGAGTTGCTGCAGTGCATCTTGTAGATGGTACACACTGCAGTCACGGTACGCCGGTGGTGGAGGGAGTGAATGTTTATGGTGGTGGATGGGGTGCCAATCAAACGGGCTGCTTTCGAGCTTTGAGTGTTGTTAGAGCTGCATTCATCCAGGCAAGTGGAGAGTATTCCATCACACTCCTTACTTGTGCCTTGTAGATGGTGGAAAGGCTTTGGGGAGTCAGGAGGTGAGACACTCGCTGCAGAATACCCAGCCTCTGACCTGCTCGTTGCCACAGTATTTATGTGGCTGGTCCAGTTAAGTATCTGGTTAATGGTCACCCCCAGGATGTTGATGGTGGGGGATTCGGTGATGGTAATGCCATTGAATGTCAAGGGGAGGTGGTTAGACTCTCGCTTGTTAGAGATAGTCATTGCCTGGCACTTCTGTGGCGCGAATGTTACCTGCCACTTATACAGCCCAAGCCTGAACGTCATCCAGGTCTTGTTGCATGCGGGCATGGACTGCTTCATTATCTGAGGAGTTGTGAATGGCACTGAACACGGAGGGGTTTTGATAAAGTAGGGAGAAACTGTTTCTTCTGGCAAGTGGGTCAGTAACTAGAGGACATAGATTTAAAATAATTGGCAAAAGAACTAGAGGGGAAATGAGGAGAAATTATTTCAGAGGGTTGTGATAATCTGGAACACACTACTTGAAAGGGTGGTGGAATCAGATTCCATAGGAACTTTCAAAAGGCATATAGGCATGTATTTGAAGCAAACTAATTTGCAAGGTTATGGGGAAAAAGTTGGCATGATGGGCTGAATGGCCTCCTTCTGTGCTGCAAGATTCTATGATTCTATCTTCAGGAGGACATAAATAAGTTAGTTGATGGTCATGAAATTTAAATATGAGAAATGTGAGGTGTTACATTTGGGGGGGGCAGAATAAGGAGAAGTCATATACACTTGATGGTACAATATTAAAAAGAATAGAAAAGCAGGGGAATTCAGATATATAAATCTTTAAAAGTGGAAGGGCAAGTTGATGAAGTGGCTTAAAAAAATGCATAAGGAAACCTAGGCTATAATAAAATCAAAGAGGTAATGCTAAAGCTATATAAACAATTGGTTAGATGCAATTAGAATACTGTGCTCAGTTTTGGACATCTTACTTTCAGGAGGACATCAAGGCCATGGAGAGATGCAGAAGAGATTCAGCAGGGTGATCTCAGGGCTAAGAGGCTTTAGTTATGAGAACAGATTAGAGAAGTTGGGACTCTTTTCATTATAATAAAAGGTGGTTAAGAAAATATCTAATAAGTGGTTTCCAAAATTATGAGGTTTTGGTAACCAAGAAAAACTATTCCCACTAGTCAGTGTCAGCAACTGGAGGGAATAAATTGAAGAT
The DNA here is from genome assembly GCA_030390025.1 of Squalus acanthias. Lineage (NCBI taxonomy): Eukaryota > Metazoa > Chordata > Chondrichthyes > Squaliformes > Squalidae > Squalus > Squalus acanthias. The sequence continues at coordinate 33,061,614 of CM059429.1, forward strand.
GATGACCAAAAGAACAAAGGGAGAGGTTAGGACAAATTTATTTACAGAGGTTTTTAGGACATGGAATATCTCATCAGTGGTGAAAGCAGAATCTATAATAGCTTTTAAAAGGAAAGTGGATAAATATTTGAAAAAGGAAAGTTTTAAAGGGTGTGGGCATGGGAATGGGACTAAGTGGATAGATCTTAGAGGGCCAGCACAGGCACAATGAGCCAAATGGCCTCCTGTACTGTAAAATCCTGATTTATAACCTGATGCCTGCATTGTATAAACCAGATTTAACTTCTTTAGGGACTGCCCTAATAGAAATCTTCTTTCAAAACAAAAATTAAGTCAGATTCAGTTGGAAATTTTCATACTTGTACTCACCAATAAAAACTTATTCCATAGATCTAAGAATTTGAATCGCCCAGCAAGTACTAAATTCCAGTATGCAATTGCCATTTCTAAATCTGCAAAATAAAATATTAAGTACATCTTGAGTAGTTACAGGAAAGTTCAAACATCTACATCAAAGAAGTCGAGAGTAGCACTGCAGGTGTTACAGCCAAATAATTTTTAAACATTAACGTTATGCAAATTTTCCTCCATTTTGGCATGGTTGCTGTCACGACTATTTAACTAGAGGAAGTGACGTAAAACTAATTAAAATAATAATCTAAAACTCCCTCGTTTCAGCACCTGATCAGTAGAAAATGCCTATAGAGATTAAGCTCACTATACATCAGTAGGACGTTTAAAAAAAGGGTTAAATCCCAATAGGTAGAGGGATTACGGTTCCCATAACAAAATATTTGATTAAAACTATGTATTTACAGTGTAATTATGTGCTACTTGATGGCCCCATTAATCTCAATGTCATAAAGGGAGATGCTGGTTTATTTAATGGCTTCTCAACTGTACAGATATTATCCTTCATAACAAAGACTATGGAGCAATTCAGTATAATGTAATATTTTAAAGACTGCACAACATGCCCATCCAACCCAGACAGATGTGGGCGAGTGAGGACAAATTAGCCAAGTGGCAACAGGTCAGTCATCTTAAAATCAAATGGAAATGGCAGGACACAGAATGGATTTTAACAATTAAACTGTTCATTAGCAGTAGAAGCAAAATGTTTGTAATATTAGTAAATACAGATCCAAAGTGCATTTTTCTACAAGTTCTATTTGCATGTCATTTCTCCCCAACGTGTGTTATAAACATCAACATTTATTAAGTGATTAAAACAGGTATCTGATTTTGCTTACCAGCTTATAACTGCATACCCCTCAGCCTATTTATGTTAACTTTTTGTGATTAAGAGGGATTTCAATACTAACATGTTCCATCTTTTGCACCAAATGGCAGCATCAAGCATTCTCAGGTTAGGTACAATACAGGCTAGTTACAGAACACAGCTCCCTCTACTTTTTCTCCAATACTATGCCTAAATCCTAACCAGGGTAGGACACTTCAGACGATCGTCATCCTTATGTGACCTGAGCACTAAATTGCAGGTTGTTTCGTACTGTAGCACTGAGCTGCCTGGAGTTGGATTTTGTCAGCCCAAACTTAAATCGCCAGTCATATTTATTTTTCATTGTTCATATTTTAAAATGTGTTATAAAAATGTGGATGAGGTTCAACTCAGTTTTCTGGGATTTTACCAGGTGCCATTAACTGACCTGGGTTACAAAACCTAGATCATGCCACCATATTTTAGAAACAAAAAGTGCACCAGTTAATATAAATGGTTTGCTTTTTAGTCAGTAATAGTGCTTCACTTGTAATGAAATAACCAACATCCAGAATGTTCTTTTTATCCTCCACAAATTGGGAGCCAAGTTAGGTAGAATGCTTTGAATTCAACAAAGATAAATTAATTCTCTTCAGTTTCTTCCCATTTTACTTCCAGATTTCTCAAATCTACTTGTAAATTTTCACAATCCCACAAATTGAGGCGCAAGCCAGGGTCTCCTAGTATTTTTCTTTAACCAGCCAGAAGGAGGTGAGGAAGCACAGTGAAAGTTTATTTGTCTGCTGTTCTACCCTTCCACTCAAAAAAGGACCCCTTTGCCCACACCGTGTGGCGAGATGGAAATCATAAGAGAATAATCACATTCCATCAGTCTGTGGCAGGGCACATCAGAATACTAATGTGGTTTGTTCGAGACCACCAAGATGGGTTTATAAAAACACTGCATAAAATGCTGGTATTTTTGTTAATGATCACCGAACAGGCGTTTATTTTACAGGCAGACTAATTTTCTCTGAGAAAGGTGATCTTCAATTGTAGAAACACAAATTTCAGAGATTTGCAACGGTTAAGATGCATTTCTTATGGCCTAGGTCTGGTGAACCTTCCATGACTAAGTAAACAAAGACAAAAGACATACTCCACATTCACTAAACTGCCAGAAGAAAACTTGGACATGAGCACCTCGTTCCTCTCTATCCTGCCCAATCCCATCAAAACAAAAACTCCAGTAACAAAAAATATTTTAAATCTAGATTTTTAAACCAAATCAGACGCAAGCCAACAAAATGACCAAAAACCTAACGCAGGGCATGATAAATGGTGTTAAGCACACTGCCTCAGGAATCATCAAATGACCACATTTTGTTCTCCTGTATAGCGCAACAGATTTTTAAATAAATAGTCAAGCACCAAAAGGTAACTTTTCCTGAATTTGGGCTTCCACAAATGAGTTGGGAGAGAGAAAATTCAGACTATACTGACATTTCAATTTGACCATTCATACTTAACCAGCAATTTGTTTGATCTTTTGATCTAGTCAATCTTTCAAAGACCGTAACTGTTTAATAATAGTTTAAATAAACTGTTCAAAGTATCAATTCTTATTCCATGAATTTGTTTCGTAGCAGAAAGATCAGCCAGAGTATCTGGAGGTAAAAACCATGTATTTTTGAAGTTCCAGGAATCATGAAAATCGCATTTTAAACAGGATTTTGAACACCAAAATCAAGACCAAAAGGATCAAGAATCTTCTCTTAACTAATCATATGTAGACATGCAATGAAGGATGGTAACTTCCATCGGCTGCAGATTGAGCACATGTAGTGAAAGAATCAAACCTATACCAGTTTATGTTTAGCAATCCACATATGTTTATCTGAATAAGTTTTGACACAGGCTCTCCATAAAAAAGCTTTAACCTGCCTTTTCTCTTTTCAGATGCTGAAGGACCTTTGGTGTGTTTGCAACATTTTCTTTTTTTTCCCCCCTCTCATCTGATTAACTCCGCAGTTTAATGTGCAAATATCACATGAAGGATTCAAATAAAAATTTCAAAATTGAATTTAATTGTTACATGGCAATTTTGTAAAGCCATGATGGTAATCATTGTATTTTTAAACATTTTGCTAAAGTTAATCTATGTTTATACCTTTGAAAAATTAGTTCTGCCCCTCTTGCATTCTGCTGCATGTGAAGGTCCTGCAGGTAGGGCTGCCTCCACACTTCTCCCTATTCCTCGTTATCTGGCAGCCTAGGTCTTGTTCCCAAGCCTCCTTTAGATTTTCTGTGTTGTCTGCAGACATGGAGATAAATATGGCGCAGATATATTTGTGGAGATTTTCCAGAGTGCGGGCAAATAGATCAGATGGGTCGGTTTGCGCTGGAGTTGAGTATCACTTGGTCTAAGAAGTAGTGAAATAGCTGGAAGGTCATGTCTAAGCTGTCCAACCCTGAAAGTGCCTCATGTCAGCTTCTGAATCTACTCGGTGACTACTTCTGGGTGTTCACCATTGTGCCAGCATGGATAGAGGACTAACACATGCAAGAGCATGTTTAGTGAAGTACCTCTTTCTGGACTAACGGTACTATGAGGCATTTACAGAACCCCGATAGCACCTCTTGAGAATCTAGGAAGGGCACGTTGCTTTTGGGGGCACTTTGGTTTCCATCCTAACCACCAATTCTGTTGAAAGACCATATCCTAAATGAGTGCCCAATAGTAGCGCCTGAAGTTTGGAAGGCAGAGTCCTCTGCTCCACTCGGCAAGTTAAGTGGTTCAGGTGGATACACAATTTCTTACCTACCCAAACTGCTGTAATAGACTTAGTCAGGCAGGATCTGCTATAGATAGAGAAGCTATGCTCATTTTTAGTGTTTGCTCTTTAAGAAATCAAATAGTACACAAGATATTATCAAAGAATGACTTCCTGTATAACAATGGTTGGGGGGGGGGGGGGGGGGGGAGGAGAGAGAGAAAGAGTATTTTGTTGATAAATCCATGTTGCTGCATATATGTTGATCTGCATTCCTCAAAATGTACTGCAATCTTACCCCAATTTCATAAATAGTCAAAAGTGGAAAATAACAAACCATTAACATCAATGTTTTGGAGAACTGTTAGCCTACATGTAAAAGCACTAGACTAGGACCAAAAAAATTACAAAAGTTTGGATTAAATCGCTCCAGTTGGAACACTATTTACAATCAATCAGTTAAGCAATGTTAAAAAGGTAAACAAAACCAACAACTTAATTTACTTTACCATCCCTTACTTCTACCTAGGGGCAATCACAACTACCAACACACCAACTCCAATTTATGTGACTGCCACATAAAACCAGGAGTAGCTAGATTACAGTAACATGTCACATGACTTTTTTCCTGCCCTCTTATCAAGCAGCCCCTGCTGAAACAACAAAAACAAAAAACAAATGATGTGACTCGAACAGACATCAGGTTTGGGTCACATTGGAAGCTTTGTATTCTTCTGCCTTAAGTTTTCTCTTTGCATTGTGAAAATTCTGTCCCCCACAGGCTGCATTACTCTGAAGTAACTACAATAAATAATGCAAGGTCTGTCGGAATGCTGTTCTTTTTAGTTTACCTCTGCACTGGAATGTTTTTGAAGGTCAACGTATCTTTTATACTGCACTTACCTAAGCCCTTCTGGCCCGGGTTCTTTGCAAAGTTGAATGTGAACTGGTAAAAATCCTTAAACTTTGCTTGATCTTTTAATTCTAGTTCCAACTTAGGCAGTAGGACTTTCAGTTTTTCTATGCTGTCACACCTTAAGCAATAAGAAAAATGTTTTTTTTTAAAAATCAATACATGACATATTTCTATGTTCTCATCCATTGTTACCATCAACCTATTAAAATTACTTCATCCTCCCTCTCTCTTTTCCCCCCCAATCACAAAGTTGTAGTATCCCGCCTCAATGAAATCCAATTTAAAATATACTTTTCATCCATTACAGACAAATTAGGCAGGTCCATTTAGAGGTGAAGAAAGTGTCAAACATGTTGGATTTTACTTAATTCAAAAAGGTCTGCATGCTTACCAATCACACTTTTAAAAGGAAGAATCAGAGCTCTACAACTCAAAAATGTCAGCATATTTGTTATGAAAGATGCAAATAACTGAAATTCACAGTTAAACTGGAAAGGTGCTAGGATAATTTGGAAACCCTCAGACTATTCGATGTTACCATAACGCCCCAATTCAAGTACAGATTTCTCTTTATTGGTTTTGTGTCTTCCAACTGTGTGTAGCGAACCTGATATACGAGTTTGTGCAAGATCGGTTCCTTCCACCTCTGGAGAAAAACCAAGAGGTAGCTGGGGATACAAGGCAGAAGGCTCGAGACAGAGAGTGGAAGGAAAGACGATGAGGAAGGGAAAGCAGGCAGCCAAAGTGCTATCCTTTACAGTTTGCACTCTGTTCTATATACATAAACACATTTGGAGCTTTGTCTGGAATTTATCTGGTGCTTGTGAGTTTTCATAACAACTTGTATTTATATAGCACCTTTAACGTAGTAAAACGTCCCAAGGCGCTGCACAGGAGTATTTTAAAACAAAATATTTGACACCGAGCCACATAAGGATAAATTAGGGCAGGTGACCAAAAGCTTGGTCAAAGAGGTAGTTTTAAGGAGCGTCTTGAAGGAAGAAAGAGAGGTAGCGAGGCGGAGAGGTTTAGGCAGGGAATTCCAGAGCTTAGAGCCTAGGCAACAGAAGGCACGGCCACCAAAGGTTGAGCGATTATAATCAGGGATGCTCAAGCCACAAAAATAGTACCTGGAACCAATGGCTGCGCAGTCATCTGCAAGGTCCCGCACAGGCCAATCACCAGCTTTTCCATTGTAGATAGCGCGCATGCGTAAAAATTTGAATTGGGGGAAGCAGGCCGCGCAGGGGGCAGCACAGCTTATGGGGGACATTGCCTGTAACCAATTATGCAGTGTGTCATAAAATCAAAATTCTGTTAAATATCTTCAAATTTTGGAAATGGGCAGATGCCTGTATGAAATTCTAGATTATTGCTCCCATGGAATGAAATAACTACCAAAGTGTTACAATGCATCAAGATCACAGCTGGGCAGTTACCTTTGAACTGGTGCACTTTTGCCAGCTGCCAAAAGTATCATGATTCAGCTGAGAGTTGCTCAATTTTACAATATAGAAGAGGAGACACAGAACTAGGATTTTTGAAGGGAAATAAATTCTCTGTACTCCTGTGAAAATTACATTTTTGGGTAGTCCATGAGTTCTTCAATGTAGCATTTAGTTCTGAACTAGTACTGCTTTGTAGATGTAAAAGTCATTACATGAAAATATATTTGCTCACTTTCATTAAGAAAGCAACCAATTTATAAAAGTTGTCATACACCACCCGATGAACCCTAAATTCCCCCTACACGCTATGAATCTTGATTCACTTGAGCCCTCGACAAAATCTCCTTTACATGCACACAAGAAGAAAACTGTGAGGCCATCAAGTTTTTAAAAAGTCACCCATAACAATTTTTTTAATTTTTTTTTCGGCAATGCAATACTGGTACATTACATGCGCTACATTTTGTGTAATCACTAAATGAAATGCCAGTAGTGGTGCATAGCAAACCATGCTAGGAATAGGTGTGTTGAAAATGTAGCCTTTTAAACTAGCCAAACTTGATTGGCCAGATGTCATATGACCAAAAGCACTCTCATTTTCCTCCCTCTCCCCATCAACCTCAAGTACTGATTTACTAACTTGCACACTACATAACCACTTGCACTCCTCTTCCTCCAACACCACCCCCCCCCCCCCCCGACCCACCCTAAAAAAGACACTCACCTTGAAGTCACTTTTTAGAGTAAGCCCTTAGCCAGCTACCCTAACCAACGCCAGGCATTTAAATTTAATTGGCCACAGAATCAACCTCCATAGCCATAAAAGCTGAAGACACAAGAACAGGAGTAGGCCATTCAGCCCCTCGGGTCCGCTCCGCCATTCCATCAGATCATGGCTGCTTTGCACCACAACTCTACTTTCCCACATTTGCTCCATACCCCTTGATACCCTTACATAACAAAAATCTATAAGTCTTGAAAGCTCCAATTGTCCCAGCATCCACAGTCTTTAGGGGGAAGCTAATTCCAAATTTCTACTACCCTTTGTGTGAAAAAGTGCTTCCTGATTTCGTTCCTGAATGGCCTAGCTCTAATTTTAAGATTATGTCCCCTTGTTCTGGATTCCCCCACCATATGAAAGTTTCTCCGTATCTACCTGATCAAATCCTTTTAACATTTTAAACACCTCGATCAGATCACCCCTCAATCTCCTATACTTAAGGGAATATAAGCCAAGTTTATGAAACCTGTCGCCATAATTTAACCCTCCAAGCCCCGGTATCAGTCTGGTGAATCTGCACTGCACCCCCTCCAAGGCCAATATATACTTTGAGATGCGGTGCCCAAAAGTAAACATAGTACTCCAGTACTCCTCCGCTTTGTATGCCAGCCCCCTTGAGATAAAGGCCAACATTCCAATAGAATTTGATTGTTTTTTATATGTGTACTGGCTTTTAATAATTTTTGTACTTGGACTCTCAAATCTATTTGCTCTTCTACAGTCCCTTGTTTCTCACCATTTAGAAAATACTCTGATTTATCTTTCTTGGGTCCAAAATGAATGACCTCACTTTCCCACATGGAACTCCATTTGCCATAGTTTTGCGCACTTAATCTATGTCACCTTGCAACTTCCTGCTTGGATATACAGAGCTCTACTTCTTCATCCAAGTCATCAATAAATATTCTACAACAGCCTACCAAAAATAAACAATGGCCATTGTATTTCATTTTATGACAGTCTTGAAAAAAGACAGAATGCTTCCTTTCTTGCTAAAGGAGGACAATGTTGGGTATCAGCTGGAATGTCCAGTAACCAAATGCCCAACTTTACAAACCACAAATAGCTAGGAAGATTTCAAAAGTGTTTAGTCCTATACATATAGCAATAAAAGGGCATTTTTTTTTTTTTACATTTAAGGAGCCTGCATTCCCTCAGATCCATGGAGCAATCTTTGCACGAAAAAGAATTTAGGGTCAATCTTATGCACACATTGGATTGTAAACATAGAACTTCCATATTCTCATCAGCGACTTAAAATGGCTTAGTTATGTTCCCTCTAAGCTGTGCGGCTGCGCAACTCTCTGCCAGTCCCGCGCAGCCCGGGACCGGCTTTTCCAATGTTACGTTTCGCACATGCACGAAACTGTGAATGGGCCGCGCACCCAAAAAAGGGAAATGTTGGTCATGACTATCTCAAGTGTATTAAGCAAGTGTTCTCGTTAGGAGATCAACAATAGGTCTGAACTTTCCTGTTCGCTTGGAAGCTATGAAGCTAGAAAAACACCAAAGCGGTAATTTTGAAGTCAATGGAAAAGAAAATTGAGTGGGGTATAAAACAGGCGGCCGATTCACTGTCGCCGTTTTTCGCCCAGCGATAAAAATTAAAGTTACCCCCAAAGACAGAATAGCTGGCAGTATTTCTGGGAATTCTAGAAGCAATTGTTCAAAAACCATAGCGACTGGACATCACCTTTCTGACCCAAAGTCTCCATCAAACACCCATGTGTCACAGAATGTTGGTTTTAAGAAAGTCAGTACTCTGAAATCAATGTAGGAGCCGCCCGTTGAGGCCATTTGTAATTAGAGAGTGCATTACAGGGGCCAGGCTGTGGTAAAGCATTATTTGAGACACACACGCATTCCACCCTTATTGTTGACTCTGACCAATGTGTAAGTTTTGCCTTTAATGCTAAGTCACTAGTGGCTTCTATTCAATGAATAACTAGTAACGAGCCACGTGGTAGTGTTTGCTAATCTCCAGGAGTAGAAGGGGTTGTTTGGAAAAGAACTCCCATTTGGTAGCCCCACAAACTCATTTTACTGTGAATGCAGTAAGAAGCTGTGTCCTCCTTCAATGTCATTTTAAAATTGATACTACTGTACATGAACTTTGAAGGGTATGAAACAGTATCATGGCCTGTGTCAGCAGTGGGGAATTCATGCTCTGCTGCTTGATACAGGGCAAATTTGCTTCCAAGAGGCACTTTAGGTAGAATTTTTTTTTTTATTCATTCCTGGGATGTAAGCATTGCTGGCAAGGCCAACATTTATTGCCCATCCCTAATTACCCTGGAGAAGGTGGTGGTGAGCCACCTTCTTGAACCGCTGCAGTCTGTGCAGTGAAGGTACTCCCACAGTGCCATTAGGGAGGGAGTTCCAAGATGTTGACCCAGCGACGATGAAGGAACAGCAATATATTTCCAAGTCAGGATGGCGTGTAACTTGGAGCGGAACTTGCAGGTGGTGGTGTTCCCATGCGCCTGCTGCCCTTGTCCTTCTAGGTGGAAGAGGTCGTGGGTTTGGGAGGTGCTGTTGAAAAAGCCTTGCCTGAGTTGTTGCAGTGCATCTTGTAGATGGTACACACTGCAGCCACGGTGTGCCGGTGGTGGAGGGAGTGAATGTTTAAGGCGGTGGATGGGGTGGCAATCAAGCGGGCTGATTTGTCCTGGATGGTGTCGAGCTTCTTGAGTGTTGTTGGAGCTGCACTCATCCAGGCAAGTGGAGAGTATTACATCACACTCCCGACTTGTGCCTTGTAGATGGTGGAAAGGCTTTTGGGAGTCAGGAGGTGAGACACTCACCACAGAATACCCAGACTCTGGCTACAAGAGCAGGTCACAGTATTTATGTGGCTGGTCCAGTTAAGGTTCTGGTCAATGGTGACCACCAGGATGTTGATGGTGGGGATTCGGCGATGGTAATGCCGTTGAATGTCAAGGGGCGGTGGTTAGGCTCTCGCTTGTTGGAGATAGTCATTGCATGGCACTTGTGTGGCGTGAATGTTACTTCCACTTATCAGCCCAAGCCTGAATGTCGTCCAGGTCTTGCTGCATGCGGGCATGGACTCTGAGGAGTTGCGAATGGAACTGAACACATCAGCGAATGTGGCAGAGCAAGTTTTCATTGACTACATAAAAGTACTGTTGTTTTCACAACTCAGTGGGGCTGAGAAGACTACATTTTTCAAAACATCCATCCAATTCGTCAGGAGCATGTCTTAGTCTTTCACATCTTTGGGCCATATCGACAGAGAGGTAGTTTTTAAATGTGGCAGTAAGGTATAATTTCTAAACAGAATCCCTATAGTTATTCAGGCAATGTCCAATAGGATAATGATAGTACGGGTGAAACAACAAAGAATACCCAACCGAATCAAGAGCCTAATTCAGGAGAGATAATCATAACCACTGAAGCCTAATGTCAAAATTGGTTGAAAGCTGCATCAATGCATTAGCAACAGAGGAATAAAAAGTAGAGTGAATGTGGGGTCATCCTGAAGTACTTCACTCAATCCCAATCCATGTACCGGTTCAATGGATTTGAAAGTCTGCATAAACTGCACCTGCTCAGTTGACTGGTGAGCAACATCAGCATCAATAGCAGCAGCAACATGCTTTTATATAGCATCTTTAGTATAGGAAAACATCCCAAGCTACTTCAGAGATACAAGCACAAAACAGACACCGAGCCAAAGGAGCTATTAGGAGGGGTGAGCAAAAGCTTGGTCAAAGCAGTGGATTTTAAGGAGGCGTTAAAGGAAGAGAGGAAAGCGAGGGAGGTAGAGAAAGGGAGTTATGGCAGAGGCTTCCAGAGCGTGGAACGTAGGCGGCTGAGGGCATGGCCGCCAATAATGGAGCTGCACGAGGTTGCAGTCAAAGAAACAGAACATTCTTGGGGCTCCAGTAGCACTGGAGGAACGAGCTCATGGAGGGAAATTGGAACAGGAACAATTATAAATTTGAAGCGTTCGGAGACTGGGTGCTAATGTAGGTCAGCAATGACTGGGGTGATGGCTTTGGCGCTGGATATGATATGGGCAGTAGAGTCATGGATCAGCTGAAGTTTACGAAGGATGAAAGGTAGGCCAGGAGGGCATTAAAATTGCCGAGTCCGGACATGGATGAGGACTTCAGTAGCAGAAGGCCTCAGGCAGGGGAAGAGGCTAGTGATGTTACATTGGTGGAAGTAGCCAATCTTTGTAATGGGGCGGATATGGAGTTGGAAGCTCAAATCAGGGTCAAACTGGACACCAAGCTTGCAGGCAGTCTGTTTCAGTCTGAAACAGTGGCTGAGGAAGGTGATGAAGTTGGTGACGAAGGTACAGAGCTTGTGGTGGGATCCAAAGACAATGGCTTGAACCTTCCCAAAACTTAGCTGGAGGAAATTGTGGCTCATCCAAGACTGAAAGTTGGCCAAGCAGTCTGACATCAGAGACAGTGGAGGGTTGAGAAAGGTGGTGGAGAGGTTGAGCTGGCCATCATTGGTGCAACTGACCGCATGTCTGCAGATGATGTAACATAGATAGGAAGAGGGAGCAAGGATAGATCAGGATGGAATCTGGAGGTGAGGGTGCAGGGGTGCAAAGAGAAGCCATTGATAGAAATGCTCTGGCTACGATTGGATAGCTAAGAGTTAAACTAAGCGAGGAAGTACCAAGGTGGACAACTTAAGAATGGAGGATGATGCGGTGGTCAACCGTGTTGAAGACTGCACAGAGGTTAAGCAAGATGAGACGGAGTAATGGACTACAATTAGAGAATATTATTTGAGACTTTTAAAGATTTAGAGTAATGCTGAAGGCAAAAACCTGTTTCTATAGATAGCATTCTTTACTACAGTCTTTTATAATCTACCTTTTAAAAAAAATTCCAAAATTCATAAAATGAAATGGCAGTTCAAGACAAACCATCAGAGAAACTGGTGTGGCCAATAGCAAAGAAAGCTTGAAAAGCACCAAATCAGAATGTTAAGATCAGCAAAAGCTTTCAGTGCTGTTGGGGAAAAAAATGGTTCTTGCAGGACAGCAGATACAACTGACCAATACTACACAGTTGACCAATATGATTTATTGGAAGGGAAAGAATTAAGATAGTTGCCTATAACCATACTTGATATTTAATGAGGCAAATTTAGGGATTTTTTCTTTAATATATTCCATATACCATGGGCAAGTAAGCAATTAAATTATATTCTTGAATAATTTGGCTGCTGAAAATTTGTATTGAGATTTTTACCAAGTGGTTTCAACTATAAGTTTTGGTATTTTACACAAGCTTTATTTTGACCCTTTGTTGTACAAAGGCAAAAATGCATTTTAACTTCAGGTGTGAAGAAATATCAATAGCACAACAAAATGTTTTAGAACATACATTTATAAAATTGAATATGTTTGTAAGTATTTCTTACTAGCCCTTTTGCAGGACTTACCTTCTACTGATTTAACTATTAAAACTAGATTTATACTGCAAATATGGTAATGTTGCCTCTGACTTACAAGAGCATAGTAGCTTTCCAGACAAGGGAGATACAAACTAGAGTCCTGTCTTCACCATAAATAGAAACATTGCTGAAATCAAGGCAGAGGTCACAAAACAAGGGACAAATGCAAGTAGCTGATGTACTCCCACAGCATGCAGATGTAAGCAATTTCACTACCAATCCCTTGTACAGCATTTGCTCAGCGACTGCAGTAGTTAGAGCAAATGTTTTCAAATCTTGTCCAAATCAATTGAGTGCATGAGCGCTTAGTGCTTGTATATTTAGTTTCAATTTTATTTGTTTCAATGGCTGGGGAAGCCCTGTATAAATGTGTAGCTGTGAAATCCCTTCTCTATGCAGGAAAGGGGAGTAGGGCTTCAGCACTCAGGCCAACAGCTATGTCCTTTTGCTGTCTCTGTTGTCTCCCTGTTCTGTAAAAATGGTTTTCATAGTGGGGAAGCCCAAAATCTGCATCTACGGAACCAATTCTTGAAAATTGGTACTATTAAATTGTTATTAAAGTCTATATAACTGAAACATGGATTTGTGGGATTCCAGTGAATAAATGAACTGACGCTTTATCAAACATAATTTTCTATTCTTAGACATATACAAATACATTATTTTACTTACCCTAATTCTGTCATACCATCTATGAATTCTTGCTTTGAGAATTCACACTGTGTGGCTGCTCGAAATTTCCATGCAATGACCAGTACACTGATACTGGCTGGATCCAATCCTAAATCATCGCAGAACTGTTGAATACCATCTATTCCTATTTTATTTTCATCTTGCGGATCTAAAAGCAAACAAAAATACACATTTACTCAGAATATGCTAATCTTTCTAGAAGAGGTGTCTGCTTAACTCAGTTGGTTGCACTCATACACTGGAGTCAGAAGATCAAGAGTTCAAGATCCACTTGAGCACATAATCTAGGCTGACATTTCAGTGCACCACCAAAGGAGTGCTCCAATTTTGAGATACCATCCTTCAAGATGAGAGGTTACAGTAAGGACCTACCTACCTGTTCTGGGGTTGAGGTAGACACTAAAAATACCAAAGCACTATTCAAAGGGAATTGTTCTCAGTATCCTGGCCAACATTCTTTCTTCAACCAACACCACCAAAAATAAACAATAACTAGTATTTATATAGCGCTTTTAACATAGTAAAATGTCCCACAGCGCTTCATTAAACAAAATATGTCACCGAGCCACATGAGATATTAGGACAGATGACCAAAAGCTTGGTTAAAGAGGTAGATTTTAAGGAGCGCCTTAAAAGGAGAGGTAGAGAGGCGGAGAGGTTTAGGGAGGGAATTCCGGAGCTTAGGACCTAGGCAGCTGAAGGCACAGCCGCCAATGGTGGAGCAATTAAAATCGGGGATGCGCAAGAGGCCAGAATTGGAAGAGCGCAGAGATTTCAGAGGGTGGTAGGGCTGGAGGAGGTTACAGAGATAGGGATAAACTAGTTATTCATTTTACTCCTGTGCACAAAATAGCTGCTGCATTTGCCTACATAATAGTGAATGCATTTCAAAAAAATAATTCTCTGAAGAGTTTTAGGATGTTTGAGAGAAATGATAAGGGGCTATATAGATGCAAGTTCTGTTTCTAGATTGAGAATTAATCTTTCACCGGCCTCCCTGTGCTTTGATGAGCTCAATTAGATGATGAAAAAACAAAGCACACAAAGGTGATCATTCCCATATCCATTATACCATATTCAGATGTGATACAATTATATAACTATTTACAAGTGAGCAGTAGTGTTACTATACTGCAGATATTTGTTTCAAGTGAAATGGAGCTATATTGCCAGTTCCATACTATTCTTTCCTCGAGTTTTCACCCACCACATCGGAAATGCCAATTAAATGTAAACAGTCTGTGAAGTCAGCTTCTTGGCAGCATTACAAATTTAAAATGAAGCTTAAAATATTCACAGGCAGTCTAGCAGATTCCTTGGAAACTTTAAAACAAACAATTTTTGTAGGGTGCAATTATACTGCAGCGAGTGCAAAAAAGTTGGTTTCCCATCAATGCCTAAATTTAATTTGGGCCCAGAAAGGAACGCCACCAAGGAATTCCCCAGTAAAAAACACAAATACCCTCCAGTACCTTTATGGAAGTTGAGGATGCGATGGAGACAAAACTGGAACAATACCAGCCCTCAGGCATGAGTTGAGAAATACTCTATTTTTGTTTGCAACTTGGAACTTGTACTTTCTGTAACTATACATTCAAATATTCCTCTTCCTTTAGCAGCCTTTAACTGCCATTAATTAATTACTCTCACTCTTTTCATGCTATGCCATCTGTGAGGTTATATCACTGCATTACTTTACATTGAGCAGTACTGAACTTTGCTTGCCATGCATGTCGTTGTATTAGATCTCCAGCTTTCCCGTTTGAATGTTATGCCCAGCAGATCTTTTGTCTTCTGCACAATCTCACATCAACAAATTAAACATTCTGCACAAATGACCTTAAGGTAGTTATTAATGGTAGGGGTTCCAGGACTGATCCCAACAGGACATCTCCACTTACCTCCAGCTACCATTTCATATTTACAATATTCAAAAAGCTATGTTTAGAGTAATTAGCTGAATAGTAAGCTACATTTAGGCCGGTATCAACATATAACAATGTTCTGCCTCAGAGGGTAGAACATACTCTGCCACATTAGAGTCAAGCTGCAATATACAACCGAGACAAAGGAATAGAACAAGATGCATATCCTGAGCTACAAAATTCTGTAACAGAACCCATGTTTTGTGAATAACTTGCAATAGGGTGCCGGCAATAGTATTAAATCTGATGAGACTAAGCTATGTGGGCAAATAACAGTCGAAACATTGGCCCAGAATTTGCTGGAGCGGGGCATCGTGCCCAGTTTGTCAACTTTTTTTCCTTACCCTTCAGCTCGAAAAAATTTTGCGGCGCATTTTGTTGAAAGTGTAAGCTGAGATCTTGGTGAACGACAGAGCCAACAGTCTATCTCCTTAACCAAATAGATTGAAGGAGAGAGAAAGAAACAGGAATGATGGAAAAGGAAATATGGTGAATTAGAGTCAAATTAGATACAGAAAGAGAAATAAAGAGGGAAAGAAAGATTGGATTGAGAGAGAAAAAACACAAGACAGAAAGGAAACAAAAAAAGTTAAAAATTCAAATTTACAATTTTAAAAACCTCTGAACAATTTACTCTCTGCAGGAATAAGATTCCACAGTTTCAATTGTTCCCTTTCTGGGCCGGAGAGGTTGAGTGGAATTGCAGGAACATAAATCTAGTCATTAAAAGTGTCTTTACGTCGTTATATACCAGTCCTAACTTTCTGCAGCGAGTTTAATTCATTTAAACAGCGCAAATTCAACAAATGTCAGAACCAGTTTTTAAAGCAGTCCGTAAAGCTAGCTAGTCCACGAGACAGCCAACTTCTGTCACGGGATAGTTCACATACCTCTCTTCTGCTGCTGCACCTTTTCCAAATCCAAACAGAAATGTTTGGCTTCAGAGAGACTTGTACCAAATTCTGTAGATGACCTGAGATATGTCAGATGTCTTATAATGTGCACTTAAATGTATGACATTGCATATAGAAGCAGGTGATAGTAAAACATGAAAGGATCCTATCTTGAAGGCTGATGGAACAAATTTGGAGGTCAATGATTGTACCTTGAAAGAATCTGGTCAGTATGAAATAGTTATCAATAAGGTAAATCAAGTACTGGGATGGATGTGGGTTACAAATCAGAACAAATTACACTAACTTTGCAAAGATCAAAGCGGAGGCCAATTCTGGAATATGATGCGCAGTTTTGGTCACGCAACCTCAAAAAGGATATAGATATTTTAGAAAAGGAGTGACCAGGGGGATCCCAGGCCATAATAAAAAACTATCAGTTGACATCTTATTTTCAGTGGAGAAGACACAGATCTTTAAAATGAAATGAAAGGAATATATAAAGCTGAAATAAACAAGCTATTTAACTTCAACAATGAGCATAGAACCACAGTTCACACCTCCCCCACCACCACAGGATCGTGGACATGTGCAACCAACTCCCAGAGAAAATACTTGATTTAGGGTCAACTAACTCTCTTAAAATAGATCTACTAGTAATATATTGAAAGTCCTACATATTGTGCACTTCCTGTAAATGTCACCAATCTATTTTTTTTTTAAAAAAACATTTCTTCTTCTTAGCCACTTTGGCTCATTCTTCCCACAATCCACTCCAGCTCAGGTCCTCCTAGCTTCTGAGTTGCATCTCTTAACAGCAGCTGGCACTGTTCAACAGCTTCACTCATCTATTGCCAATGAAGACTTGCCCACTTGCCCAACAGGAACTCTTCTGGCAGATCCTTGCACAATCCAAGAGCCAACGCCCCCGTTCCCCCACCAACCTCATCCAAAGATAGGACATGTTGAGCACCAGATTTAAGTTCTTTTATGCACTTGCTAAAAATAATAAAAGCACAGTAATCATTTCAAAGAACTTAAGGGACGTTCAATCCCTCTACACCTCCAATCCCCACCAGGATGGCCTGAGGGCACTCCGCTTCTTCCTTGAACAGAGACCCAACCAGCCCCCATGCACCACCACCCTCCTGCGCCTGGCTGAACTTCCTCCAAATAAAAGGTGTTGCTGTGGGAAACCACATGGGTCCACGCTATGCCTGCCTTTTTGTGGGATATGTGGAACATTTTTTGTTCCAGTCCTACTCAGGGCCCCGCCCTCACCTCTTTTTTCCAGTACATTGGTGACTGTATCGGTGCCGTATCCAGCTCTCACCCTGAACTAGAAAATTTCATTCACTTTGCTTCCAATTTCCACCCTTCCCTCACCTTCACATGGTCCAGCTCTGACTCTTCCCTTCCTCGACTTCTGTCTCCATCTCTGGGGATAGGCTATTGACAAACATTCACTACAAGCCCACTGACTCCCACAGCTACCTGGACTACACTTCCTCCCACCCCGCTTCCTGTAAGGACTCTATTCAATTCTCCCAGTTTCTCCGTCTCCATCGCATCCGTTCCGACGATGCCACCTTCAATAGTAGTGCTTCCTATGTCTTCCTTTTTCCTCAACAGAGGATTCCCCTCTCCCGTGGTCGAGATGGACCTTGACCATGTCCGTTCCATTTCCCGCACTTCTGCTCTCACCCTTCCCCTCCCTCCCAGAACCACGAAGCGGTCTCCTCTACATTGGGGAGACCAAATGCAGATTTGGGTGACCGATTTGCGGAACACCTCCGTTCAGTCCACAATCGTGTCCCCGAACTTCCAGTCGCCTGTCACTTTAATTCTCCGCTCCACTCCAACCCCTCTGTCCTACACTGTTCCAACGAAGCTCAACGTAAACTCGAGGAATGGCACCTCATCTTTCTATTCGTCACTTTACAGCCATTGAAACTCAACATTAGAGTTCAACAACATCAGACCATAACCTCTGCCCCTTTCCCCCCCCCCCCCCCATGGCAGTTGTTGATTATTCTGCTATACCCATTTACACCTCTTCTAGACCCATCTTTTGTTTCTTTACTTGTCCCATTACCATCTCCTTTTGCTTTGTACAATCATACCTTTTGTCATTTAATCACTCCTGCCTTCCCTTTTGTTCTTTCCTCCTCTCCACCACCACCACCCCCGCCCCCCCCCCCCCGCCCAAACCACTTTCCCTGCCCCTACACTTGCTTAAAATCTGTAACATCTCTAACTTTTTCCAGTTCTGACGAAAGGTCATCGACCTGAAACATTAACTCGGTTTCGCTCTCCGCAGATGCTGCCTGACCTGCTGAGTATTTCCAGCATTTTCTGTTTTTATATCAAAGAACTTAAAGCAGGTGCTCAACTGAAAACTTGGCAATACTGACTTTCTGGGAGCGAGGGCAGGTGGTCAGCAACAGCTTTTCTGCTGGGAGTAGTCTCTTAGCTTTTCAAAGTACACAGAGCTGACAGGCAGTCAGAAAACCATATATGTAGACCAAGTGCTTTAAACAAGAGACAGTTTCCAGCTAATTGCTGGGAAACCATCTTTGCAACTCCAAATTGTTAAAATGGCAAGGGAGGGTGTGTAGATGGATGAAAGACTGACAGTTTCCAACCTCCTGCACTCCCATCAAGCCCCCCACACCCCAGAAATAAAATTCTGCCAAAAATAGTCCCTTGCCCTACTTCCAATGATTCCAAGAAACCAACATCCCTCCCCGAATTCTACCAGACTCTAAGAACATAAGAAATAGGAGCAGGAGTAGGTCATATGACCCATCGAGCCTGCTCCGCCATTCAATAAGATCATGGCTGAACTTCTATATCAACTCCACTTTCCCAACCTATCCCCACATCCCTCGAGTCCCTTCATGCCCAAAATTCTATCGATCGGAGTCTTGAATATACTCAACGACTGAGCATCCACAGCCCTCTGGGGTGGAGAATTCCAGAGATTCATAACCCTCAGTGAAGAAATTGCTCATCTCAGTACTAAATGGCCAACCCTTTATCCTAGTTCTAGACTCTCCAGTCAGGGGAAACAGCCTCGCAGCATCGACAGGGTGATTAACAGTCACTTGGACAAGTGTGGATTAATTAAGGAAAGCCAGCATGGATTTGTTAAAGGCAAATCGTGTTTAACTAACTTGACCTGAAGCTGCCTATGTTTGCAATTTCAATAGGTATACTCTCACATTTCTGGCATCATCCTTGTAAATCTTCTCTGTACCCTCTCTAGTGCCTCTATATCCTTTTTATAATATAGAGACCAGAAATGTACACAGTACTCCAAGTGTGGTCTAACCAAGGTTCGATATAAGTTTAGCATAACTTCACTACTTTTCAATTCTATCCCTCTAGAAATAAACCCTAGTGGGCTTGGTTTGCTTTTTTTTTCTTTAAACGGCCTTGTTCACCTGTGTCGCTATTTTTAGTGATTTGTACTCGGATCCCTTTGCTCCTCTACTCCACCCTCCAAATAATAAGTGAACTCTCTATTCTTCCTACCAAAATGTAATACCTCATATGTATCGGTGTTGAAATTCATTTGCCAATTATATGCTCATTCTGCAAGTTTATTAATGTCTTCCTGTAAGTTCCTCACTCTCATTAGACCCTTGGTTCCACACAATTTCCAGTATGTTCTTTGTGTCCTCTACTGTCAAGAAATACACAATAGATGTTTAACATCTCTGCCATTACCTTATTCCCCATTGTAATTTCTCTCGTCTCTACCTGTAAGGGACCCATGTTTATTTTCACTAAGCTCTTCCTTTTTTATACTTATAAAAGCTCTATTTTTATATTTCTTGCTAGTTTACTCGCATTCTATTTTCTCCCTCTATCAATTTCTTGGTCATCCTTCGCTGATTTTTTTTTTTAAAAGCCTTCCAATCCTCAGGCTTACTACTCTTTTTGGCAACATTGTAAGCTTCTTCTTTTAATCTAATACTATCCTTAACTTCTCTAGCTAGTCATGGCTGTAACACTTTTCCAGTGGAGTTTTTATACCTCAAGGGAATATATATTCATTGAGAATTATGAATTCTTTCTTTAAATGTTTGCCATTGCTTAACTGCAGTCATATCTTTTAATCTAATTTCCCAATCTACCTCAGCCAACTCGCCGCTCATACCTCCGTAATTGGCTTTGTTTAAATTGAAGTCTCTAGTTTCGGACTTAACCACATCACTCAAATTTACTATGAAATTCTAGCATATTATGATCACTCTTCCACGAGGATCTTTTACTATAAAGATTACTAATTAACCTGGTCTCATTAAACGATACTAGATCTAAAATAGCCTGCTCCCTAGTTAGTTCCTCGACACATAGTTCTAGAAAACTGTCCTGAATGCATTCCATAAACTCGTCCTCCAAGCTATTTTTGCCAATTTGGTCTGCCCAGTCTATATGAAGATTAAAGCCCCCCAGGATTATTGCATTACCCTGTTACATGCTTCCCTAATTTCCTGATTTATACACTGTCCAACACTATGATTACTGTTAGGGGGCCTATAAACTACTCCCACCAGTATTTTCTGCCCTTTGTTATTTTGTAGCTCCACCCATACTGATACTACATTCTGAGTTTCTGGGCTAAGACATTTGCTCTCTACTACCTTTATCTCATCCATTATCAGGGCTTTCCCACCTCCTTTTCCATTTTGCCTATCTTTTCTAAAAGCCAAGTACCGTGGAATATTTTGTTCCCAATCTTGGTCACCCTGCAACCACATCTCAGTAATGGCTACTAGATCAAACCCATTTATCTCTATTTGTACCATTAATTCATCTATCTTGTTACAAATGCTTCGTGCATTCAGATATAGCGTGTTTAATTTTAATTTTTTGCTATTTTTCCCTGATGTGGCCTTAGTTGCTAATGCCCTATTACCGTTGTTAAACTCTGTCCCTTCCTGACCCAACCTGCTTGATTTTACCCAAATCATTACTCTGCTCTACAGCCTTGACTTTTCTCTTCAGACTTCTAAATTTACCCTTATCTGCATCCTCTCATTCTCCCAGTAGACCTCAGGAATCACTCTTGCCCAGCTCCCAGGAGCAGGTCTGAGCACCCCTTCCCAGAAATGCCACACCACTTTCTCTAGCATCCTACGCGCCTACCAGCAGCATCTACTCTACCTTCTTCCACTGTACCCTGGACTTTGTAAAAAGTTTCTTTTTAAAAATGATAAATGGAGTGCATGGCTAAACAAAAATAATCAAGGTCACTGATTTATAATTTCCACAAAAATAACATCGAATTTGGACCGGAAATTAGTGCTAACACTCCCAGAATATTAATAAAATTGTAATTTGAATTATTCAGTGTCCTGATATAATTGTATGCTACATGACGTAAAATAACATTTCCTCTGATTCACAGGAGCTCCACTAATATATTAAAAAGCTGCTTCTGTATTCACAGACATAAAAGAACCTTAAAATACTATGCATTTCTGAGCTGGCGCCCGAAATTCATAAGCAAGATCCCTGAACAAAACAAATAAATTCAATGACCCGAGACTCTGTTTTAACATATAGATTGCGTAGTCATAAGGTGGCACATTTCTACCTTAATCAGCAGAATCATTACACTGCACAACACTCGTCTTTATAAAACTTTCATCTGACTTACCTGAGCAACATCATAGATATGAATTACATAATTATATTAAAACATACAGATTTTGAAGTCATTTTTTCTTCAAGTTTAACAAGCACTGCAGTGGTCAGTCAGTTGTCAGGCTGGCTATGTATACCACAAGACCTCACTATTGATTCCCACCTCTGCTAGCTCTCATAGCAGTGTGCATGCCATTGTTCTTCTCAAGTCTTTTTGTTCACAGCTGTATCATCTCAGGTATTATTTTTTACATCATCTTTTAAAGGTGGGATCCATCCAATCACCATTTAAAGGTCTTAATCTTCAGCTATACAGCCAAATGTCCTGACCATCACATTTATCTTGCTATATGACGCTCTGTTACTGAATGGAGGTCACTACTTATTATTTAAGTGTTGGTCAATTAATCCTAGCCATATACAAGCAATTATTTAACTTTCACCCAAACTGGAAAATATCAGTTCTCATTCAGTCAATCTTCTCCTTTCCCTATAAAATCAGCCCTTGCATTCAAAAGTCTTCATGCTGCAACATCTGACTTTAATGACCAAATATCCTCATATATCTAAGGAGGCTCGGTATGCTAGGGCTCCTAGCTGCGGTTTTGCCAACAGCAGATACTTGCATATAGACAAAGGATCCAATTTCCCTGAGCCATGAGCTCTCAATCATCAAGAACCCCTTATATTCCAACTGCAAGAGTGTGGAACGTCAGCAACCTGTGCAACACCTGGTCCCAAAAGCAAACAGTGTAAGCAAGGTGGAAGAAAAAAAAAAATCACAGTACCACAAAAGTAGCCATGAAAAAGTTCACATCCAGAGCACAAATTCTGCCCCAAGTCAGAATCCAATACATTGATTATTGCCTCTCTGCTCTAGTAAATTACATCCATATTCCTTTTGAATGTTCAAACTGAACTAGTATTTAATGCACTAGGTAGCAGTCTATTCTAGGTACTGGATTATGCAGTAGAAATAATCAGCGCTCACCGTTATTAAGGATTAAATCGGACAGCAACTTTCAGCGTCCGCACATGTGCGGTTAAACACAGAAATCAGAAACTTGCTGTCCGAGATGCCCTGCTCCTTCACAAGCTGCGCTAAACCGGTACCTCGCCGAGAAACTGTGCATTCAAATACATGCAACAGCATTAAGTTGGGGCACTTACGTGATAGGTACCCATTAAACACGCCAGAAAAAGTTAGGGCTTGGCCATTCAAGTGTAAGTGAATTTTTAACAGTGTGATGAGTCTTAATTACTGCCAAGCAACCTCTCCGGCACTGCAAATTTACTTTTACAAGTGCGGAGTCTCATTCCTTCATATTTTAATTATTGTTGGAGATTTTTTAAACTTTTTCTTCGTCTTTTATTTCTCTCTTAATCCAGTCTTTTTTTCCCTTTCTATTTCTAATAACTGCTAGTTCCAGTGAAAAAGCACATACAAAGTCTGTGGGCAAGTGGAAGTGTAATGAACAGCTAGTGCCGTTTGCTTGCCACTGACTGCAAAATCCGGGCCAATGTGTCTTGCTTGGCTATTCCTTAAGTTCTCATTACCCCCAACCTAGTTCTGCTCAAAATATTTCTACATTCATATCAATTCCTTTATTTAAGACAAACCTGGATATCCCCTCCATTATATTTTTCCAATGAGAATAGATTTAGCATGGTTATCCACTTTTCATAACACAATTATCTAAACCATGGTGAACTAGGTTACTTAGCTTCAGAATGGTTTCCTCATTCTTCAAATGTAATTTACACTCCATATACTTTTAGCACAGGCCCACCATTCAAGTGGAAAAATATCACTGATCAAGCACTTCCCTCAGGAGTTTCATATTTTGAAGACATGATAACTATGTATCATTCCAGTGTCTCACACTACAATAAAGCCCTGCCCACAGATGGGTCCTCAGATCTTTTTAAATGGAGGCAGACTAGCCTGCAGTGTAGGCTAAAATTTCAAAGGGAAAATAAAAGTTCTCTTAAAATTAACTAGCAATGTCCAAACATTTCATCAATTAGAAACAGTTGGGAAGGAGGATCAGAATGAGAAATGTGTAGGATAAAACTACTTTCAAACACTCTGGAAGTCTGTAACAAAGATAGCCAACCATCTTTCCTTCATTTCACCTTTCATATAACTTTCAGGATACATTAAGGTGCCAAAAAATGGGGTTAGCTAGTTACAGTCAGCTTAAATGGTCAATGAGCCAAAACTCAGCCCAGATAAGAGCTTACAAATGGCATGGAAATTACAAAATTAGACTGCTGCCTTTCAAACTGCGTCTTTTAACTTAAGCTTAAGATGTAGCCATAATTCAAGAGGAAACTTGGGAAGGAAGAATAATTTCTAGACAGACCCTGGTACTTCCTGACAGCCAGCTACATGGGACATTGATGGCAGCCTGGAAACAAGCCATGCACCTGTAGCCCAGCGTGCAGACTTCGGGTCGAGTGGATAAAGGGGATAAAAAAAGCCAGTGCCCTATATAAAAATGTTAAAACCTAAGTTTGCCATTAGTTTGACAGTTCCGGTTGCAACTGGTCTTTGGTCCATATCTATAAAGATTATTAGATGCGCAAATTGGCTGCCGTGTTTTCTATATTGCAACAGTGAGTACAATTCAAAAGTACTTCAGAAGCTGTAAAGCACTGAGACGTCCAGAGGTCGTTAAAGACACTATATAAATGCAAGTCTTTCTTCTTTATAGGGAAAAGGTCATATCATAAGTTTATACCCCATCATAGAAAGGATTTTTCTTGACTTTACACAAGACATAGTTGTTACAAATGTTTTCTCCTTTTTCACTTGCTTGTAATGGAGGGGAATTTAAATTGTTCGTGAGCTGGTGAAATCACTATACAAGATTATATTTAAAAAAAGCTCAAGCTTCATTTATCAGCCATTTCTCAAGAATAAAAAAAAAGTATTAGTTTTTGGTCTTTAGTCCAAACTGTAAATAGGTAGATAAATACCTAATTACACAGGAGAAATAGAACAAATTGCTGGGTTTCCCAAAATACACAATCTGTGCATTTATTATTAATCAATTTTAAGAAAAGATAAAATACAAAACTGATAAATTTTGTTCCAGTGACATGGCCAGCTGGACATTTGTTCTGCATTTCTGAGGTTTGTATTAGGAGAGCAAGACATTTAAAACAAGGAATCTAGAACATTATATTTTGAATGTGTCCCCTGGTCATGCAGCAGGTAAGCTTTTACTAGAATACAAGCTTTAGTACGATTGTCCACTCTGCAATACGCAGCGTGAAAGTGTGTGGGCAAACTGTTAACTGAAAATACCACAAATTGATAACTTAACTAGCAACAGCACTGTGAAATTGAAAATTCACTGGCTATTTTTTTTAAATTACTGAATTGCCATTTGATACCTTGTTTATACAAAAGCCGGTTGCACATAATCTGGGTTTAGCGATCATAATATTGCAAATGGATGGAGGAAAGACACGTCACATTTAATTTCGGTATATCAGATGCCATGAATACACAGCATGGATGTCCAGATAGAAGTGCAGGTGATAAAGAGGCCCAGAGAACATACACCAGGTATAGCATACAAGATACATGGAGGAGAAAGGATTCCAGTAAAAGGGTCACCTGTTCCTACTGGCACATACCAAAATTGGCACTAGGAGATGAACCACATTTGCCTTCAGGGTACCAGAGACCCGGGTTCGAATCTGACCTCGGGTGACTGTCTGTGTGGAGTTTGCACATTCTCCCCGTGTCTGCGTGGGTTTCCTCCGGGTGCTCCGGTTTCCTCCCACAGTCCAAAAATGTGCGGGTTAGGTTGATTTGGCTATGATAAATTGACCCTTAGTGTTAGGGGGGGATTAAATATGTGGGGTTATGGGGATAGGATGGGATATGTTAGGGGGAATTAAATACGTGGGGTTATGGGGGTAGGGTGGGATATGTGTACTGTGGGGATTAAAGCAGGGACAGGGTACTGGATTTGGATGATCAGCCATGATCGTATTGAATGGTGGAGCAAGCTCGACGGGCCGAATGGCCTACTCCTGCTCCTAGATTCTATGTTTCTATGAGGTGTTAATTAGGAATACACAATTTAGGCAATTTCTAGAGATAGATTTCAGGACAAACCCAATTCGATTTACCATTCTAAACAATTTCTTCTTGCTTTAATTAAAATGTTGTCTATTTATATTTGGATTCCAAGCTTCTTAAAATAAAACCGAAATTAGCAGAAAATCACAAATAGACCAAACTGGAGGTTAACACCTCAAAAGCAAAGATTCCGACAATCTTTTGGATATATTATTTCAACTCAGGTTCCATTATTTAATGTATAATTAATGTTAACTCATTTCAGAAACTCAGAAATATTAATGCAATGATCTCAGCTGTATGCAGACCTAACACAGATGGACAGGTTACATGTACCAGAACTAGATGTCATTAAACATTAGTCGCGTGATATCTTTTTATCCCTTTTTTTTTTTTAATCAAAATTCTCACTGTGAAACACTACATTTTTATTCAAGGAAATATCATGACTGTCATTAGAACTGTATACTCTTCACTCAACCTACAAATGGTACTGCAGTTACCTACTTATGCACAGTCCAAATCTCCTCAACAGTAAATGGAAAAGCAGCTTTTCAGCAAGTACCAACACTCGTGTCTTCAGACCAATCTATTAGTAGAAACTAAGTATAAAATATTTTACAGTCTAAGCATCTTTTAAGTCAGCAAGTGCTCTTGTTCTCTCAACAGTGCACATGAATCTACAGAGAAGTCCAATAAACATTAGTACTTGAAAAATTGGTATTTTAAAAGAAAATTATTCAAAAACTATGCCCTCAGACTTGCCACCAACAGTACTTATCTATCTTTGTTATAAATAATCAGAATAATTTATATAAAACTGATATAAAATCAATTGGACATGTTTAAATCCACTAATGGTCTGACCAACTCCCCATCTCTAACCTCCTCCAGCCCTATGACCCTACAAGCCACCCCCCAAAACTCTCCCTTTCTCTGACTAGAGTATTGGAGGGTGACCAAGTGCCTGTGAAAGCATACCCCAGCAAGGAGGCAAAGACCCGGAATTTCCAGATCTGTGCCATTGTAACGGCACATCAACATTGCAGGGCCTGATTTACAGCACAGAAGTCCCAGGCTTTACAAGGGTAACTTCAACAGTACTTACGCCACGCCATAATTTCCAGAGACTTTTGTGCCACTCTGCCATTTCCCTCACCAAAACAGTTGAACAGCTAATTATCATAGCTCTGCCCCCATTAAAATCAATAGCGAGATTGAGTTTGCTGAATTTAAGCCACTGAATTCACCACTTAAGATTGT
This sequence comes from Squalus acanthias, assembly GCA_030390025.1. Taxonomy (NCBI): domain Eukaryota; kingdom Metazoa; phylum Chordata; class Chondrichthyes; order Squaliformes; family Squalidae; genus Squalus; species Squalus acanthias. The sequence goes on from CM059429.1 coordinate 33,088,728, forward strand.
TGCAGAATGGCAAAGTATACAGGAATCACAACAGAAACGCATGTAAAAGAGGCAACATCACTTCTGGGCATTATAAAATAGTTGCTATTTTGGGAGGAAGAATGTGGAGAGGCGATATAAACTAAATGGTAGAATTTTAAAGGGGGTGCAGGAAAAGAGAGAGACCTGGGGGTTCACATACACAAATCTTTGATGGTGGCAGGACAAGTTGATAAAGCTATTAAAAGAGCATGTGGGAAATGCTTTATAAATAGAGGCAGAGAGTACAAATGCAAGGAAGTTATGCTAAACCTTTATAAATAACTGGTCAGGTCCCAGCTAGAGTATGGTGTCCAATTATGGGCACCACACTTTAGGAAGGCTGTCAAGGCTTTGAAGGGGGTGCAGAGGAGATTTACCAGAATGATACCAGGGATGAGGGACTTCAGTTATGTTGGTATGTTTCTCCTTAGAGCAGGAGAAGGTTAAAGGGAGATTTATTAGCAGTGTTCAAAATTATGAAGAGTTTTGATAAGAGTAGATAGGGAGAAACTGTTAACACTGGCAGGTGGATCGATAACCAGGGACACATTTAAGATAATTGGCAAAACAACCAGAGGAGAGATAAGGAGAATTTATTTACACTGCCTAAAAGGGTGGTGGAAGCAGATTCAATAGTAACTTTCAAAAAGGAAATTGGATATATACTTGAAAAGGAAAAATTTGCAGGGCTATAGGGAAAAAGCAGGGGAGTGGGACTAATTGGATAGTTCCTTCAAAAGAGGCATGGCCTCTTTCTGTGCTATGAAAGTCTATGATTCCATGCTATCTGAATTCTAAATTTTCTTGATCAGATCGATCAAAGAGCCCACATTTTTGATGGTTGAATGTAATGCAAATATGATTAATTATACTTATTTCTTACACTGCTAGATACTATGAATCAAAAAAACTAGGGTAATCCCTGAAACTGCCTCTCGGGGTGGCTGTTTTCTGCATTGCTTCTGAAATCGCTTTTGCATGTCAATCGGTGGTAAAGTACGGCACGCTTCTTGCACTCCACAGCTTCGTGATACATTTGGAGAGTTATGCCAATATTTATTCCCGTTTATATCTTTTAGTAATTTGCTGCCGGATTTAAATAAGCAAATTAGGTTGAAAGTCCCACAGAAATCAACAAGCAAAATAAATTCTTAACGATCCATTGGCTCTGGAGCTGCTGTTATGTTCGCTATGGAGTATTTTAATTATTTTTCCAGCAAATTTTGACGTAAAATCATCACTGAAGATCGGGCAGCACCATGCACTAACCTATGGCATTTGGCATCAACACTCACTGCAGCAAATTCCAGGCCAATGTCGTCATGAAGGGAACAGGGGAGGGGGGAGAAAACTTGCAGGAAAAAAAGGGAAATAAAGTGTAAAACTAAACTACAACTAGCTATTGTCAAATCTTAACAATCACCATAGGATTATGCCAACAAATGCTCAATTTTGGAAAAAAGTTTCCACCCACTCAAAGATTAAAAATTGAGCATACGGTGGTAGATAAAAAGAAAGTGTCTGGATTGTCAAGAAAAAACTACGTTAATTTTGATTAATGTGGAATCAGCCATTTTGATCAAAACAAGAGTTGACATTCCAGATAAATAGAATACTGTTAAAATATTCTATCATAATTGTGGGTTAAAATGTGTTTACATGAAACCGACAGGAAACATGAATCTCAAATTATCTGCAAACCTATCATTTTCACTTTAATATGCGGGGCATTTCTCTCGACCCTCACAGATCCATGTGAATGTAGCAAAATCTTGAGCATGTCCATTATTGAAAGAAGCGAGCAATGACGAGGGGATACAACAGTGACTATACTTCAAAAGTAATTCACTGGCTGTGAAACGCTTTGGGACATCCTGCGGTCACAAAAGGCACTATATAAATTTAAGTTCTTTCTTCCTTATAACTCTGAAGTTTAGTTAACATCTGGTAGAGTACTTGAGTTGAGGTACCAACCCAGTGTTTAGACAACAGAATTGACGGTACAAATAACTACGTATGGGTATGATCTTGTGGCCATTACAGAAACATGGCTGCAGGGTGACAACGACTGGGAATTAAATATGCCAGGGTATTTAACAATCAGGAAGGACAGACAGGAAGGAAGAGGGGGTGGGGTAGCTATGTTAATAAAGGAAGGAATCACTGTATTACAGAGAAATGATATTGGGTCAAAGGATCAGGATAATGAAACAGTTTGGGTGGAGATAAGGAATAATAAAGGGAAAAAAACACTAGTGGGAGTAGTATATAGGCCTCCTAATAGTTGCAACTCTGCTGGAAGAAGTATTAATCAGGAAATAGTTGGGGCATGTAATAAGGGAACAGCTATAATTATAGGGGATTTTAACTATCATATTAACTGGACAAATCAAATTGGGCAGGGCAGCCTTGAGGAAGAGTTTATTGAGTGTATTAGGGATGGATTTCTTGAGCAGTATGTAACTGATCCTACAAGTGACCATAACATGGTTGAATTCCATATCCAATTAGAGGGTGAGAAGGTTGGTTCTCAGACAAGCGTATTGAGCTTGAATAAAGGAGACTATGATGGTATGAGAGCGGAATTGATTAAAGTGGACTGGGAAAATAGATTAAAGGGTAAGACGGTACATGAGCAGTGGTGTTCATTTAAGGAGTTATTTTACAACTTTCAAAAAAAATATATTCCACTGAGGAAAAAAGGGTGTAAAAGAAATGACAGCCATCCGTGGCTAAGTAAAGAAATTAAGGATAGTATCCAACTAAAAACAAGGACATATAAGGTAGCCAAACTTAGTGGGAGGATAGAAGATTGGGAAGTCTTCAAAAGACAGCAAAAAGTAACTAAAGGATTGATTAAGAAAGGTAAGATAGATTATGAAAATAAATTAGCAAAAAATATAAAAACAGATAGCAAGAGTTTCTATAGTTATATAAAAAGAAAAAGGGTGGCTAAGGCAAACGTAGGTCCCTTAGAGGATGAGACCGGGAAATTAATGGTGGGAAACATGGAGATGGCAAAAATGCTGAACAAATATTTTGTTTCAGTCTTTACGGTAGAGGACACTAAGAATATCCCAACACTGGACAAACAGGGGGCTCTAGGGGGGGAGGAGCTAAATACGATTAAAATCACTAAGGAATTGGTACTCAGTAAAATAATAGGACTCAAGGCGGATAAATCCCCTGGACCTGATGGCTTACATCCTAGGGTCTTGAGGGAAGTGGCAATAGGGATTGTGGATGCTTTGGTAATAATTTTCCAAAATTCCCTGGAATCAGCAAAGGTCCCGGCAGATTGGAAAACTGCTAATGTAACACCCTTATTTAAAAAGGGTAGTAGGCAGAAAGCTGGAAATTATAGACCAGTTAGTCTAACATCTGTGGTGGGTAAAATTTTGGAGTCTATTATTAAGGAGACAGTAACGGAACATTTAGATAAACATAATTTGATAGGACAAAGTCAGCATGGCTTTATGAAGGGGAAATCATGTCTGACAAATTTGCTTGAGTTCTTTGAGGACATAACGTACAGGGTGGATAAAGGGGAACCAATGGACGTAATGTATTTAGACTTCCAGAAGGCATTCGACAAGGTGCCACATAAAAGATTATTGCTCAAGATAAAAAATCACTGGATTGGGGGGAATATTCTGGCATGGGTGGAGGATTGGTTATCTAACAGGAAGCAGAGAGTTGGGATAAATGGTTCATTCTCGGACTGGCAACCAGTAGCCAGTGGTGTTCCGCAGGGGTCGGTGCTGGGTCCCCAACTCTTTACAATCTATATTAACGATTTGGAGGAGGGGACCGAGTGTAACATATCAAAGTTTGCAGATGATACAAAGATGGGAGGGAAAGTAGAAAGTGAGGAGGACATAAAAAACCTACAAGGGGATATAGACAAGCTGGGTGAGTGGGCAGAGATTTGGCAGATGCAATACAATATTGGAAAATGTGAGGTTATGCACTTTGGCAGGAAAAATCAGAGAGCAAGTTATTATCTTAATGGCGAGAAACTGGAAAGTACTGCAGTACAAAGGGATCTGGGGGTCCTAGTGCAAGAAAATCAAAAAGTTAGTATACAGGTGCAGCAGGTGATCAAGAAGGCCAACGGAATGTTGGCTTTTATTGCTAGGGGGATAGATTATAAAAACAGGGAGGTATTGCTGCAGTTATATAAGGTATTGGTGAGACCGCATCTGGAATACTGCATACAGTTTTGGTGTCCATACTTAAGAAAAGACATACTTGCTCTCGAGGCAGTACAAAGGTGGTTCACTTGGTTAATCCCCGGGATGAGGGGGTGGACATACAAGGAGAGGTTGAGTAGATTGGGACTCTACTCATTGGAGTTCAGAAGAATGAGAGGCGATCTTATTGAAACATATAAGATTGTGAAGGGGCTTGATCGGGTGGATGCGGTAAGGATGTTCCCAAGGATGGGTGAAACTAGAACTAGGGGGCATAATCTTAGAATAAGGGGCTGCTCTTTCAAAACTGAGATGAGGAGAAACTTCTTCACTCAGAGGGTAGTAGGTCTGTGGAATTTGCTGCCCCAGGAAGCTGTGGAAGCTACATCATTAAATAAATTTAAAACAGAAATAGACAGTTTCCTAGAAGTAAAGGGAAATAGGGGTTACGGGGAGCAGGCAGGAAATTGGACATGAGGCTGAGTTCGGATCGGTCGAGGCCCTGTGGGTGGCGTAGCGGGCCCAGGGGCTGAGTGGCCGGGTCCTGCTCCTACTTCTTGTGTTCTTTAGATTTGAGGTGAGGATCAGATCAGCCATGATCTTATTGAATGGCGGAGCAGGCTCGAAGGGCCGATTGGCCTACTCCTGCTCCTATTTCTTATGTTCTTAGAAGTCTTCCTCCCACCTCCAACACAGGCAGATATTAATTAAAAAAAACATCTTTCACAAAAAATGGGGGGGGGGGGGGAGATGAACTGTAAGCTATTTCAAGAAGGAAAAAGCATAAAGGATGCTGAAATGTCATAAAATAGCAGGATAGTAAAATATCAAATTCTAATACATTAAGTTGATCATAACCACAATCATAGGTTAGATGCAGAAAGCTTTTGACACAATCACATTTTAAATTCTATTTGCAGTTAGTGGAGGTATGCAGAACATTGACAGACTAGAACGCAATTTTGATGATTATACAACTTTCAAAAGACTAGTAAAGTACATTATATTTGTAGCTCTCCCATCAAGGATTGAGGTCCCACATAATTTTGATGCAGCAAGAGGTTTGCAAACATTAGTCTCTACTACAAGATTATATAAAAAGGAATATGAAACGATTTGGTGATCTGAAATGCTTTAAGTGCATTGCAATAAAATTAATAGACTTAACTGTCCTATATTCAATAAACTACATTGGTAAATTATTCCTGAAAGAAAGCACATCAAGGGACAAAATTAACTTATGTTTTGGCACTTCTGTAGAGATCAAAGTTTAAGCCTCCATGTCATGATCAATGAAATCTGGATCTGATTCAGGAGAATTTATTTAGATTCATGTCTAAACAGGCTTATTTCAGAATAATGGGCAAGAAGCAGGCTTAATATTTTTTCCCCAACTGAGAAACAAAAGGAGCACTACTGTACTTCAATGATCCTGACTTTTTCCACTCATGATCTTGAAACACTTGGCAGTTTTCAATTTATCCCCCTTCAACAGACGGCAGAATGGAGGAGTGGAAACATATATTCTCAGATAAAAAGACCAAGCACAGTTTCCGTCAATCTCCAAGTTTGCCTCTCCATTTATTCATTTTCTCCACTGGGCTTTTTTACTCAAGGAGTACATTTGACTCAATTTTAAAGTTTTCAGTGTGGCTTTAACTTAAAGCAACAAGAACACAAATGCATTTCTTGAATTATATGTAAAGCCTGTAATATACAAGATATTTTTTCACATTTTCTGAGAAAACGTGATAGAATCCAAAGTTACGCTGATGTTAATTCTGTCAAAGGAGCAGGCTGTTAACTTTGCACGCTACTGGATTGATGTATTACATCGGTTACCTCTACCTTACAAACAGCCCAACAAGACTACGGTGACAATTTAAAATTCAAATTTAAACTACTCATAGTATTCTTCACGTACCCCAATTTTGCCTGGACAATTCAAGACAAACCAGACTACCATAAACACAAAAAAATCTTCAGAAATCACAGGAGTATGCTACATTTCATAGGAACAGCAGCCATAAGTAATGCCACAGTATCTGAATTGGGAAAATTTGACAGCTTCTGATAATGATCTCTAGCTAACACCAACAAAAAGTACTTAAAATAGTAAAGATATTCTGCTAAATTGTCACCTTATCCCTCGTTAGAAAGTGATACACTTATCAGCATCTTTTACCCACCCGTTTCCTCATTTTATTCCTCAAAAGTGCTATATAGAGTTCCCCTCCCCAATTGCACAGTGGGTTAATGCACTATAAACTGTGGCTCAGTCATACAGTTCAAGCAAGTCCCCAGGTTTGATCCATTTGTCAACTGTACCAAGGTCAGCAAAACTGGCACTACAATTGTGGTGGGGAAACATAATCAATCAGGACTCTTGCTCCCGATTGCTATCCGGTAGTTACCCTTGATAGAATACAAGTGTAGAATTCAGGCAAATACAGGAGTGGGCACAACCAATACCACTCCCACAGGTGAATAGCTTGCCAACATTTACTATCCAGGCGCACATTAACAGCCATTTGAGTGAGGTACCAGAGGTCGTCTTCCACCCATGAACCATACCCCAGCACGTCACCACCTTGTGAAGAGATGGAATAAAGGTAAAATAAATCAGTAGAAAAAAAAGAATTGCTAGTTAAAGAAAGCCTAGATGTAGACATGTTGTGAAGAACCCACCGTCAAGTCTAATCATGCACAGAACAGTGGATTGCAGCCCACACTTCCCAACAGATGGCATACACACAGAAGTGTACAAGTATATCTCTTTGTATCATTTATTATGTAGCAATTTAGCAGAAAGTACTCAAAAGTTAATGCTTACTGCCCCATATAACTATACATATTAGGAAAACAAATTTTGGCGACCCTGTTGGCAATATGGATGTCAGTACGCTGATGCAGCTGCATACAGGATCAAACCCCTGCCTACCACTATTCCAAAGCACCACATCAATGCCTTTTCAGCCAGTTACTAAAAGTGTGCATGGATTGATTTGCCTTCCAATTTGTTCTTCCTTGCAGGGCAATGCCTTGCCTATTTTTAATGATTGCCGATTTTTGGTGAATCATAGGTATGTAGTCTGCTTGATTGGCACCTCATCCACCACCTTAACCATTCACTCCCTCCACCACTGACGTACCGTGGCTGCAGTGTGTACCATCTACAAGATGCACTGCAGCAACTCGCCAAGGCTTCTTCGGCAGCACCTGCCAAACCCGCGAACTCTTCCACCTAGAAGGACAAGGCAGCAGGCGCATGGGAACATCACCACCTCCAAGTTCCCCTCCAAGTCACACACCATCCTGACTTGGAAGTATATCGCCGATCCTTCATCGTCGCTGGGTCAAAATCCTGGAACTCCCTCCCTAACAGCACTGTGGGAGTACCTTCACCACACGGACTGCAGCAGTTCAAGGCGGCGGCTCACCACCACCTTCTCAAGGGCAATTAGGGATGGGCAATAAATGCTGGCCTTGCCAGCGACGTCCACATCCCATGAACGAATAAAAAAAAAAAAATCTATGATCCATAACTCCAGTGAAATCAGCCCAATGTACTACGGCACTGGAGTGCCTAAAACAACTAGTCCAATCAATTCTTTCTTTGCAAAATAGTGACCCTTTAGGAGTGCACTCAAGAACTACAAGGGCTGTACAGAAGAACTGGACATTTACTTTCAATATGTCCATAAAGATCCTAAAGGCAAAGTATTGATCTTCCAGAATTCCCTAGATTCTAGAACGGTCCCCGCGGATTGGAAGGTAGCAAATGTAACCCCGCTATTCCAGAAAGGAGTTAGAGAGAAAACAGGAAACTAGTATCGCCTGCCTCACAAATCAGGAGACAAACTCTTAAAAATCATGAGATTTGGTATAGAAATCATGAGTTGCTATTTTTTCAAAAAAACCAATAGATTGACGGTTGGTTTATAAACCTCATTGGCTTTATGCCCCTTTTCTTCAACCACCTACCCTTAAATGTTGCATTCCACAGCCTCTCAATCATTTGTGTAAACCTTGTGTCCCTTGCTCTAGAAAGGAGCTGGCACTTACAGGATGGGCTGAATGGACTCCTTCTGTGACATCAGCTTCTATGGTGACAATGACAGAAATGCTAACCTCGGCCAAAGATTAAAGCCAATAAATCTGAGGGGCCGCCAGGAGTCAGAACAAGGGTCTCACGCTAAACCTTAACCTATCATTCTGAATCACGTGCTGACCAAGTGGCTGCTGTTTCCAGTTATTGAGCACTTATCTAACTCGTGTTAACCCAAATGACCAAGGGACGACTGTAGTGCTCAGCAACCGGGACACCGAGTAACGCGGCAACAGCACACTGCACCTGCTCCCCGCGGTCCTGGGCGGTACGCACAGGATGCCTGACACGATGTGCAGACAAAGCTGCCGACAATGATGTCGCTGTAGATCAGGCCGTGCTGCTCGCACTCGAAACACTGCCGGTTGTGGGGCCGCAGAACATAGGAACAGGAGTAGGCCATTTAGCCCCTCGGGCCTGTTCCGCCATTCAATGAGATCATGGCTGATCTGCAACCGAACTCCATATACCCGCCTTTGGCCCATATCCCTTAATACCTTTGATTAACAAAAATCTATCAATCTCAGATTTAAAATTAACTGATATAGTATCAATTGCAATTTGCGGAAGAGAGTTCAAAACTTTTACCACCCTTTGTGTGTAGAAGTGTTTCCTAATTTCACTCCTGAAAGATCTGGTTCTAATTTTTAGACTATTACCTAGTCCGAGACTCCCCAACCAGCGGAAATAGTTTCTATCTACCCTATCTATTCCCTTTAATAGCTTGAAAACTTCGATCAAATCACCCCTTAACCTTCTAAATTCTAGGGAATACAACCCTAATTTGTGTATTCGCTCCTCGTAATTTAACCGTTGGCGTCCAGGTGTCATTCTGGCAAACCTACGCTGCACTTCCTCCAAGGCTAATATATCCTTCCTACGGTGTGGTGCCCCGAACTGCTCACAGTACTCCAGGTGTGGTCTAACCAGGGCTTTGTATAGCTGCAGCATAATTTCTACCCCCTTGTATCCTAGTCCTCTAGATATAAAGGCTAGCATTCCATTAGCCTTTTTGATTATTTTCTGTACCCGTTGATGACATTTTAATTATCTATGTACCTGGACCCCCAAGTCTCTTTCGACCTCCACTGTTTCTAGCTTTTCACCATTTAGAAAGTACTCTGTTCTATCCTTTTTAGGTCCAAAGTGGATGACCTCACATTTGCCTACATCGAAATCCATTTGCCACAGTTTTGCCCATTCACTTAAATCTATCAATATCCCTTTGTAATTTTATGCTTTTAACTACAATGCCTACAGTGCCAGCTATCTTTGTGTCATTGGCAAATTTGGATATATGGCTTTCTATGCCATCATCCAAGTAATAAATACTGTGAATAGTTAAGGCCCCAACACAGATCCCTGCGGGACACCACGAGTCACATCCTGCCAATTAGAGTACCTGCACGTTATCCCTAATCTGTCTCCTCCTGTTTGCGGCAGGCTGTGGCAGACATGCCCCGGGGAGGGGGGGGGGGGGGGGGGGGGGGGTGGAAAGAGAGCCCAGGGCCTCGGGGAGGATGGGTGGGCCAGGCAGCGGCTTCAATGATTTTCTCACGCATGTGAAAATCGCATAATTTTTTTCTGCAATGCGCAAAAAAAAGATTTAGGGGTTCCATCGTGAGTGATGCTTTATTTCACTCCGAAATCACGTTTCCTGGGGAACTATAGACCAGTTAGTCTGACGTCAGTAGTAGGGAAAATGTTAGCATCTATTATTAGGGACATGGTAACAGGGCACTTAGAAACTCAGAGTCAACAAGGAGAGATTGAGCAGTTTAGAAGAATGAGAGGTGATCTCATTGAAACGTATAAAATTCTTAAGGAGCTTGACAGGGTAGATGCTGGGAGGATGTTTCCCCTGGCTGGGGAGTCTAGAACTAGGGCTCATAGTCTCAGAATAAGGGGTAGGCCATTTAAGACTGAGATGAGGAGAAATCTCTTCACTCAAAGGGCTGTGAATCTTTGGCATTCTCACCCCAGAGAGCTGTGGATGCTCAGTCGTTGAGTATATTCAAGACAGAGATCAATAGAATTTTGGATACTAAGGGAACCAAGGGATATGGGGATCATGCGGGAAGGTGGAGTTGAGGTAGAAGATCAGCCACAATCTTAGTAAATGGCGGAGCAGGCTCAAAGGGCCGAATGGCCTACTCCTGCTCCTACTCCTTATGTTCTTATAATACAGGTCAAAGCTGTTCATAGAAGCTTTGAAAGAAGTAAGCCCTGCATTTAAATAAACTTAATTTATGCTTAACAAGGACAAAAACTGCACTTACCTCGGTATCTATGGTATAGCTGTTCTAATCTCTTTCTATCCAATGAACCTTTCAGACTTTCACGAACATAAAGTTCTGGATTTTGAAAAAAATTGTCTGTAGCAACATCTAACTTCCAGTCATTCTGCGATAAACAACATACTGCAGTTTTCTCACTGGACTGTGTGAAGACCATAAACTGCCGCACTTTATCCTTCTGTGAGGACTTCAGCTTGTTCTGCACAGAACAAAGGAACAAGTTGTTAGCGCTTAGCTAATGCATTGATTACTTTCAAGTTTCACAACTATACAGATACTTATACACACAATCAAGTCCCATAACACATAGCAAATGCCACTGCAAAAAAGGATGATCCACCCAACATTAAGAGTTTTATTTTTTTTTAAAGGCTATCAGCCTTTTACATACAGGTGCCCACTGTAAAAATCCTGCACAACTGATGCACCGAGCAACGTTCCCCAAGCTGCGCGGGCACGTGGCCGCACAGCGATCGGGATGTCCCGCGTAGTCCGCTCACCAGCTGTTCCGCTGGAGAAAGATACCGTGCGGCAAATTTAAAGGGACCGCGTACCAAACATAAAAATTAGAGGGAACATTGGCGCCAGGTATGGTCCAACATTATTACACATTGTCTCCTCTTCACTAAATTTAGCATCTATCTAGTGTTAGTTACTTGTATCATATCTGTAAATTATAAGCATTTAAAAGTCTAACCATTAAAATCACACAAAAAGGATGCTATAGTAGCTCACATACTTGTGGGTTTATCTTCCTAGAACAGCGAAAGTTCAAGGGTTGCAGATTAATTCACTTTCTTTAATTGGTTTTCTTGGTTTAAGTTAGACCATTAAACAAAATACTGCAAAAATATTGTTCCATTAGAAGTCAGAGAATAAGCTAACTAATTCAGCCTGCTCAAATCATGCCCATCAGTAGATCATAGATGAACACTGATAATACGGGGAACTCTTCAACTCAGACCACCGTTAACCTAGCCAGAGGAAGCAGAGTGGGGGAAATAAGCATTCAGTAATGTACAGTAATTAGCTTTTTTTTTTAAGTGTTAATTTGAGGCTACTTTGTTTCTAAACTGAAATGCAAACATCTCAAGAATGATGGAATAGAACAGTTTCCTAATGCAGCAAATCCCACCTTTCACCTCATCTATGTCAACTGGAAGAAAAGGTTATAGAAAACTTACAGCACAGCACCAAATGTCAGTGTGCCATATGGGAAATGGTGACAGATTGTAGGTGAATAGGAACACAGCTGCTAAATGCTCAATCTACACATCTGCAAAATATCATGTGCACGTATCAGCTACTCCAGATTAAGTACACAGGTTCTACACAGCAGAACCAAAGTCACAGCAATTCTACTTAATATGCTAAAGAAATCCATTAGGATAACAAACGCACAATTAGTTTAAGTTACAGAAAATAGTAGACATTGACACAAAATAAAATCATTTTTAAAAAGTTTAAATAAACATCTATAGCTCCAATGATTATGAATTGAAATAGTCCTTTAAAAAGGAACACTAACAACACCTACTTGTTGTGTCCAAACGAGTGCAACTTTTACATTTCTGCAAAACGATCTGCTGCTTTGGCAGCACTTTGCCGTCAACCGAACAAATGCAAAAAAAAACTTGCATTTATTAACGCCTTTAATGTAGATAAAGGTCACAGAGATGTAAAGATTAAAAAAAGGACACTGACTAAAACCACTTCTTTCACCAAGCTTTTAAAGAGGTCTTAAAGAAGAAAAGGGAGGTGGAAAGATGGAGGGGTTCAGAGGGGGTTAGTAGGGCCAGAGGAGGTTACAAAATAAGGAGTGGCGAGACCCCCTTAGAGGATGAGAATTTTAAATTTGAGGCATAGGGGACCAGAAGCCGATGTAGGTCAGCAAGGACAGGGTGGTGGAAGAGCAAGACCTGGTGCAGGATATGACATAGGCAATGGTAAGGCCAAATTACTTGGGACTTCCTAATGTTTCATGGCTCATCCAAAGGCCAGATGTCAAATAAGCAGTGGCGGATTCAAGAGAGCTGGTGAAGAGGTAGAGCTGGGTATCATCAGCACACACAAGGAAGCGGACTCCTCGTCGGCAGATAATGTTGCCGAGGGGTGGTATATAGATAAGGAAGGGGGCCAAGGATGGAAACTTGGGGTCTCCCAAGGTTCAGGGGTGCGAAGAGAAGCCAGTAGTAGAAATGCTCTAGGTACAGATGAGGTTGAAGAGCACATTAAATGAGAGCGAGAGACACTCAGATTTAGGTCTAAGATGGAGGGGGGTTAGAGAAAGAAACGGAAGCTCTGATGCCTCCTGACCCGTGATCTCCCTCCTGGAGCCTGGGAGGTTTGGCTTAATGGCCAAGAGTAAGGAGTTAAGCAGCAGACGCAGGTGAATGGGATGAAAGGATAGTCTCATTCTTGGTAACAAAAGTTCAAGAGCTCATCACATTTGTTGTTAGAGAGGAGAGAAGTTCAAAGGAGGCAGTCAATAGTGTGGCTTTATCTTTATTGTCCAGGATGATCCTAGAGTAGTTGGTAGTTTTGCCAGAGAAAGAGGCCTAGTAGAACCAGATCTGGCAATGGATGGCACACCCTGTTGTACATCAGATAAACGCAAGTCTGCACCCCTTAGATGAGTTGAGCTGGAGATTGAAATCATGGAGGATGAGAAATCTCAGTACTGACGCTTTTTAAAAAATGTATTCTCAGAATGTGGACGTTCTGGTAAGGCCGGCATTTAGTGCCCATCCCAAGCTGCCCCGAGTAGCAGTTTGACACAACTTGAGTGGCATACTAGCCACTTCAGAGGGCAGTTAAGAGTCAGCCATGTTGGTGTGAGAATGAAGTCACATATCAGCCATACAGGATAAGAACATCAGGTTTCCTTCCCTAAAGGACATTAGTGAACTAGTTGGGTTTTTACGACAACCCAATAGCTTCATGGGCACTTTTACAGATACCAACTTTTTATTTCAAGACATTTAAAAAAAAACTGAATTCAAATTCTCAAGCTGCCATGGTGGGATTTAAACTCTCGTTCTCTATTATTGGTCCAGGCTTCTGGATTACTGGTCCAAGAACATAACCATTACACTACAGTACCTGCTGAGGCCGTGCAGAGGGAGGAAAGGAGTGGCGATATCTCAGGAAAAAATTTGGGATGAGGCTGGAAGGAAGTAGTAGAGAACAAGGATTTTAAAGTATAGGCGGCAGGGTGGGATAAGGTGGTGCTCAAAGGAGGAAAACACGCCAGAGTGGGTTTTTTTTTGGGGGGGGGGGGGGGGGGGGAGAAAGAAAGAGATCAAGGTGAGACTTGGTGATGAGGGTCATGCTTCCCCTGCAGCAGTTTGGGTGATGCAGGTGGTAGAAAGTATAGCTAGGCAGGGAGGCTTTGGTAAGTAACAAGGTCTTGCCACCTTTGAACCAAGTTTCAGTCCAAGCCAGGATGCCAATACATTCATCCACAATAAGGTTGTGGATGACAATGGCCTTGTTCGTGAGTAAACGAGACATTCTGGAGGGAAATTCTGAGAGGCGCAGTGGCTGTTGATCCGTAGGTAGAATCCAAAAGGGCAGCGGTGGGGGTAAGTGAGATGCGAAAGCAGTTGGCAAGATTAGCCCCCAACAGACACACTGGGCAGGAAAGTTAGCAATAGAAGATGGGGTAGATGGAATTGCTGCTTGTAAGGAGGCAACAATGGCTGCCAAGATGTGCCCTTCAGAGAATGCCAAGAGAGGCACACAGTGAATACCAAGAAGCCATGGGATCAGTGCAGATGAGGGAGCTGGTCTGTGGAGCAGCTGTAGGGTGACAAGGAGCACACACGAACAGGGGCTTAAGGAACCAGTCTCACCTAGTCCAGCAAAGGGTGATGAACAAGTGGAAGAGAAGCAGCAACCACAGAATCAAACATAGCAGCAGAGATAATTCAGCAGCATCCAGAACAGGATGGGAACCAGCAGGAACAGATCAGAACTAGCCCAACAGAGTGAAAAGTCTCAGCAGAGAAGCAGAAACCGAGCCTGCAAGAGCACACAGGATAGTGGAATAGAGATAATCCAACAAAGAATACAGTCTCAGTATACAGCAGCAGAGTTAAAGTCACAGTAGAGCCCAGAAGTCAACAGAGAAATGGGATTAAGTTCAGAAGAAAGTGAATTTCTATCCAGGACCCAATGTAGCAGCAGAGCAAAGCTGAAAAGCCTCTTTTTTTTTTTAAGTAACATACATATTTATCAGGACACATGCAATTACTATTTAGTAGAACATTCTTTTTGTATGCAAATTAAAAAAATATTTTCACTCTTAATAAAATTTGAAGTTGGTAAGATATTTTAGGCAAGGCTTAAATTATACTATTTGACTCTTTCCCCAAAGCACACAAAATACTAAAACAAAAAAAAACCTAGGTGATCTAACACATGGAGTTAAACAGAAATGCTAACTACACGCACACATAATGTACTCCAACTTTACTTAAGCACAACCAAATCAAACTCATGTTTATCATCTCCTCCCTCATATTATTCTAATGTTCTGTGTAAATTACTAAGAAGCCACAGGTATACTGCCCGTACCCCAAAATGAGCTAACATTGCGTTAAACATTTCCCAACGTGTTTTTGTCCTCCCCGTTAGAATCTAAAAATAACTTCCTCATGCCAAAAACAGGATTGATCCAGCACATCCCAATGACATTACAGCATGTATTTCTGGACTGAAACCCAAGATGCAGTGTATCTGGCAGATGGATTTAGATCTCATGAGGTACAGAATCCACATGTACTTTTCAAAATGTTACAACTTTTTAATTAAACATTGTAGTTTATCAAGTATTATATAATTCGGAAACAAGAAACTATAGAAATAATTGCAATTGTTTAAATGAATTCAGACACAGTAGCTACTCAGGTCAAATGATCAACTAATTACAGCTGAATCTCAAGTCTTTAACTAGCTTGTCAAGAAATGTTACGTTTGAATTAGAATTTCTATAATCTGTTCAAAGATTCCAAAAAACAATTTTCTTATCAAATAGTATGAGGCACATAATATCATAGCTGTATAACTATGTTGAGAAACATGATTTCTGGTAGGAAAAGGTCACAAAGTCAGTGGGATCCCTCTTTCTGCATTTTCTCACTGAAAAGCAGATACAAAATCTCACTGAAAAACATTCAAAAGTATAACACTTTACAATATGCATCTAAATGTTCTGCATTTAACTGCAAAATATAGCTTTAAAAACTAAGTCTACAACACCAAGATAGTTACTGGGATAGTAAACTAATGTTTATTTTTCAAAACCAACATACTACAAAAAGCTTGCACACTAATACAAACTAAAATGGATTAGTTAACAAAATTTGCCGTGACTATCCAATAACTCCTTACTAAATAAAGAATTCCAAAAAGACTTTAAGTATCAGTTTTTTCCCCCCCAATCCCAACCTCTTCAAAAAAAGATGGATTTTTTTCTCCTTGCCAATTTTCTTCCCTCCCCACTTCATTGACTACTTGCTGCTGTATAGTTTCTCAAGTACCAGGTGTCCTCCAATACCTTGTCCAGATAGCCATTATTCATATGAACCTTGACAGTGCGTGTCAGCACACTGTGCAAACACTGGGGGCATCACAGCTGATCCCAATCCAGATATCCTTACCCAATGTCCACGCACATGGACTTCCAGGTTAGGTTGCTGAACAGCACTCAGGAGCAGGAACCCCGGCTCATTTTGCCCTCTCTAACCCAGCAGCTCAAACCAATTGTAGAACCCAAACTGCAACCTGGCTGAGATCAACTAACTCAGCAGGATAAAAACTAGGATCTTCCTGGGAAATAGAAAAATGTTAAAAACCAATGTTAAAGATAAACACTTCTTACTTGCATACACAATGCAAAGTTGTGCCTTCTAATATTCTGCCAAGCTAGGCACAACTGATCCAAAAATAAACTACAATAATTTTATGTTTTAAAGATCTGACATTATGAAGTCAAAATTTGAGCTAGTCTGATCTGAGGAATATGTTGGTAGCAAAATGGAGAAATTCTAAGTTTTGAAAAGTGTTTGGAATTTCTAAATTCTAAACCAAAAAAAATGGTAAATATAAGTTCAATGTAGTGAAAAACTAGTACATTTTGGAGAAGTGCAGTCCTGTAGACTAATGATATAAAGCAGTAATATAATCAAGAGATACGTGAGAATATCGCTTGCGTATTTTACAACAGTCATCAGAACCCCTGGTGAGAATACAACCTATAAATCACTTGCTGGTATCACAGGTATTTTAGTCCCACTTTTGGCTGGTTTCAATACTTCAACTTATACATTTTTTCATTCTCAGAATATGGGTATCGCTGGCAAAGCCGGCATTTATTGCCCATCCCTGGTTGCCCTCGAGAAGGTGGTGGGGGGCTTTCTTTTCGAACCGCTGCAGTCCTTGTGGTGAATGTACTCCTTCAATGCTGTTACATAGGGAGTTCTCGGATTTTGACCCATGGAGGAACAGCGATACATGTCTAAGGTCGGGATGGTGTGTGACTTGGAGGGGATGTTGGAGGTGGTGGTATTCCCATACACCTTCTCCCCTTCTTCTAAGTGGAGGAGGTTGTGGGTTTGGGAGGTGCTGCCGAAGAAGCCTCAGCAACTTGTGGTAGTACATCTGTAGATAGGACACACTGCAGCCACAGTACGCTTGTGGTGGAGGGAGTGGATGTTTAAGCTACTGGATGGTGTACCGATCAAGTGGACTGCTTTGTCCTGAAAAACATCCCAAGGTGCGCTTCACAGGAGCATACTAGCAGTAGCTATCAATGCAGACACCAACCATTATCATATTCCGGTGACATTAACACAAGGACTGGATGATTGAGAGGTCACTGAAGTGAGAGCATCTAAAAAGGTAATTACTAAGAAATTCCATGCCCGGCATATATGAATATGCCCATAGGTGAACAAGATAAAGAATAGCAAAGTAATATTAAGTATTTAAACCATGTTAACCTTGTAAAGCATTAATACTGTTATAATGTCATAAGTCAAAGACACAAGAACATCGCAAAAATTCTAGGAACACAAGGCTTTTCTTGCCCCCCAAAATGTGTCAGGAAGAGTTCAAGACTTTTTCAATCTCCTGGGTTTGGGGGGGGGGCAGAGAAAGAGGGGGTGTTTGGGGTAACAGTACAAGTCAAGTGATTAAAAAACCTTACATTTTATTCTTGTGGCTCAACAGAATTTGAAACCTTCGATTACACTACAGTTTTGTTCTTCACTCACAAGTAGTCATTTTTCTCTATATGGGTACAAAATTACACGACTATAAATACAGAAGCACAAATGAGTGGAGCAACTACTCTTGTCCCTGCTTGTTCAGCATTCTCAACAAAAAAGGTTTTTTTTGCAAACCATGCATTCAAGTTCACCAAAGTCAGACCTGCCACAAAATATTAACACTGTCCAAATACGATAAAGTCCTGATTGATGAATCATACAAGAAAAGAATCATGGAATAGCAGTGACAGGCAAGGTGGTGTGTAAGTGCCACATAAATAAAAATGCATCCAATACAATCTCTTCAACTTAAGTAAACCAAAAATGAGCAGTCTTCCCCAGTGCTAGACCTAAAACAGCATTAATAAAAACTAAATTTACGAGTGGCTGTTGCAAGCGTTGACATTAAGGACAAAGTATTACCCCATTTGAAAAATTAGTTGGCTATTTCTATTTGGCGGATACATATGATCGGAGTAAACCCCAAGAAACCCTCTGCAGTGACGCAGTTTAGACGAGAAAGGCATTGAAAAAAAGGAACAGAGCGATTTTTAAAAAGCACATAAACCCCGGCACTTTACCCGGGAGAGGAGAGCCGAGTTGATATAACACGGAATATGGACACCAGCCCGTGAAAGCGACCCTCGGCCAGGGCGAAACAAAACCTCGTCCGCGATTCAGTTTAAAAATAAATGACGAAAAGCCAACACACATCCGTCTGATGTAGGCCTTTGAAGCAGCGGGCCTCGAGTGGCGATGGCGCCACCGACTTTTCCCCCCACCCCCAGTGCTGGCCGCGCCGGTAGAGCCAGGGGCCTGTGTCACTCGAGGCCGCGGGGGGGGGGGGGGGGGGGGTAATCTCAGGCTCCCCCCCCCCCTTAAACCCCCGGCAATGTTCACATCGCCCAGAAAAAATGAAGCCATTCAATTCGAAAAACGTACGAGAACAAAACCGGTGGAAGCGGCGGGGCCCGGCCGGGTCGAACCGAGCGGCGGCGGCGGCTAAAGTGGGGGGGGGGGGTGGGGTGGGGGGATGGATGTGTCGGCTCCCTGGCGCGCGCTTTAATGTAAAAGATCATTTGATTAAAAAAAAAACACTCACCATCTTCAAGCGCTCGGGCCTCTTTAAAAATAAAAGAAAAAAAAACGGACAATTAGCAGTCACCGTGGGTGACACTCATGCGCAGTGCAGCGCACTCCCCCCCACACACACACACACCACACACACACACAGAAAAAGTTGGAGGAGCCGCTCGCTGCCTGCAGCCCGGGCAGTGCGGCCACGGGGCGGGGGCTGAGCCAAACTTCACTTGCAAAAAACTAAACTCCTCCTCGAGTTCACTCGCAGCCGCCGCCCCAGCAGCAGCAGCAGCAGCAGCAGCACCGCTACACCAGCCCTCACTCGCTGCAGGAAGTATCTGCTGTGACAGGCTGTTTCAAAATTAGCTTCTTTTTTTTTAAAAAACACAACTCTTTCAAGGGAGGGAGGGAGGAGAAAGAGTACAGAAATATTTGTTTTACTTTGTGTAGATCATGAGGGAAGGGTTTTTAGAGGAGGAGCATTAGGGAGAGGGGAGAGATTTTTTTAAAAAATTAATAGAAAATAATGCACCACCACCACCCCGCATACACACACACACACACAGGCAGTAACTCGCAAAAGGAAGAAAAAGCCTCTAACAGTCTCCCTGCGTCAGAGGCCGTGGGAGGGACTTTCCTTTGCTCGGCGTCAGGTGATTGGCACGGAGCGGGAAATTTAAAATATTCTTATATAGGCATCTCCGATTTAAAAAAAATGTAATCTCGTCTAGTGGATTTTGCTATGTTCCTACTATTTCCTGCATATAGTGTTATATGTTACAAAACCTATGCTTGTTATTCATCTCTTGTTTCTAGGTTGTAGATCTACTACTATACCTCCAATCTCTTTTATGTGATGCACTAGTCATCGTTTTTCTTTGAGCAAGTGTGATATAGCCCTCCAGGATATATCCAGGTGTTAGTAAAATTATGATCTGTTGAGCTAATTACTGTCTACCTCCTTTTTAATAACTATGCTGTAAAATGTCTTACCGGGGTCCCCTCTTGTTCATTTTACTCTTATAGCTTCAAGGCTAAAGTAAACCTTCAAAACTGCGCAGCCTTGGCGTAATAACTTTGAGAATATATTGTGTATGTACGTTCTCACAAATAGTTATATATTACGGTGCTTGGCTGGACAATGCACCCCCTCTCTGCCTTAGTGTGAGGTGTAATGATTTGTCTTGTGAAAATACGGTATCTTAGTCTGCAATTTAAGAATTACATTGAAAATTAGATTCAGCTGGGTTGCTGATTGTTCATTAAGTTGGCTCTCTTCTCTAAATAATCGCGCGTACATAAAAAGTCTAATTCATCTAGAGTATGATTTAGATTATATACCTATTGCTAAAGGGCAACTGTTCCCAAAACGTTAGTTTCGCAAATTAGTTTTGTTTTGGCAAGTGTGCCCCATCCAAACAGAATATATATATATATGTGTGTGTGTGTGACCGAACTGCATTTATCAAACTTAGCACTCGGTGCATATTCAGCCCATGACTCCGGGGAAGACAGGGGCTGCTGTGACCATGGAAATGTAATTTATGGAAATGTCCTCGACGTCCAGTAACTTGTCGTATTTTAATAATGGTGGTGGAACTTTGCATAAATATTAGTATACCTGAGGATTGGGACTGGAAGAAATGTTGTAAACCTTTACCTCAGGCTATTAAATACTTTTAGGTAAAGAAAGAACTTGCATTTATATAGCGCCTTTCACGACCTCATGACGTCCCAACGCACTTTGCAGCCATATCTTTATGTTAATACGAAATGCTCGTATCGGTAGCACATCAAATAATATCAATAAATTTACAGAAGATCTGACAAAGATCCCCTAGTTCCTCAAGACCAAATTTACAGAACTTCTAGGAGTATCAGATCAGGATACAATCGCCCAAATGAATTGTACTCTGATGTAAAATGTCAGCATTCCTTGTCACTACGCATTTTTCAAGCCAAGAAAACGCATTTACAGCAAATTTAACGTTATATAATTTGACGAGACACAAATAAACAGAACCTCCATTTGAAGTAGTAAAACTGCTGAAATCATACCTGCTTTAGACAACATTGAAACAGATGTACGCTTTACAGTGATACTTATATATATAGCACACAGCATATTATTTGAATCAACTGATACTAAATTGTGGATTCAGCAATGTATATATTCCCCAACGCTCTTAATGGCTTTTTGTAGATCCCGTCTGCATTCCCAAAAAGTGCCAAACGCTATTCATTGTGCAGGAGTTCCTCAGGCTGTTCGCTTTATATTCAAGCAATCGTAACAAAGAGAAAACATAAATTATGATTACATTGTCAATATAGAACTGTGTTTTGTGATCCGATCCCCAAATTTCGGCTACAGTAGTACTTATACAAAGTATGGACCTTGTGTATAGACGCTTGACCTCATTTTGGGTGAAAATAATACTTGGATGGGTACCTTTTCGGATTGCAAGGATGTCTTCGGCTCACGACTAACAAGGAAGCGGTGGCTATGTACTTTCTTTGCAACAATTAGGTTAGGTCTGAAGACTCAAACAAGAAGTCATAGATTTAAGTTAGTAGTTTAAAAATCTAACGGATCTTCTATGGCACGCTGAGGACAAAAGTGAGTGTCAAATCATATAATACACAAAGTGTAAGTGTAAACACAGCCTTAGGACTCGCAACTTTTAATTGGTGTTTGGTGCGGGGATTTTGTTGATTGGAAAGTGCATGGGAATTTCAAGCTCCATGTCAACGATTGGCTTTCTGTTTTCTTAAGATGTTTTGCATCTGTGGCTTCTGATATGTGACATTTCGAATGTGAAAAAGGCGAACTAGTAACAGCGTAGCTTATGATGGTTCTGAGTACGTATGCATGTACATAAACAGCGCGAAGCTAATTGTTTGCGAACTACAGTCTATGAAGTCTGCAAGATGCGATATAAATGCAAGTTGTTGTTGGCGTGTATTTGTTTTTTTCTGGGCTCCACCAGGCTCTATAATTGTGAATTGGATCCCCCTCCCTCCTTTCAAAATGGAAGTAAAATACTAAATGTGAAATCAGACCTGGATACCAGAGTGTACACGCTCATTAAAATGAGTATGTTCTGTATGAATAAGGCCACATTGAACCGAGAAAACCTCTCTTCGGAGGATGTTAACATTTAGATTCTTGGGGCTGTGTGAAATTGAAACCAAATGTTGTATTCTAATCTATAATATATAATGAGATCTTGCAACTTGCATGTATCTGTCACACACCAGATCCTGCACTTAGCTACAAATGTCAACCGATCTTTTTTTTAAATAACGAAAGCCAGCAATTAACTTGGAGCCTGATCTTTACAAGAAATTACAATTACCATCTGATTGACCTCACCAGCTTATAAGTAACTATAGTTACCTGAATTGCATCGTTAGAGTTGTGGCCTTAAAGGCACAGGCCAGTTTTGCTGCTAAACACCATAGACATGTTCCAAACCTAAGAATACCCGTGAGCTTTGCGCTCTAATCAGTGACTAGCATTACCAGGAAGTTAGTATTCAAGTAATTGTCAATATGAATGAAGAGCGAACTTGCTTGACTTCAGAAAACAGCATGAATGTTATTTAAATTTGTACAGGCCGCCGTCTATTAAAAGAGACAAATATAAAAATCGCACGACTGTAATATAGAACTACATTATTAACAGTCAGCGCATGAACAGCAGGATGTTACTCGGAACTGGTACGCAAATATTGAAATTCAAATTATCAGTCTCATTCTCATTACAATCCTAACTAAAATAAAATGTATTCTGCAATTATTAAATATAAGATTGTAACGCCGACAAAGCAAATAACAGATCGTCCTTTATTTGAAGTTGGGCTTATAGAGTTCAGTTAAAACACTCACTTGGTGACATGATCTAATGATCAGGACTGTCTGATTCAGGTAAGCATCACATCATGCGCCATCAATCAGATTCCGAATCTTGATCAGGTTCTCTCAAGTAAGTTCGTAGAAATACTTCGCAATGCCTCGCACTTTTACTCGGATAAGTGACCTTTTTCCAAACTTTATTGCATACCATTAATCATTTGATACATTTATTTTAAGAAAAGTTTTTTTAATTTTTGTAAATATAAATGTCTGTACATTATTAATAGTACGTGGCAAATAAATACTTCAGCGTAATTCCCTACGTTTCATATATACTTCTAATAGGTGCTTATTTTAGGGATTTGATCCAGCCACATACCCGAATAGAAAGGCTTGGCTTTGTCACTGCAATAAATTCGTAATTAATAAAAAATAAAACAACATTGTCTTGACAGAAAAATTGAACTCGAACTACAACTCTCTTACAATTGCAATAGCATTCTGTGCCAAAATATTTTAGAATTTTATTACTATAGCATGTTCTTCTGAACATTGCCATTATTTTTCAGATAATGAGATGAAACGGGTGTGAAACATCCAAAAATAATTTTCTTTAATGCTTACACGTCTTATAACAAAGCGATAGCAAAATACTGCGGATGCTGGAAATCCGAAATAACAACAGAAAACGCTGGAAAAACTCAGCAGGCCAGGCAGCATCCGTGGAGAGAGAAAGAGAGTTAACGTTTCAGGTCGATGACCTTTCATCAGAACAAAGCATCCCTGGTTTCACACAGTCTTACAGCCTCTTCACAGCGTATGACTGTCGATTTGTTGCTATGGATTTGCGTCTTCTGGGAATCGGATTGAGAGTTTCAGAACTCGTTTAAATGACGAGCAGAATCATCAGGCAAATCTCCTGCATCTAGACTAAAATTCAAACTAAACTGGTATGTTTCTCTCACACACGTAGATGAGCAGTTTGAATTGATCATCACAAGTACAGTTTCAACCCTAGTTAAATCCTTCATTTTTAGACGTCGAATCGCTATTTGAATAAAATTAAAACTCTAAATGAGTCTATTTTAAAATACTGTAGTCATCAAAACTACAGCGCGATTGAACTGATCCGGATGTTTCAAGGCACTGCCAACGAAACTTGTAGTTCGCGCGTTTGAAAGAGGACGCTTGTGCTGTTAAAGGACCAATAGGCAGAGCGTGGGGCGGGACTCCAGAAGCGCAGACTGTACATTTAGACCTTGGCGTGGATTCCCGAGACAGTCGAGGAAAGCCTGACTCCGTGCTCAAGGTTCTGGTACAATGGAGAGGTACGAAGCTGCCATGGTCCTGGGAGCGCTCGGGAATGCCATGGGCTATCACAATGTTTGTCATCAGTGCAACAAGCCTGGACTAAAATTGACGGAGTCTGATCTATCAGGAGAGATAGACACAATGATTTTAAAATCATTTCAGTGGAAGGCTCCATTTGATACTCTCATGCACATGGCAACTGCTGAAGCGTTAGCTTCTGGTGAGTTTTCTTTAGGTCTTCGCTTTTGCCCTTGCTTTGGTTTCCTCCCCCCGCCTCTTTCTGTCCCTGTTCCATATGTTATTGAAGTATTGCTGTTCATCAGCTGCTTGACATTGGTAAAGCTTTCTTTTTTATCTCTGCCCACCGATAAACACAGTTCATTCACACGATTCCATTGCACAGATAACATTCATGTGATTTTATCTGTGAGGATACAAATGTTGAAGAGCGGCTCTGACATCCCTGCGTCTGTATTTTCTGCCTCTTGCTTCGGGCTCCTAAAGCACGATTTTACAACAACAGCTTACAATTTATAGAGCGCCTTTAACTTAGTTAAAAGTACAATTTTAACTATCAACATTACACTGCCCTTTCCATATACAAGCTCTTGTGCTCGTTAAACTCATTTATCAAAGTGAACTTCTAAAACGAAAGGAGAATCCCAAAACAGGATACTCTATCTTTCTACTTCATCCATATTTGGATGTGAACGGTAAACTTCGAACTGCCTCAAACGACTGACAATAGCCCGATCTAATTTTCGTGTTCCTGGGTAATAACCTCGCAGAAGTAGTTTGGAAAGCAGACTGGAAGTTACGTCACCAGCGTAATATATTTCACCAGTTACCTTTCCAAAGATCACACCATTTTTTTAGGGCATGGCATAGAGTAAATTTTCGACGCAAAAAAGACTTAGTGGAGTTACAGCCCCAAATAAAGCTGTTGGAAATGCACCGCAGCTTCGTTAGTATCTGACAGGAGAAACCAGGTTAATCTTTCGGGTGTGGATCCTTTATCAGAACTTGAACCTGATGGGTATTTCCAGCATATTCAGGTTTGTTTTGTATATATTATTGAATGGGTTGCACATTTAATGTATTTCCTTTATGCTTTTGATGCAAGATTTTAGCAAATATGATCTTAAGATGGTTAGCATGTTAATAGTAATAAGCAATCTATGCTGTTCTTTTAGGGTGGGATTCCTTGCAAGAACTTTGCAGCCAAGCAGCAAAGAGATACCTCATTGCATTGCATACATACCAGAACCGTCATCCAAAATCAGTATCAGGCGGAGCCCAAGTGCAGATAAAAGCCTATACCTCCAAAGGATACACCCCGTTGAGTAGAACAGGTGAAAACCATTTCATATAATTTTAAGCAAGTGTATGTCTGTTAATTGTGCATCAAGACTGTGAAATAATAATGTCCTGGTTGAGGGAAAATGGAGGTAGATTAGAGTCACTACAGAAACTAAGGGGGTGATTTTGCCAGCCCTGGGGAGGCGGGACTGCTGGGAAAATGGCAGAATTTGGGGGCGGGTGCCCAACCCGCCTCCATGCCATCTTGCCAGGAGGTGGGTAGCCGTCCCGCGCCGGGTCCCGTCTCCTTGGAGGCGGGAAGGAATTAAAGCCTCTTAACTGCCTGTTAACAGGTAGTTAACAGGCAGAAAATAGGATTATCCCCTTTTTGCCCTCACAAGTGCGGGCTTCCCGAAGGCTCCGAAACCCGCCAGGACAGCAAGGCGAGTACTGGGTCTGCGGGGGTCAGGGGGTGGTGCAAAAGTGTACTGTGAAGGTAAGTAATGGGTAATGAGGTGAGTATCTGAGGTAAGTGCAAAGTGTAGTAAAAGTGTACTTGCCTTTTCTTTCTTCCTGCAGGCTTCAGTCGGTGTGTATGCGGAGAGTCTCGGACTTCCGTGTTGGAGATGAGAGATGGCCGTTGCATTCTCAGATGCAACAACCATCTCATTTCTGTAAAAGAAAGAAGTTTGATGAGGTCTTGAATCCAAGACCTCATCAAACTACAGAGAATGTCACTGACAGCTTCACAGAGCTACAAGAAGCACACTATACCTCCTATTTTGGTATAGTGACAATTCAAATGTCAAAAATTTTTGACAGATGAAACGTCATACGTTGACGATCTCTGCAACCGGCTTGCCCTTAATTGGCCTGCTAAGCCTGCTGGGCGGGCTTAACAAGGTCCATCAAGGGAAAATAGCGTGGGTTGGCCAGAAGTTGATGGAGGCGGGACTGAAACCCAACAAGTGGGAGTCCCGCCTCCAAAAGCTCCCCATTGAGAAAATCACCCCCATAATAAAGAATAATTTAATGACCACGAGAATTAGTACAAACCAATGATATTCAGATATCAACAGATTCAGATGACACTATATTGTCCTCAATTGAACTCTGAAATGAGATTACAGCTTTGGAGCTACTCCATTGAAGGTTTTTTCTTCATATATTTTATATGTTGCTAAATTTGTGGAGCTGATTATTTTGTTATTTTGTCACCAGCTGTTGCCAGGGTAGACATGAATAGCCAGTGTGCTTCTTGTAGTCAGTGTATGATGCTGTTCACAGTGAAGAATTAGTGACTGACTGCTCTACAATGACTGAGAGTTTATCAATTGATAATCTACAGTTATCAGCAAAGCACAGTTAGTCATCAGTTAATCTAAATTGGAGATTCCGTTGTGATACAAGGTGAACTCTGCACAAAATGAAAATAAAACAGTTCACATGTCAACCTCAGTAGTTTTATGCAACAGGAGCTCACAGGTAGTTCGAAGTGAGAGGAAAGGCAGTGGAGGAAAATAATCAACTGTGCTGAACGTCAGAGTGATCAAGGAGAGATGATGTACCATGGTCACAGAAGATATCATGGCCCAGAAATTAAACAGTGAGTGTTCGCGCGGGGGTAAGGCTTCCCCGCGATATCTCACTCCGCGCCTACCTTTTTCCTCCGGGCCCACACGAACTTTAGTTTCAAGGCCAGACCCACATGCAGCTGTGCAGTGCTTGCGTGACCCAGAGACGCAATTAGTTCGTGCGAGCTCTGGGATCACGTGATTCAGTTAGAGCCAATGGCAGCACACCATCTTTCATTCATAGTTTTCACAGCAAGAGCTGTCAAAGCTATGAATCCTACACACCCCCAAAAGAACAGCTAAACCTCAATTAAATTAAAAAAAAAAGCCATCACATTAATAAAATAAGTATAGTTAAATAAATTAACCACTTTAAACAAAAAATTAAATTTTTGAAAAAATTTAAAATCTTTTTAAAAGTTATAAAAATAAACTTACCTTTCTTTAAGTCTCTAAAAAAGATAAACCTGTTGAAAAAAAATTAAAATACTTAATTAACTACTTACCTTGTTAAAAGAGGGTCTTACGCTTCCTTTCTTCATGTGTAAAATCTTCCATGCTTACCTGCGCGTTCAAAGCTGCAAAAATAACTAAGTGCACTGCGTGCGCGCAGCCTGTAGCGCGCACGCGGTTCACTTAGGAACCGCCCCCTTTTGAATTCACGAAGTGCCGGTTTCCCGCGCATGCGCAGTGCATGCAGGAAACCGGCAATTGGAGACCTAAAACGCGAGAGTACACAGTGCGTACTCTCGCGTATTAGGTCTAATTTTCGGGCCCATGAATTGCAGAGGATATCATGTGACTTTGATCAGGGCGGGGCTCAAACAGGGCGTTGTGGAAGGGGTGAACATGGAGTTGGGAAGTGACAAAACGCTCCAGGACTTTGGAGTGGAAAGGGAGGTTGGATAGTCGTTGGTGAGAACAAAATGGCTTGGTTATGCTTTTTGAAGAGCATGAGATGATGGAAATTTTGAATCGGAGAGGATTAGTGCCTGGCCAGAGGGACCCATTTACAATGTTGGTGAGCATAGGATTAAGAAAGATAACTAAATGATCAGGAGTTGGGTAGGGAGAGGATTGCGGGAGCAGGAATATGCTGCCACAAAAAGCTGTAGAAGCTACATCATTAAATAAATTTAAAACAGAAATAGACAGTTTCCTAGAAGTAAAGGGCATTAAGGGTTACGGGGAGCGGGCAGGAATTTGGACATGAGTCTAGGTTCGGATCGGTCATGGCCCTGTGGGTAGTGGAGCGGGCCCAGGGACCGTGTAGCCTGATTCTGCTCCTATTTCGTGTGTGCAATTCTGTTAGATGCAGGAGATGGTTCTGTGATAGTAGATAGTAGATTGGCGGTTAGGATCAGATCAGCCATGATCTTATTGAATGGCGGAGCAGGCTCGAGGGGCCGATTGGCCTACTCTTGCTCCTATTTCTTATGTTCTTATGTTCTTAGGAGATGGTCCACATGGAAAATATGAATTTGGAGAGGGAATTGGGAGCAAGAGTTATAATGGATTGGGATGAGGTGAGTCAAGGGCTGGGAGAAGGTTGGAGATGGACGTAAGGTCAGGAGGAGGTTGTGGCTGAAGCACCTGCATGGATGGTCTTACATTTGGAGACTAAAAAGTCCAAAAGTTCCTTGCATTATTGTTAGAGTTGGGGTTGGAGCAGCAGTTGAAAGAGGTTGCAGGAATGTTTGTCATTGAGAAGATGAATCTGGGATTATCCTTCCCCGCCATGATGTTCCTGGGATTATCCTTCCCCGCCATGATGTTCCTGGGATTATCCTTCCCCGCCATGATGTTCCTGGAATTGTAAAAAGTTTTAGCTTTGGAGAGGAAGGTGTGATACTGTTTGGTGTGGTCAAGCCAGATCTAGCAGTGGAAAGCTGGAACAGTCATGGAATAGTTGCACTTGAGCCTATGACCCTTCACAACACCACTGCTACTATCTCAAAGCACTTTTACAAAATAGCTTTTTTAGGTGCAGTGATTGTTGTTATGTAGGGAAGAGTGGCAGCTATCTGCACCAGCAATATCCCACAAGAGAGAGATGAGCGATATTGTGGCAGATAAAAGGAACATTTTAAATGTTAGTTAAGCTAAGGGATGACAAAGTGCCAAAGCCTAATGGGATACCTGCTAGGATCATGAAGGAGTTGAGGGAGGACCTTGCAGTGGCCCTAGAAATTAAATTGAGTGTGGATGTGTGCCAGAAGACTGGAGAGCAGCCAATGTAGTACCAATTTTTAAAAAGAAAAACATAGTTAATCTGGGTAATTACAGGCTAGTTAGCTTAACATCTGTAAATCGCAAAGTCTTTAGTTAAAGATGGAATGACCACATATCTAGATAACAAAAAAATGGTTAGAAGCAGCCAACAAAGATTTCAAAAGACACGATTGTGCTTCACAAAACTCATCGAATTCTTTGAGGAGGCAACAAACAAGGTAGGTGGGGGAAATGTAGTGTACATGGACTTCAGGAAAGTCTTTGATAAGGTAAAACATGGGAAATTACTAGAGAAGTTTAAGGGGTATGGAATTACAGGGAGGATAGCAAACGGGATTAAACATTTTTTTAGAAGGGAGAAAATGGAGAGTAGGAGTTGAGGCAGTTTTTCCAGAGTGGTTGGAAGTGGGTAGTGGTGTCCCTCAGGATTCAGTTCTGGGGCACTTCCATTCAGTGTGTATAGCAATGATTTGGATATCAGCTTTGTGAGAGTGGTGTCAACATTTGCGAATGATACCAAAATAGGAGGTATAGTTAATTCTTTAGAAGATCGAAGGAAGCTGTAATGGGATATTGATAAGATGAAGGAATAGGCTAAAAAGTGGCAGATGGAATTCAATGTCAGTAAGTGAAATGTGATGCATTTTGGAAAAAAACTAACAGCGGTAATTGTACTCTGAATGGAAGTAGGCTCGGTGTTGTGGAAAAGCAGAGGGATTTGTGGGTACAGGTTCACAGAACATTAAAGGCAGCAACTCAGGTTAATCAGGCTGTGGGGAAAAAAAGCGAATAAAATTCTAGGTTTTATCTCAAGAGGTATAGACTATAAATGCCAAGAGGTAACGATGCGTCTACGTAAAACCTTAATAAGACCACAGTTAGAGTATTGTATGCAGTGTTGGGCTCCATACGATAGGAAGGATATTGAGGCTTCAGAGAGAGTACAACACAGGTTGAGTAGGATGCTGTCTGGTATGAAGGAATACAAATACGAAGGAAGACTTAAAGCATTGGGTCTTTTTTTGTTACAACAACGCAGATTATGGCGCAATATAATAATGTGCTTAAAATTACGATAGGATAGGATAGGTGAGCTAGAAGCAGACTGTTTCCAGTAGCTTTGGGGTAAAGAATGAGAGGCCATAGATACAAGATTAAATGTAAGAAATTTAGAACAGAGGGCAGGAGAAGCTTCTTCACTCAATTGTTGTGTAGGGTAAACACCGTTACTGACTGGTTGGGCCAAATGGCCTGTTTTCGTGATGTAACTTTTATGCATTTACTTCAGAAAACAGTGGGAGGGGATATATGTGGTGGTAGAGCTCAGCGTAACAATTTCAGAGAATGCCAATCTCTGACAAGATCTTCATCTTACAATCTGGAATGTAGAGACTGTGGCACACTGTGCACATACCTTACTTTTCTATTATGAACAGAGTATTTTGTAACACCTTGTCATTTTGGGAGAAGCAACGATGACCAGGACAGAAAACTATTCAATTTTAGTGGGGTTTGCAATGTGAGAATGTATGTAACTCAAAAATTCTGTTGCAAGTTTGAATAATCGAGTCAAGTAATTGGCATTTCAAAAGGTATTCAAAATAAGCTGGTATTATAAGTGTACATATTGCCTTAGTAAATGCTGAATGTTTTGGTGGATCTTGAATGATTCACTGGAAATATCCTGACGTATACAGCAATTTTGTGATGATACAAGTGGAAATTCCATTTCAAAGCTAAGGGAACAGTTTGCACTTTTACATTTGAACATTATGTTACTGGCTTCATTTTCATAGAACTTGAGTGGCACATTTGTAATGTACAGAATATTTATTAATAGGTTTGTATTTACATAAAACATGAGCTTTACTCATTGTCAGCACATTGAATGTTTTCCCCTGCTTAGATATTAAAGGAATGAGATTATCCACCGTGATTGCAATTCAATACAATAAAACCGGAAAAACTAAAGCCAATTAAAAGCTGGCTTCTTAAAATGTATTAATAATCGGTATTTGTTTTAGTTGGTATGTGTTGGTATGTGGAATTCGAAACACCACTATTAATCGGCTGTCACATGCCAATTCACAGAACCTAAATTTGGAGCAGCTGCACGAACAATGTGCATCGGTATGTGCTATTCAAAGGCAGAGCAACTGAATGACCTCCTGCAAGCCAGCATTGAATGTGGTCGAATGACACACAGTTATCCAGCAGGTAACACGCAAAGGATTATGTAATACCCTTTTTAGGAATAAACCTTTGTACTTGATGACCACCAAGAGAATTGTTCCACTACAATACCAAAAACCATAAAATAGATCTGTTCATATTTTCTGCCAATAGCATTCACAATATGCACACTGGAATAGATAGGTATCAGGACCTCGATTCTAATGCTATACTTAGAAACCCACCAAAAACTACATAGTAGCAAAGAACACATTACAACTGGGTCTACACCAGCTGTGTAGTGCTATAAAATATAGATGCTGTAAATAGCAGCACTTTATTGAAGCAAATAGTAAATTTATAATCTCTTGCATTCATAAGTAAAACAATTAGGAAAAATAAAGTAGAAAATTATGTAATGTTCTTAACCAATATATTACTGAGTCAGATTCTGGTTTATTCCATCTTGTCCAAACTCTCATGTATATTACATAGAATTACAGCACAGAAACAGGCCATTCGGCCCGACCAGTCCATGCCAGCGTTTATGCTCCACTTGAGCCTTCTCCCATCCTTCCTCATCTAACTCTATCAGCATTACCCTCTATTCCCTTCTCCCTCATATGCTTATCCAGCTTCCTCTTAAATGCATCTATACTATTTGCCTCAAACACTCCCTGTGGTAGCGAGTTCCACATTCTCACTACTCTCTGGGTAAATAAGTTTCTTTTGAATTCCCTATTTGATTTCTTGGTGACTATCTTATATTGATGGCCTCTAGTTTTGCTCTTGCCCACAAGTGGAAACACTCTCTCTGTGTCTACTCTATCAAAACTTTTCATAATTGTAAAGACCTCCATTAGGTCACACCTTAGCCTTCTCTTTTCAAGAGAAAAGAGACCCAGCCTGTTCATCCTTTCCTGATAGGTATAACCTTGCATTTCTGGTATCACCCTTGTAAATCCTTTTTGCACCCTCTCCAATGCCTCTATATCTTTTTTACAATATGGTTCCCAGAACTATACACAGTACACATATCACTCTCATCTTTAATCTATCCTATATAATACTGCACGTTGTATATCATACATGTGATGCAACAACATTGCTCACGAGAAGGGTGCAAATTTATCTTCCCAATTCTGCACACAGCAAGTTCTTAAACTCAGCTATGCCATCAATTGCCATTTAGTATGAAGACTTAAGGAGGGTGCAAAGATTCTAGGGTGTGTCTTCTGGTCCACTCTTGTGCATCTGCTAGTGGATGATTCAAGAGAAGCATTTGGGACTGGCATGAAAGTGAAGAATACCTGAAAGAGAAGAAAAAATATCTTCATCTGGTGTTCTG
This sequence comes from Squalus acanthias, assembly GCA_030390025.1. NCBI lineage: Eukaryota > Metazoa > Chordata > Chondrichthyes > Squaliformes > Squalidae > Squalus > Squalus acanthias. The sequence continues at coordinate 33,121,489 of CM059429.1, forward strand.
CATATTTTTTAGATTTGTACCTGCATTACATTTAAGTTTCCATTGTATTTGTTTCAATGTATTGTACACCACCATGCTGTATTATTCTGTACATTGATTTCACTCTGGTATCTTTCGTGCACCAGGAATTTGCAATCAAGCTGGGTCCAAGGAGGCAGGCCTACTGTCTGAACTCAGTTGCACTGATTTTTGATATTATGGAACAAAACTGTACAGTGAATTGCACACATCACTATAGAGTTAAAAGTGTTTTGTTCTTAAAAGATGTGCAATAGAAAAAGCTGATTGTTACTTTAATATTCAAAACACTTCAGACTGGTTCTCATTTACTATCTGAAACATTAAAACATGTTCATCTGTAGGGTTTCTAGGTACTTTCTGTACAGCACTTTTTACATCATATGCTATTCAAGGGAAGCCTATTGCTCAGTGGGGACGTAGGATGATGGAAGTGATGCCCACTGCAGAACAGTACTGTGAAAGGAAGATGAAGCACTTTTCAGGTAGTTTTTTTTTAATTCGTTTATGGGATGTGGGCGTCGTTGGCAAGACCAGCATTTATTGCCCATCCCTAACTATCCAGTTTGCAAATCTATTTCTTAAATAAAACTCTTCATAGTTTTCTCACTATTTGTATAACATTTATTTTTAGATCCTGATAGATATAATACAAGAACTTTACAAAAGTAAATATAAATTGTGAAAACATTTTGCTACTTATATGTGTTAGAGAATGTTGAGATAACTAGAAGGTTTCTGCTCTTAAACCTTGAAATGTTTCTCATTTACTTTTGTTGTAGTGTATAAAGAAATGGAATTGCATTTAACACATATTTACAATTACCTTATAACAACAGTCCCCACCATAATTTAATTACAATTACAATATTGGGTCTGCCATAGATATTCTCTTGTCATTCAGCAGCACTGTTCATGTCAATAAGTGATCTCTGCACCTTATGGTCAAGAGCGTTCCCATATTGCCCAATATCGAAATATACCTGAATGCAATGGGGGGCATAACAATAGCACCTCCTTGCGATCTGAATTGGATGTCATGTCTTCCTCAGATGTGCTTCTTGAGTCTTTCAGTAGGCAGACTGATAACACCTTAGTAAGACAAGATCAGCTAGAAATAGTTAACCTTCATTATTTTACAGTGAATGTGCTGAGTAACTATTTTAACCAAATTTCACCTTTACTCCAACTAACTTCAGTTCCATCCAAGTGAATAAGTAAAATAATAATAAATGCATCTCACTGGCCCTTGCTGTAGGCTAAAAAACATGTTAGTTTTCTAAGACAGCTTTTCATCTTGAACGTGGCCAGCCATCCAAGCCAAGGCTGACTTTCTTCTTAAATGAAAACTGCCTGCTCTTCACTGGCCTTCCTTTCAGCAGATCTCGCAACTGACTATCCAACTTATGAGTCTTTATTCTCTTGTTTCCTGTCTCACAGAAAGCAGGGGGCTTAGTTTATGGTCCTGCCCCCTGTCTGGGGTTGGCCAGAGTAACTGCCAAACAAACCTACTATTGCACATGATTGGTCAGAAGAGCTGCCCATCAAGCCTGATACAGACCCCCCCCCCATAACAGCATAACGTAATGGAATTCATTGCATTAGAACTGATACAACTTATAGTTGTAGCATCTTTCACCTGATAAAACATCCTAATTACTTCTACAGGAACAGCAGTGGACATTGAGAAGGAATTAGGAGATGTTCGAGGAGTGGACTAAGAAATAATTTTATGAGACTTTTGAAGGAGGGAGAAAGGTAGTGTGGCAAATAGGTTAAAGGAGAGAAATCCAGAATTCAGGAATGGTGGCCGTAGGCTGTGCCACTGATGATGGAGCAGTGAGCGACAAGTGGAGGGTATGTGCAGAATGTAGACCTGGAGATTGCAGTAGGGTGGAGAGAGACCCATGGAAGGATAATATTGATAGAAGTATCACCAATACCTCAGGTGTTAATTTTCAGAATATTTATTGCTGTAACTAATTTATGTGCAGATTCTAAAGATATTGGATGTATTTTGTGTGCGTTATTTCATTTACATATGCTTATATTTGCTCATATTCACAGATCATCGTGAGAATTGGTTTTCTTTTGAAACCAAATGGCAATTTTACCTCCAACTAAGGGGAATTCGGAAGGATGGATGTGATAACGCAATGTTTCCTAAAATCTATGATATTGAAGAACTAAACAAGGTAACATCTGGGTGGAAAATTTGGTTAGTAATAAAGCAAAGTCCATCTTTAATATCAAACTCAATTAAATAATAACTGCCTGAATGCCTAGTAATTTGAGGAGTAAAGAGGTTGCTTATTTCTCTCTCATTCCCCTTGCCAAAAATAGTCCTCCCTCCATTATATCATCAGTTCAAGTACCTGCAATTTTTAAAATTTGAAGTTGAAATAATTCTAGCATTATTGCGATCAGATCTAAACATTTTAAATGCAGCATATTCAACAACAACAACTTGTATTTATATAGCACCTTTAATGTAGTAAAACATCCCAAGGCGCTTCACTAGAGTGTTATAAGACAAAAAATTGACATGCTACATAAGAAATTAGGGCAGATGACCAAAAGCTTGGTCAAAGAGGTAGGTTTTAAGGAGCGTCTTAAAGGAGGAAAGAGAGGTAGAAAGGCGGAGAGGTTTAGGGAGGGAGTTCCAGAGCTTAGGGCCTAGGCAGCTGAAGGCACGACCACCAATGGATGAGTGATTATCAGGGATGCTCAAGAGGGCAGAATTAGAGGAGCGCATATACCTTGGGGGGCAGGGGGGCGAGCCCATGGAGGGATTTGAAAACAAGGATGACAATTTTGAAATTGAGGCGTTGCTTAACCGGGAGCCAATGTAGGTCAGCGAGCACAGGGGTGATGGGTGAATGGGACTTGGTGCGAGTTAGGACACGGGCAGCCGAGTTTCGGATGACCTCAAGTTTACGTAGGGTAGAATGTGGGAGGCCAGCCAGGTGTGTTGGAATAGTCAAGTCTAGAGGTAACAAAGGCATGGATGAGGGTTTCAGCAGCAGATGAGCTGAGGCAGGGGCGGAGACGGGCGATGTTACGGAGGTGGAAATAGGCGGTCTTAGTTATGCCGTGGATGTGTGGTTGGAAGCTCATTTCAGGGTCAAATATGAAACTAACATTGCGAACAGTCTGGTTCAGCCTCAGACAGATGCTCGGGAGAGGGATGGAGTCGGTGGCTAGGGAACGGAGTTTGTGGCGGGGACCGAAGACAATGGCATCGGTTTTCCCAATAGTTAATTGGAGAAAATTTCTGCTCATCCAGTACTGGATGTCGGACAAGCAGTGTGTCAATTTAGAGACCGTGGAGGGGTCGAGAGGAGTGGTAGTGAGGTAGAGCTGGGTGTCGTCAGCGTCCATGTGGAAACTGACGCCGTGTTTTCGGATGATGTCGCCAAAGGGCAGCATATAGATGAGAAATAGGAGGGGGCCAAGGATAGATCCTTGGGGGACCCCAGAGTTAATGATGCGGGAGTGGGAAGAGAAGCCATTGCAGGTGATTCTTTGGCTACGATTAGATAACTAAGAATGAAACTAGGCGAGTGCAGTCCCATCCAGCTGGACGATGGTGGAGAGGCGTTGGAGGAGGATGGAGTGGTCAACTGTGTCAAAGGCTGCAGACAGGTTGAGAAGGACGAGGAGGGATAGTTTACATTTGTCAGTCACAAAAGATGTCATTTGTGACTTTGATGAGAGCCATTTCGGTACAGTGGCAGGGGCAGAAACCGGATTGAAGGGATTGAAACATGGGGTTCTGGGAAAGATGGGCACGGATTTGGGAGGTGACAACATGTTCAAGGACTTTGGAGAGGAAAGGGAGGTTGGAGTTGGGGTGGCAGTTTGCAAGGACGGAGGGGGTCAAGGATTGTTTTTTTGAGGAGAGGGGTGATGACTGAGAGGGGGACAGTACCTGAGGAGAGCGAACCGTTAATAATGTCAGCTAACATGGGAGACAGAAAAGGAAGATAGGTGGTCAGCAATTTAGTGGGAATAGGGTCGAGGGAGCAGGAAGTGGGTCTCATGGACAAGATGAGCGTGGAGAGGTCAAGAGGGGAGATTGGAGAGAAACTGGAGAAAGATGCGAGTTCAAGGCTAGGGCAGGGGGGGAACCTCACAGGAAGTTTGGCTCGGTGGGCTAGGGGAAGGAAGGGAAGAGGCAGAGGCAGCTGATCGGATGGTCTCAATCTTCGAGACAAAGAAGTTCATTAACTCCTCGCACTTGTTGTTGGAGGTCAGTCTGGAGGAGACGGGAGAGGGCTTAATTCCCCCAATTAAGGAAAATCTGTAGAGATACCTGGTTTGTTATGAAGGACACATTAGTATTTTCTGTTTTTCTATCCTATTCTTCCTCTGCAGGAGTTTCATATTGTTCAAATTTTGTTAGAAATGGATTAAAACAATTATCCATTTGTAACTATTGTGAAATGAGTATATTCATTAAGCAGAAGGCATTATTCTGATAACAAAACATATACACATATTTAACCTACATTAATAAAAGTATTGGAGTAATAGAATAGGAAAATTAATTTTGAAATGATAAATGTTCACATTGATTATGTACTGTACTGTTAGTGGAATATAAGGAGACAGGCCTAATACACAATTAGTAAGAAAACTATTAGCAGCAACTGTAAGGATAACATTAAGCTGACTAAAAATATTCCGTGGGAGACAAACTTTTATTTGTAATGCATTAACGTTGAAAATGTTGTTTTATAACTGAACAAAAGCTCCCTATGTTAGAAATTACTAGCACACGTAAATACCTAGAATCCTTCCTTTTTTATATTTCAATAACTGCATAGTCACTTACACTGTAACATGAAGCTGTCACCACAATACAAAGTTTGAGATAAATCATGGCTTTGACAAAAAATAATCTGCATTTGTTATTGATTACCTCCATTTGGAAAAATGAACAGTCATTGATAACCTCCATTCAAGGTATCTCCCATTTAAAAAAATCTAAGATGTCTGAAGCACTTTAATTAGAAAATGAGTTTGTCATTTCATAATGTAGTTATGCACAGATTGGAATGCACATAATTATCTCTGAATAGAGCTAAATGGACTACTTGACATATTATGATTGCAGGGATGAAGTGAAGGATGATATTGGCAATGGAATCTTAGTGACCCAAATTTTTGTTATGATAAATCATTCCACATCTTTTAAATGGGGTGTATCTCTGGACCTGCCATTCTTGAACCTAAATCTATTTTGTCAGAGCTGAAGCATTATTGAACATACCACACATTTCTCAAGTGGCTAGTTAAGTCTTGGTGTATTATTATATCAAATTGTTTTCCCACACACTACAATTAGAATATGCCTCACATTGTCACAAGAGGATGAAACCTTACAAGGTAGTATGATTATGGATGAATGATTTGACGTCATCTTACTTGCTCCTTTTAAGAGTCACATTCATTTCTGGTCTGTGATCTCTTTATAGAACACATCTGGTTTGCATCAGTGCTGGCTTACAGCTAGCAGGTTGCAAATACGAGACTGAAATGCTTCCAGACAAAAACACAGTAGCACATCCCTTGCTTAAAACAAACTTTTTGACAATGGCCTACTAAAAATTATGGAATGTAAAACTAGAATATATGACTCCGAATAAAAGTTTTTTTTAATGAAAAATAAAACCAGCCAGTCAACAACAACTTGCATTTATGTAGTGTCTTTAATGTAGAAAACATCACAAAGCATTTTATTGGGGCAGGGGAAGAAATAAAAACTAAAGAAATTACCCCAGAGTGCATGAGAAGAATAGAGAGGAGATTTTTGAGGCATTGGCAATCCTTTTGAGGGAGTCACTGGACACTGGAGGTACCTGTAGATTGGAAGTAGGTCAACCTGGTGCCCACATTAGAAAAGGGCAATAAGTCAGAAACAGGCAACTGCCGACCCATTAGTCTTATTTTGATCCCAAGTCAAATAATGGAATTGAGATGTAAACTTGATTATTTGTACAACAATAAAGAAAGAACTTGCATTTATACAGCACCATTCATGACCTCAGGACGTCCAAAAACACTTTACAGCCAATGAAGTACTTTTGAAGTATAGTCACTGTTGTAATGTAGAGAGCACTGCAGCCAATTGCACACAGCAAGGTCCCACAAACAGCAATGAAATAATCTGTTTTCAGTTATGTTGGTTGAGGGATGAATATTGACCAGGACACCAGGGAAAACTCCCTCCTCTTTGAATAGTGCCATGGGATCTGTTATGTCCACCTGGAAAGGCAGAAAGAGCCTTGGTTTAACATCTCATCCAAAAGACAACACCTCCGACAGTGCAGCATTCCCTCACTAATGCACTGAAGTGTAAGTCTAGATGATGTGCTCAAGTCTCTGGAGTGGGACTATGAACCCACAACCTTCTGACTCAGAGGTGAGAGTGCTACCACTGACCCAAGGCTGAAACTTATAGTAAACAGCGGTCAACGTGGATTTAAAAGGGGAAGATCCTGCCTAACCAACCCTCTTGACTTCTCAATGCACTTTGATAAACCCTAAACAACAACAGAAAACGCTGGAAAAACTCAGCAGGCCAGGCAGCATCCGTGGAGAGAGAAACAGAGTTAATGTTTCAGGTCAAAGACCTTTCACCAGAACTGGAAAAAAGCAGGAAATGAAATAGATTTTAAAGCAAGATAAACCCTACACTGTGTTGGACCTAAACTTCCAGAAGGCATTTGACAAAATTCCACATGAAAAGCTATTAGTCAAGCTGTGGGTATTTAGGGTAATTCTTAGTTATGGATAAATAATCGACTAAAGAATTGCAAACAACGGGCGCTTGCCTGACAAATGATTTTGGGGTGCTTGTGGAGGGAAAATGTGGGGTGTCGCAGGAATCGACATTGGGACCACTACCGTTTATAATTTACATTAATGCCTTAGACTCAGAAACCCAAGGCTAATTGATCAAATTGATGATACTAAATGAGAACAGCAGTGGTATCAAAGGAGGAAAACCAGAAAATAATGAGGTGAACAAAATATGTAAGTGGACAGAACAATGGCAGATGAAATTCAATAGAACAATGGCAGATGAAATTCAATGGAAAAATGGGCAACACACGAACTACCTTGGTATTAAAATTGCTGAGGATAAAGTTGAAAGAGACCTGGGAGACTTCGTAGACTCTATATGTGACATTCCCAACCAATGCAGAGCAGCATTCAACAAAGCCAATAGAATGTTGAACTATATAGTCAAAACAGTAGAAATCAAATCCGAGGAAGTCATGATCAAACTGTATATTGCTCTGGTCAGATCACACCTTGTGGACTGTGATCAGCTCTGGTCACCAAGACACAAGGGAAACATTCAAACATTGAGGGCATTGCAAAGAGCCCCAAGACTGATCCCTAGTGTCAAAGATATGAGTCATGAGGAATGATTGGAAAGACTTGGGGGGGGGGGGGAAATTCAGTTGCTTTGCGCCTCCAGTTAGCGCCCTAAGAGGGCGCTAATGGGGTGCAAAGCAACTAGCGCCCGGGCGCAGCGATGTTTGCACCACTCGCAAAATTGACCAGACATTTTGCGGTGGTGCTAAACACTACCGCCACGATCTCCTGCGCCGGCAGATCATGACGTCAGTCGAGCGTGCAACGCCCCGGTAGCACCCCAGACCGGATATTGAGTGGCGCCCCCTGCCTTTCCACCTGCTGCTAGCAACGACAGGTTGAGGCGAACGTTTTGCAGTCGGGAAGGGACTGGGGGAGCACTATTTAAAGGCAACCACTTCCTGCCTTTTTTTGTCGGCGACATTTTTGCACCACGCATAGAGAGAGAGAGAGACTTCTGGAGAGATTCAATGCTGTGTGAAGGAGCTTTGGGTACTGAGCAGCACTTTGCAGGTTTATTTTGATTTGACCTTCCTTGCATCGATTTAGAAGAGACTATGGGGGCTGCACTCTTTCCCTGGGCGCCTCCATTGTTCTTTCCAGCAGATTTGATGTACCGGTCTCTCCAGGCTGAGATTCAAGGCTGCAATGAGCAGGGTGTGGCTGGAGAGCAAGATCGACCCTCCCCTTTAAGAACTGGCCGGCGCCAGTGTGTCTGTGTTCCATTGCTGACTGACATCATATGAGCTTCGCCAGCGCTCTGAGGTAGCGCCTCGCTCCTCGGCAGCACCTCGCTCCTCAGCGTTAGCGCCTTAAGAGAGGTGTGTAGCGCCTGATTTAGCGCTCCAATCACCTCCAGGGGCGATAGAAGCCAAGTTTACAGTCGGAGGCGATAATTAGCGCCAGGCGCTAAACTTTGCGCCCGGCCGATAATTGTGCCCCAAACGGGGCGATATTTCTCCCCCTTAGACTTTTCAATCTTGAAAGGAAGTATCCAAGAGGTAATCTTGTAGAGGTATATAAGATTGTAAGCAGTTTGGAAAAGGAAAATCCAGATAATTACTTGAAATTAAATTGAGAGTAGAACAAGGAGCCACAGATTCAAACTAGTAAGTGACATATTGAGGATACATGAAGAAGTACTTCTTCACACAGAGTGATCAAACACTTGGAATGGACTCCCAAATAGAGTAGGAGTTATGAACGTTGGGATCAGTTACAAACCAACTGGATGTTGCAGTGGGAAGGGAGTATCGTAGGGTCATTCTGGATGGATGAACTAAGATGGGTCAAATGGCCTTCCTCATCTGTAACTATCTTGTGATCTAGGAATGGACAACAAACAATAGGGGGGAAATTTAACCTAAAAAATGGGTGGGTTGGGGTCGGGTGGGAGGTTAAAGTGTTAATCTGAATCCCAACCTGAACCTGCCTGCTTCCAGTTTTAACAGAGGCGGGACGGGGCTGGCAGCCAATCCGCTGCCAGGAGGCAGGTCATCTATTTAAATATTATAATGAGGCTTGAAGCCTCTGCTTTAACCTCCATTTTGTGTTTAATTTTAGCTGGTCGGGTTTTGCACACCTCGTGAAACCTGCCAGCTAATGCAAGGCGAGGACTGCTGGATCCAGGAGGTAGGTGCCTTTACACTTGCCTCCTGGATCCAGGGTCCCTGTTCCCCCGTGATTGGAGACCACCCCCCCCCCCCACCCCCCCACAAGGCCTCCGATTCCGCCCCCCCGCCCAAGCCACCAATCTCCCCCACGAGACCTTCTGCCCTCCAGCCCTCCCTGTGCTCATCCCGGCCCTCATCCTGCTGCGATTTCCCCCCCACCGCTCCTCTGGCCGCCCCCGGCCCATGATCGACTTGCTGATGCCCCCGCCCCATTCCTCTGCCCACTCCCTGGTCCACGATCTAATTGGGGAGTTGAGTTTTGAACAAGCTGGAGTTTATGAAAGGTGGAGGCTGTCAATGAAGACATTGGAGAAACAGAGTAGAGGTAACAAAAATGTGCAATAGGGTTTCAATGGCAGTGGGCATGAGGTACGAGTGGAGGAAGGTGATGTCGTGAAGGTGGATGTAAGTGATCTTGGTAATCAATATGATTTAGGGTTTAAGATTCAGGTCTGGGTCAAAAAGTAACTCTCAATTTTTTGCATGGTCTGGTTCAGCTTGAGTAGGTGGCCAGGGAGGGGGATAGAGTTACTGGCAAGGGAGTGGAGTTTCTGGTGGGGGTAAAAAGTGATAGGTTTGGACCTCCTGACATTCAGTTTAAGGAAACTTTGATTCATTGACAACTTGATGTCTGACAGCACAGGACCAATCATGAGGTCAAGGGAAGTTTTGAGGAGGTAGAGCTGGGTGTCACCTGAATACTTATGGAAACTGACACCCCTGCAGGTGATGTCACCAAGGGCAATATTGAGCAGATCCCTGGGGGACTTCTGAGGTGACAGTGGAGGAGTGGGAAGAGAAGCCATTGCCGGAGATGTATTGCCAGTATTTGAGAAGGGTGGAAGCTGGGATTGAAAGGATTAATTTGGGAGAGATAGGAATCAGAGCTGGGATGTGACAACATGTTCCAGGGCCATAGAAGAAAGGGAAGTTAGAGATGGAGCAATAGTTGGGGAGAATGGGTGAGTAGATGGTTGAGGAAGGGGTGAAAACAGTGCTTGAGAGCCATTTACAATGTCAGCAACCATGGGGGTTAGAGGGGTAGTTGAGTGGTCAGGAGTTGAGCAGGGAGTAGCAGGTGTCTCATGGCTTCACTGGAAGCTCTGCAGCATGCAAAACACAATTTAAATGTGGGCCAGTTGTAATACTGTAGTGTAGCAGATATTCTATCTACTGCAGCATGGATTATTGCACTTTATTTTGTTCTGTAAGTTTGAAAATTTATCGAAGGGGATCAAGCCAGGGATAACATGGCATCAGTATATCGCTGTGCCACTTTTGTATCTGAACTCACAAATATACTAGACAAGCGAGACCCTTTAAAATGGGAAGTTAAATGCAAGCTTATCTTAGAAATGAATCTCACCATCAATAACTTTTCCCAAAAAGTAAACGAAGAGTTGTCATTAACTTGAAAATCGTTTTGTTTTCTGAATATTTTTGTTTACACCAAGACAATCAACTTGGAAGAGTTATTGACCTTGGAAGTGTCAAGGAGCTGAATTAAGAGAGATGTAAGGTTCATTGATTACCCTTCAGTGATCATATCCTTTATGTGCCTTGCACTGCAAGTCTCCATAGCTCCTCTTATATGCTCTGCTTAATGGTGTCCTTGCTACTTAATATTTAAATTAAAACAATTCCATAAAATTAAAACTATTTTTGGCAGCTGTTTTACCTAAAGGGAAACATTGTGAAATTTCCTTTTTAAATAAAGCGACAATTAGGGGTCAGTGGACAACGTCTCAGGTTGAATCCCTGGCTTGTTCTGAGCTAATGATCTCAGCCAGAGCAGCCTCTGTGTCCCTGGGATATTGAAGGGAAATATGAAACAGGATTCCAGCTCCGTTAGAAAGTAGACATGTGGGCATCTGGCAAGGACAGGCCTGGACTCAGCTGGGTTGCCAAACAACTTGCGCACATTTATTCTCTGGGATCACATTAAGAATAGTCTTATTGGCGCCATAGAACAAGTATCTCAGCATGAATTGCTGCCTTAAAGAATGGAGGGGAAAAACTGGAAAGGGGGAAAAAAAACCCACATCAACTTAAAACCCATCTCGGAGATGGTATTATAAATACTAAATAGGGTATGCATGAGTATTTAGAGATAGAATGATTTTAATTGCTTGCATAGTTTCATTCATAACAGATAGGATAGTCCTCAGGGAACCCACAGCATTCAGACACTTTTGTATAGCTGCTCCAATGTGCATTGTCCTTGTCTAGTTAAAAGGTAATGAAACTTTGGACTCCTCCCTTGTTTCAGGTACCAGATTCTATTTGCAGGAATGCCTTGAATCACCAAACCTAAAAAGTGTCTGCTTGGCTCAGGTGATAGCCCTCTTGCCCCAAAATCAGAAGGGTTGTAGGTTCAAGACCCACTATGTACTTAAGCACATAATCTAAGCGGATACTTCAGTGCAGTAAGGAGTTAGAAGTGCCATCCTTCAGATAAGATGTTAAACCAATGCCACGCCTGCCTTATTTTGGTGGATGTAAATGATCCCAAGGTACAATTCAAAGAGGAGCAGTGCGTTCTCCTGTTACTCTGGCTAACATTTCTCCCTCAAATAATATTCCCAAAAAACAGATTGTTTGGTTATTTATTTGCTGTTAAAGGACCTTGCTGTGCACACATTTGCTATTGTGTTTATTTACATAAGAGTCAAAAGTAATTATTGAATAAAGCACTATATTAATGCAACTTCTTTCTTCTTAACCCAACATTAAATTTTTTTAACATTATCTGACCAAAAATCTTGTACGTCGCCCTCTATCAGTTTTTCTTTCAGACACGTCAATTTCTTGCAGAATTAAGTTAACTTGATAGGCCAGATAATCCTTAATTCCTTTTCCGCATCACAGGCAAAAATAATACATTTGAAAATTATTAATTGCATTCAACCAGATACATTACCAGAATTTTCCATACCTAGGCGAATCGTGTGCGTGCGGGTCACGAGTCAGGTCGGAACCGCGTTGTACTTAAACTATTCAATTTCACCACTTTCCGGTTATGCCCATTTTTGTATGCTACTTTGGAAGTGGCTTAGTGAGTTGCAGTGAATGTTGACACACAACGTTATCAATAGGGGTTAGTGAGAAAGGAAGGGCTTGGTCATTGTAGGGATGCTTTATGGTGTTGTCGGGGGGGGTGGTCAAAGCATCTGAAACGCATCTTCAGCATGCCTATCATTTGCTCTATGACACATCTGGCGGACATGTGGCTTTAATTATAGTGCTCCTGGGCCTCAGTACTTGGCCTCCTCAAGGGTGTCATGAGCCACATCTTCAATGAATAGCCCTCGTCTCCAAGCAGCCAGTCGGTAAGTCTATTTGGAGGTGCAAAGAGCTGAGGGAGGGTGGACTGGCGCATCACAAAAGAGTCATGGCAGCTGCCAAAGAATCGAGCACACACATGCATAATCGTCTTCCTATGGTTGCAGACGAGCTGCACATTGAGGGAGTGCAAGCCCTTGCGGTTCAAAAACACTCCTGGGTGATGAGGGGGTGCCTTGATGGCAACTTGTGTGCAGTCAATGATGCCATGCACCCGTGGGAAGCCAGCCAGAGCGGCAAAGCTGAGCGCCCGCTCAGTAACACTGGCTGCATCAGTGGCAGAGTTGACATAATTGGCTGACTTGTGAAACATGGCATTGGTGATCTGGGTGATGTATCTCTGGGCGGCCGACTGCGAGATGCCGCAAATGTCTGCTGCAGAACCCTGGAAAGAGCCCGAGGCGAAGAAGTTGAGGGCGATGGTGAATTTGACAGCCACTGGGAAGGCGTGTTTTTTTTTTAAATTCGTTTATGGGATGTGGGCATCGCTGGCAAGGCCAGCATTTATTGCCCATCCCTAATTTCGCTTGACAAGGTGGTGGTGAGCCGCCGCCTTAAACTGCTGTAGTCCGTGAGTGAAGGTACTCCCACAGTGCTGTTAGGTAGGGAGTTCCAGGATTTTGACCTAGCGACGATGAAGGATCGACGATATACTTCTAAGTCAGGATAGTGTGTGGCTTGGAGGGAAACTTGGAGGTGGTGGTGTTCCCATGCGCCTGCTGCCTTGTTCTTCTAGGTGAAAGATGTCGTGGGTTTGGAAGTTGCTGCAGTGCATCTTGTAGATGGTACACACTGCAGCCACGGTACACCAGTGGTGGAGGGAGTGAACGTTTAAGGTGGTGGATGGGGTGCCAATCAAGTGGGCTGCTTTGTTGAGCTTCTTGAGTATTGTTGGAGCTGCACTCATCCAGGTAAGTGAAGAGTATTCCATCACACTCCTTACTTGTGCCTTGTAGATGGTGGAAAGGTTTTGGGGAGTCAGGAGGTGAAACACTCGCTGCAAAATACCTAGCCTCTGACCTGCTCTTGTTGCCACAGTACTTATATGGCTGGTCCAGTTAAGTTTCTGGTCAATGGTGACCCCCCAGGATGTTGATGGTGGGGGATTCGGCGATGGTAATGCCGTTGAATGTCAAGGGGGCGGTGGTTAGACTCTCGCTTGTTGGAGATAGTCATTGCCTGACACTTCTGTGGCGCGAATGTTACCTGCCACTTATCAGCCCAAGCCTGAACGTCGTCCAGGTCTTGTTGCATGCGGGCATGGACTGCTTCATTATCTGAGGAGTTGTGAATGGCACTGAACACTGTGCAGTCATCAGCGAACATCCCCATTTCTGACCTTATGTTGGAGGGAAGGTCATTGATGAAGCAGATGAAGATGGTTGGGCCTAGGACACTGCCCTGAGGAACTCCTGCAGCGATGTCCTGGGGCTGTGATGATTGACCTTCAACCACCACAACCATCTTCCTTTGTGCTAGGTATGACTCCAGCCAGTGGAGAGTTTTTGCCCCGATTCCCATTGACTTCAGTTTTACTAGGGCTCCTTGATGCCACACTCAGTCAAATGCTGCCTTGATGTCAAGGGCAGTCACTCTCAGCTCACCTCTGGAATTCAGCTCCTTTGTCCAGTCTTGGCGGAACCAAAACTGGGCATCAGTGAACAGGTTATTGGTGAGTAAGTGTCGCTTGATAGCACTGTCGATGACACCTTCCATCACTTTGCTGATGATTGAGAGTAGACTGATGGGGCGGTAATTGGCCAGTTTGGATTTGTCCTGCTTTTTGTGGACAGGACATACCTGGGCAATTTTCCACATTGTCGGATAGATGCCAGTGTTGTAGCTGTACTGGAACAGCTTGGCTAGAGGCACGGCTAGTTCTGGAGCACAAGTCTTCAGCACAATAGCTGGGATGTTGTCGGGGCCCATAGCCTTTGCTGTAACCAGTGCGCTCAGCTGTTTCTTGATATCACGTGGAGTGAATCGAATTGGCTGAAGACTGGCTTCTGTGATGGTGGGGACCTCAGGAGGAGGCCGATATGGATCATCCACTCGGCACTTCTGGCTGTAGATGGTTGCAAACTCTTCAGCCTGTCTTTTGCACTCATGTGCTGGGCTCTACCATCATTGAGGCTGGAGGTATTCATGGAGCCTCCTCCTCCCGTTAGTTGTTTAATGGTCCACCACCATTCACGACTGGATGTGGCAGGACTGCAGAGCTTTGATCTGATCCGTTGATTGTGGGATCGCTTAGCTCTGTCTATAGCATGCTGCTTCCGCTTTTTAGCATGCATGTAGTCCTGTGTTGCAGCTTCCCCAGGTTGGCACCTCATTTTTAGGTACACCTGGTGCTGCTCCTCGCATGCTCTTCTACACTCTTCATTGAACCAGGGTTGGTCCCCTGGCTTGATGGCAATGGTAGAGTGGGGGATATGCCGGGCCATGAGGTTACAGATTGTGGTGGAATACAATTCTGCTGCTGCTGATGGCCCACAGCGCCTCAGGGATGCCCAGTTTTGAGCTGCTAGATCTGTTCTGAATCTATCCCATTTAGCACGGTGGTAGTGCCACACAACACGATGGAAGGTGTCCTCAGTGTGAAGACGGGACTTTGTCTCCACAATGACTATGCAGTGGTCACTGCTACCAATACGGTAATGGACAGATGCATCTGCGACAGGTAGATTGGTGAGGACGAGGTCAAGTAGGTTTTTCCCTCATGTTGGTTCTCTCACCACCTGTCGCAGGCCCAGACTGGCAACTACGTCCTTCAGGACTCAGCCAGCTTGGTCATTAGTGGTGTCCACCAGCTCCTGTGGGCTGCAGGTCTTGCTCCAACAAGCTGCAAATGTCTGCAACGACCTAGCGTGATAGCCTGAGCCTCCTTTGGCACGGCTGCTCTGTCATGTTGAGGAAGCTCATCCTCTGCCTGTATACCCTGTGTTGGGGGTATCGCCTCCGGCGCTGTGCAGCCCTCTGTCCTGTGGAGCATCAGGTCGTTGAGAAGGCTGCTGTTGTTGTTGCTGCTGGTGTTGGGGCTCTTCCTGGTCTGATTTTGAGGACCAAGGTGACACAATATTAACGGCACCTATGCTGATATAATAGATGGCAGGTCAAGTCGAGATCAAAGGAGCAATCTGTCAATGTTGTGATAGTTAGTAGCAGTGAGGTGAGAGTGGCTTCCGAGGTTGCAGAAAAGATTTGCAAACTCTAGACGCCTAAATTGTGCTCAAAATGCAGTGAGCACGAGTCTTTCCCTTGGGCAAGTAATGAGGTGTCATTTGGGAGTATTTATTGGGATTTCCATGCTGTGCATTAATGACCTCGATCAATGGACATTGAGCTTCCGCCTCAGGTTGACAGACATGGTTTCTGAACTGCGTGATTCCATGGTCATGCAGTGAAATTCAAAAGGTCTGGTTAAAAATACTGTAAGCGTCCGACAACAAGGTTTTAATGAGCTTAATTAGGTCGGCCGCCTCTGCCGTTCGAGTCTGCACCGCGCTTGCAATCACGCCCGCGTTAAAGGCGCGAGGAGGCAGGTTCCCAACGCACTCCCATTATCCCGCCTCCAAACCCGCATGCACACCAGCGGGAAATTTCTGGCCATTATTATTAGCCATCCGTTCTGTGCCAAATTGTTTGTTGTCCAATTTCTAAGTGAGTTCATATTACTCAGTCATTGCCATAATCATGTCAACATTTCCAAATTAATTAACTAGATTGAAGAAATGCAACGAATGTATTTTGCAGAAAATTAGTTTCGTGGTGCTTCCCTCTAAGTTGTCAAAGTGACTTCATAGCTTTTCCACAGTGTAATCAGGCATCAATGGTACAAAGCAGACAGGATTATCAGATCCCATCTGTGCTGCAGCATCATAACTTAGTGACTTGGCTAATGGCTGACAAAACTCAGCACATTTCTAAGCAGGGACTTAAAACACAGAGGCACAGAGGTATGACGTGTATATAATAACCTACAACCTTTACCCTCATCCAAACAACATTCATAGCAATGAAGCTTTTCTTTCCCCTGTGACAGAAAAGTCGATTACTGCATCGTTATACTATTTGCACACTATATTTTTAATCTTGCAAATTTCTAAGACTAAGTTTAACAATGCTGTTACAACTTTAAAATAGCAACATAAATTTGGTTCCTGTTGACAAATTTGTATGCTGCACTTCAACATTTTTAAACGAAATTTGAAATCAGTTTTCTTTCCCCTCCCCCTTCTGTTGTGAATGTGGTCACTTCTTCTCAGGTTCCATGAGTGCTGAAAACCCAGAGAGTAAGAGCAAGCTGTTTGAGCATAGGGGACATCATAGCTACGCCCAGTCCTGTCTCAATCCACACCCACACATGTAAATTTTAACACTGGATAGTGATCAGGGGATTGGCGCTCCTAGCTGATTTTCCTCTCACTAGCCCAGGGAAATTGGTTTTCAGTGCTGTTCAATAAAGCATACTGGTCTAGAACTTGGATCGCGGCCAAATCGGCTCGCAATCCTGGTGCAGCGCACAGTGCACAGTGCACACGCCTAATGAGGCCAGCGAGAGGACTACATCAAAATTGATCCACCGGCCTCATTGGGATGGTACCCAATGAGCTACGGGCGCTATTCGCGGCTGCGGAGCGCCTGAAGAAATGGACTTCAGCAGGCATGGAGCATGCTGTGGGCATTTGCAGTCCACTTTTGCCTGAAATAGGCATTGGCCCCCTTGGTTTGCATATGGAATGGGCCTAATGCCAGTTTCAGGTGGCTGCCTATGGCGGAGCCCTAACCACTTCTGACGTGGAATGAGCGCACGCACGCTACCCACCATATTTGACCCTTCGGCGCCTGTTTTACAGCTGATAAACAGGCGCAGTGCGATCCAATTTCTGGGCCAATATTTTTAAACTTAACTATTTATAAACTTCTCATATCGTTACCAGATTTGATACTTATAGATTTATTTTGATCCCTTTCTAAAACAGAAAACAGAAAAATACTCGTTTTATTGCATCATATTAGGTTATTCTGAATAGGTGTCATCTTTGAAGTGTACTGCTAGATTGAAAATGACAGCTGCACCTTTTTTTTAAAATATGACAGCTGTATAGACGTTGGCGTTCGGAATCAAGTGGAAACAATAAAGGCCTTGAAACAACATTGATTGCTTATGATGCACTCCTGTTTTCTGGGAATGATTGGAAGAAACTGTGTTATTCAGCCATGTTTCATTGGGGTAAGAATTGATTGCAATCTTTTGTTAGTCACTGTTGTGTAAATATTACCTAAATTATATCTGAAAGCTTCAGACCAACAAAATTGATGACCGCAATAGAAAATTTCAAGCTATATATACAAAAAGATACTGACAAATTATCTTTTCACAAACCTAGGATGCACTTTATGGGTGGAATGTTACAATTGCTATTGTCTTTTATCATTATAGTGAATATTCAAATTTATTTCAATTAAGAACAGAAGAACATAAGAAGTAAGAGCAGGAGTAGGCCATACGGCCCCTCGAGCCTGCTCCGCCATTCAATAAGATCATGGCTGATCATCGACCTCAACTCCACTTTCCCGCCTGATCTCCACATCCCTTGATTTCCCCTAGAGTCCAAAAATCTCTCTGACTTGAATATACTTTTTTAAGAAGTACTAGCATTTTAATATGTCTGTTAAACTCGATTAGCAAATACTTTCTCTTACTTGAAGTATTAATCATTTCATGTTGCAATTTATATTATGACCCTATAGGGGAGAGTGATGCAACAGGTGCCATTGCAGGCTCTCTATATGGAATTCTCTATGGATTTGACAATATTCCTATGAGCCTTTACCAGAACCTGGAGTTCAAAGGCCATCTAGAACAGCTGGGGAGGCAGCTGTACCATGTTGCTAATACAGACAGGTAAGTCCAACTAACATGGAGGTCATTCAAAGTCTAGAGTTACAATCTAATAATATTTTAGCTGCACAAATATTCCAAAAGTTGCACACTAATTTTCAGCAGTTTTAACAGGTAACCTTACTGGCCTGCCTTCATGTGGAATACCTTCTGTATGCTATTCATATTTAGTTAGGTGGTTATCAAACACACTGTTGTGGACCCCATGCAAATATTTACACACTCCCAAGGATGCCCAATCTGTACATCCAAAAATGGGCAACAACTACCTGAACGAAAATAGTACTATGCAGAAAATGTTTCTAATTATACACAACAGGAAGAACACGCTAGTATGTCAACATATACAGACATCGAACGACCCTGCGGAACTCTAGGATTCTCTTGCTGACACGAGGTCAAAATGCTACTTACTTTACTGATACTGAAAGATACAGCACTCACGATATTTTCAGTACTGTTTACTTACCATTTTATAAACTTGCTTAAGATCCAAATAACTTTGCTTCCCCCACCAAAAACCTTTTATTTGCAGGATAAACTATTCTTTTGCTCTACTTCCTATGCTGGACTTCGCATATTTTCCTAAAATGTAATTTTTCTGCTGGTTATTTGATCCTCATTGATAGTTTTTGCTATTTTTCATGTTGTTCACATTTAGTCAGTCAATTGATAGATTGTTAACTTCAACAACATGCATTTATGCAGCACCTTTTAATGTAGAAAAACATTCCAATGCTCTTTGCAGAGGAGGAGAATGTGTGGATGCCAACCAATTAAAAGAGATGATTGAAAGCTTGGTTAAAGAGATAGGGGGAAAAATTTGGCGTCATTAGCACCCCTCTGCCTGACATTCAGTTGTAGCGCCCCAAGCAGGAGGTGGGGCGCTACTGGAAGCACTCCTCCTCCTTCTTGGGGCGCTACAACTGAATATTGTGGCACTACGTGCAACAGCGCCACGCGTGTCGGCATGTAGCACCGCGTCATTACAGGCCTCCGCCCCTGATTAAAGGGGAGGGGCCTAGCGCTGCGCGCACCGGGGCCCTGCTAGACACCTGCCCCATTTACTACCGCGGCTGCAAAAACGCCACCCTGACCCTGTCGGACATATCGTCCGGCGATAGGTCAGAGGGCGTAACTGAAGTTTGCGGCCGGGGTGCGAGCGGGGCGCTGCACACGGCGATGACGTCATTACCAGTGGCGCAATGCCGCGGGGTGCTACCACCGCTGCTAACCTCCCGCTGAATTTTGCAGGAGGTGTTAGCGGCGCCACGCCCGGGCGCTAACGAGAGGCGCAAATCAACCCAATTTTTCTCCCATAGCCTTTCAAAGGTAGAACAAAAGTAGCTAGGCGGCGGTGTGTAGGGAGGGAATTTGAGAGAGCAGGACCAATACAGCTGAAGGTTCTGACACCAATAGTGGAGGGAGGGAGGAGGGAGACATAGGAATCCAGAATAACAAGACTGGAGAGTATGGAAGGGAAGTAAAGCTGGAGAAGGTTGCATGAGATATGGTGGGGCAAGCCTATGAAGGGATTTGTAGAGAAGGTCAAGGATTTTAAATTTGATGCGTTGGGGGACCGGAAACAGTGCAGGTCAGTGGAGACAAGGCGATGGATGAACAGGTCTTATCAGGCAGGATGCAGTTTTCAATTATTTGGAGATTATAGAGGGTGAATGTCAGGAGACCAACTAGGAGGGCATTGGAGAAATGGAGTCTAGAGGTGACAAAAGCATGGATAAAGGTTTCAACAGCTATGTTTGGAATGTAAGGTGAAGGCATGCAATGTTGCAGAGGTAACATTTTGAATCCCATTCCTGGATTCAACAGAATGTAAGAGGTTGTGTACAGCTTTGTAAGCCTCAGCGAACAGCCAGGGTAGGGAATGGAATTGGCAGCAAGGTTGTAGAGTTTTCTTGAGGAGCCAAACACAATGGCCTCAGTCTTCCTGGTTTCACTCGAGAATATTTTGGCATATCCACTTGTCAGACGAGAAGTCTGCCAGCACCAAGATGATCATGGGGTTGAGGGAAGTGGTGAAGAAATACTGCTGGGAATCTCAGCATGCATATGGAAACCGATACCCCCGACCCTCCCTCCCCATCTGCGGTTCATGTCACTGAGGGAAGCAGGTAGATGAGGAATAGGAGGGAGCCAGCTTTGAATCCTTGGCGAACTGCAAAGGTAAGTTTACTGATGGAAGAAGACATTGCTGAAGATATGCTGGATGTGTTCACTTAAAAGAGAAGTGGATATTTGAGCCACTCACAACTTTTTCCCTAGGTATGTGCAATACTTTGAGGTACAATGCCTGTGAGACCACATTTTAAAGTGTGATGCTGTGGATGTATGCTAAATGGAAGACTTTTAATTATATAAACTTACATAAAGTATAGAACTCTTATGATTATAATTCCAAACTTTGTCAATATTTTGTTGCAGATCTTTGTGTCTCAGTGCAGATCATACTAAAGGAAATGAGTCTATAGACGTGCGTCAGATTGCCAGGATGTTTGTGAACAAGCGCACAACAGATGAAATCAACAATCTGATCAATTACATAGCTCAGCTGGAAAAGGTAAAGAATACAAGCACCAAAAAGTCTGTATGCTTAACAAATGTGTTTGCTACAACACAAGCTAGCACAAAAGCAAAAACATCTAAAACTGAAGGAAAGCCTAGACCAACTAAATTTCAGCTCCTACAGTCAAGGTTTACAAAGATCGGTCTTCGAAATAAACTCGAGAAACTGGAACTTCCTGAGCCGAAGAGAAAAACAGTTTTAGAACAATCCAACATTGCTGCAGATCCTCAGAGCTTTGCGGCCAATTTTCCCACAGCGGACAAAAGAGACACCAACTTTACTGAAATGCATAGTCCTACCGACTTGATAGTTGAACAAAAATGTGAACCTTCAGATATTACAAAGGAAGATGGTGTTCTTGAAAAACAATTGCTGAAAACAATACCACAGCTCCATGTCACGCTACTCCACAAGCTCATAGCATTGCTCCCAAATTTCCCACAGTAGACAGTAGACACATCAACTTTACCGAAATGCATAAAACTACTGATTTGGTAGTTCAACGAAAGTGTGAGCCTACAGTTGGTAAAAAGGAAGATGCTACTCTTAAACAACCATGTACTGAAAATGGTACTGCAGCTCTTTGTCCAAACACTCTACAACCTATAGGGAAGCAAGCATTTTGTACAGATAAACCGAAGGATACATATTCAGAGACTGCCAATGAAACTGATGTGCACATTCAACTGGATTCTCAGACTAAGAACAATGAAATTACTTTAAATGAACCAATTGTGCAAATGGTCACTGAAGTGTTATATCCAGCGACACAATTCCAAGCAGACAATCAGACTAAAAATACATTCATAAAATCAACTAGGACCAGTAGTGATGTTGATGAAAATGGTGTACAAAATGTAAATTTTGCTGAAAATATAAACCAGAAATTTCCTTTACAAGAAACAGTTACAAACTCTTCATTAAGTGTTTCAGAAATATGTCCTTCTGATATAACCAATATCCATGAAAACAACTTCCAGGTACCCAAGTATGATGAGGGCCCAGGGACACCTCTAATAGGAGACACCAGTAAGCCTACTGTTATTGACCTTCCCCATATTATGACTCATGCTGGACTGCACTGTTCATTACAATGCATTGAAGACTCTTTTTCTATGAAAAACAACACCGAGGAAAATGCAACACAAACAGTGAAGGAAAATACAGAGGAAACAACAATATCACTAACCACAAGCCCAGAGTTACTCTCCGACACATGCAAGACGCAAACAGTAAAAGAAATTCCACAAAAATCAGAACCTGCTCTCACTACTGAAATTCTAACTTTGCCAAACAATGAATCACATGAAATAAAACATGATGAACAGAATAACTACACTCTCAATCAGTCCAATGACGTGGTTGTTGCAGCTGTGCAGCACAGTACCGCGCCAAAGGAACAAACTCTACAAATACGAGAGGAAAATGTGGAAAAAACAATTTCACAAACAAAAAGCTTTGAACCATTCATCAACTTGTGCAAAAAGCAAACTTTAAAAGAAATTGCACAAAATTCAGAGCCAGCCACGTCTCCTAAAATCCTAATGCTGCCACACAATGAATTACAAGAAATGAAAGAGGAGGATTCTCAAAAGAAATACAATCTAAATCATACTGGGGAATTAGTCAACACTGCTATACAGCATACAGCTGTACTACAAGAACAACCTCTACAAATGCAGAAGGAAAATACAGGGAAAACAGCTAATTCACGAACCAGAACCCCTCAGTCATTCACTGACTCATGGGAAAAGCAGAAGCTGAAGAGAAGTCCTCAAAAATCAGAGTCTGCTATCTCTACTAAAATTCATATGCTCCCAGAGAATGAATCAAACAAAAAGAAACAGGATGATAACTCAGTTCACACAGCTGTACCGCTCACAGTTGTGCAAGAGGAACAGCCTCTAGAAACACGAATGGAAATAACAGAGGCAACAAAAATTTCACAAACTAGAAGCCCTGAGCCATTCACTGACTCATGTGAAAAACAAAAGCTAAAAGAAATTCCACAAAAATTACAGTCTGTTATCACTAATAAAATTCTGACACTTCCAGACAATGAAATGGAAGAAATAAAACCAGGTGATTATCAAGACAAAGACATGTTCAATCAACCTAAGGATTCGGTTAAAATAGCTAAACAATATGGAGTTGTAGAAGAACCTCCTCCTGCTGTTGATCAAGATACCAAAGCTGAGAGTGTTGCCTCAGCACAGAACACTTGTGCAGGCAACACAGCTTTTAGCAAAACTAAACCATGGAAATACAAGGCATATAGTTACGCTGACCCTTCAGTGGTTTCAAAATCTAACCGAAGAGTATTGATGAGGGCCACTGATGTCATACAGTTTTCTTCACCACAAACAAGCTTTGATTTCTCCTAAAAATGGGCAGACCACCAGACAAAGTGCGATGTAATTTCTGGAATGTGAAGGTCAGTTAATATCCTAGTGAAGTTGTTCGATGTGATTATCAGGAAAAACCGGGACTATGGACTCAATCTTAGATTTTCAACAGTACTAAAATTGTATTTATGTAACATTATTTGGTTGTTTTAAATAGTGTTTTATGAGTCACAGCTGGATCTCAAAGGCTTCATTCCAATGATACAGTTAAGGGAGCATTATTTTCATAAGAAAACATTTACCAATGCCTTTTCAAGAGGGCAGGCATGATGCAATACCACAAACCACCCGGAGACAGATCAGTCAGTCATTTGCAGATCACATTAAGATGGAAATGATGCATGACCCTTTTGCTTCTACTCCCTGTACAATCAGAGATTTGCCAAATTATTTTCCATGAAGTTGACATCCCTTTAAGACAACCATTTTGGCGCCATAGCCTTAATGCTAAACCGATCAACTTTAAAAAAGTAATGCAACTAAAGTCTTTCCTCCTCTCAAATGTGATTTGCAAGCACTGATAATCAAATAATTCCTGCTATTGCTTGTGCTGTCAGCATTCTTAGCTTAGATGAGGAAAATAGTAACTGATTAACAGAAGTAACATAATAACATCATTAACATATTCATAGCACGCTGCAGAGAAAAGTGGCATAAAGCATGTAAAAATAAAAACCCATAAACTCTTAGCATTGCACTAATAAGGAAGAAAACTATTAGCATACAAGTGGCCCACACATTTAGAAAAGTGATTTTTTTGGGCAATAATGTGCAACAATTATCATTTATTTGTACTGTTTATCCGTCACAAGTTATTCCATACTTAAATGTTGGTGCAGTCAAATCCAGAGTATATGCTGCCAGGTTTCAGTTTCTGATTAAAAGAGTTAATAATGTCCCTATTTGCATAATATATAAAGTAACAAAGTTAAAATTTAACTTTTTTATTTTAAATTTAATAAAGGATAAAAAATATAGCGCAAATTCCCATACAAAATCAAATCAACTTCATTGCATCTAAACAGAGCTCATAAATGCAAATACAAATTATTAATAGCAGAATGAAGTACATGCAGAAATATGCACCAATGCATAATAATATATCTTTACTCTCTCTTCCCACCCTGGCAGAGAGTGCTTCCCTTTAAGGGGCGCAGACTTGAATATATCTGGTACACAACTGGTTTAGTCATCAAACATCAGATCTTGCTGCACCCCATCGAGTACCATCATGTTTTGCTCTCCTCCACCAAAACCACCCATTACGCCAGGATCATCCTGGAAAGCAAAGAAAACTCCCAACTACCAACCATCTCCTTAATTCCCTCTCCTTTGCCCCCTTCCACCCTCACCTCTAACAAGGGTGAGGAGCACATGGACTTTGTTACTAAGATTGAGAACATCTGTTGAGATGCTTCTGTTGCATTCTCCCCTTCCCTTTACCGACCAAGCCAAACTTGCCCCAAGGATCCTCCCTTCGGTAGCCCTGAATTTCTGTCTTTCCATAGCTTCCCAATCTACCCTCATCCTCTCCAAGCTCAACTTGTTCCTCTTTTGATCCCATTCCCATTAAACTGTTGACCAGCTAACTTTCTTTCCTGGCCCCTATGCCAGCTGACATTGTAAATATTTCTCTCTCCTCAGGTACTGTCCCTCTCCTTTTCAAAACTACTGTCGTCATCATCAGAAAACCCACCATCTCCAACCTCCCTTTCCTTTCCAAAGTCCTTGAACATGATGTTGCCTCCCAAATCTGTGCCCATATTTACTGTAACTGTTTGAATCTCTCCAATCAAGTTTCTGCCCCTGCCACAGCGCAGAAACAGCCCGAATCAAAGTATCACTTTGCACTATTCCTCCTTCGCCTCTCCGCAGCCTTCAGCATGGTTGACCACACCATCCTCTCCTCCATTGTCCAGCTGAATGGGACTGCCCTCGATTAGTTCCACTCTTACCTATTCAATCATAGCTATTGCATCTCCAACAATGGCTTCTCGTACCGTCCCCTTGCTGTTACTTTGAGTGCTCAAGGATTTATCCTTCCCCCCCCCCCCCCACTCTTCCTCATCTAAGCTGCCCCTCGGCGGCATCATCTGAAGATGTCCACATACGTGGGAAGCCTGACGTAACAACACCCAGCTCATTCTCCCCACCATCTCTCTCAACCCCCCCTCCCCCACTACACTGCCTCGATGTTGTTAACCTCCTTGTCCGACATCCAGACCTGGATGAGCCGCAAATTCCTCCAGTTAAACAAAGGGAAAACTAAAGTCATCATCTTTGGCCACCACCACAAACTCTGTACCCTTGCCACTGATTCCATTCCTCTTTAACCACGGTCTCAGGTTGAAGCAGACTGCTTGCAACCTCAATGTCCTAACTGATGCTGAGCTGAGCTTCTGACCTCATATCCCCTCCATCACAAAGACCGCCTACTTCCATCTCCGTAACATCACCCATCTCCGTCGCTGCCTTAACCCATCTACTGCTGAAACCCTCATTCATGCCATCGTCACTTCCAAACTCGACTATTCCAATGCCTTCCTGGCTTGCCTCCAATCCTCCACCCTCCATAAACTTGAGCTCATCCAAAACTCTACTACCTGTATTCCAACTAGCACAAAGTCCCACTCACCCATCACCCAGGTGCTTGCCAACCTACATTGACTCCCGCCCCCCGTTTCAAATTCTTATCCTCGTGTTCAAATCCCTATCTCTGTAACCTCCTGCAGCCCTAAAAACCCTCCGAGAACTCTGTATTCCTCCAACTTTTCACCTTTCATGTATCCACCACTCACTTCATCCTACCATTGGCAGCCATGCTTACAGCTGTCTAGGTGTTAAACTCTGGAATTCCCTCCCTAAATCTCATCCTTAAAGCCTACCTCTTTGACCAAGCTTTCTGTCACCCCTCCTAAATCTCCTCTGTTAGCTCAGTGTAAACTTTTGTCTGACTATGCTTCTGTGAAGCATCTTGGAATGTTTTTTCTACATTAAAAGCGCTATTATAAATGTATGCAGTTGCATAGGTACTTCATTGATTACTTTTTCAGAAATTACCTTGCATTAGCCAGAAGCAATCTAAAAACCTGGTGGTCACCATTAACCAGAAACTTAACTGGACCAACCACAAACACTGTGGCAACAAGAGCAGGTCAGAGGCTAGGTATTCTGCGGCGAGTGTCTCACCTCCCGACTCCCCAAAGCCTTTCCACCATCTACAAGGCACAAGTAAGGAGTGTGATGGAATACTCTCTACTTGCCTGGATGAGTGCAGCTCCAACAATACTCAAAAAGGTCGACAAAGCAGCCCACTTGATTGGCACCCCATCCACCACCTTAAACATTCACTCCTTCCACCACTGGCGTACCGTGGCTGCAGTGTGTACCAGGCGCATGGGAACACCACCACCTCCAAGTTCCCCTCCAAGTCACACACCATCCTGACTTAGAAGTATATCGCCGCTCCTTGATAGTCGCTGGGTCAAAATCCTGGAACTCCCTACCGAACAGCACTGTGGCAGTACCATCACCACACTGACTGTAGCGGTTCAAGAAGGCGGCTCACCACCACCTTCTCAAGGGCAACTAGGGATGGACAATAAATGCTGGCCTTGCCAGCGACGCCCAGATCCCATAAGCAAATAAAAAACACAAGTTCCTGAAATAAAATCATCAATGCAACAAGCAGGGGATGTTGCATGAGTAGGCCACACCTACAATGCTTTTATTGTAGAAATAGCAATATTACAGCTAGAAAAAGAACGGTGTAAAAATGTCACTTGGTTTATCTCACATTTCATCCCATTTTGTAGTGATATCTGTATTTGGAAGACCTTTCTAAAAAAATTTTTTAAATTGTGATTAATTACGAGGGTGTTTGTTTTAGGTTTTGATATTTGTAAAAATGAACATGTATTCCTTACCTTGCAAAGGCTGATTAAGATCAAATAAATAGAAAAACTGCAAAGGATCGAATTGTAAAATAAAAGTTCTAAGAGGGTCACGTTTGAAATATATAACCTGGCTGTTCTCTTTACAAGTGTTGATCAACCCAGTGTATTTCCACTGTTTCCCATTTTTTATTTCTGATTATGCTTATGCATTGTATCTCCTATTGTAAGATTTGCAATGATTTTCCTGTAGGAAAGAGCAATTTGTGTCAGTACTCTATTTTTTTGCAATACAAATTTTTATTCCTCCCCCTCCCTGCCCCTTGATGCTTCATGCAGTTCCTTTTATGAGACCTCCAAAGCTATTTATATCCTAGTCTGGTTAGTTTTGGCGTTTTCATTGCTCTTCCTTGCCTCATTACTAAAGTGCATTTTGCAAAAAATGCAGGCCTGCCCTAAGAGAATGTCATGGGGGATTGGTGACACAATGGGTTAGACACTAGGTTTTCACATCCGTGTACAAAAGCAGCTCAGACTGATGAATTAAAAATCGTTTCTCTGGTGAATGCTGTAAGTTCCTGCCTTTTGGCAGTCTCAATCAATTCCGTAGACGGCCTGATGCAACAGAGGGAGCTGAATTCTGTAACTAATTGCTATACTTGATATGGGAATGCCTAATGCTGATAGTGGGTGCCTAAAATGGAATGTGGGACTAACACCCTCACGTTGATCTTTAAATACTTAAGGTTGGCGTCAACAGAAGCCACTGAAAAAAAGTTCCAAATGTGCCCGTGCTATTTATACAGCCCTGATTCAATCATCAAATTATGTAGCGATTATACAGTTATGAAGTTTTGAGTGCACTGCAGAAAATGCACTGCTACGGAATATTAAAGAAAGTGGAATAGAGCCAAAAAACATGAGTCTTCATGTGAGTATTACTCTAGAACCTGTGGAGGAAATCAAAATGCTGAAGTGTCTGTTTTTGTCACATTTATTTAAATAGCTCACAGATTGGTTCCAACAGGAAAAACTCGACTGAAGACTTCTTTCAAATGCTGGTATACAATGTTGACAAGGTTTGGTTTACTACAGCATTTCTGAAGGAAGCGTATATGTCTCACTCTTGGAGAAAGATGATTATGAGAATGATTATGTGTTTAATTTTACTTTACAAGTACCCAGTAAGGCCATAATTGCTTCTTCACACTTAGGATCCAAATTGTCATCTGGTAGACTTCGCTCCATGTGTTTCTCTACAACTATTTTTGCTGCATTAATATTTTCTGGGCACATGAAAATTGGTTTAGTTAAGACTTTGTCAGTCGGCTCACCATTCTGGCCCAGTATATCTGGTCAGTTAGTGCTTCATTTGTAAGAATCGGAAGGTGGCGTTGGAATTTGGCTTGACGGGCACCAAATGATTTGAGGAATCCACCATTATTGAGTTGATATCCGTTCCATGCCTCCATTGTGGCAAAACTTGAAGCCCTCTCCGAGGCACTGTAGATGGAATGGCCGGATGGTCCCATATTGGTGAAGTCACAGATAACCCTCTGAGATACAATAACCACAGGATGGCCCAGAGTGCGAGTGGATGAAGGTGAGTGTACTTTAGTCACAGATATATAAATTGAAACATTAAGAGCAGCGATATCCAAGCTTCTTGACCAGGGTTTTCTCCTTTGTGCTCACCAGCACTCAATTTTTCATCCATTCACATTAACGGGCTGAAAATCACAGGTTGGTGAGCAGAGGCAGAAACCCCAAGCCATTGTCAAAGTGGGCTACTTAGTTGCTTACAATGGAGACCCACAGGCCATGTATAAACAAATACTGTACAAAACACCAAACTTATGGAATACTTAACTAGGAATGCCATTTTTGTCAATCACTGAAACTGTTAAAATTAAAATAACAGTATATTACATCACCTACTGATTAAACAATGACAAAAATTAGAAGAGTTAGAAAAAATACAAATTGCCAGATCCTTGAAAATAACATTCACTGGATTTTCTCAGCTCCGCCAGAACACAAAAACAATACGGAAAACATTGTGTTGCAAATCTGTATACAAAAAAAACACATGAAGTTTAGATCCAGAATGTGTGATAACTTAGGAAAACAAAATGACCAAAATTGAAAGTGATCGGTCAAAGTAATATAATCCCCACTGAAGTAGGAGAAGGACAGTAAAAGCTTCGATTTCAGAACAGAGCAAGCCACCAAGGGGAAGACTGTTCCGGTCAAGCTCAGGTAATAGCCTGATGTCTTTTTGCAATCAGCACCTTTGTTTATTTTGCTGGTAGAGTATAGACAGTTTCTCGGTTTAGAACATTGGGTCCAGGTTCAAAGATTAAAAAGCCAGCTTCGATCACCTGTTCTGACTCATGACCATTTTCTTCTGCAGTCACTGCCTTTAATTGCGACTTTGATCCCACAACAATGACTGTTTTGATCTTGGCAAGTTTCGTTTTCTCACAATTGAAGTTTTGTTCCAGTCTTAATTATTTCCACATTAGAGAGACAAACTAAATAAATGTCATTTTACCCTTACTGGAATATTTCTTGTTTACATTAAAAGAATTCACCTTCCAACAAAATCTAAATATTCCATAAAACATTATCTGAACTCAATCTGTTCAGCATCAGCTGGTTGCTGGCTACACAACAATGTCGGCATGAAGATTTTTTTGTAATTTAAAATAAAAATCACAAGTTCCAACTCCAATAAAAATAATGACAAAGTGGGTTCCACCAATTTTTATCCTGCGAGTAGCTAACATGTATACAGACCAGGGTCACTCCCTGGGCCATGTTGAGTTAACTGATCTCAGACAGGGTGGCGGTAGAGACTTACAATTAGTCTTAGTGCCCTGGATCATGAAGGGGGGGTAAATCAGCCATGGTTTCCACTGCAAATGGCTGTCCAGCAATTCGTACTGGAAGCATGTTTGTGGATGCCATATAGGAACAGGATCAGACTTGATTATGATGCCTCCCACAAGATCAGACTTGACCGGTGCCAACACCATCAAGACTCTCACATAAATAAGGAAGCATTGGAGCGTGGCCGGGCTCTGGAGCATCACACCTCAGCAAAGAGTTAATGTCTTAAGAAGTAGAGAGGATGGGGTGGGAATTGGTGGAGGAAACTGGCAAGACAGAAAAAAGGATAGAAAGAAATTAAGCAATTTAACACAAAACCAGGGATCAATGGATGATTTATAACAGCACTAATCTAAAAGACCCATTTATTTTTTTCAATTCTATTTTGCATTCCAGGCTATGTTAGTTTTGTTGCACCATTTTAGAAAGCATTAATTTGTATAAATTTTAAAATAGTCTGTGAACTCAATCTATTCATTAGCAAGGGTTGCTGTGCATGCAGCTAAATCTGCAAGATGAACTTTTAACACAGGAATTTCTGGATTACCAACCAGGAAGCCCTATTTATAATTATTCCTATTTGTAGTTCACTTGTGCCAGCACATGTTTCCTTGTCACGATGGCCAACACGTGACCTCCTCCAAGTATCTTCTAATGCTAATTTTTCTCCAACTCCATATGATAAATCAGCTTTCCTTCTGTTCACTCCTTTAGCTGTTTGGGTACCACATGAGATTAGCTGCATAAATTGAGGCACAACACCTGATTTTTTTTTTTTTAAGCTGTTTCATATTTGTATAATCAAAGATATAAACAATGAAGACTCAAAATTATCCCATAGGCACCAAGAGACTATACACTAGAGATTTAAACAGTAACCATAAATAGCACTACACATTGTATTTGTTATACCCCAGATTAAATGGACAGGAACAATGTTTGCAGAAGTGTTACAACAAGTTGTTACAAATTTTGGGTTTGCTCTAGATATTCTCTCAGATTTAGAATTACCAGTCTTTCCTGCAAGCAGATCCTGTATCCCCCTACATACAGGATTATACCTTTACTGCTCAATATCTCATCTTATGTGGCCATAAAAATAAAGTCTTGTATTCAATGAACCAGCAACTCTCATCTTGCATGTGCCTCCATGTGCACTTGTTTTCCAAAAAAGCAGACCGATTAATATTTTAGTGAGACAAGGCCAATGGAAAAAAAAAATCAAGAAGCTGGCTTTATTTTAAATATTACATGCGGCTGAACAGAGTAGTAAATCCTGATTTTTTAATTTATTCTGTAATGCTGGCCACAGCATGTAAAACAACAAAAGAACACCACTAGCTGACTAGAATACACACTTTGAACAAATATTTTTTTCCCTGTGACTGGTTGATATTATTCTTCTAAAAGAGTCCCTCTAGTGTTATCTCCCTTTACCAGCTTGCCTCTCCAGATTGTTGTGTTTGCCTCTTCGATTCTTGGCTGCATAGAAAACCAGCAGCCTGACCTCTGACCCCCTCTATCTGGGGTTCGGCCTGTAGGGCTGCCAATCAAACGAGCTACTCCACTCTCCCTGATGAACGTTCCATAGATATTATGTCCTGCTGCTCTGTAGGACTATCTCTACATAATGAATAGCCCACAGAAAAGAAGCCACAGCAGGTTAATCATCCAATCTCCATTGTAGGATGAGCTAATGATATAAAAACATCCTTTTAGTAAGTGGTTCAATTAGTTTCTATAGAATAAGAGCATCAAAACTCATTCAATGATCACATGACTCATGGGGGTCATTTTTGTCTTTACCGCTTCGGCGTTAAGTAATTGGAAATAAAAATCGAGCATTTTCTATAATGGGCCAGAGGTCTGCCACAGCAGTTTACTGCCTATGCAGTGAATTTGAAAATTACCCCAATTGTCTCAAGTCGAAGTGGTATGCGAGAAGCAACATCCCACAAACAGGCTTTAGTACACATTCTTCCCCCCCACCGCTCAAGGCTGCAATGGGGGGATTTTAAATTTAACTTAATAGTAACATTTTAATATGAAAAAAACATACCAAGATCCTTGTAGGGCAAAAGTCAGAAATCTTGTAATGTGATGCGTCAACAACTATTCGATAAAATGGATGAAATCTACATATTCTTCCCTCCAGGATTTAAGGTAGCTGTCACATTAATGAAATGTAACACAAATTTTCCCAGGTATCTGAGATTCTATCTGGAGGGCATGAAGCACATTAATTCACAAAAGCAAGTAATTTTATGATCAAAATTAATAGCTCAATTTCTGTTCTGCACACAAATACTATTTATTGCTGCACTTTCAGTATTATAAAAGACTGATTGAAGTGTAGACATAAATACTTCCTTTTAGCAAGTGGTCCAAACAGTTTATATGGAATAAGAGCACCTAAATTCATTCAATAGTCACATGAAAAATAAGGCATTGTTAAATCTCAGTCTTTGTGTACATTTGACTAAAATAAATTGAGTTGAACTCATTGTGAATTTTCTTCCTCCATAAATGTTACCAGTGCAGCATGTCGGTTAGCTTGGGAGCCCTCTTTGTACAGAACTTTCTCAATCACGCCAGCCTTTGGAGCTTTTATTGTATGCTGCAAAAGAATTGGAAACAACTCAGATTTTGGCATTCTCTAAAGTTCGCAATATGGATGAGGAAGGCCATTCACCCCATCTGAGTTCATCCATCCAGATACATCCTACACTCCCCCATTGTACTGGAGTTTTTGTTAGAAATGATTCCAGGATTTTTGCCTCCACTACTCTATTTGGAAATCCATCACATCTTGTGTAAATAATGACTTTCTGGCATCAGCCCTAAATTTGAACATGTGACCCCTTGTCCTACTCTTGCAATTTGGCCTGAAGTAGTATTGCGGATTTACCATTTCCATACATTTTACTATCTTATATACCTCTGTATTTCATCTGTCAGTCAACTCCTTTCAAGACTATAAAGTCCAAATATCTCCCATCTTTCCTAGTGATCAGCCTCGTGGCTTTTCTCTGAAATCCATCCAGCACTTACATGTCTCCTTTGTGCCTTGGTGACTAGAATTGGACACAGCAATCAAGGTGTGATCTGACTACTGCCTATACACAGGTTGAGAATGACTACTTCTGACTTGTACTCTACTGTTTTTGTTATATAATTTAGCATTCCATTTGCTTTAATTGCTGTTCTGCAGTGGTTGGACATGTTAATTGCCAAGTCCACTAAGAGCTCTAGATCGATCTCAATTTAATCCATATCTATTCGACACCACATGTACGTAGGTCACCTATTTTCTTCCTATATGTAGTAATTTTCACTTGTCCGTATTATTTATCATACCACAGACAGACAGTCAAAAATATTTAACATAGTGGACATTTAAGTTTTGTAAATGACACTCCTCCAAAAGGGTAATTAATAATCTGGCCAGCAATATGCATCAGAAAGATGAATTGCTACTGTTTAAACAGAGCTTTGCGTAGTGATGAAACATTCTGTATATGTTAGTTACCATGATAATATGAATTTCATTTAGCTTTGCTTCTGTTGATTTTTTTGGGGAAAGTTCTGTTTAAACAGAAAGCTGTGCTGACATTACTGGGGGAGTGGCTTGGAGAATTTACTAAACCCATAGGTGTGATGCAACTAGATGCTGTCATTAACCCAGGATGCTTCAATGAACTCATGATTAAACTATGTGCATGTTGATTTCGCTCTCTTACACATGCATGCTCAATAACACCTCCCTGTATTTCTCATGTCATTGACATTCACTCCCTAAACAAAAATAGTCATCACAAATGGAAAGGGAGAAAAATGCCAATCAAAATGTTTTTAAAGAAAGGGATGCACATCTTTTAATTTCAGCTTTCTTTCGAAAAAAGATCCAGTAAAAAAAGGTAAAGGTTCTCAAGTGGCAGCCTTGGCTCAGTGGTAGCATTCTCGCCTCCGAGTCAGAAGGTCGTGGGTTCAAGCTCCACTCCAGAGACTTAAGCACATAATCTAGGCTGACGCTTCAGTACAGTGCTGAGACAACGCTGCACTATCGAGGTGCCTTCTTTTAGATTAAACTTTACACTGAGGTCCTGTCTGCCCTCTCAGGTGGATGTCAAAGATCCTATGGCACTATTTGAAGAAGAGCAAGGGAGTTCTCCTGGCCAATATTTATCCCCAATCCAACATCACTAAACCAAATTCTCTTGTCATTTATCTCATTGCTGTTTGTGAGATCTTGCTATGCACAAATTGGCTGCTGCATTTCCCTACATTACAACGGTGACTACACTTCAAAAGTACTTCATTGGATGTGAAGTGCTTTGGGATGTCCCGAGAACATTAAAGGTTCTACAAAAATGCAAGTTCTTTCTTTTTTTCTTGATCTGCCCCGTTGAGCTCTGATTGTTAAGAATCCCTACTATTCATACTGGGAGTTAGTCTCATTAATCACCTCCAGACTTATAATAATACATTTCAGCATGCTGAAAGGTAAAGACAGTTTGGGCACAAAGATTTGGAGGGAATATTTTGTCTGGACAGAGAGCAAGATTCTACATGAGAGTTTGCTTATAGGTTTATACTGGCAGGATTCCATCCAGTCAAAACTGACTCAGCAATGAAATTAAATCCTAAACTGACCTAAACTGGATATCATTGATCCAGATAACAATATGGACATAGGCAGCTTTCATAGAAAATGTTGGAAATGCACAAAAGGTGCATCACAACAAAAAGATAGGCTAATGTTTCAGATCGAGACCCTTCAACGTTACTCCATCCACATCCAAGCAGGTTCAGGTATGAAATCAAATCCTTAGGTGGCTCTTGTTGACTGAGATATCACTTTCAATACAAACAGTTTTGGCTATAGGAAAATAGTCTGGATTTCAGCTGCTTCTCAACTCCCTTTGCTCGTATAAGCAAGGATATAGTTCAAAAAAACCTCTAGGTTCAGAATGGGGTAGAAAATATACGGTACTACCCCCTCCCCAAATAACGCTGTCGTTGGAAGAGATCAATTAAAAAATGATTCCAGTGAGCAGGATATATAACAGTGCCCTTCAATTAACTGTTAACTGGCTAGACATGATCTCTGGTTAATGTGAAGTTAACATTTCACATTAATTTTTTAATCCTAAGAATTTAAAATTGATGAAGAATCACTATCCAAAATGTTAACCTATCTTTTTGCTGTTTGCTATGCATTTCCAACATTTGCAGTATATCTCTGAGGTGATATTACTAGGATGTCTGTCACAGCTACATGGGCACAGAACCCAGGATGTTGATGGGAGAAGAGTCCCCTCTTTCAGGGTGAAAGGGTAGATAATGTTTACTTGCAATGTAACATTTCATGGTATTTGTGACGTAAATACTTCCTTTAACAGCAATTAAGGAATAACTCGAACTTTTAGAATTAAAATTGCAAAGGCGAAATAAAGTGAAACATGCTTGAGAAAACAGGTATTGTTTTAGAAGAGAATAAGTTTGCTCACCTCCATTTTCATGGCTATCATTACCATTAATGAGTCTCCAGCCTGCACGTGGTCACCTTCCTTAATAAACACCTTGAAAATATGGATAGCAATTTATTACAACTGTCAAAAATAGCCAGAGTCATCTGCATCAACAGCACAGAATGCAATGGTAGTACTATATTCAGTACCTAGTTAAATTATGCCATTCCCGCTTCCATTTTAATGTATTCGCTGACTGACTTTCTGAAGCCTTTATACTACACTCTAAAAACCATGATTCATTCCCAGATCTTCCAGCAATGCATAAAGATTTACTAGGATCGTAAAATCTAATGTAATCTAACTTCAAACATTGTGAGCATGCATGTGAAAATATTATCGTAGTATTGTAGACAGATGGTGCCGCACATGATCTCCTACTCCTGTTCTGCAGAAAGCTACAGGACCTGAGGCATTATGGCAGTTTGTTTTCATCTAAAGTTAAACTGAAACTAACCGCTTAACTTTAACTACCCCAACCCCCCCATCCCGGAAAAACACTATAATCCTGCAGGGTGGAATCATGGCTTGTGAAGGGTGTGCATTAAAGCATGATGATGATCTTGGTAATCTTTCTTCTTCATTATGCATTCTTTAAATATTGGAGTGGGCCTGGGGGGGGGTGGTGGGCCGGCATAGCAGCCATTACATCAGGATTAATCTATCAAGCACATTGTATGTTGCAGTTCAACTTAGAAAGTAATGCTTAGTAAATATGTGATGATTTCTCCTTGAAATGGGCTAGCAATTGGAATCTATTTGAGAGATGTGTCAGGAATCAAGAGTAAACAGGATGGAATGATCCTTAACCTACTCCCAAGTTTCTCTCTTGCAGAATGGTAGCTGTATGGAATGCACTCAACCTGCCATTTTGCTATCTGCTGCTTAAACCCAGGGCCCCCGTTCCCAGACTTCCCCGACTCTCAGATCCTAGGATTCCCTCTCAGGGCTCACAAATCCCTGGACTGCACTTCCCGTGCTCCCTGGCCCGGAGATGTCCCTCTCCAGTGTTCCGAGAAACTCCCGCTCTAATGATTCTCAGACCACCCTCTCAGCCCTCCGAGAGCCTGGGAGCCTCCTTCAAAATAATGCTAGACCGTCAGATCTCAATACTACCAGATTCCAATCCCCCCTTTCTTAACGCGTGTAGGTCCCAGGGCCACCACCAATGCTGATAAGTTAGTGTCCCTGCTAATATTACTTGGCATAACACCTCTGTTCTTATAAAATCACTTATTCACCATGAGCAATGCCATAAGAGATCTGCTAGAATTTTATAAAATAGTAACACTGCATTGGTACGATTAGTTTTTTTATTGTAATCCACAGTACTTATTAAAATCATAAAATAAACCTGAATTAACATAACTTTATATTATTCTTTTACTGATACATAATTAGAAATATATTTTTAAAAGTAAAGTTCATTATTGTGCTGTAAAATGGAGTATCAATTTAGCTCTATCACGAGGCAGCAAAGGACTAGATGTTCCTTTTCTAATCCTGTATTAATTTTTTTTGAAGAAAATTATTCAGCTGGCACGATTTAAACATGCACAATTTCTAAATTGCGGAAGACACCAAATTGGGGGTATAGTTAATACTGAGGAGGACTGCAACAAATTACAAGACGACATTAATAAACTTGCAGAATGGGCATATAATTGGCAAATGAAATTCAACACAGATAAATGTGAGGTATTACATTTTGGTAAGAAAAATAGGGAGGTCACATATTATTTGGAAAATAAGAATCTAAATGGGGTAGAGGATCAAAGGGATCTAGGAGTACAAATACACAAATCACTAAAAGTAGCGACACGGGTTAACAAGGCCATAAAAAAAGCAAACCAAGCACTTGGGTTTATTTCTAGAGGGATAGAATTGAAAAGTAGTGAAGTTATGCTAAACCTGTATCGAACCCTGGTTAGACCACACTTGGAGTACTGTGTGCAATTCTGGTCACCATATTATAAAAAGGATGTGGAGGCATTGGAGAGGGTGCAGAGAAGATTTATAAGGATAATACCAGAAATGCGAGGGTATACCTACCAGGAAAGGATGAACAGGCTGGGTCTCTTTTCTCTTGAAAAGAGAAGGCGGGGTGGGTGGGGGGCGGACCTAATAGAGGTCTTTAAAATCATGAAAGGTTTTGACAGAGTAGATACAGAGTGTTTCCACTTTTGGGGAAGAGCAAAATTAGAGACCATCAATATAAGATAGTCACCAAAAAAATCAAATAGGGAATTCAGAAGAAACTTCTTTACCCAGAGAGTGGTGAGAATGTAGAACTCACTACCACAGGGAGTGGTTGAAGCGAATAGTATAGATGCATTTAAGGGGCGATTAGATAAGCATATGAGGGAGAAGGGAATAGAGGGTTATGATGATAGGGTTAGATGAGGAAAGACAGGAGGAAGCTCGAGTGGAGCATAAACACCGGCATGGACTGGTTGGGCCGAATGGCCTGTTTCTGTGCTGTATATCCTATGTAATCAAGAGCCCCCCACCCCACCGCCCAGGAGGAAGAGCAAGACGACTCCTCAGAGGAGCCTCCAGCCTCCGAGGGCGCAGCATCACCAGACATGAGCGCACCCAGCACCAGCGCAGAGACGCACACCTCGGTGGGTCCCACGCGAGATAGAGTAGTGTTGTCACCGGGTCCGTCACAAGTCACAAGTGAGCAAAAGCAGATGGTGGAGACAGGGGCAGCAGTGGAGACTCCTCGCTGGAGGGTGCAGGACGCTCCCAGCTCTGCTCAGCTGCATGCAGACGCTGAGCCTCGGGGGCCATCCAGAAAGAGGGCAATCCTGGAGGTGCAGGAGAATCGGACAGGTTTTGTGAGCGCGATGTCTGCAAATGTTCAGACAATGGAGGAGTCCATCTCCAACATGAGCACCGGCCTGTCGCAGGTGATGGTGACTGTAGGCTCTTCCAGGGATAGGATGGCCACTTACATGGAGCAGCTAATGCGCCATTCACAGGAGCACATGGTCTCTATGGAGCATAGATGGCAGAGGCTCATAGACCTCCTGTCTAGGTGGGATGTCAGTGTAGAAGTGGGTCCTCATGGCCCCACTGATGTGCAGCAAGGTGCTCTCCAGCTCCTTGCTAGCAGAGAAGTACAGGTGGCCCATGAGAGGGATGACGGCGAGAGGGGAGAGGGAAGTGTGGGCTCCTCTCAAAGCGCTTATACTTCTCCCCCGTTGCCACCCCCAGTCAGGACCCCAGATGGCTCCTTGGATTGCATTGGCAGCGTCTGCTTCTGCACAGTTGCAAGAGGAGCAGACTTTGGCGGGGCCATCACAGGCTTCAAAACCCAGAGGACGTCCGCCAAAAGTGTCTACGCAGTCGCAGCAGGGAAGTGAGCAGGCTGCCTCTACCACTGCTGAAACCACAGGGGTAGCACCTCGTAGAAAGACATGGAAGAGAAAGATGACACACAAGTAGATTCACAAGGGTAGCCACTTGGGTGTTTTAGTCAATGTTAATGGCAAGTTTCCGTTAATGTATTGTCAACCATTAAAATCTTTATTTTCACCACTTTCCCGTCTTGGACAAATTTGTGTGCACCTTTGGAAGTGGCTTAGTGAGTTGCAGTAACTGGTGAGACATAACGGAACCTCCAGCAATGATGGTCAGTGTGAAAGGAATGGTTTGGTTATTGTAGGGATCCTTTATGGTGTTGCTGTGGGGTGGTGCTAACCTGGCACAGCCATATGGGTGTACTGCGTAAAGTTAAGTAAATCTGGACATGATAAGGCCATCCCTGGCCTCCCGGGCAGCAATGTGCTCGGGTGCTGGTGGGATCTGGGCCACAGGTTCCTCCAGCGCCTGCTCCTCCTCCTCATCTTCCAGATGATGCTCCTCCTCCTCTGAAGAAGCTGTGCGCTCAGTGCCTTGCTCCTCAGGCAGCGTTAATCTTCGCTGTTGCGCTATGTTGTGCAGGGCACAGCAGACCACGATGATTCTGGAGACCCTGGCTGGTGCGTACTGAAGGGCTCCTCCAGATCTGTCAAGGTATCTGAAGTGCATTTTGAGCATGCCTATTGTCTGCTCTATGACACATCTGGTGGAAATGTGGCTTTCATTACATCTCACCTCGGCCGCAGTACTTGGCCAACTCAAGGGCATCATGAGCCACGTCTTCAGTGGATAGCCCTCGTCTCCAAGCAGCCAGCTGGAAAGTCTGTTTGGAGTTGTGAAGAGCTGAGGGAGGGTGGACTGGCGAAGGACAAAAGAGTCATGACAGCTGCCAGGGAATTTGGCACACACATGCATGATGTTCTTCCTATGGTTGCAGACCAGCTGCAGATTGAGGGAGTGGAAGCACTTGCGGTTGACAAAGACTCCTGGGTGATGATGGGGTGCCCTGATGGCCACATGTGTGCAGTCGATGACACCCTGCCCCTGTGGGAAGCCAGCCAGAGCGGCAAAGCCGAGCGCCCGCTCAGTAACACTGGCTTCATCAGTGGCAAAGTTGATATAATTGGCTGACTTGTCAAACAGGGCATCGGTGACCTGTGTGATGCATCTGTGCGAGGCCGACTGCGAGATGCCGCAAATGTCTGCTGCAGATCCCTGGAAGGAGCCTGAGGCGAAGAAGTTGAGGGTGCTGGTGACTTTGACAGCCGCTAGTAAGGAGCGTCTACCCGCTCCTCTGGGCTGCAGGTCTTGCTCGAGCAATGTGTAAATGTCTGTGATGACCTGGCGCGATAGCCTGAGCCTCCTTTGGCTCTGCTGCTCAGTCATGTTGAGGAAGCTCATCCTCTGCCTGTATACCCTGTGTTGGGGGTATCGCCTCCAGCGCGGTGCAGCCCTGCGCTGATGTCCTGTGTCCTGTACAGCATCAGGTGGTTGAGGAGAAGGTTGGCGGTGTTGTTGTTGGTGTTGCTGGTGTGCCTGGGCTGCTGGTGTTGGGGCTCATCGTGGTCCGATTCTGAGGACCAAGGTGACAGTATAAACAGCACCCATGTTGATGGAATAGATGGCAGGTCAAGCAGAGATCAGAGGAGCAAGCGGTCAATGGAGTGATAAGGTTGTACCAATGAGGTGAGACTGGATGGCGACTTTGCTGGAAGCACTTGCAGCCTGTAGAAAGCTGGGAATGCAGCCAGCAACAGCTGCCTGTGGAAAGTGATCAGCTGTGAGGTGGGAGGTTTTATAGTACATTTCATGCCGTCATCTAATCAGCTGGAGCACTGGCCACTCAGCTCCCGCCTCAGGCTGACAGACGTGGTACCCGAGCTGCGTGAATCCTGTGGGCAACCAGGGAAATTCAAAAGCTAGGCTGAAAAAGGCTCTTAAGGGTCTGACAACTAACCTGTTAATGATTTGAATTAGGTCGCCTGCCTCTGCCAGTCGAGTCGCTGCCGCACTGGGAAACGCACCCGAGGGAAATGTGCGTGGGGGCGGGAGGACAGCAAGTTCCGGAACCGCTGCAACTTTTTTCAAATTTCCTATCTGACCCGCCTCCAATCGCGCCCGCACGGACTCAAGAAAATTCCGGCCATTATGTATATCTCAATTTCTGGTGAAGTTACACAATACTTGGTAGACCTGCTGATGTAACCAGGACCACCATACTGGCTGCCAAAATACTAGTGGCACTCAGTAGTAATTAAGTGGATGACAGTAATCAGTGAATTTGCTAAAATTTGAAGAATATTTTTTAGATACACCAGATATTTAAGTCATTTTTTTTTTTAAATTGATACAATTTTCTTTTTCATGTTGGCAGGCATTAGAGTACCAGCATTAACAGAAATCCACCCATACTATTCAGATTCAAGTTAAAAAAGAGAAAATCTGTCACTGTCCCTAATTTCTCTTGCAACTTAACAGTAACTAGCCTTATCTTTTAAAGGTTTTTTCCCCCATTGGGTTAAGCGTTTAGATATAATACAAGAACCCAAGTTCAGGGTGACCTTTATGTAATGTGCTGTCACTGGGCATTGGCACAATATCCTTCTGTTGCTACGGTGGCAATTAATAGAACTCTTTACGACATAAAAAGGCCACGTGGGAAAACAGTAATTCAAGAGAAAGGTAAAGGCAAAAATTCCAACTGCTTCTAAACAAATACAATATTGTTGTTAATAAAACTACTGAAATAACACATATTTATCCAATTGTTTATGATCACTAAAGCCTTTTATCTGCATTTTTATGCTGGTTTGTGTCAGTTAGTCTGTGGCTCTTAAGTATTTAGTAGCCAGCACCCCACTAAATGTCAGTATTTTATGTAATACAAGTCTTATAATATAAATGTTATTCCTTAAACCAGAATTAGCAATGTAGACCACAACATTTCTGAAAGTTTTTCAAATTTTGTAATTTTTAATTTGTACTAATTCTTCTTTCTTCCCCATTCCAACCTAATCTCAACAAGAGGCAGGGGTTGAGTAGTACAGCAATAAATATCCCAGCAAATCATCAAACTAATCCATTAGCTAACAACAACTAATATTTGTATAGGACACTTCAATTAATGAAATGTCCCAAGGCATTTTATAGGAAGAGTGGTGAACACTAAACAGGACCAGAATTTTTTTACCATGAAAGCTATTGGACTGCTGTAATAACCCAACTGGCTCACTAATGTCCTTCAGGGAAGGTAACCTGCAAAACCGACTCTGGCCTACACGTGACTCATATTCGCACTATGTGGTTGACTAATGCTCTCTAGGCAACTAGGGATGGGGAACAAATGCAGCCTTGCCAGTACCACCCAAATCCTGATGACAAATATATTAAAAAAGAGTAAGGGTGAAGTTATGGAAGGTAACTAAAGTCAAGATCAAAGAAATTGTTTTTGAGGAAAGTTTTAAAGATGGTGAGAGAGCTAGCACAACAAGAGATATAAGAGAATAATCAAAGCTTTGTGTGAAAGGGCAACATATCCACGCTCCCAAAGTTCACTCAACTAAAATTGACAGATTCGTTCCCTACAAAGCAGGAGAGTGCTAAGGTCACTCGATAGTGGGCTTCAATCCTGGGACTTGCATATAATCCATAACTCTGATCAAATTAAAAATGGTGTAGAAAAGCAGTTCTTTCTTTACTTTCCCTGCGTTCGCAACCTTGGTGTCATATTTGACCCTGAGATGAGCTTCCGACCACATATCTGCACCATCACGAAGACCGCCTACTTCCACCTCCATAACATCGCCCTATTCCGCCCCGCCTCAGCTCATCTACTGCTGAAACCCTCATCCATGCCTTTGTTACCTGTAGACTTGATTATTCCAACGCACTCCTCGCCACCCTCCGTAAACTTAAGCTCATCCAAAATTCTGCTGCCCATATCCTAACTCGTACCAAGTCCCATTCACCCATCATCCCTGTGCTCGCTGACCTTCATTGGCTCCCAGTTGAGCAATGCCTCGATTTTAAGATTCTCATCCTTGTTTTCAAATCCCTCCCTGGCCTTGCCCCTCCCTATCTCTGTAGCCTCCTCCAGCCCTACAATCGCTCCTCCAATTCTGGCCTCTTGAGCATCCCCAATTTTAATCGCTCCACCATTGGAGGCTGTGCGTTCAGCTGCCGAGACCCTAAGCTCTGGAATTCCCTCCATAAACCTCTCCGCCTCTCTTTCCTCCTTTAAGACGCTCCTTAAAACCTACCTCTTTGACCAAGCCCACCACCTCCTTACGTGGCCTGGTGTCAAATTTAGTCTGATAATGCTCATGTGAAGCACCTTGGGACGTTCTACTACATGAAAGGCGCTACATAAATGCAAGTTGTTGATATTGTTATATCTTGCGTCTCCTGAATGCGCCAACTCATAATGGGGATTAGTTTAACGGGAGCCCTCAGATCTGTCATCTAAGTGGTCATTCTTTATCTCCAAGCCTAAGAAATAAATTTTCTCAGGCTGTTCACTGTGGAGGGCATCACAGGTGATCCTAATCCTGTTCTCACTCAATGTCTATGCACGTGTACCTTCCTGAACAGTCACTGGATAGTAATCTGGTCTTTCTCATCAAGTGGCATCGAGAGAACATATTAAGAATCATTGATTCAAAATCAAAATGTTACCTTTTCAATAGTTCCAGTCATTGGTGCCACTGCTCCTCCGCGAGATCCAGAGGCATCAGTTCCCACCAAATACTTTGGCACAGGGCTATTAACTTGCACAGCACCTTCCTAAAATAAAGATCAAACATTTGTTACATGGTCATATTTAGAATGATGAATTGCATTGCTTGTACCTAATACAGGAATGAAACTTACCATTGAGAGCAGGTGAATGCTGTTGTCCGTGATAACTAGTTTAGGTTTGGAAGCCAACCCATTGACTGAACACTTCAGGTATGTAGTATCTCCCTCTGTATTCAGTTCTCCAAATACATGGAATACCTGTCCATCAATCTGAAGTAGAATCAAAACTTTAAATATAAATCTAGGCTCTGAATTTCCTCCGAATTAGACCGATACACCAACTACAACTATTGTAGTAATTATACTGAATTAACATAGTGCAACAACATATTTATCTGGAATACCAAGATTACCCTAGAATGCTCATTCTCTCTCATATTTTGATGGTGAAAGGATAGGCAGAAGCCATTCAACTGAGGCAAACATAGGGTTATGAGGAGAGTGCAGAACAGTGGAATTAGTTTTGGATTGTTCTAGCAAAGAGCCATCAAGATATGATGGGCCAAATAGCATCCTTCTGTGATATATGGTTCTATGGCTGCTGCTGCACCTCACACGGCATGATTTATCAGATTTACCCTATCCATCTAAAATCATAAAATAAAGTACAAAAATCATCCTATTTTGTTGCTCACAGCCATCAATTTTTGATTTTTAAAGGAAGGTTAATACATGTGTCTGTCAGATTTAGCATCTAACAGCAGAATAGTTATGTTAGACTGTTGCCAGTGTCCTTAATATAGCATTGATTTTCTTCAGGTATACATACGTCATAGATCTTACTCTAGTTACATAGTAAACAATTTTAACAAAAAAAAAATCAGAATCCATTGCAATTTTAAAATTATTTATTTTAAATTGCATTTGGTACACGTGACTAACTAATAAACTGTTTGGAGAGGAGATATAACTTAAGTTTTCTTGATTTGCCTAAAACATGATACCAGTTAACTTTTGTTGCAAGAATTAGTATCAATTCTACAAGAAAATAAAAATGATCAATACAAAAAGAATTAAAGAAAACAGCAGAAAAATAATTGACTCTATTCTTTGAATAATTATCATG
This sequence comes from Squalus acanthias, assembly GCA_030390025.1. Taxonomy (NCBI): domain Eukaryota; kingdom Metazoa; phylum Chordata; class Chondrichthyes; order Squaliformes; family Squalidae; genus Squalus; species Squalus acanthias. The sequence continues at coordinate 33,166,350 of CM059429.1, forward strand.
CAATAAACTATAGATAAAACATCTTGGGAAACTACTTATGATGTTTCACTGGGTAAATGCACACCTGCTGTGGCACTAAGCTATATAAAGCCGGAAGATCCCAGGTCCACTCTTTGTTTGCACTGTATTAGCTGATCTCAGTTACGTGTCGGTGGGGATATACAACTGGCCTCAATAGGAAGTCCACGTGTGGATGCCAGATGAGTGCATGACTGGGTATGGCTCTAATGGCAGGACAGAAGTGTCTGCCAATGCTCGCTGTCCAAGTACACACATAAACATAAGCTATGTGGATGAGGTACCAGATGTCACCACTAGCCCTGAAACTGCACCCCATCATCAGTCAACACGGTGGCATAGTGGTTAGCACTGTTGCCTCACAGCGCCAGGGACCCGGGTTCGAATCCGGCCTCGGGTGACTGTCTGTGTGGAGTTTGCACATTCTCCCCGTGTCTGCATGGGTTTCCTCCAGGTGCTCCGGTTTCCTCCTACAGTCCAAAGATGTGCGGGTTAGGTTGATTTGGCTATGATAAATTGACCCTTAGTGTTAGGGGGATTAAATACGTGGGGTTACGGGGATAGGGTGGGATATGTGTCGGTGCAGGCTCGATGGGCCGAAATGGCCTCTATCTGCACTGTGGGGATTCTGTGAGCATCTCCAGTATGGGAAGACAAAGGGGAGAAAACCATAAGATAAGAAATACACACAATTAAAAAAATAAAAATGGTATGGATAACTGCAAAGAGAAAGATGTATTTGAATCTTCCACAGGTACCTACTATCTATACACAAGAAAAACAAAATCTGTGTTTAACTTAATATATTTTTAAAAATTCTGATTATAAGCTTACCTGAACACTATAAGTCCCATCATAGTTATATGTAACATCAATATTCACCTCTTATTTTTTTTTGGGGGGGGGGAGGAGGGAGAAAGAGGGAAGAAACAAACACAAGTATTATATACTGCAGTGTTAATGCAACTTAAAATGACATGTTTTGAACTAATACACATGGAGGCAGAGATTTTTTTTCTAGTAAAGTGCTACACTTTTAGGTTCTGCTTTCCTGTTTGCAGTAGGGCATTTTGATTATGACTTTTGAGGTGTGCACTTCATCTTCTTCCTGAAGATTCTGCTGTGAAGAGCGAGACGCTTTTCACACCAGGTCTTTGTGTAATGGAACAATTTAAAAGTTATACGTTGGTTTTTGCATTTGTTTTATCAGCTTAGTAATATTTAAGATATAATTGACTTTAAAAAAATGAAACATAAACTTTCAGTGTGTGAGTGTGCACTTATTGTTAAGAAACACGCTATGTCCTGTGGTCATGGAACACTTCCTCCCATCTCGCTTCCTGTAAGGACTCTATTCCATTCCCCCGGTTTCAGAGTCGCATCTGCTCTGACGATGCCACCTTGCATACCGGTGCTTCCAACAGGTCTTCCTTTTTCCTCAACCTAGGATTCCCCTCCACCGTGGTTGACAGGGCCTTCGACCGTGTTCGTTTCATATCCTGCACTTCTGCTCTCACCCCCTCCCCTCCCTTCCCTCCCAGAACCACAACAGGGTTCTCCTTGTCCTCACCTTCCACCCCACCACCCTCAACATTCAACGGATCATCCTCCGCCATTTCCACCATCTCCAGCGTGATCCCACCACCAAACACATCTTCCCCTCCGCCCCCCCTTTCAGCAATCCGATGGGACCGGTCCCTCCACGAGACCCTGGTCCACTCCTCAATCACTCTCAATACCCCCTCCCCTTCCCAGGGCACCTTCCCGTGCAAGTGCAGGAGATGCAACACCTGTCCTTTTACCTCCTCCCTTCCCACCGTCCAGGGCCCCAAACATTCCTTCCAGGTGAAACAGCGATTTAGTTGTACTTCCTTCAATTTAGTATACTGTATTTGCTGCTCACATTGGGGAGACCAAACGCAGATTGGGTGACCGCTTTGCAGAACTTCTCCATTCAGTCCGCAAGCGTGACCCTGAGCATTCGGTCGCCTGTCATTTTAATTCTCCGCCCCACTCCGACCTTTCAGCTCATGACTCTACGGCTCACCCTAGCCCGGAACCAGTGCGCTACGGTCATCAGTGCGTACGCCCCAACACTGGAAGCCACAGGCGAGACCAAAGAGGAATTCTACTCAAGCCTCGAACAATCCCTGTCCCGAGTCCAAACGGGCGACAAGCTGATCCTCCTTGGCGACTTTAACGACAGAGTTGGAAAGGACCCAGCGGAGGTGTGATCGGCAGAGAGGGGGTAGGGAAAGCCAACCCCAACGGTACCCTCCTCCTGATGAAATGCTTAGAATATGGCCTTGTCATAACCAACACCTTGTTCCATCATAGAGACAAGTACAAGGCTTCATGGCAGCACCCTTGCTCCAAGCACTGGCATCTGCTGGACTACGTCCTCGTCCGAGCGAGGGACCGCAAGGATGTCCGCATCACCCGCGCCATGACAGGAGCCGACGACTGCTGGACAGAGCACCGCCTAATCCGCGCTGTCATCTCCATCAACGTAGCCCCAAAACAGCGGCAGCAACAGAAGCAATGCCGCAGGAAAATCAACGCTGGAGCACTCAAAGACCCTGCTAAGAAAGCCCTATTCAGCCTGTGCCTCGCAACCAACCTGACGACTCCCAGTGATTCAGAGACACAGTGTCCACAGCGCCTGGTCTGCACTCAAGGCCTCCATAATAAGTATCTGTGAAGAGACGCTCGGTCACTCGACCAGGAAACACCAAGACTGGTTCGACGAGAACGACCAGGAGATAATAAGCCGCAAGCGCAAGGCATTCCTGATCTGGAAACAGCAACAGAACTCAAGAGCAAGAAAGCAGTTCTATTGACGCCTGAAGGCCGAGATCCAACAAAAAACTCGCGGCCTAAAGAACAGATGGTGGGTGGAGAAAGCGCAGGAGATCCAGCAGCTAGCCGACAACCACGACATGCGTGGATTCTTTACCGCAGTCAAGACCACCTACGGCCCAAGCACCCAAGGTCCTACCCCTCTGCAAGCCAAGAACAGAGAGGTACTCATCAAGGACAGAGAGGCGGTCAGTACCCGCTGGAAGGAGCACTTCGAAGATCTCCTTAACCGAGACTCTGTCTTTGACGCGAGTGTCCTCAACTCCATCCCGCAGCATGCTACCTGCCACCACCTCAGCACAACCCCAGCCCGGCATGAGGTTGAAAAGGCCATTCGACAACTGAAGAACAACAAGGCCTCAGGAGCAGATGGAATCCCCGCCAAGGCGCTAAAACATGGCGGAGAAGCACTATTGGCACGAATACATGAACTAATTTCTCTTATTTGGAAGGAGGAGAGCATGCCAGGCGATCACAGAAACGCCGTAATCGTGACCATCTTCAAGAAAGGTGACAAGTCCGATTGCGGTATTTACAGAGGAGTCTCCCTGCTGTCTGCCACAGGGAAAGTCATCGTAAGAATCCTCCTCAATCGCCTTCTCCCAGTGGCTGAAGAGCTCCTCCCAGAGTCGCAATGCAATTCCGCCCACTAAGGGGCACAATAGACATGATCTTCACCGCGCGTCAACTACAAGAGACGTGCAGGGAACAGCACCAACCGCTTTACATGGCCTTCTTTGACCTCACAAAGGCCTTCGACACAGTCAACCGTGAGGGATTATGGAGTGTCCTCCTCAAATTCGGCTGCCCTCAAAAATTTGTCACCATCCTCCGCCTGCTTCACGACGACATGCAAGCCGTGATCCTGACCAACGGATCCACCACAGACCCAATTCACGTACGGACCAGGGTCAAGCAAGGCTGTCTCATCGCACCAACGCTCTTCTCGATCTTCCTGGCTGCAATGCTCCATCTCACCCTCAGTAAGCTCCCCGCTGGAGTGGAGCTAATCTACGGAACAACCGGGGAAACTGTTCAACCTCCGTCGCTTTCAGTCCAGATCCAAGGTCATCCCATCCTCTGTCATCGAATTACAGTATGCAGATGACGCTTGCGTCTGCGCACACTCTGAGGTTGAAATCCAAACCATTGTCAACACCTTCACCAAAGCGTATGAGAGCATGGGCCTTACACTAAACATCCGTAAGACAAAGGTCCTTTACCAACCTAACCCCGCCACACAGTACTGCTCCCCGATTATCAAAATCCATGACGAGGCCTTGGACAATGTGGACCACTTTCCATACCTCGGGAGCCTACTGTCAACAAGGGCAGACGTCGATGACGAAGTCCAACACTGCCTTCAGTGTGCCAGTGCAGCCTTCAGTCGCCTGAGGAAGAGAGTGTTTGAAGACCAGGACCTCAAACCCAGCACCAAGCTCATGGTCTACAGAGCAGTAGTGATACCCGCCCTGCTGTATGCTTCAGAGACATGGACCATGTACAGCAGGCACCGCAAAGCACTGGAGAGGTACCACCAACGCTGCCTCCGCAAGATCCTGCAAATCCATTGGCAGGATAGGCGCACCAACATCGGTGTTCTCGCTCAGGAAACATCCCCAGCATCGAAGCTTTGACCACGCTCAATCAGCTCCGATGGACGGGCCACATCGTCCACATGCCCGATATGAAACTCCCAAAACAAGCGCTCTACTCGGAGCTCCGACATGGCAAGAGAGCCCCAGGTGGGCAGAGGAAACGCTTCAAGGACACCCACAAAGCCTCCTTGAAAAAGTGCAACATCCCCACCGACACCTGGGAATCCCTGGCCCAAGACTGCACAAAGTGGAGGAGAAGCATCTGGGAAGGCGCCGAACACCTCGAGTCTCTTCGCCGGGAGCAAGCGGAAGCCAAGCGCAAACAGCGGAAGGAGCACACGTCAACCCAAGCACCCCACCCACCCGCCCCTTCAACTACCGTTTGCCCCACCTGTGACAGAGACTGTAGGTCCCGCATTGGACTCATCAGTCACCTGAGAACTCATTTTTAGTGTGGAAGCAAGTCATCCTCGGTTCCAAGGGACCACCTAAGAAGAGAAGATGTACTTCCTTCAATTTAGTATACTGTATTTGCTGCTCACGATGTGGTCTCCTCTACATTGGGGAGACCAAACGCAGATTGGGTGACCGCTTTGCAGAACTTCTCCATTCAGTCTACAAGCGTGACCCTGAGCTTCCGGTCGCCTGTCATTTTAATTCTCCGCCACACTCCCACTCTGACCTTTCAGCTCATCCACTGCTGAAACCCTCAGCCATGCCTTTGTTACCTCTAAACTTGACTATTCCAACACACTCCTGGCTGGCTTCCCACATTCCACCCTACGTAAACTTGAGGTCATCCAAAACTCGTTGCCCGTGTCCTAACTCGCACCAAGTCCTGTTTGCCCATCACCCCTGTGCTCGCTGACCTACATTAGCTCCCGGTTAAGCAGCGCCTCGATTTCAAAATTCTCATCCTTGTTTTCAAATCCCTCCATGGCCTCGCCCCTTCCCATCTCTGTAATCTCCTTCAGCCCCACAACCACAATCCCCCCCACCCCCGAGATATCTGCACTCCTCTAATTCTGCCCTCTTGAGGATCCCGGATTATAATCGCTCAACCTTTGGTGGCTAAGCCTTCTGTTGCCTAGGCCCTAAGCTCTGGAATTCCCTGCCTAAACCTGTCCGCCACGCTACCTCTCCTCTCTATCCTCCTTTAAGACGCTCCTTAAAACCTACCTCTTGGACCAAGCTTTTGGTCATCTGCCCTAATTTATCCTTATGTGGATCGGTGTCAAATTTTTTGTCTTAAAATACTCCTGTGCAGCGCCTTGGGACATTTTACTACATTAAAGGCGCTATGTAAATACAAGTTGTTGTTGTTCTGTCCTCAGCCTCCTACACTGTTCCAATGAAGCTCAAGGAACAGCACCTCATCTTTCTATTAGGCATTTTACAGCCTTCCAGACTGAATGAGTTCAACAATTTCAGATCATAACCTCGGACCCCATTTTTTCAGACTGCATCAGTTGCTGATGATTCTGATATTCCCATTTACACCTTCTCTAGACCCATCTTTTGTTTCTTTACTTGTTCCATTACCATCTCCTTTCACCTTGCACCATCATCCATTTTGTCATTTAATCGCTCCTGCCTTCCACCCTATCAGAGTTTCCCTTTGGTTTGCAATGCAATGAAGGTTCACTAGATTGATTCCTGCGATGAGAGGGTTGTCCTATGAGGAGAGATGGAGTAGATTGGGTGTATACTCTCTGGAATTTAGAAGAATGAGAGGTGATCTCATTGAAACATACAAGATTCTGAGGGGGATTGACAGGGTAGATGCTGAGAGGTTGTTTCCCCTGGCTGGGGAGTCTAGAGCTAGGGGGCATAGTCTCAGGATAAGGGGTTGGCCATTTAAGACTGAGATGAGGAGGAATTTCTCCACTCAAAGATTGTGAATCTTTGGAATTCTCTACCCCAAAGGGCTGTGGATGCTGAATCGTTGAGTACATTCAAGGCTGAGATAGATAGACTTTTGGACTCTAAGGGAATCAAGGGATATGGAGATTGGGCTGGAAAGTGGAGTTGAGGTCGAAGATCAGCCATGATCTTATTGAATGGCGGAGCAGGCTCGAGGGGCCATATGGCCTACTCCTGCTCCTAATTCTTATGTTCTTTCCTCCCCTCCCCCCTTTCCCTGCCTCTGTACTTGCTTAAAACCTGTTACTTCTCTAACCTTTTCCAGTTCTGATGAAAGGTCATTGGCCTGAAACGTTAATTCTGTTTCTCTCTCCACAGATGCTGCCTGCCCTGCTGAGTATTTCCAGGATTTTCTGTTTTTATTGTCCTGTGGTCATATATCTTATATTTTGTAAAAAGGTTGCTGGCTCTTTTTCTGGGTGTTTTGTATGTTCTCCGACTGTGTGGCATACTTTGCTGCTCTGTACAGCATTCCAGATATTAGGGCAAAAGCAAACGAAATACTGTCACATTACATTGCTTTGTGGTACCATGCATTCAAAATGGAGCATAGTTGTGCACGCCAGTTTTTTGTTGGCTACACATGCACTTAGTTAATCTTTTGCAAATAGTCACTAAATCAGGTTACCAATTATTTCTTCTAAATTTGGTGCTGTACCTTTCCTTATTTCAACTGTTAGTTTCTGCTGTGAATTCTACAATTAATGCTATTATGGATGGGCAGTGATTCAGTTTAAAAAGTCTGTCTTATGAATGAGAAAGGTTTGTCGTCTATACCATTAAAGCCATTGAAGACAGCTTTTCTTTAAAAAAAAAGAGTTGTCTCCACTTCTAAAATGGGTACTGGGAAGAGGGAGGCAGAAGGTTGTAAGCAAATGACTTCAAACTTCAAAAAAGTAAGAAAGGGTTAGAATAGTCACAGAATAAAATTAAAGTTAATATTTCAAAAATGCATGGAGAGACTCGGCGAAAGATGGCTGGGAAAGTGCAGGTAGTGTTTAATTTTTATAATGTGAAATTGTGTTTTAAGTGTTATTACCTTAGGATTAATTCTGTAGCAATAAAGCTTTATTACTGTAAATTACTACAGTATTTTATTACTTCTGTCTATCACTAGGGAGCAGAACCATTTGAAAATTACCAGCAAAAGCAACAATTCAAGAGCTAAGAGTAAATAAACTATGCCTCACAGTTGTGCTGTCTATATACTGTAGTACTTACTATTCTGTCCATCAAGCAATACAAGATTTCTGCTGTATAGAATATTTAACCTTCTCCCACTACTGTTTGCAAATGGAGAAAATGGATCTGAAAAATAATTCAGAAAAAATATCATATATAAGAACACGAGTGTTTTTAGTATGTTAGTGTATAGGTAGATTACAAGGAGTTCTTACCATGTGAAAGTGCTTTGAAAGTGCTTGTCTGAATCCTTTCATGCAGTATTAGAGCAAGTGCTGCCTGACATAGGACCTCTTTACTAGTCGCTTCCTTTGCTGGGAACAGTCCATCATAGTGCTGAGGGATAAAATTTGTGTGCACATTTCCAGCCTCAAATTCAGGATGAGCAGCCAGGTTGAGCAAGAAATCTATGTTGGTGTTTAAGCCTACAATCTGTCACAACACAGAAGCAATCAGCATTATATGGACTTCTGCATCCAGAACCTCCAATTTGTCATTCATATATTAATGGGGAAAGGTGAATGACCAAGTTCTCAGATGAGTTTCTCTCTGATCAAAACTAACAGCAATGATATTTTTGATCAAACAGAACTAGTTTACATGAATAAAAGCCATATTTTTGTAGATCCTACTTCTAGTTTTAAAATATGAATTAAAAAAAACCAGAAAAAGGAGAACATAAAAGGACTAATTCCTTAATAATGCTGTTGACATTGAATAGATTAGGCCTATACTCTTTGGAATTTAGAAGAATGAAAGGAGATCTCTTTGAAACATATAAGGTTCTGAGGGGGATTGACAGGGTAGATGCTGAGAGATAGTTTCCCCTGGCTGGAGAGTCCAGAACTAGGGGGCATAGTCTCAGGATAAGGGGTCGGCCTTTTAAGACTGAGACGAGGAGGAACTTCTTCACTCAGAGGGTTGTGAATCTTTGGAATCTCTGCCCCAAAGGGCTGTGGATGCTCAGTCATTGAGTATATTCAAGGTTGAGATAGATAGATTTTTGGACTCTAGAGGTATCCAGGGATATGGGGATAGGGCAGGAAAGTGGTGTTGAGGTCATAGATCAGCCATGATCTTATTGAACGGCGGAGCAGACTCGAGGGGCCGTATAGGCCTACTCCTGCTCCTAATTCTTATGTTCTTATAAAGAGGTCAAGTGACATTCTTCCAACTTCTACGTCTGTTCCAAGAAAGACACAAGAAGGTATCACAACTTTTGTACTGATTGTTCAGATTACATGTTATCATAGCAAGGCCAGCACAAGGTGCAAACATTCAGATACAAGGCAACACGAATAACAGAAACAAAGGGAGACAGTGCTTTGATCTGTACAGTAAGATATTAATCTGCAAAGCTTAAGGTCAGTCTCAACCTATTTGAGTCCATCAAGATTTGCATTAGATGGTTTGTTTGTTTTTATTTATATTTAAGTCAAATCCAAATGAGATCTAGAAAATCCACGTTCGGGGTTGGTCTGGATCCTCTCCTGTAGTACAGGTGAAAATTGAGAGAGGGCGGTGGGGAAGAATGTTACAGAAAACTAAAAAAATCTTTGCACACTTATTCACTTTGATTATAAAAATATATATCTATAGCTATTTACCCATTTTCTGTTATTTGTTAAATCCAATAGGTACACAGGCTCAGTATTAGTACACTTTTCCATACGGGAACAAGCAACATAGTAGCCAATATGGAATTTCACATTTTATTGTCTTTTTAGCTTTTTCCCACTCTGTATCTATTACAGCCTCCCTTCCTCCTAGTTCAGTTATTCCATCAGTTTTGAAAAACTTTCTTTCCATTTCTATTTATGAGTTCCCAGTCTCCCCACCAGTCCACTTTCTCAGCATCTAATACGCTTATATACACTTTCCCAAATAAACACTTCCTCCTAAGACTGTCTAATCGGCATCAATGGTTCCACTTACACAAAAGCATTTTTGCTTAAATCGATCAAGTAAAGATCCTCCAGCTGAATAATATGAATATCCCACTAGTTGTCAACTCATCAGATGCTCTCTAATTTTCTAATGGCAAACTGTCAGTAATAACACACTATACAAATCATGCTGATTTGGAATTATCAAACTGGCAACTACTCTACAATACATTCCTGAAGCCACAAAAAGTAGTCAACTTTGTATTTTGTAATATTAGTAGGTCTTTGTTCTTTATGAAATTCTACAACTGTGAAGAACAGACTGATTTTGCAAAGAATGTAGAACAGCACCAGTATGTACATCAGTAAAAAAGTGAATGTACTGTATATGAACATTTTTTTGGGTCACGATTCATTCATTTAAATTTTTTTTACCACGATTTAATAGTCAGACGCATTAGAAAAGTTAAATAATAAATCAAGTCTATATCACAGGGTAGAATTTAGCAAATTAGGCACAAGTTCAAGAAACTTGGGAAACAAACTAGTTACTAGCACACTGGTCTCTCTTTAATACCTTCATGTAATAAGGAAAAATGTGTGGTTGCCAAAATCTGCTTCACATTGGCCCTAATCATTCTTTGGAATATTGTTCTGTACTTTCTGGTAATATAGACTGGCACACTTCAGGGATCATACCCTACCATGAGTTGCTGCTATCGAGCAAGGAGGAGGGAAAAAGTTGTAACTAATTGGTAATAAATGACGACAAAGAGATGCAATTTATCTGGGTTTTGTTTTGTGCTAAAGTTATTCCTATTCCTACTTTTAAAACCCCAAAGTGAACAAATGAGTTTGTATTTTTGGCTCCTCACAGCAGATTACCGTCCCTAAGTAGAGGTGTACTAAATTGTACCAATAACTATGTAGCCTTCATACAACCTTTTTGATGTTTCTTCAGCACTGATTGATCATACAATGCCAAATCCAGTTTTTAAAAACATGAACCGTCTGAATACTTACACTGTACTGACGCAAGCAATATTTTAATCTATTTAGTGCCGCTGTGCGGTCGTCTCCCCAAACCACCAGCTTAGCAATCATTGGGTCATAATGCACAGAGACTTCATCACCTGAAAAAAAATGATGCAAAGATATGAATATCTACTTTGAGAAAAAAAAAGTTATTTAAAATGAACTTAAAAGGTTCTATTATCTGGCATAACTCCAATACCTTGCCTGACTCCAGTCTCAATTCTTGTAAAAGCATCTGGTACTGGTGTTGACAGATGCAGCAAAGGCCCTGCTCCTGGCATAAAGTTATTACTTGGGTCTTCTGCATAAATTCTTGCTTCAAATGCATGGCCTTTGACCGAGAGTTCTTCCTGTGTCATAGGAAGCTTCTCTCCAGCAGCAACCTGAAGTTTAAAGAAAAAAACATCAATTTATTTTCATTCCATAGGCAGGATTAGCAATTTCAGTACTCAGAGGATTCCCATTTCATACACATAAAACACCTGGCAGCATACAGTGCTTCTGTACGCACACATTAAAGATGCACCGTGTCCCCACAGAATTAATTCCTTACTATGTTTTCTTTCACTCAACATTCCTTCAAGGGTACAGTAGTGTAATGGCTATAGTACTAACTAGCAATCTAGAGGTCATGGGTTCAAATCAATGGCAAGTTGTGAAACTCAATTGAATAAATGTGGTAACTTGTGAAAACCGCAATTTCATCATTAAAAATCCAACTGCTTCACTAATGCCCTGCAGGGAAGGGAACCGGTCACCCTTACCTGGTCTGACCCACAGGTGACTCCAATCCCACACCATGTGAATGCTTCTGAAGTAGCCCAGCAAACTACCCAGTTGTAAAAACAATTGTTATGAAGAAGGGTCACCCTCACCTTCCCTGGCAACTACACATCCCAAGAACAAATAATAATTTAAAAAAACTCAAGAGACTGCCAGAGCTCTCACTAGTGCAAGGCAAGCAACTGTCACTAGCGAACATCCCTCGTTCCTACATACGGTATCTTAAATTAATTTCAGTACAAAATTTTAGCATATGCCCAAGATCTTTTCCCCAAGATCCAAGCCTCTCAAATTCAATTTCTGCTCTAAATTAGATTTAGTTAACTAAATTCGATAGTGCATCTAAAAGTGAAAATTCAAATCAGCGACATTGAGTACAACACAAAGGGCACAAGTTTTATCCCAGAGTAGGGAGATGTCTTGAGCAGTGTGATAATCCCATTTCTGTAGTATTCCTGACTTGTATTCTATTTACACCACTGTTACAAGGTGGGATACCTATAACGTTATTTTACATTTATTTAATAGTCACCTTTAAAGTGGGCTGGAACAATTAAACACTGATGGTCTTTTGGCTGTTTTATGGTATACAGAACTTGCTACTTCACAATTTATTACACAATGTAAAATAATTACATAGTTTACATCCATACACATGGGAATTTTATTTGTTACACAGTTAAAAATATTTTTATTTGGAACAGATGCAAAACTGCATAGCAGTTAGAAAATGTAACACTAGACACGTGAACATGAGATGTCATCACGGCCCTTCCAGTGATCTGGATTGTAATGCTTTGTGATGAAGGGATTGGTGTGAAAGCGGCAAGAAAAAAGTTTATTTTGCAGCAATCTGCATTGGATGCATTTCCTTATCAGCTACTGTGACACACTTTACTGAAATGGCTCCTGGAGAAATGCGTATGTTACGACTTGTTACAGCACACGCACGCAGTTTCCTTACTTAGCTCTTACATTTTTTTTCTTTCAAGTCCAGCTCTTCAAGGTGTCGTGACGTCTTTGAGCACTTGATACCACCATGCCCACAGCTGATTAAAACGTTATAAAGAATCTTGCATCACACTATACTGAAAGGACAATACCCTTTAACTACAAAGCAATAGAGTGAAATTGGAAACCTTCAGATATTTTAGAACATGTCCAGGCAGATTAACGTAGTTGTGGTTTGAGGCCAAAACATTTAACTACTATTTCCCTCAGCTTTACTGTAGTCTTGACCTACACGCTTAAGCCTAATAGAATGTAAACCATGGGAAACAACTGTTATCACCCACCCGAAGCTGCCATTCAACAAGATCAGTTTCTGTTATCATCTCAGTGACCGGGTGCTCCACCTGCAGTCTCGTGTTCATTTCCATGAAATAGAAATTATGCTGAGAATCCATGATAAATTCCACCGTCCCTGAAAACCAAAACAATGTTTAGACTGCAAATTTGGAGCTTTTCAATACAACTCACTATTTGATTTTGGCCACTGTTTACACTTACAGTATAGAGTCATGACAAACAGGTGTGTAGCTTTAATTAAGCAAATTATTCATCATTATAGTCAGTAGAATATTTCCTAAAACAATTCATCTGCAACATGCAAAATGACATTGCATTTTTATTTTATTTAGATTCACATTCACATGAAGACAGCAGTAATCTATATTTTCCACAAGTACAACAATGTCTGTAGAAATGATCGCAGTAAACAGAATAACTGTTGTAAAACAAGGCTAGGAAAATAGTCATATTGAAGGAAATATTACTGAGAAAGTCAGTTAAAAGATAAATTTTTTTTTAAAAGAGAGACACTTGTGGAATAAATTAGCTAATTATTTAAAGAATGCAATACAAATACAGCTATAAAATACAATTTAAAGCTGTAATTCAAAGGTATGGGCATGTTATATTCAAGAAGAAACTGAAAAAATAAGGCTTGCAATTGGTTCAAATCACACTAATGATAAGGAGCAGATGCATCCAAGAGTATCTCTATGGCTAATATCGCCCTAGGTCGTCCATTACATTGATGAAATCAACGAATGCAGATCTACATGGAGGAACCTATGAATGGGATTATTTGGAAAACAAATTAAACAAAAATTTTATCTGACTGGCACTCATCTGATGTACTTGCCCATTTAGTTATATTCCCCTTTAAGTAAAAGGAAATCTCCCTAATTGTGAGGCGTTGTTAAATATGTGCAGCAGACCCAAGTCAAAATGTTTTTGTTGGGAACTATCCAAAAAGTGTGAGGCAGTGAGAGCATTTGGCATGATTTCACAATTACTCAGGACGTAATGTTTATGGCATCCTATCAGGGGGTGCAGTACATGAAGTGACACAGCAAGTAGCTACTACACAAATCTCATCAAAACATATGGTATACTTCGAATAAAATTATATGGATCATGAGGCTATAAACTAAAATAAATTGGCTCAATTGATATCAAATACATTTCACAGGTCACATTTTTGTCGACAATGGACAATTTCAGTTTCCATTTAATGCAAACTTGACTGTGAAGCCAGTGGTAGCAAGGTCACCATGTTCATATATTGAGACTGCAGAAAAAGTTTCAATTTTCAGTACTATTACTGAAACAGGGAGGGAAGGGTTCAGGGAAGAGATAGGAGATAGATTTTGAACTTCTTCAAAGTTCCAGGGAACAAGTAATTTATGCATTTCCGCATTCTAAAAAGCAGCATAAATTCACCACCAGAAGTAGTTTACTTCTGTTCTAATTAACAATTAGCATTGATAAACAGGTAAAACCTTTCAAACCTACAAGAGTCCATTCATTTTACAAGCTTTGAAAAATGATCATTCTTATAAATGACCCGTGTAGACTACCATTCTGATTCTCGTTTGCTGCTGACCGATTTCTTACATGCACAGGAAGAATTACAAAAGTGGAAACAATGTACATTATAAAATATTTTCACTGCAATTAAATGCATTATACTGATGGGACTTCCTATTAACTTAAAAAAAAAATTGAGAAATCAAGGCAAGCTCAGGCCACCGTGCACAACACTATGTACTAAATTCTGAAACGAGTAAGAGTAAAGGAGAAAATGAAATACATTAGGAATTGGTGCTTACATGATGTCAACCGCGGAGCTTTAAAAAGCCTGATGATTCTAAAAGAAAGGAAAGGCTGAGGGAAGTAAGGATTCCACAGTTTTGAGATCTTGGGAAAGAATGGTCTGGATTTTCCGGGGCCTATGACGGCGTATGCGTACGCGACCGGAAGTGCCCCTGCAAGTTCCGGGTTTGCGCGTGCAATGTGCGTGCGCGAAAACCCAGAACTTGCGATGTCAAGTTTCAGCTCGACAGATCCACCGCATTCCCGGGAAATGGACATTTGCTGGTGGAGAGTTGGGCTATTTGCCCAACTACTGCCCAGCGAATGCCGTGAAACTCTTACTCCTGGTAAAAGCAGGTGTCAGGCCTTCTTTTACCAGTGTAAGAGTTTAAATAAGTATTAAAATAATTCTTTTTAAATTATTTAAACATAAAGGGCTAAAAAATGAGTAGCGCCTCATTTGGGGCGTTAACTTCGCTGGGGCACTACTTTTAGCGCCACCCACACCGGAACTTGAGTGGTTGCGCCCCAAGAGGGAAGCGGTGCACTACTGGGCTGCGGCACGTCACGCCGTGGTATTGCAGGACTTCCCTTCTTAAAGGGGAGGGGCCTTGCGCAGCGCGACCCCGGGCCCAGGTGGGCCCTCGGGGATCAGGAGTGCCGACAAAAGAGCCCGGTACTCAAGAGAAGTGCCGGGCTCTTGGAGTGCAGCCGGCACTCCGCCGGGGGGGGGGAGGAACGCAGGCAGGCGCTAGCAGGCGGCCAGCAAAAAAATGGCAGCCCCGCACCTCGCCTTTAAATTGCACCTCCCCGGCCGCAGGTAGGCCCCCTTGACCCAGTCGGACATAGCGTCTGGCGGCAAGTCAGGGGGCGTTCCCGAAGATCGCGGCCGGGGCTGTGCCCTCTTAGGGCACTAACGGGAGGCGAAAAGCAACCCAATTTTCCCCCCCAAAACCTTTAAAATGAGTTAGGTTAGAGGTCCGAACCTCTGGGACCATCAGGTAGGTGCGGAGTTTACTTGCGGTTCGGAGGCATTCGCCCACGGGAAGCCTCCGAATGCAAATTCAGGCCCAATGAGTTAGAGTAGAAGACTGTGTGCTGAATCTTGATTTCAACACACTAGGGATACAAGGAAGAAAAGCATAACCAATGGTGTATTTGGAATTTATGTGGGAAAGGGAGGAAAGTTTAGAGAGCATTAACCATAGCAGTATTGATAAAAAAAAGACAACAAGCTTTTGATGGAGAGGGAACTTGGATGCCAAAAGTGAGAGAGGGACTGCCCATCAGAAGACTAGGTTTTTCCAAGTATCCTGTCCAGGAGTGCAAGAAAAGTGCTAGAAATACCTCCCAAGATGTGGAAACAATCTTCAAATTCTTGGATGAATTGGACTTTATAGAGTGAAGTAAAAAAATGTGACACAAACTTATCTTTTCACTTAACATGATTTTTTTTTTTGGAGCTAGTTACTGATATTTAAACTCACACAGTTCACCAGCTTTCCAGGCTGGATCTGTGAATTATTGATCTTCCTCAACTCTGAATCAGATGCCCCTTATTTATGGTATTTGTATACTGCCATGGAAGCTGTACTGACTGCACAATCAGAACAATAGGGAATTCCATAGCAAAGTTTATATACCAAGCCTTTCATTTTTCTATCATCCTGATACAAACATGCAAGTGACACAACAACAACAACAACAACTTGCATTTCTATAGCATCTTTAAGGTAGTAGAACATTGCAAGGCGCTTCACAGGAGTGTTAACAAAATTTGACACCACGCTGCATAAAGAGAAATCAGGACAGGTGATCAAAAGCTTGGTCAAAGAGGTAGGTTTTAAGGAGCGTCTCAAAGGAAGAGAGAGGTAGAGAGGTTTAGGGAGGGAAATCCACAACTTAGGGACTAGGCAGCTGAAGGCACGGCCGCCAATGGTGGAGCGATGGAAATTGGGGATGCGCAAGAGGCCACAATTGGAAGAGCACAGAGATCTCAGAGGGTTGTAGGGATGGAGGAAGTTACAGAGATAGGGAGGGGCGAGGCCACAGAGGGATTTGAACACAAGAATGAGAATTTTAAATTCAAGGCGTTGCCGACCGGGAGCCAATGTAGGTCAGCGAGCACAGGTAAATGGAACTTGGATATGGGCAGCAGAGATTTGGATGAGCTGAAGTTTATGGAGGGTGGAAGGTGGGAAGCCAGCCAAGAGAACATTGGAATAGTCTAGTCTGGCGGTAACAAAAGGTATGGTTGAGTATTTCAGCTGAGGTACTGATGGAGACAGGCGATATTATGGAAGTGGAAGTAGATGGTCTTGGTGATGGAGAGGATGGCACGAGGCCAGTATCCTGGCATTATTCATATTCTTGTTGTATTGGAAAGCTAAAGCAACAGAGCACATTGACACACAAATACAGAGTGGAGATTCTGTCCTCCTGTCATGTTCCTCTCTCTCTCTCACCTTGGTCGTTCCCCTGGTACAGCCCGTATCTCCACTCCCTTAAGTCCAAGAGGCGCAGATTTGAACGTTTGTGACAGACAACTGGTTTAGCCATTCATCGGCAGATCTGGTTAGAACACAAGAAGCACTATCGGGTCCTGCTCTCTTCTGCCAAAACTCCTCACTATTCCAGGATCATCCTGGAATGTAAAGATAACCCCAGGCTACTCTTCTCACTACAAACAGTCTTTTTAAACCCCTCTCCCCACCACCCTCACCTCCAACGTCAAGTGCGAGGTCACTAAGACCGAGACCATCTGATCAGCTGCCTCTGCCGCTTCCCTCCCTTCCCCTAGCCCACCAGGCCAAACTTAGCCTAACATTCCCCCTGCCCTAGCCCTGAACTCGCATCTTTCTCTAGTTTCTCTCCTATCTCCCCTCATGTCCTCTCCGAGCTCATCTTGTCCATGAGACACACCTCCTGTTCCCTCGAGCCTATTCCCAACAAACTGCTGACCACCCAACTTCCCTTCCTGGCCCCCATGTTAGCTGATACTGTTAACGGCTCCTTCTCCTCAAGTACTGCCCCCCTCCCCTTCAAATCTGCCATCAACACCCTGTTCCTCAAAAAACCCACACTTGACCCCTCCATTCTTGCAAAATACTGCCCCATCTCCAACCTCCCTTTCCTCTCCAAAGTCCTTGAATGTGCTGTCGCCTTCCAAATCCCAGAACTCCATGTTTGAATCCCTCCAATCAAGTTTCTGCCCCTGCCATAGTACTGAAAGGGCCCTTATCAAAGTCACAAATTACATCCTATGTGACTGTGATCGCGGTAAACTATCCCTCCTCGTCCTGTCTGCAGCCTTTGACATGGCTGACCGTACTATCCTCCTCCAATGCTGCCCCTCCATCGTCCAGCTGGGTGGGACTGCACTCTCCTGGTTCCATTCTTAGCCAGAGAATCACCTGCAATGGCTTCTCTTTCCACTCCTGCACCGTTACCTCTGGAGTCCCCCAAGGATCTAACCTTGGCTCCCTCCTATTTCACATCTACATGCTGCTCCTCGGCAACACCATCCGAAAACACAACACCGGGTTCCACATGTACGCTGACGACACCCAGCTCTACCTCACCACCACCTCTCTTGACCACTCCACTATATCTAATTTCTCACACTGCTTGTCCGGCATCTAGTACTAGATGAGCAGAAATTTCCTCCAGCTAAATATAGGGAAGACCGAAGTCACTGTCTTCAGTCCCAACCATAAACTTCATTCCCTAGCCACCGATTCCATCCCTCTCCTTGGCAACTGTTTGAGGATGAACCTGACCGTTCGGAACCTTGGTGTCGTATTTGACCCCCGAGACGAGCTTCCGACCACATATCTGCGCCATTACCAAGTCCGCCTACTTCCACCTCCATAACACTGCCCGACTCAGCTCAGCTGCCGCTGAAACCCTCATCCATGCCTTTGTTACCTCTAGACTTGACTATTCCAACGCTCTCCTGGCCGGTTTGCCATCTTCCACCCTTCATAAACTTTAATTCATCCAAAACTCTGCTGCCCGTATCCTAACTTGCGCCAAGCCCCGTTCACCCACCACCCTGTGCTCGCTGACCTACACTGGCTCTCGGACCGGTAACACCTCAATTTTAAAATTCTAATCCTTGTTTTTAAATCCCTCCATGGTCTCGCCCCTCCCTATCTCTGTAATCTTCTCCAGCCCTACAACCCTCTGAGATCTCTGCGCTCCTCCAATTCTGACCTCTTGCGCATCCCCAATTTTAAAGATTCCACCATTGGCGGCCGTGCCTTCAGCTGCCTAGGCCCTGAGCTCTGGAATTCCCTCCCTAAAGGTCAGGAGAAGACTTGGTGAAGCTGCAGTCCGCCTCTCTCTCCTCCTTTAACACACTCCTTTAAACCTACCTCTTTGACCAAGCTTGTGGTTATCAGTCCTAATATCTCATATTGCTTGGTGTTAAGGTTTGTTTGATAACGCTCCTGTGAAGCGCCTTGAAACGTTTTACTATGTTGAAGGCGCTATATAAATGCAATAAGTTGTTGTCGTCACGTTCCTCTCTGCTCAGCTCCTATATGCAGCTGCACGCCTATAAATAGAAGATCAGGTTAGAAGTTTCCACTGAATCACTTTTGCATGCCTTTGGGCAGCTTGCCCAGAGTGGCATCAGCAATGTTTGGGGAGCAGGCTGCCTACACCATCCTCTTGGCTCTCGATGGCATCCCTGTGGACTCTAGTCTTCTTTAAATAAGGGAGAGTCTGATCCTTATTGTAATGGTGCGTGTTTACTTACCAGCTCCTACATAATTAACAGCTTTAGCAGCTTGGACTGCAGCTTCGCCAAGTCTTCTCCTGACCTCAGAACTAATTCCAGGCTACAATTGTAAAGCAGCAAGTGCGAGAAAAATTATTTACATTTTGTATTCACATGACGCTTAACTGAACAAAAACATTTTGCTGTAAGTTTTAGTTTACCAAAGTTCAACGTAGGTAAGATAGTGTAGTGGCTATGCTACTGGACTAGCAATCCAGAGGCCTAGACTAATTAATCCAGAGAACGTGAGTTCAAATCCCACCATGGCAGTTTGAGAATCTGAATTCAGTTTAAAAGAAATCTGGAAATAAATAAAAAGCTGCTATCAGTAAAAGTGACCGTGAAGCTGTTGGATTTTCGGAAAATCCCAACTGGTTCACTATTAGGAAAGGAAACCTTCCATTGTTACCTGGTCTGGCCTACATGCGACTCCAGTCCCACACCAACATAGTTGACTGTTAACTACCCTCTGAAGTGGCCTAGCAAGCCACTAGGTTGTATCAAACTACTCAGCAGTTCAAGAAGGCGGCCCACCACCACCTTCTCAGTGCAAGTAGGGTTGGGCAATAAATGCCAGCCTTTCCAACAATGCAGACATTGTGAGAATGAATTAAAAAAATCTTTAACTATTATAAATTAGTTTAGAAAATAGTATTTTGAGATATAGGAACATTTGAAACCCAATAAGGGCATAATTAGTTTTACAAGAATAATTTCTATACACAATTTCCACAAAAAAACCTATGCACTTAAAACCAAATTAGAGAACTGACTTTTTCAATCTTACAAACTTTCTTTTTTGAGGGTGTGGCTCCTTTAAGGGTATACTTTTCTTCCCTGTCCCAATCTTTCCCACACACACATATCTGCAGGTAGAGAAGAGCAGATTGGTGCCCAATCCCAAGCCTCCATTAAGACCATTCTTTAACTGGTTGCTGGGAGGTGTATGAGAACGGACCAAGATGATTATACCTCCCATTTCTCTTCCCTCCAGCGGGGAAGGAACTGGTTTCCTCCAAGTGACTCAGTGCATGGACGACTATTGGCAAACGTGTACCCCACATTACACTAGAGAAAAGTCTGAGTGGGTCAGAATTATAGAGCACTGAGTTCCAGCAACGACTCCCATGTATATGATTAGTGCAGGAGAACTTGGGTATAGTCAGGGACGGGGAGATTAACGGGCTTTAAACGGAACACTTTGAATTCGAAACCATTCAACATTTAGAGGCAAAATTGCATGAGCACTAGCTACAAGCAGTGAGGACTGTGTATGCTTAAGGGTTGTGTCTAGCTCCAGAGTTCTATACAATGCGAGCAAAAGGATTTCTTACAGAATCCAGAGGAGTGGATTGGTACAATTGAACTTCACCTGGATCATGTATGGAATCTGTTATTTATAAAACCACGTTGAACAAAATACAATCGTATTTCAGGGTCTTAAAAACATACTAAATAAAGTCATTAGGGTAGAGTTCCCTGCTTTGGGCGCAATCGGTGAATCTGGGCGCAAATTGTTCCAAAATTGCGCTTTTTTGGAGAAGTGTTTTTTTCCCCTTAAGTTTCCGCTCAAACTTATTTGCATCTCGCCGAACATTATCTGCCATGGACCAGCGCAATCGGCCAGCGTTTTAGAACTTTAAGAAAAGTTTGCTTTAATATATATTCCTTGATATATTTAAGATGGTAACCTGGAGCAGTTTGATTAATACAGCTAAGAATGGGTTTATGACAAAAAATAAGCATTTTATTCAGTGTCTAGTCTAGTAACTGTGAGTAATCTGATTTTAAATAACTGAAAAGGACTTTAAAAAACTACAGAACCATTTAATAATTATATTGGTGTACAGTTGTCAGTTTCTTAGTAAATTAAATACATATATATTTAAAAGCTTTTAAAACTTGCTTATTAGTGTCCTTGCACCTAAAAAAGCTTAATTTTTGGAGCCTCCTCGAAGGCCTGCAAACAGGCGCAATTAGCGGAAACTCCCAATGGTGATTAATTCGATCTGGGGACGTGGCCAGTTTTGTGGGTGGGGCCTGGCTTCTAGCGCGATTTAAAAAAAACTAGCGTAAAAGATCGTGGAAACCCGATTTGCGCTGAATGTAATCGGCGCTTAAAAGTTTGCGATCTTTTGCGCTGGTTTGGCCGATTTCGGGCAAATTGTGCTGAAAAAAACCCAGCGCAACCTAATGGAAACTCCTGCCCATTATCGTTAAACTGCCCGGATACAAATTTCTATATATTGAAATCATTTACCCCAGGTGCTTCTTCAATAATTTTTTGATGTCTCCTTTGTACACTGCAGTCTCTCTCAAACAAATAAACAGCGTTGCCATACTGGTCCCCAAAGACTTGTACTTCTACATGTCTATAACAAACAAAGAATGAAAGTCTATTAGCCTCCAGAACATGAAAGATGCTGCATGATCAGGTACATCTCACTGTTCTTCTCCCTAAATCTTATACTAGCGATTAGCAGTTGATAATTGTTGCATTTAGCAAACTGGATTTTATTGTGCACCATTTTTATGAGAATGCCAGCAACGAGTAATATTTAAACTGACAAATTTGCATAGAACTGGACAATTTGCGTCATTCAGAATTATGAAATTTAGCTCAATGACGGCAAAAAAATAAGTGCGTAATTTCAGAACGGAAGCTCCGTACCTTGGATTATCCACAAACTTTTCGATCAGCATAACGTCGTCATTGAAGGACTTCCGTGCTTCTCTTCGTGCAGATTCCAGCTGTTCAAGGAACTCAACCTTTGTTTGAGCAATCCGCATACCCTGAACACAAATATAAAACAAATGCATTCAAAGTAATAATCTGCTATAGTATGATACAACATGCAAGCAATGAGTTGTATTTTCAGATTTCCATATAAAGTTAAAGTTATACTGGGAGGGTGTTTCAAAAATTAAATTTCTCCATTAATATTGCAAAAAAAGACTACATATTTTGCAGGGTGTCCTGTATTCTTTGAATGATTTGCATCTTCCACACACCATAAGACTATACCTTAGTGTGATGGCACGTGATTTTCCCAGAATCTAAGCACACACATGAAATTAACATCATGACACTACAGATAGAGAGTGCCTCATGTGGGGCCCAATTTTCCGCAGCTTAATGTCCTGTTTCCTGGAATTTTGGCTGTTTAAGCTGTTATTGGCCTTTAAGGTGTACAACAGCATATAGCTTCCCATTCCTACCATGAACAGGGTCCAATGCTCAGGTGGTAGTTCCACCCTATGTTTGCCCAACATTACGCAAGTTAAACAGAAAATACAAGTTCTACTAAATTCAAGTCAGGTGTGTGCTAAACTCCACGATGTGGGCCAAACCAATAGTTTATTCCGACCTCAAAACTAGACTGAAACTAATTAATTACTTACCTCCATCTTCCTCCTTCCAAATCTATAACCCGGAGGACAAGCAGGGATGGATGAATGGAATCATGGTGTACTGGAGGGTGCTTTCATTTGCATAATGAAGATGGACCTATAGGTAAGTAGATAACCTATCTATCTTCTTCAATCTGCATCCTTCACACACATATCGAGGTACTAGAAAATTATAAAAGGGGTGGGGTGCGGAGTAGGAACCACACCACCAGCTGTCAAGAACGATCTGCCAAAGTCATCACCTGCTGCCATTCAACCTAAACAGTGCTGGTTAGTAAATATGTGAGACTGGTGACATGTACCAGCCTTGCATATGCTGGCCACATCGGCAGGGTTGTCCTAACCCTCTGGTTGTAACCTCAGCGGGGATAGGTGGAACCTCTGAAGAAATGGCGAAAATGGTTATGTTTAGCCATTTACACCGTTTCTCCAGGGGTTCTTCAGGTTTCCCACTGGAGAAGGCCTTGAGGAAATTCCAGGCAGCTATCAATAGAAACATGCCTCAGAAATACTCATGAAACAGCTGTGGAATGGGTGGCATGACCCTTCATCTGTTCCTTCCCAACAAGATGGTAGCAGTATTAGATGTACTCAACCATTCATTTAGCTATCTGCTGTTTAGGCACCCACTTCTCTTGTGCCTTTGCACTAAAGGAAATGGTTAATTGTTGAGATTTTCCAAAAGAAGTATAATTTAGGGCTCTGCAAACATTTGCATAATGGAAGGAATATTCTAGTACCGACTTGTACAGTGGCGCATAAAACAATGGGATAATGTCTCTTTTTTTTTATTTGTTCCTGCATCTGATTGACATCAACCTGGCTGACATCAGCTATTGTACCTGCAACAATAGGAACTGCTGCAAACTGGAACACACAGTACACATGCACAAAGCAGAAAGTAGCTGTGCTTTCCAAACATAAATGGTATGTATGAGCCCAGTTTGGAGTCCATAAATCCAAATGATTAAAATCTGATGAAATAACGAAGCAACTGAGATGATAAGTGAATGTTCATGGAGGAGAGACAGAAGGAACCATAAGTCCATAAACTTCTATCATAAGGAAGTAATAACTGATAGTGTTTGTTATAAGGGAGAAGAGAGTGACTAGTGGGTCAAAGATAATCACATTTCAAAAATTAAAAGAAAAAGTTAATTGTTACTGGTCTCAATTTTTAAAAGCATGGAATAAACTGGTAACGAAAAAGGGCCTCAGAGTACATAGAGACTCTGGCGTGGAAACTGGTTATCGGTTGCAATGGCGCGCAGACAGTCTACACCCCAAACGGGAGGCCCGAGGCTCACCCGAAATTGGGGCTCAGGACTCGAGTGAGCTGCTGGCACTTCTTGTGCCTTGAGAGACAGCTCGCCCGTTTGATAACGGGAGGCCTGGGGGGGGGGGGGCGATTGCAGTCCGGCAGCAGCACCCCTGCCCCTCCTAGCTCCACAGCAAGCTGTAAACATTTTTTTTTAAACTTCCCTTTTGGTGGCAGCCACTTTGCTGGGCTGCTTCAACAACAGGAAAATCTGAAATAACAACAGAAAACGCTGGAAAAACTCAGCAGGCCAGGCAGCATCCGTGGAGAGAGAAAGAGAGTTAACGTTTCAGGTCGATGACCTTTCGTCAGAACTGTGAAGAGCCGGAAATCAAATAGATTTAAGGCCAGAGTAAAGCTGGGAAAAGGGGGAGGGGATAAAAGAACAAAGGGGGAGATGAAGAGACATTAAGAGACATTAAGGAGATATGCAAGGCTAGAGGTGGTGTTAATGTGACAGATTAAGGCTGAAAGAAGTGTGAAATCCACTGGCAGAATGAAGGACAGCTGCCAGCTTCTAGGAGGAAAAAAAAGGTGGGGGGGGGGGGCAAATAAAAGGGTGGAAAAAATAAAATATAAATGTGATTGGAGCTGAGGTTATGATCTAAAATTGTTGAACTCGATATTGAGTCCAGAGGGCTGTAGCGTGCCTAAACGAAAGATGAGGTGCTGTTCCTCGAGCTTACGCTGCGCTTCCGTGGAACAGTGTAATAGGCCAAGGACGGTGAGGTCAGAGTGGGAGTGAAGCGGTGAATTAAAGTGACAGGCCACCGGGAGCTCGGGGTCCCCCTTACGGACTGAACGGAGGTGTTCCGCAAAGCGGTCACCCAATCTGGAAAATCTGAGCCTGGTCTGGGCAAACCAGTTTGGCAGAGGGGGTCCTAAAACAAGCAGTAAGCCTCTCATTAACATATGCAAGGGGCTGAAAAATGACCCTGATGAACTTAGCAGTGGCCCGAGTACACGTGCAGATAGGGTGCGGACTATCGCACTGCTAAATTAGTCATTGTTGCACTTGTTTTACACCTGAAAAACAGGCGCAACGCATACTAATTTCTACCCCGTTATGGCCTTTTATATCCAATCCAATTTCTCCCTAAAGAATTGCAATATGGTTTATGCTGAATGGGAAACTGCACAGAAGGGAACAATAACATTACGTTAAAGTTGATCAAAATAGTTTTTCTCATATACAAAAGTTATTCTCAACAGTAACTTTGCAATTGCATTTCTAGCACATTGTGCAATAAATTCACATGCTTTCAGCATCTGCATTCTATGTAGGCAAGTTATGAAAGCTAAAATAATACCTAGCCTATTTTATTAATGCAAGTTGAGAATGTCTTACCTTGCCACCTCCACCCCGAACCGCTTTTATCATCACAGGATAACCAATTCTACTGGCCTCCTCCATTAACTGTTGATCAGATTGTCCATCGCCATGGTAACCTTCAACTATTGGCACTCCAGCAGCTGACATTATGGCCTTTGATGTACTGAATAAATTTTTTTAGAAAGGCAAATTATTTTATACATTGGGCCAAAAATTCATCCCGCGACGCGAGAGTACGCACTCCAATTGCCGGTTTTCTGCATGCCCTGCGCATGCGCTGAAAACCGGCACTTGGTCTTTTGAAAAGGGGGCGGTTCCTCGGTGCATCGTGTGCGCGCTACAGGCTGCGCGCACGCTGTGCACTTCGTGCTTTGGACGCGCAGGTAAGTACGGAAGATTTTAGAAATGGAAAAAGGAGGAGTAAGACCCACTTTTAACAAGGTAAGTAGTGAATTAAGTATTTTTTTGAATTTTTTTTAACAGGTATATCTTTTTTAGAGACTTTAAAGACAGGTAAGTTTATTTTTATAACTTTTTAAAAGATTTTAAATTTTTTCAAAAATTTAATTTTTTATTTAAAATGGTTAATTTATTTAACTATACTTATTTTATTAATGTGATGGTTTTTTTTTAATTTAATTGAGGTTTAGCTGTTATTTTGGGGGGGGGGGTAAGATTCATAGATTTCACAGCACGTATGTGAAACTTATGAATGGAAGATGGTGTGCTGCCATTGGCTCTAACTGAGTCACGTGATCCCACAGCTCGCACGAATTCACTACGCCGGTGGGATACGCAAGCACTGCCCAGCTGATGTCTGGAACATCAAGTTCGTGCGAGCTGGATCTGAAAAAGCACACGCGGAGTGAGAGATCGCGCCTGCTCCTTACCCCCGCGGGAACAGAGCGAGATCAATTTTTAGCCCTATATTTCATTTACAGATTTCCCAATGCCTTTTAATACGGCTGTAATCTTAAACAACCGTAGACAATCGGCTTGCTATGAAAGTTTTTTTTTTTTTTTTTTACAGTGAAGAGCACTGGGTAGAGCAGTGTGGAAGCCCCTGCTCAAATCGTCCTTCCGTCTCTTGCTTTGTTTTGATAATTTTTTGTGCTCATCCAGATGCTGGAGAATGGAACGCTTCTCATTTCAGGCACTCAATATCAGCATCGAGCACTTTCGGGTCGTGGCAAGGTCAAAAAGCTCCTATTCTGCCCCAACATCATCCCTCAGTCCCAATCTCAGAAGAGCACCCATACTACATCAGCGGGACCTTTTTTTTTCCCCAATCTCCCACGCCAACGTACCCCGGGACCTTTCGGAGACTGCGGTACGTTCTGAACTGGATTTAGAGCCAGGATCCTGAAATTAAAATTCAGCATCTAATCCTCTGCGCCCACCTAGTTCTTCAACCTTTCAGTTCAGTTTTATAACCTTGATCTGAATTCAACCTAGACTGATAAGAATGACTGCAAGGGTTCCAGGCAAAATTACTTTGGGCACCAAGTGACTGTGCACCCACAGCACAAAGCTGCACAAATTGCGATTAAGTTTCCATCAGAGTGGCCAAATGGATTGCTCATTTGGAATATTAAAAACTGGTGCAGTAGGTGGCGCTCTTCTAGACAGGGAATATATTCGATCGTTCAGACACAACAAAGTGAGCTTCATTCCCTATCTACCTGTGCTCTCAACTGGCCTGGCTGTGCACAGTGCTGAAAATGGAAGAGTTTAATTCCGCAGCACACACATAGCTCATCTTCATAATCTCAAAAAATATAGTTAAATGGCCTGAAATGGGAAGTTGATTACCCTTGTGTGGCATTGCAAGTTACCAGTTTTTTTTAAATAAAATTTTATTAGTTTTTGAATAACATCACAACATCAAAACAGACCTGGGTAGGGTTCAATGTCTATCTGCCCATGCTGCATTAATTTCGCCTGCTACAAAAGGACAATGCAACAGAAGTCACTACTTATTCCTCCAGAAAATAAAATTAGTCGCAAATTATTCTCATGTCAAACTATGTTACACAAATGTTCTAAAAAAGCACAGGCATCTGAACCAGTCAGATACCTTTCTGAACTAGTCACTAGAAGATGCACAACAGCACAGGAGAATGTCATCCTCCACTTTTCTCCATTTTGTGGAATCGCTGTGTGAAGCAAGTACATGTGTGCTATCACTCTATGGCACAGCATATCGTAGCACCACAAATAACTGCAAGGCCATTGGGCAGTGCCATAGAAATTGTTGCTGGTCATTGACAAATATTTATTAAATCTGCACCGCCACTATCTCTCTACGTGTGACTGTTTATATTTCATTCCTTTTACAATAGATGCTAACTGCAGATCAATCCATTACCTTTTGATGCCCATATCTCTAATGGCTGAGGAAGGAGGTCCAATAAAAATGATGCCCTCCTTTTTACACCATTCTGCAAACTCTGTGTTTTCTGAGAGGAATCCGTAGCCTGGGTGGATGGCCTACCAGAGATAATCCACAAAACAAAGAAGTCAGATCACAATAGCAAAACTGTGTTAGGATTCAGTACTGTACTTAAATTAATAAACTTATAAAAAGTGAGTGATACTTTTAAGTACACAAGAAGGTAAACAGAAAAGTCATGTAAAATAAACACCAAAAACACCACCTGTAATTCATCAGTACTGCAGATGTATGTGAGTTTTTGAGTCCTTTTTGCAAGTGGAATAAACCCAGTGGTGGCTGTGAAATATACTATTTATAGGGCATGAGTTTGAGTTTATCACACAGAAAGATTATCAAAAGCCATTTTTGATGTATAGAATAAATCATATGTCCTATAATACAAAGACTCATGGTTCACATAATGACGAGGCTTCAGGATCTATTTTTCAATTGATGGGGTCTCTGTCCTGCACGGTCACTGCATGGGGAACCACTCAGACTTATGAGGCAAACTGATCAGGTGGGTGTTTCTAACATTATTAATGCAACTCAAAGCAAGGCAAGAGTGAATTCCACACATGCATTCTCAGTTTTAACCAGAACTAGAATCACAAAGTTATTCAACAAAATTACCTGTGCTTCTGCTGTTTTGGCTACCTGGATGATCTTTTCCATATTTAGGTAGCTCTGCTGGGAGGCTGCTGGTCCGATGTGGTAAGCTTCATCAGCCTGACGAATAATAAAGGCTCAGTACACAACGAAAAAAACTTTGGTACATTTGAATCTAAATAGTTACTATTGTTTTTTACTTGGCCAAACATATTAAAGCAACAATTTCTGTGTCACCACTTGGCTCTTGGTGGCAAATTATTCTGGCAAAGGTAGTTGCAACTTTTAAAAAAAACAAAAAGCATTAACGTAGAAATGACATACGGTTAATTAACGTGAGCTAACTCTTGTAAACACAGGGATCAATTCCAACCTTCCAATTTTCTGTACAGCAAATAAAAACAATTTTATCGTAAAGCAAGTTACTTCTACTGTAGCTTTCTAAGATTTTGATTTGTTCACAGGTTCGCGCGCCTCAAATGAAAAAGCATCACATCTTACAATAAGAACCATATTTTAGGATTAGGAAATAATAACCTCCAATATGTGTACCTATTAGGGTCCACCACACACTAGCCAACGTCTTTACACAAGGTGCAAAGCTAAGACAAACATACAAGGCGATGGCTGACATGGTTAAAAACTAGATCTAATGCCGCAAGAGTTTCTAATAGTCACTGAATTATTCAGCTTCTTCAGTGTTTGTTTAAGTGAAGAAAACAGATTTAGAACTAAAAACAATTATTAGTCACACCAGTAGTAGGATTAAGAGACGTGCACACACACACAGAGCAACTGAAATTCTAAATGACCATTCTGATGAAGTATACTGGCTTTTACAGTACCTCATTCTACACTTCAAACACACTGAGGGAGTCAAAAACCTGAGTGCCTGCATCACTATCAGTAAAATAGCACTTGGTCTTACTTTGGAACATTTTAGGATATTCAAAATGATCTTGAATGGTATACTACAGTGTATAGGAGAGAATGAAAATAAAAACCACACCCAAAGTCTGAATAAACAAAAAAGGGCTTTGAACGCATAATTCCCAAAAATATATTTTTTCCGTCTGATTCATAGAAAATAGGTATGCATGATATACCCAATGCCAATGCTATACATATTTACAACTTTAATTGCTCTTGTCCACTGGTGTCTGTTACTATTACACACTTTAGCGTGCCACCAGAGATAACACACACCCATGGGGGAATCTAGAACTAGGGGCATAGTTTCAGGATAAGGGGTCGCCCATTTAAGACGGAGACGAGGAGGAATTTCTTCTCTCAGAGGGTTGTGAATCTTTGAATTCTCTACCCCGGAGAGCTGTGGAGGCTGAGTCAGTGAATATATTCAAGGCTGAGATAGACAGACATTTGAGCTACAGGGGTGTCAAGGGTTATGGGGAACAGGCAAGAAAGTGAAGTTGAGGCCAAGATCAGATCAGCCATGATCTCATTGAATGGCGGAGCAGGCTCGAGGGGCCGAATGGCCTACTCCTGCTCGTATTTCTTAAGCTCTTTTGATAAAGCAATAATGGACAGGTCACCCAGGTGAGAGACTCTGTATAACTGTAAGATCCAAAGTAAATGGACATTTTTTTTTTTTGAGGGGGTGGGAGAACAGGGAAGGAATCTAGCCCATGGAATACAATATTTAATATCTGAACAGGGAATGCCTAATGCCATCAGTTGTGCATAAAAGAAAATAATTCAGGGGGTAAAATTCAACTTCTGCAGGGTTACAAATGGGCAGTAGTGGATTGGCTGCTCGTTATACACCCCGTCCGATTTTACTATCCATTAACTTCAATGTAGAGTGTATAACGGGTGGCCGATTCGCTACCACCTGTTTTGCGCCTCCATTGAAGTTGAATTTTGGCCCGCCCTATCACCTAGCACTGGTATTCTTCACTCTGAGGAGCAAACATAACACCACACCATTGGGTCAATCCATAAAAAGAATCAAGATATAGTTTGAAACATCTTCATGTCATGTGTGCTCCAATATCATGACATACCATTGTGACATGCATGGAGTTTTTGTCTGCTTCACTGTAAACAGCTACAGAGCGAACACCCATCTTCTTCGCTGTCCGCATTACCCTGCAGGCAATCTCGCCCCGATTTGCAACAAGAACTTTCTCGATTCTGGAACTGCCTGCAAAACAAATTAAGGATCTATTTAGATTTTAAGTGAATTGGCTGTATATATTCATAAACATACAGCAAATGTTTAGAAAACAAATCCATATAATACTATTACGGAAAAGATCATTTTTCTTCCTGTTCTAGTTTTGGCTACCAAGGACTGATAATGGTATTTTCCTGTATCCAAGTGTTCAAGAGTGACAACAAGTGACAAGATGCAGTTCAGCCTCGGAACTTACTTCATAATTAATAATCATCTGCAATTTATAAAACAATTTCTATGAAGAAAATGATAATATCCTTGGTAATAACCTTTCAAACTCTGACTTCAGAATAATAAAACGATGACTCTCCCTTCACTAAGATTATCTTGTTTTTGGTAGAATGCGGAGGGCGACTTTTTTTGATACACTATAAGTTATCAATTGATTCAAGAATTCGGGCTGCCATCCAGAAATGAAATGGATGGGAGACACTCACTGGCTGATCTCATGGCTGTTACACCAGTGCTACATGATATATAAAAACAATGTTGAAAGCTCGAGATCTTTAAATAGTGGATAGATGCTATATTGATCGCACTGAGTCACAAGAGCGTTGAGAGCTCAAGTTAGACACTGATGCATCCTATCTCAGCCCCACAACATCAGAAACTGCAGAAGTGGCAACTCTAATCAGAAAGCTAAGCAACAAAAAATGCATTATTTGACAAAATATGCACTACAGTTTTTTTAAAAAAAGGGATGTAGTCTAATAATAGAAATTGTGTGAAAAAACTGTGAAATGGAGCATTCTTTAAAATCAGACTATTATGGATACCAGCAGACGGATAACTTTAGATCAGCAAGCAGGAATGAAAAGGATGTAGACACCTGCCAAGTGAGTCCATGGCTGTCAGGTTTTCACAAGGGTGCAGTGCATTACTTAACAGAAATATGTTTGCCCCGAAAGAGACTTCCTTCTGTAAGCAGTTCAATATTCTGGTAACAATATCTATTCAATACTATTTGTAATACTTATAAAGCATTTAAACATTATTAAAACGTCCATCAACTGCAGCAACACCTCTCCTTAACACATGAATTATTTACTTATATTGTAATGCACTGACACTGCTCCGAATGGAAACCCTTGTTTACAATCCTCGGAGATCGATGTTCTAAACTAAATGACGTTTCCCTCACACATTAGTGTATCCAATCAGGGACAGATGTAAACTACAGAATGGTTACAAATTGGCACAAGGCATCAGGGAAGCCAGTATAGATAACTAACACAATTTAGAGAAAAAATAATACCTGCTGATGCATTTCTTACAAAAGTCAGCGCACAAAACCATTGCCTGTGAAGTTTAAATGAAAAAATTAATAAAATAGAAACAATACTAATATTACTCATTTTCTTAAAAGGTCATGCAAACCAGAAACCTCGATTTAGAAAAGTTATAGGATTGCAACAGTACTACTTACTCACAGAGCAACTAGTTCAAGAGCATAAAAATGATGTCGAGAGGTTGTTACGTTTTATATTAAATCTAGTTCAAACAAATTTGAAAGCAGGATCTTCATATAAGCAGTCAATTTAAAACAAACTTCCCAGAAAATATGGGCTTTCTTGAATCTGTCAACCATCATCTTTGTTATCTATATTTTAAAGTATTGATATTCCAGAAAGCCAGCAAAGCAACCCAAACAAAATAAGATGGCACTTATTTTCAGTGAAAAGGCCTATTATATCTCTGGTACAATTTGGTGTCAAAAGGGGGAAAGTTGGATTACAAAATTAAATTATTCCCAATCTACAAAGGATTAGCATTTTAAGACTGTTGTACCACATTCTACTATACATGAACGCTAATCCTGTATAAAAGTGAGAAGTCGCACAACACCAGGTTATAGTCCAACAGTTTTATTTGAAATCACAAGCTTTCGGAGCTGCTGCCCCTTCGTCAGGTGAAGTGAAGGAATACGAATCGGCAAAGCATATATAGACAGAGAACAATGCCTGTGTAGCGTACAATCTCAGACGACTACAGTTTGTCCACCCCAGTCCAACACCGGCATCTCCGCATCATAATCCTGTATAGGTCAAGCGTCATGGAATCATAGAATGATACAGCACAGAAGGAGGCCATTTGGCCCATCGTACCTGTGCCGGCTCTTTGGTAGAGCTATCCAATCAATCCCAGTCCCCTGCTCTTTCCCTGTAGCGCTGTAATGTTTTTCCCTTCAAGTATTTATCCAATTCTCTTTTGAATGTTACTATTGAACCTGCTTCCATCACCCTTTCAAGCAGTGCATTCAAATTACACCAATTCACTGTGTAAAAAAAAGTTTCCTCAGGTCACCTCTGGTTCTTTTGCCAATCACCTTAAATCCGTGTCCTCTGGTTACTGACCTTTCTGCCACTGGAAACAGATTCTCCTTTTTTACTCTATCAAAGCCCTGCATGATTTTGAATACCTCTATCAAATCTCCTCTTAACCTTCTCTGCTCTAAGGAGAACAAGCCCAGCTTCTCCAGTCTCTCCACATAACTGAAGTCTCTCATCCCTGGTACCATTCCAGTAAATCTCTTCTGCACCCTGACCAAGGCCTTGACATCCTTCCTAAAGTGTGGTGCCCAGAATTGAACACAATATTCCAGCTAAGGCCTAACCAGTGTTTTATAAAGGTTTAGCATAACTGCATTGCTTTTGTACTCTCTTCCTCTATTAAAAAAGTATATAGGATCCATAGCTTTATTAACAGCCTCCTCAACTTGTTCTGCCACCTTCAAAGATTTGTGTACATACACCCCAGGTCTCTCTGTTCCTGCACCCCCTTTAAAATGGTACCATTTAGTTTATATTGCCTCTGTTCATTCTTCCTACCAAAATGCATCACTTCACATTGTACAGTCGATTGATATCATCATCACTGTTTGCCACACCCCCAAGTTTGGTGTCATCGGCAAATTTAGAAATTCTACTCTGTATTCCAATATCCAGGTCATTTATATTTATCAAAAAAAGCAGTGGCCCCAGCACTGACCCTTGGGGATCACCACTGTCTACCATCCTCCAGTCTGAAAAACAGTCATTTACCACAACTCGCTGTTTTCTGTCCTTAAGCCAATTCCTTATCCAAGCTGCCACTGATCCACCTATTCCATGAGCCTCAATTTTGTTAACCAGCCTTCTATGTGGTACTTTGTCAAACGCCTTCCGAAAATGCATGTAGACAACATCCATTGCATTCACTTCATCGATCCTCCCTGTTACTTCATCAAAATATTCAATTAAATTTGTCAAAGATGATCTTCCTTTTACAAACCTGTGTTGGCTCTCCTTAATTAGCTTAAACCTCTCCAAATGCCCGTTAACTTTTGTCTTTGATTATTGTTTCCAAAACTTTACCCACCACTGATGTTAAACGGACCAGCCTGTACTTACTAGGATTGTCCTTACACCCTTTCTTGAACAATGGTGTCACATTTGCCACTTTCCAATCCTCAGGCACCTCCCCCACATCTGGGGAATGATGCGGAGATGCCGGTGTTGGACTGGGACGGACAAAAATGAGAAGTCGCACAACACCAGGTTATAGTCCAACAGTTTTATTTAAAATTATGAGCTTTCGGAGCTGCTGCCCCTTCGTCAGGTTACCTGACGAAGGAGCAGCGCTCCGAAAGCTCGTAATTTTAAATAAAACTGTTGGACTATAACCTGGTGTTGTGCGACTTCTCATTTTTTACATCTAGGGAAGATTGGAAAATTATGGCAAGCCCTTCCGCTATCTCCTCCCCCAATTCCCTTAGCAACCTGGGATGCAAGCCATCTGGACCAGGCGACTTGTCCACTCTAAGCATACCCAGTCTTTCTAGTATATCCTGTCTATCAATTTTCACCCCTTCCATTGCTTCTACCTTTTCTACTTCTACCGATATTTTGTCAGCATCCACCTCGTTAGTAAACACCGAGTATTCTAGCCTTGCCCCGTGCCTCTAAGCATATATCACCTTCTTTGTCTCTATTAGGCCCCACCCCACCTCTTACTACCTGCTTACTGTTTACATGCCGATAGAAGATTTTTGGGTTCCCTTTCATGTTAACTGCCATTCTACTCTCATATTCTCTCTTTGCCAATCTTATTTTCATCTTCACATCCCCTCTCAACTTATTGTATTTGGTCTGGTTCTCCCTTGAAGAATTCACCTGGCATGCATCATACACCCTCTTTTTTTGTTTCATCATCCAAGGAGCCCTTGCTTTGGTTCCCTTGCCCTTCCCTCTTGTTGGAATGTACCTAGCCTGCACTTGGAACATCTCCTCCTTAAAGATCACTCATTGTTCCGTTACAGTTTTTCCTGTCAGTCTTTGGTTCCATTTTACCCTGGCTAGATCCTTTCGCATCCCATTGAAGTTAGCCCTATTCCAGTTTAGAAGTTCCACTCTAGATTGCTCCTTGCTCCTCTCCATTGCTAAATCTAAATCTTATGATACGATGATCACTTGTACCCAAGTGTTCTCCCACAGACACTTGGTCGACCTGGCCCACCTCAATCCCCAGCACCAGATCCAGCAATGTCTCCTTCCTAGTTGGGCCAAGAACATATTGGTCAAGGAAATTCTCCTGAACACATTTCAGAAATTCCTCCCCCTCCTTTCCCTTTACCCTAGCATTATCCCAATCGATATCTGGGTAATTAAAGTCCCCCAATATCACCACTCTATAGCTCTTGCATATCTCTGCGATTTCCCTGCAGATTTGCTCCTCTACCTCCCTCTCACTATTTGGAGGCCTATAGAATATCCCCAATAGTGTGATCATACCCTTTTAGCTCCTCAACTCTAACCTAATGGATTCTGTCCTTGTCCCCTCATGAACATCCTCCCTTTCCAGCACTACAATGTCTTCCTTAATCAGCACTGCCACCCCACCTCCTTTTTTTCCTTCCCTATCTTTGCTGAACACCTTGTACCCTTGAATATTAAGTGCCCAGTCCTCACCGTTTTTAAGCCACGTTTCCGTTATTGCCACAGCATCATATTGCCACACGGCTAATTGTGCTTGTAGCTCACCAACCTTATTCACCACACTTTGTGTGTTTACGTACATGCATTCTAAACCCATTTTTGAATTTTTCGTAGTTTTTCTTAGTCTGCTCCAATCTAATATGTTACTACTACCACCTCTAGTACTAACCAGCACACTCACTCTTTTATGCACCTTATTCCTCTTTTCTACTCGTATATGCTGGTGCCCATCCCCCTGCCAAGTTAGTTTAAACCCTCCCCAACAGCACTAACAAACCTCCCCGCGAGAATATTGGTCCCGGTTCGGTTGAGGTGTAACCCGTCCGGCTTGTACAGGTTCCACCTTCCCCAGAAATGGTCCCAATGCCTCAGGAATCTAAAGCCCTCCCTCCTGCACCATCTCTCCAGCCACGCATTTATCTGTTCTATCCTCCTATTCCTGTACTCACTAGCATGTGGCACCGGGAGTAATCCGGAGATTACTACCTTTGAGGTCCTGCTTTTCAATCTCTCTCCTAGCTCCCTAAACTCTGCCTGCAGGACCTTATCCCTCTTTCTGCCTATGTCGTTGGTACTGATATGGACAATGACCTCTGGCTGTTCACCCTTCCCCCTCAGAGTGTCCTGCAGCCGCTCAGTGACATCCTTGACCCTGGCACCAGGGAGGCAACATACCATCCTGGAGTCACGTCTACGGCCGCAGAAACACCTGTCTGCTCCCCTAACTATCGAATCCCCAACCACTATTGCTCTTCCACTCTTTTTCCTCCCCCCCGTGCAGCTGAGCCACCCGTGGTGCCGTGGATTTGACTCTGGCTGCACTCCCCAGAGGAACCATTGCCCTCACCAGTACTCAGAACAGAATACTGGTTGGAGAGCGCGATGCACTCCGGGGACTCCTGCACTACCTGCCTGGTCCTCCTCTTCTGTATACCCAAGTCCAGGTCATTAATATATATCAAAAAGAGAAGTGAGCCGAATACCGACCCCTAGGGAACACCACTGTATACTTAAGAACATAAGAATTAGGAGCAGGATTAGGCCCTCGAGCCTGCTCTGCCAGTCAATAAGATCATGGCTGATCTTCAATCTCAACTCCACTTTCCCGCCCGATCTCCATACCCCTTGATTCCAAAAATCTATCTATCTCAGCCTTGAATATACTCAACGACCGAACAGCTACAGCCCTCTGCGGCAGAGAATTCCAAAGATTCACAACCCTCAGTGAAGAAATTCCTCCTCATCTCAGTCTTAAAAGGCCAACCCCTTATCCTGAGACTATGCCCCCTAGCTCTAGACTCTCCAGCCAGGGGAAACAATCTCTCAGCATCTACCCTGTCAATCCCCCTCAGAATCTTGTATGCTTTCAATGAGATCACCTCTCATTCTTCTAAACTCCAGAGAGTATAGGCCCATTCTACACAATCTCTCATCATAGGACAGCCCTCTCATCCCAGGAATCAATCTAATGAACCTTCATTGCACTGCCTCCAAGGCAAATATATCCTTCCTCAGATAAGGAGACCAAAACTGTGCACAGTCCTCCAGGTGTGGTCTCACCAAAGCCCTGTACAATTGCAGCAAGACTTCCTTACTCTTGTACTCCAACCCCCTTGCAATAAAGGCCAACATGCCATTTGCCTTCCTAATTGCTTGATGTAACTGCATGCTAACTCTCTGTGTTTCTTGTACCAGGACACCTAAATCTCTCTGAACAACAACTTTTAATAGTTTCTTACCATTTAAAAAATATTCTGTTTCTCTATTCTTCCTACCAAAGTGAATAACCTCACATTCCCTACATTATACTCCAACTAGTGGAAAGCCGACTTTTAAACTTTCATTCTAATATTGTAGTACTAATGCACTCTTGGAGAACAGCCGGCTATCTTCATAGAAGTTTATTGCACAGAAGGAGGCCATTCTGTCCACTGCATCTGTGCCGGCATGTCTTACTGACAGTTTTCCCAGCAGTTGAGTTTCATAGGCAGTCAGAGGCCAGTGAGCAAGTCCTGCACGCACCAGGGGCATTCAAAGTGCAGGCAGTGCCACTTGGCACTTTCCATTTGCTCCACAATGAGTTCACACTACAACTTCAGCATTGTGCAAAGCTGTTTTGACTTATCACCAATGCTAAACCTGTGAGATATAAATCAGGCCCCAACTGACTCTGAAGCAAAGTGGAGCGAGACCATCTCCTCCAGAGAGTCCTGTTCCTCTAGTCCGGTGTCAGGTCGGATTCACTGCATTTACACTAGAACTGCACCTTCCATGTAAATCAGAAACCGAGTGTGAATGCACGCGAAGGACATGGTGTGAAACCGGTGGTTGCAGGGCAACTGCTTGCAAATGGCGAACCTGCAGCCTGGCACCTGGAGCCTGGTATTTGGAGCCTGGACCTGGACCTTGGAGCCTGGACCTTGGAGGCTGGCGCCTGGACCTTGGAGCCGGCACCTTGGAGTCTGGCACCTGGACCTTGGAGCCAGGCCCTTGGAGCCGGCACCTTGGCGGCTGGCACCTTGGAGGCTGGCGCCTTGGAGCCTGGACCTTGGAGGCTGGCGCCTTGGAGCCTGGACCTTGGAGGCTGGCACCTGGACCTTGGAGGCTGGCGCCTTGGAGGCTGGGACCTGGACCTTGGAGGCTGGCGCCTTGAGCCTCGAACTAGAACCTGACCTGGAACCATTCCCCACTCCCAAAGTTGCGGTTACAACACCTTATTCCCCGCTCTGAACACTCACTGTTTCAGGCTTCTCCTCAGCCAGGACAGCCCCCTCTCACTCATCAGCGCCGCCGCCATACTTAACCTGTTGGGGAGGGGGAGGGGGGTGCAGATCGGAATCGCCAAATTCAAAATATTTCAAATCAAATCGCTCTGTCTTATGACGTTATGTGCGTCGGCGGCTGATTATTGTCTAAAACTGAGAATTGAATTGCCCGGGACTCCGCCGCTTCTTTTCGATTCTCCCTCCCCCCCTTAAAAAAACTCTCAACACGACTTGCCACCCTCTAGCCGACCCGTAGCTCTATCATTGTGAAGTAACCAATCGCCTTTGAGTAAAAGACAAGGGTCCGAAGCCGTGCAGCCAATCAGATTGGGAGCATCTCGGATAGCAACTCACCGGGTCCTAACTCCTCTCCAGTTCCAGATATAAAGACACCGACCAAATGGGGTGACCTTCATTTCAAACCAGTCATGCCCTATCTCCACTGTAGTTTGGAGCAATATTTGATAACCTCTGTAGGTGAGGATTGGGTACTGACAGCAGCTGATGAAAGGTCATCCACCTGAAACGTTAACTCTATTTTTCCACAGATGCTGCCTTACCAGCTGAGTATTTTCAACATAGAATCATAGATTGGTTACAGCATAGAAGGAGGCCATTCAGCCCGTCGAGCCCATGCCGGCTCTCTGCAAGAGCACTTCAGCTAGTTTCACTCCCTACCCTTTCTCTGTAGCCCTGCTACCTTTTTTTCTTCAGGTACTTATCCAACTCCCTTTTGAAAGCCACGATTGAATCTGCCTCCACCACCCTTTCAGGCAGTGCATTCCAGATCCTAACCACTCGCTGAGTGAAAAAGTTTTTCCTCATGTTGCCTTTGGTTCTTCTGCCAATCGCCTTAAATCTGTGTCCTCTGGTTCTCGACCCTTCTGCCAATGGGAACAGTTTCTCTCTATCTACTCTGTTCAGACCCTCATGATTTTGAACACCTCTATCAAATTTCCTCTCAACTTTCTCTGCTCTAAGAACAACCCCAGCTTCTCCAGTCTATCCACGTAACTGAAGTCCCTCATTCCTAGTTTTCTTCATTACTGTTATTTTACTTACGTTAATTTTATTGAGTCCCTGTCCCCGATTCAATATTAGTTTCCTTGGGATTTCTTCTTCTACTGTAAATACTGACACAAAGTAAATATTCAACAAGGGGATTGTGGCTCAGGGTGTGTGTGTGTGTGTGTGTGTGTGTGTGGGGGGGGGGGGGGGGGAGTTGCGATGAGGGGGAGACTGGGGAATGGGAGGTTGGGGAGTGCTCAGCACTTCCTGTAGAGCCGTGAGCAGCAACAGTAGCAATGTGATGAGTGGGAGAGGCAGCGGGAGAAGAGCGACCAGTAAATTGGTGAGTGAAACCTGGGGACTTTACTGTGGGTAAATAGTGAAAGATTGTTTCCAATGGTGGGTGAATGGGGAACAAAGGGACGGAGACCAAGGATTCTCATTTAAACAATCAGGGGGGAAGGAGATGGAAGGTTTTTGAACTGAGTGCGAGGGGACCATGGAATGCTTCACCACAAGTGGCTATTGAGACAGAGACTAGAACATCATTTAAAAGGGAATGGGGTAAATATTGGAAAAAGGGGGAATATAAAAGGATCTGGAGGGAATGGGGTTACAGGAGAGAGCGCCAGTACCGGCACAGGCACCGGGGGCTAAATTGCCTCCTCCTGTGCTGTAATTTCTATCATTCTATAAAAGCTCCTTTATTGAATCTGAGACCAGGGAGTGGTTTAGAAATGTTGGTGCTGAGCTGAGTTTGGGACGATGTGCCCCGTGCGAAGTGCCCCAAACACCGAGCTCACTGCCCTTTGTGCAATCTCTCGGTTTGGTGCAGGCCAGACTTGGGTTGCAGTGAGGTTGACTAGCAGTACAAATTCTATTATAATCTTTCCAAAAAAACTCAACATTCTCTTAAGTAATTATTGAATTCTTTTGCCAAAAATACATTGAATTTAGCAGAGAGAACATTTCTGTACATGTAATTTCATGTGCAAAAGTAAAATATTTCAGTAGATAGTGTTAATGGTTTCAATTTTTTTGAAGGTGTATGTGTAAAAATCAATAAAATGTGGAAAAAACATTAGTTTTGAATGTAGACACTGCCTGGCAATAAATTTGTTCTACAAGCTAGACAAGCATATGAGGGAGAAGGGAATAGAGGGTTATGCTGATAGAGTTAGATGAAGAAAGACAGGAGGAGGCTCGAGTGGAGTATAAATGCAGGCATGGACTGGTTGGGCCGAATGGCTTGTTTCTGTGCTATATATCTTATGTAACCCTATGTAATTGTAGAAAATGATCTTTGTGTACACCAATATTTTGTCAGTGCCACTATGTGTTCTGTAATGCCTCCTTTATCATGGTTGGAAAAGATACCAGAAAATTCTTAAGGAAACCAAAACGTTATGTATTAAAACGTTTGGCAGGCTCCCCGTACTGTTTTAAAATCATTTATCTTCTGTATATTTTAGTTGTTCTGTAATCATAAGGGAGATATCTGTAGACTTGCTCGTGTCTCTCAGTTCTTCCTTGCAAGAATATAGTTCTCCTTCAATATTTTAATGTGTAAAAAGAATATTGAAGAATTGTTTAAAGTCACACTCATGATATGAATCTTACAGCTTTTGAAGTATTTGTACTGTCCATTGCTCAGGTGCAATGGTATGTGCAACTCCTGTCAGCATAAACAACTTCACCAGATAACATCAGGTGTACTTTATCTTCAGCCAATGTCATATGATCGTTCAGAACCACGTGATGTTTCTGTGCTAATGTTAGGCTGAGATTGCTGACAGATTTCTGTGAGGGGAAAATGGGCTGCTGTCAGTTGAACTGTCGATTAAACAAAATAGCATGTTAGCTTTTGACTGATAAAAGTACTAATATGGCTACTTATCACCCACCAGTCACTGGCATTGTTACATGCTTAACACTATCTATCTCTCCTCCAAATAATAGATAAATACAATTACTGGGAATACAAAGAGAGACAGGTTTAAACACTGTTGGGCAAGTATATTATGGATCGTCTTGGAATTGTTGAAGATTAAACAGACGGATCTGGGGGTGTTAGTAGATTTGGCAGTTATGTCAAATTATTTTGGAACAGTAATACACAAATAATATAGAATGCTTCATTGTACTGTCAGGCCAGTTGAAGGCTACTAAAATTGTACAGTAGCCTGATTTGACCACACTTTGAGTTCAGTTTTGGCTACCAAGACATAACACATTTAAACCATGGAGGCAATGCAGAGAAGAGCCACAAAGCTGATTCCTAGCATCAAAGGCTTGAGCTATGCGGAAAGACTGGAGCTTTTTAAGCCTTGAAAGGAAGCAACAGGGAGGGAATCTTATAGAAGTATACAAAATATTAAATGGCACAGATACATTTAATCTAGAGCACTACTTCAAGGTAGGCCAGGATCATGGAACATAGGGGCACAAGTCAAAGCTGATTAACGGAAAATTTAGGACGGATATCAGAAAGAAGTTTTCACACAAAGTGTGGTCAACACCTGGAATGGTCTCCTGGGTACGGTAATAGAGACAAAAGCCTTAGACACTTTCGAGTCAGTTAGATAACATGATGAGGTGACTTTGGTCTTTTATTCTAGAGGGATTAACTAAAATTTGCCAAATGACATCCCTGACCTGCATCTATTTTGTGATCTTGCATTCACCGCTGCTATTGGAATATAAATGCATCCCAGAGAACTTAAATATCTTTGCAGGTTGTTGAAAGGGTAAAGTTTAATTAGCCTGAGTACTAACAAATCTAATTCCATTTCATGAATAGGCATTAGTTTGTCATGGGGGTACATTTTATGCTGTTCACTTTGTTTCTCTCCTAATGCTTTATCATCAAAATTAGGAAAATAGATTTATTTAAGGAAACTATGGTAGAAAGTGTGATAGAAATGAAGCAGAAGCGGAATCAGCATTCAGCTACTTTGTTAGGGCAACATAAAGGCAGTCTGCATTTCACCTGATCACTGCCATACTCGATTTGATTGTTGATGGCAGCTTGAGGCTTGACTGGGTGCAACAGGAGGACAAAAATTGTTCTTTTCTGAGTAATGTCAGATATTATCTAATCAGAAAACATATGTTAATAAAGACAATAAGGATTTGATTAGAAATATCTTGCGTTAATATAGCATTATTCACATCCTCAGGAGGTCTAAAGGCATTTCACAGCCGATGAAGTGTAGGCACTATTGTTAGGTAGGCAAATGTGGCAGCCAATTTGTATAAATATCCCACAAACAACAAAAGAGATAGAGTAAATGATCAGATCATTTGTTTTGGTGGTGGTGTTTGAGGGATGAATGGTGGCCAGGACACTGGGAGAACTCACCTGTTCGTTACAAATACTGCCCAATGCCATGTGATCTTTTACATCCACTTGAGCAGGCAGATAGAACCTCAGCTTAATATCTGAAAGATGGCACCTCCAACAATACAGAACTCTTTTAGTACTGCACTTGTGTCCACATAGATTATGTTGTAAGAGACCCCAGAGGGACCCAGGTTCCAAATGATTCGAGGTTGACCCGTACTGGGGACAGTGGTTTAACTTTATTCAGCACAAACAAGGCTTAATACATTACAGTATTTGAGCAGCAGTTTACAGAGTATAATTGAGACTTATATTACCACTTATACTCTGGGTAAAAGCCACAACCATGAGTAGGCTGCACCCTGTGTCTCTTGTTTCTCTCTCTCTCTCCGTCTCCTGGGTGTCTCCTTGATTCGTCCTGTAATCTTTTACTCCTGAAACCTTCTACTCCTGAAATCTTCGACTCCTGAAAGCTTCTACAATTTGTGGCTGTTAAGACCGCCTTCTTATACCCTTACTCTCATTCAAAACCTATGGAGACCTCCTGAACCAATCATTGGCTGACACCCAAACCCAAAATGTTCACTAATGTCCTTTAGGGAAGGAAATCTGCTGTCCTTACCTGGTCTGGCCTATATGTGACTCCAGACGCACAGCAATGTGGTTGACTCTTAACTGCCCTCTGAAATGGCCCAGCAAGTCACTCAGTTGTAACTAACCGCTAAGAAACATAATAAGAATGAAACCGGACCGACCACCCGGTATCGAGCTTGGCACCGGCTACGGACACGGCAACGGCACACCCAGCCCAGTCAACCCTGCACAGTCCTCCTAACCAACATCTGGGGACTTGTGCCAAAATTGGGAGAGCTGTACCACAGACTAGTCAAGCAACAGCCTGACATAGTCATACTCACAGAATCATACCTTTCAGCCAATGTCCCAAACTCCTCTATCACCATCCCTGGGTATGTCCTGTCCCACCGGCAGGACAGACCCACCAGGGGTGGCAGCACAGTGGTATACAGTCGGGAAGGAGTGGCCCTGGGAGTCCTCAAC
The DNA here is from genome assembly GCA_030390025.1 of Squalus acanthias. NCBI lineage: Eukaryota > Metazoa > Chordata > Chondrichthyes > Squaliformes > Squalidae > Squalus > Squalus acanthias. The sequence continues at coordinate 33,209,966 of CM059429.1, forward strand.
ATTGACACCAGACCCCATGAAGTCTCATGGCTTCAGGTCAAACATGGGCAAGGAAACCTCCTGCTAATTACCACCCTCCCTCAGCTGATGAATCAGTACTCCTCCATGTTGAACACCACTTGGAAGAAGCACTGAGAGTAGCAAGGGCACAGAATGTACTCTGGGTGGGGGACTTCAATGTCCATCACCAAGAGTGGCTCGGTAGCACCACTACTGACCGAGCTGGCCAAGTCCTGAAGGACATAACTGCCAGTCTGGGCCTGCGACAGGTGGTGAGAGAACCAACACAAGGGAAAAACCTACTTGACCTCGTCCTCACCAATCTACCTGTCGCAGATGCATCTGTCCATGACGGCATTAGTCGTAGTAACCACCACATAGGCATTGTGGGGTGAAATCCCGTCTTCACACTGAGGACACCCTCCATCGTGTTGTGTGGCACTACCACCGTGCTAAATGGATAGATTCAGAACAGATCTAGCAGCTCAAAACTGGGCATCCATGAGGCGCTGTGGGCCATCAACAGCAGCAGAGTTGTATTCCACCACAATCATGGCCCGGCATATCCCCCACTCTACCATTACCACCAAGCCAGGGGACCAACCCTGGTTCAATAAGGAGTGTAGAAGAGCATGCCGGGAGCTGCACCAGGCGTACCTAAAAATGAGGTGCCAACCTGGGAAGATGCAACACAGGACTACATGCATGCTATAAAGCGGAAGTGGCATGCTATAGACAGGGCTAAGCGATCCCACAATCAACGGATCAGATCAAAGCTCTGCAGTCCTGCCACATCCAGTCGTGAATGGTGGTGGACCATTAAACAACTAATAGGAGGAGGAAGCTCCATGAATATCCCCATCCTCAATGATGGTGGAGCCCAGCACGTGAGTGCAAAAGACAAGGCTGAAGCGTTTACAACCATCTTCAGCCAGAAGTGCCGAGTGGATGATCCATATCGGCCTACTCCCGAGGTCCCCACCATCACAGAAGCCAGTCTTAAGCCAATTAGATTCACTCCACGTGATATCAAGAAACGGCTGAGCACACTAGATACAGCAAAGGCTATGGGCCCTGACAACATCCCATGCCTCTAGCCATGCTGTTCCAGTACAGCTACAACACTGGCATCTATCCGACAATGTGGAAAACTGTCCAGGTATGTCCTGTCCACAAAAAGCAGGACAAATCCAACCCAGCCAATTACCACCCCATCAGTCCACTCTCAATCATCAGCAAAGTGATGGAAGGTGTCATCGATAGTGCTATCAAGCGGCACTTACTCACCAATAACCTGTTCACTGATGTCCAGTTTGGGATCCGCCCAGACCACTCGGCTCCTGACCTCATTACAGTCTTGGTCCAAACATGGACAAAGGAGCTGAATTGCAGAGGTGAGGTGCGAGTGACTGCCCTTGACATCAAGGCAGCATTTGACCAAGTGTGGCATCAAGGAGCCCTAGTAAAACTGAAGTCAATGGGAATCAGGCGGAAAACGCTTCACTGGCTGGAGTCATACCTAGCACAAAGGAAGATGGTTATGGTGATTGAAGGTCAATCATCACAGCCCCAGGACATCACTGCAGGAGTTCCTTAGGGCAGTGTCCTAGGCCCAACCATCTTCAGCTGCTTCATCAATGACCTTCCCTCCAACATAAGGTCAGAAATGGGGATGTTCACTGATGACTGCACAGTGTTCAGTGCCATTCACAACTCCTCAGATAATGAAGCAGTCCATGCCCGCATGCAACAAGACCTGGACGACGTTCAGGCTTGGGCTGATAAGTGGCAGGTTACATTCGCGCCACAGAAGTGCCAGGCAATGACTATCTCCAACAAGCGAGTGTCTAACCACCTCCCCTTGACATTCAACGGCATTACCATCGCTGAATCCCCCACCATCAACATCCTGGGGGGCCACCATGGACCAGAAACTTAATTGGACCAGCCACATAAATACTGTGGCAACAAGAGCAGGTCAGAGGCTAGGTATTCTGCGGCGAGTGTCTCGCCTCCTGACTCCCCAAAGCCTTTCCACCATCTACAAGGCACAAGTAAGGAGTGTGATGGACTACTCTCCACTTGCCTGGATGAGTGCAGCTCCAACAACACTCAAGAAGCTCGACACCATCCAGGACAAAGCAGCCCGTTTGATTGGCACCCCATCCACCACCTTAAACATTCACTCCCTCCACCACCGGCGTACCGTGGCTGCAGTGTGTACCATCTACAAGATGCACTGCAGTAACTCGCCAAGGCTTCTTCGGCAGCACCTCCCAAACCCGCGACCTCTTCCACCTAGAAGGACAAGGGCAGCAGGCGCATGGGAACACCACCACCTCCAAGTTCCCCTCCAAGTCACACACCATCCTGACTTAGAAGTATATCGCCGATCCTTCATCATTGCTGGGTCAAAATCCTGGAACTCCCTCCCTAACAGCACTATGGGAGTACCTTCAGCACACGGACTACAGCGGTTCAAGAGGCGGCTCACCACCACCTTCTCAAGGGTAACTAGGGATGGGCAATAAATACTGGCCCCTGCCAGCGACGCCCAAATCCCATAAACAAATTTAGAAAAAATCCAATCATGAAGATGCCACGTTTGTACCCTGGTTTACGCAGGCTTTTAGTCTTATGACACTCTTACATCATCTGTTTTTGATCATCAAGCCTTATATCTGGGGTAGTTATGGCAATACAAAAGGAATATGTCTCCATAGGTTGAGATACGGCTGCTGCTGTTGGCCTTTGTTTTTATAATTCACTGCGGATGTTATAACATTCCAGCACAATGGTAACTGCAGTTAGCCTTGGCTCCCAGGCCAGCTGTACTCTATGTCTCATCCTTACTGTTGGCTAATATCCAACTTTCACCCACAGCCTCACTATTTGACTATAGCAATCCTCTTTCTCACCCCAGGCTGTCTGGTTACAGCTTACTCACAGGCTTTTAATTATAAGCAAAAGGGTTACATGTTATACATAATTCAGGTTATCATTGCATACAGTTGATGATTACAAACTTCTACATTTAATCCTTACACACCATTATAGATCTATTACTGATGATTATAAGATATTAATGGTTATAAGATATCAAAACCCCAACTATTCCATGATAATCTTACAATGTGCTCAAGTCCTGAAGTAGGAACTTGAACCTACATCCTTCTGACGCAGAGGCAAGAGCACTACCACTGGCCCAAGCTGATACTAGATTTTAAGTAGGCAGTTCTCTACAATTTTAAATATCTTCTGGAGGGCATCCTTTAATATTTTTTCCATTATCATTGACATTCGTTGAAAATTTGTGATTAATTACAGCAACACAGAAGGCACTGGTGTACCTATGTAACTTTTTTGTATTGATCATGCCTTTTTGTTGCATTCTTTTCCTGGCAAACATGGATTTTTTTTTTGCAGGTGGAAATCTATGCTGTCTTCTTTTTCTGTACAATCATGAGTTTCTAAGAGTGTGTGTGTATGTGTGTGGTGGGGGGGTGGGGGTGTGGGGTGGGGGGAGCTCAGAATAAAAAGCTAATATCAGTCATGGTGACCATGTAACTATCGGATTGTTGCAAAAACCCAACTGGTTCGCTAATGTCCTTTAGGGAAGGAAACCTGTCGTCCTTACCTGGTCTGGGCTATATGTGACTCCAGACCCACAGCAATGTGGTTGACTCTTAACTGTTGTATCAAACCACTACAAAGAAGTATAATAAGAAAAAAACCAGACGGATCATGCGGCTTCGGCCTCGGCATTGGATTCGGACACGAAAAAGGCACATCCAGCCCAGTCGACCCTGCAACAGTCTCCTCACTAACATCTGGGGACTTGTACCAAAATTGGGAGAGCTATCCCACAGACTAGTCAAGCATTAGCCTGACATAGTCATACTCTAAGGGCTGAATTTTGCCAGCGCTCAGAGGGCGGGTTTGGAGGCGGGTCCGCTGTCAAAATAGCAAAGATTGACAGTGGGTAGGAAACCCGCTGTCAACCCGCCTCCATGCGAGTCTCCCAGGTGTCGGGTCTGTCAGCGCAGAACTGATCCGACACCAAGTGGCAGGGGAGACAATTTAGATCATTATCGACCATGGTGCAGCTGTTCAGTTTGTAAGACATACAGTATAGAGATTTATTTAGCTTTAAAGTGTTTAGAGCCAACTCTATATCCAGTGGCACCTCATTGGAACAACTTCCCTCACCATTGACAGATCACTTCTGTCATCTCTCCTGCAGCAGCCAGCTATTGCAGCAACATCGGTTCTCTTGAAAAAAATCAGACCTTGGTCCTCTGAATCCCTCCATGATCAGCCCCAACACCAACATCACCAGCAACAACACCAACCTTCTCCACCATCACCTGATGCTGCACAGGACACAGGGCATCAGCACCTAACAACATTGCTGCCCGGGAGGCCAGCGATGGTATCACCATGGCCAGATTTACTTCATTTGACGCTGTACACCCTGGCTGCCACATGATGCGCCAGGTTGATACCATCCCACACCAGCACCATAAAGCATCCCTACAATGTCCAAGTCATTCCTTTCACACTCATCACAATAGCCGGGGTGGGGGGGGGGGGGGGGGGGGGGGTGGAGTTATGTCTCAACATTCACTGGAACTCACTTCTCAAGGTGCACACAGATCTGCCCAATAAGGTGAATTGTTGAAAATATAGATTTCAATGTTTGACAACACATTAACTGAAACTTCACATGGACATTGGCTAAACCTCTCAAGTGCCTACCCTTGTGTGTTGTTAGTTGGTATGCTTGCAGTAGGATGAGGGTGAGTGTGAGGGGTGGCTAGTGAGATGGGGAAGTGATCATGTAGATAGAGAGGGTTGGGTGGAGGTAAGTTGATGTGAGTAAAGTTGTGCAGGAGTAGGATAGGGAAGACAGAGTGATGGGGATGTGATGAGTGGCACAGCAGGGTGAGTTTGAATGTGGCTTTGCAGTAACGTTTCGTGATCTACTGAGATCATTGAAAGGTTTGCGCCACTGCAGCCAGGGACTCCTGACGACATCCCTGCTTGTGTCCTGTGCAATGTGCAACCAGACTGTGTTGATCTCCTGGGGAGGTCTCTTCTGCCCATGGGAACGGAAGAGAATCTCCCTGCGTGCTGTGACTCCCTCCATAAGCATATGGAAGGAGTCATGCTTGAGCCTGGGTGCAGACATGCACCTTTGTGCAGTGCTTGTCAGTGTTTGCAGCACCTCAATGCTGCAGAACACTGACAGCACAACTGTCAAAATCTATGTGGCCGTAGTCCCTTTAAGGAAACCGGCTGATGACGCGTCCTCAAATGACGTCATCAGACCTGCTTCCTGTTAATTGGCCAGGTACCCCACAGGGCGGGCTTAACAAGGCCAATCTACGGAAAATCATTTTCACAGAGCGGCTGCAGACGGGAGCGGGACCGGAATCCGCCAACCACCTCTCCCGCCGCCATCCCGCCTCTGCAGGGAAAATCATGCCCACAGAATCACACCTACCAGCCAATGTCCCAGACACCTTCATCACCATGCCTGGGTATCTCCTGTTCCACCAGAGGTGGCGGCAAAGTGGTATACAGTTGAGAGGGTGTAGAGTTTCGCAATTATTGCGATTCTAATAATATGAGAGAAGCAGGTTCAATTGAACATTTTTATTGAACGGAAAGCTGCTTTTAAAATAAAGGGTACAGAAGCCTGTAAAATGGCCGCCGAGCATCGTGGCAGAAGTTTTCCAGAGACACAGTGGGCAGACAAGATGGCGTCGAATATACATTCAGTATGAGATCATACCTGGTACAAATTGAAAAGGCAGGATGCAACCCGTTTGCATCCTGGACAATAGCAATGATATAAGTGCTTGAATCGTTTCATACGCACAGTAAGAATCATTGAACTGGGCCATCGAAAGCCCATCCAGACACATCAATACACAAATACCCCCCCGGCTCAACAATGAGAGAGACATTGGCGGGTGATTAAGCCAGTGTTCGGGGGGGCCCCAAAACCAGTCGAGGAGACGATTCATATACATCCTGGCTGGCTCAACAATGAAGAAGGCATTAACGGATAGTTGGCCAGTTTCAGGTGATACCGAAACCCGTTAAGAAGATAATCGCCCCATGCTGGGAGTTTTGGGCGCCAAAATCACACAAAGGATAAACAGTTAGGTTTGAGCGGGAGATAAGGCCGACAAAACAGTATAACTATAGAGGACAAATGTTCATGGGGAGTGAGTTTTGAAACAGACACAGACACAGTTACGGGTTGGAGATGAAGCAGTTACAGTGACGAGTTACGGTCAGTTACGGAGAAAAGAGGAATCGGTCTCTTGGCTCTTTTTCGCTTCTTCGCTCTCTTGTTCCTTCGGCGGGGCTGTGCTGGTCGGTTATTCGAGTGTTGGGTGGAGTTCAATCAGAACGAGCCACCTCGACACGGCAGGCAGCAGGGTACACCATCCCGATCGTCGGTAAACGGTGTCCGGACCCATCAGGGCAACACAGCGGTGTGTTCCCGAGCGAGGCCCGAGTGACGAGAAGAAAGACGAGAAGAAATTCCACGTGCCGCCACGGTCAGTAAACCCCGACCGTGCCCGAAGATAAACGGCGGAGTCCACCAGTTTTGAATTCTACGAACTACTTCACGATCCAGTTTGAATCCACAAACTACTTCATGACATCAGGGAGTCTGGCTTACCCTCCGGCTCTTTGAGCGGATAGCCTGAGCCATCCACGCCGAACTTTACCGGGGCCATCTCCAGTGGACCCATTCGCGGCAGCGAGAGTAAACAAGTCGGGGGCAGAAACCCTTACAGCCACGTAACAGCCAGGCACTGCAGCGAAACGAGCTGAGAGCCTCATTTTAAATTTCCGAAGTGAGCCGAGTGGTGAGCATGTTTTCCGATCCTACAAATCCAGACGTAGTTTAGGTATATTAAGGGAGGGTGGTTTCTAAGGTTAATGTATAATGTGTTCCCCCTTTTACGATGTGTTGTGTGTTCCCCATTTCCATAGACCAAGTTTTATGAACGTGTGTATACTGGTACTCTCTTTGATCTGCGCCTATGACATGTATTTCATGATTTTAGACGTCATGCAATAAAGACATTCATTTCGTGCTATTCAACCAGGTCTATTCGAGTCTTTTCTCTGCATTACTGCTCCTTGCATCTAAGTCTAGGTGTCAGAACCGTAAGGGCGAGTGGGTCGAACCACTCACAGGTGCTTATTGCAAAAGTCTGGCCGGAGACCAGTGCAAGCAATAGTATAGGCAACGAAAGCCTCGCCTCGCACCAGTCCGTGACCCTTACAGAAATGGCGACCGCGGCAGGACCCTGGCAGCAAGAGAGTAATGTCTTAGACCCAGGTTTGAATAAACGAAATGTCATGGATGAAAAGGTAGCCGACTATGTGTTCGGGAAAGTAAACCTGACCAAACAGTGGATATGTGATCTACTGACGGATAGGCGTCCGCTAGACGCAGCCATCAGGTGGACAGGTAGCAAGGATCATAAGAAGTCAGTAGAGAAAGCGGTCTGGCTGATGTGCTACAAGAAGCAAGTCCAACTTTCGGACCAGGTCATTGCAGCACAGGCAGCTCAGATCAGAGAGTTAGAAACAGAGATGGAGGAAAAGGTTACGGGAGGACAGAAACTGATTGCATCACTGAATGCGTTGCATCAGGAACGCCAAATAGTAGCCAGCCACCACGAGGCTAGGATCGATTACTTAGAGTGCCAGGTCACGGAAGCTAAGTTAAGTGAGGGAAAGATTAAAGAACGGTGTATCCGCCAAGCTAACCAGATAAAGACCCAGGAAGAAAGTCTCAGGGGAGTTAGGGCGGCATACAAGATGGCTCTCGAGGATAGGTCTGAGGGAGCCGACCACAGCGTTTGCCAGAGAGAGATAGAGGACCTGAGAGAGGCCCTGAATAAGGCGAACGGCTTGGTGTGTCTCATCAGCCCGTCAGCAAGCCAGCCACAGGTAGCTAGGGAATTCCCAAAACCCCTGCCAAGAAAGGCAGGTGTGGTACCAACCACTAAGCCCTCAGCACCACCCAGCTATACGGAAACCTGGGTGAGGGAGGAAGCGGTAGAAATAGAGAAGGAGGTTTTCGAGGTAGAACAATCCCCGGAGGTAGTGTCGAAGCCGGCACCGATGTGTCTGGTCCGAGAACAAAAGCGGGGCCCGAACGGGGCAGATGGGGAAGATGGGACCCTTTTAAACCAAATTGTAGTGCCCCACAGCTCACAACAGCTGAGGGCAATGATCAGCCATGTCCGGAAACTGTCCGAGTCAGGAGACCCTTCCGTTCATTTTAGAGAGGTAGAACAGACCGCAGCGATTAATGGCTGCGACGGGGAGGAAAAGACCAGAATGTTGTTGTTCTCTTTGGATAGCTCAATCCTTCAGTGTCTCTCCGACAAGAGCAAGAGGGGAGTTAGGGGCTATGAGGATTTACGAGACGACGTCCTGGAAGTGTTGGGAGTGGATGACGAAGGTCCGTTCGTCAGACTGGGTCAGACAGTGCAGATGGAGGGAGAACCCCCACGAGTTTTCGCCGAAAGGCTGTGGCCAGTATATCAGCATAGCTGCCCAAGTACACCAGCACGGTCGCAACCTGTACGGTGTCGAGAAAGCTCATTGGCTCAGGTGCGTAGTCGCCAACAGCTTGCCAGCCGTCAGGGAGCAAGCCAAGGCGTGGTTCGATCCCACCAACCCCAATACAACGGAGGAGTCGGTCCTGAGTCAGCTCACCATAGGATATAGAAATACTAGAAGCACGGGAGCGCGTCCCCTTAAGGGAAAAGTGCATGAAGCAAAGCCCGCAGCTCCGGCTCAGAAAGAGTGGCATCAGGAGGGAAATCGCGCCCCACAAACCAATAGTGTTTGTTACGGGTGCGGGAAGGCAGGTCACTGACGCAAAAACTGTAGGAATCCCTGGAAGGATTCCAAGGAGAAAGCTCCCGCAGCCCGAGCCCAAACGCCTGTCCCTGAGAGAGGAGCCGGTGTGCCAATCCATCCCGATGCAATCGAGTCTATGTTAGGGGCCATGCGGTCTCTCATGACCTCACACGGGAAGGTAGCAACAGCCCCATACAACCCAGACTTCTGACTGGAACCGGCGCAGCCTGTGTCCCCTTGAAAGACACGCACAGGAGGGGACCTCCTGTAAGGAGGCCAGGTTAAATGAGCAGGCCTTACGGGAGGAGAACGCCCGCTTAATGGGGAAAATAGACGGGCTAGAAGGGCAGCTTAGAGACATAAAGGCATCCTACAGGGTAGCCAGGAGCAGGGAGTATGAGTATTTAAACCATGGGCCCTGTGAGGAAAGGATAAAAGGTCTGACCCAAGCCCTATCCAAAGCCAGAGGGATGGTTTGCTCAACAACCCCGGGGGAATTCACCACCCCGCAGTTGCAAGCCATGGTAGCAGAGTTGCCCAAACTAAAACAGAATAGAAATCTTCAGCCTCCAGCAGGCGAGATTACACAGAATGCACAAGCAGGGGCGGTGGCCTGTCTTAGGGGAGGGGCCAAACCTGCGAGTGGGGACTCTCAGCCCCGGGTAGAACCGCAGGTCACGCAGGCCGGTAAAGCAGCCTGCGTGAGGGGAGAAGACATTCTGCAAAAGTGGAGGGTCTCTCTTTTTTCTTGGGCTACGGATGAGGAAGAGCCCGGAGGTCTCGACCAAGTTGGTGACCCGGTCGGAGAGGTGGTGGGGTCGGAGGAAGGAGGTTCTGCCCTCGACCCGAGCATAAGGGAGGTAGGGATTACGGGTGGAGATTCACCTACTGTAGAAACAAGTAGGGTGGAGTCGGAAACCGCAGATCCCGAGCCCAGGGGGGCGGAGCCAGGGGAGACAGAGCCGGCGGCTGTGGTAGGACTACAGGCTGTGACGGTGGAAGTCCCGGTCCCCGGTCCGTCGGCCCTGGAGGCCTTGGCCAAGGTGGCCCTCCGCAGGTCGAGTCGGACACCCCAGCCCAGGAAGTTGTGGCCAGATCCCTCGTACACCCCCAGGCATAAGTCCAAGGCAGCCCAGGGAGGTCCCAGTCCCCGATCGGCCGCGACAGGCTGCGGCGGATCAAAGACAAGGGTCAGTGCCCCCCCGCCACGGGGAACAGCTCGCGGCAGCCTTTTCAGGATTTAGCTAGGCCGCCCTGAGAACGGGCGGCGCTGTACAGTAATTTTAGGAGGATAAGTTTAGGTTTATATTTTTTTAATATCAGGTTAAGATTGTAGTTTAATTTCATAAGTAAATGGTAAAATGATGGGAGTTAGTGATAGGAATAGTTAAGGTCTATCCAGTATGCATGTCTTGTACGTGAGACGAGGTCAAGGGACCCGCTCACTCTTCACAAAAGCCAGAGACTCTTGGGAGGCTGGCTACATCATTTTATCTGATCACAGGAACCAGGAGATATGGAAAAGATTCTTGTGGTGCTTGCGACGATCGGATATGGATTGGCCTATCGGGGCCTCACCAAGGATGTCGTTGTGTTCGGTTGCTCCGGGGACACGGCCCCTATCGCGACGGATGGGACCGGGGAGCGAGAGGCTGAGGAAACCGCCACTTATTTCCACAAGGGAAGGTGGCCGGGATGGCTGGGAACGAATTCAACGGAATACTCCAGCGCATCCGGGTTTGCGTACCAAGAGACTTCTTTATTGTGTCCCAGGGTGAGGATCGTTGCACCCAGAATCAGCGTCACCGTCGGCAAAAGGATTTGTTTGGTGTGCAATGGGAACGTCCCATTGGGCCGATGGTGGTGGTTACGGAAGTTAAGCAAGACTATGAGAAATTCCTCGGTCGAGTGGGAGCGATTGGGTAACAATACCCATCGGACAATTACGGGGACTAACGGACAAGTGAGAGTCTGTTGGGACAAATGGTGGGAACCGGATGAGGGAATATATGTGTGTATGTGGGGATCGACGTATGTTTGCCCCAAGGGTATATCCATATTTTTCCTACAACAGTGGCAGGATGCCAGGAAAGGGATGAGGTGGGACGTCAGCTCCCGGGGATGCGGAGCTCCATTCTCCCCGATCCCGGTAAACGCCACTGAACTCATCACGCGCCCACGCAAGTCTCCGTCCACGATTCCGGTGGCATTGGCTCAGGAGGAAGGGTGCCCTAAAACCACTAAGGGGCCCGGGAATGGTCTGGTACTGGTGCCAACAGATCAGATACTGTATCAGGGGGTACATTACGCGGTGGCCTCGGTGATTCTAAATCTCACCGAGGTGCATTTGCCAGAATGGTGCCCCAAAGAAACGGAAAAATTGTACCAGGTCCTGTTAACAAACATGTTCAGGCAGTTTTATGAGTTTGATTTTGCAGAGGTTGACAAAACAAGCTTATACACCACACCACACGAAGTTTTGGGTCAGGTGGGGAGACAAAGAAGGGGTGCTGTGAACGATGTGTTCATTGCTTTTAATACGGGAACATCTGTGGTCAACGCTCTAGATAATGTGGAGCTGCAGACACAGATCAATGGTTTAAAGACACAGTTAAAAAGCATCCTCACAAACGAGAACAAGGTAGTAGGGTCTGAGTTACATGAGGACCAGGCCATGACACTACACTTAAAAGAGATTATAGCAGAGCTGGAGAAGCATGCGAGAACGGTAAATGCCCTGATCAGGGAAGATCGAAATGCATCCGATCAAGCTGCGCAGAACGAGGTGTGCGTGTTATACGGGGCGTGGTTACTGGGCGAAGGCCGCAGTAATCTGGAGGATTTAAAACAAGGTTTGGTCACGTCCTGGATAAGCAACAAACACCTGCAGGCGCTCCACCCTTTTCAGAACGCATTAAGCCCGTGCCAGCTCAGGCTAGCCTCAGAGGCATACCCAGTCCCAGTGGACTGCGGACGGTCAAATCACACTATCATGGGTATAGTGGTACGGATGCTGGTGTTGGGCAGCACAGCAAAGCCCATCCCGGTGTACAGGGTGGAGAACATTGGAGTCATTCAGGGGGGAGTCCACATTCGCTACGCAGCGGTCCCACCTTACGTCATCCGCTGGGAGCAAACGATGACGGGTACCGACCTCTCCGGTTGTCGTAGCAGGGGAGCACACATCATACTGTGTCCCCAGCACTTGAATGACTTTTTAATACCACAATGCGGGTTCAGAACGGCTGGCGCGAAGCCCATGAATTGCACCATGGAAGCAATGACACAAGATCATGTGCCCCCACAGGTGGCATACATAGGGGGTGGAACGTATTGCGTTACCACTGCAGCGCAACACTACCAGCATGGACAGCACAGTCGGTGTCCGGTGAGTGACAGCAGTTTCTGTTTTAAACCCAGGGCTGTAGTTCAAGTGGCACAACAGCGAATTGTCCCAATCCCTGAACCCTCTACGGTTCACCTCACTGTTAAAGAGAATTTCACAGACTTGCAGCGATTCGTCGCGCATTTCGGGTACATCATTCCCCCTCTCCCTGAACACCTCACCAAGATTTTAAAAGCCGTCATGGTATCACAGAAACATTTTTACACCCTGGAACAGAAGACTGTAGAGATAGGGGCAGAGATATTGGACATAGTAACCCCACCGTGGTGGGATCTGTTCACTAATATTGAGGTCCCGTCATGGATCAGGATAGCCTCCCACATTTTGGTAGTATGTCAAGTTGTAATTGTAGTGTACCTGTTGTTCGTGCACTGCAAGAGGGGCAAACGCCTCACAAGGCAGGAGAACACAGGGGAGTGGAGAGAACGTTACGTGCGCGTGAACGAGGAAAGTCCCGCCTAAGCTGCTAGGATAACGCCCCTCCATTTTACCGTGTGTGTTTGGTAATTGTTGTAGTTATAAGCATTTGTGGCTAAGTTTTTGGAACTGTTGTATTTTTTTTTTTAAAAACAGTCGGTTTAATTGTTTTACTTTTGTAATAAAACATGCATGTACAGGTAGTGCAAGAGGCATCGGCCTTTTGCACCTGGGAGGCGAATACGTAGTGTAAGTTAAAGGCAATGCTGCCTATGATTGTCCAAGATGTGCACAGCGTGATTTTTCTGGGAAATGAGGACTACATGTGTCGTGGGGGCCATGGATAGTTTAATTACCGGGAATGTTTGGATGTGGAGAATCGAGATAATTTGCTCACTAGCATTTAATTGATACGATAAGCAGAGTTATTCGCATCAACAGGAGGGACTGTAGAGTTTCGCAATTATCGCGATTCTAATAATATGAGAGAAGCAGGTTCAATTGAACATTTTTATTGAACGGAATGCTGTCTTGAAAATAAAGGGTACAGAAGCCTGTAAAATGGCCGCCGCGCATCGTGGCAGAAGCTTCCAGAGACACAGTGGGCAGACAAGATGGCGTCGAATATACATTCAGTATGAGATCATACCTGGTACAAATTGAAAAGGCAGGATGCAACCCGTTTGCATCCTGGACAATAGCAATGATATAAGTGCTTGAATCGTTTCATACGCACAGTAAGAATCATTGAACTGGGCCATCGAAAGCCCATCCAGACACATCAATACACAAATACCCCCCCCGGCTCAACAATGAGAGAGACATTGGCAGGTGATTAAGCCAGTATTCGGAGGGGCCCCAAAACCAGTTGAGGAGACGATTCATATACATCCTGGCTGGCTCAACAATGAAGAAGGCATTAACGGATAGTTGGCCAGTTTCAGGTGATACCGAAACCAGTTAAGAAGATAATCGCCCCATGCTGGGAGTTTTGGGCGCCAAAATCACACAAAGGATAACACCTTTAGATTTGAGCGGGAGATAAGGCCGGCATAACAGTATAACTATAGAGGACAAATGTTCATGGGGAGTGAGTTTTGAAACAGACACAGACACAGTTACGGGTTGGAGATGAAGCAGTTACAGTGACGAGTTACGGTCAGTTACGGAGAAAAGAGGAATCGGTCTCTTGGCTCTTTTTCGCTTCTTCGCTCTCTTGTTCCTTCGGCGGGGCTGTGCTGGTCGGTTATTCGAGTGTTGGGTGGAGTTCAATCAGAACGAGCCACCTCGACACGGCAGGCAGCAGGGTACACCATCCCGATCGTCGGTAAACGGTGTCCGGACCCATCAGGGCAACACAGCGGTGTGTTCCCGAGCGAGGCCCGAGTGACGAGAAGAAAGACGAGAAGAAATTTCACGTGCCGCCACGGTCAGTAAACCCCGACCGCGCCCAAAGATAAACGGCGGAGTCCACCAGTTCGAATTCTACGAACTACTTCATGACCCGGTTTGAATTCCACAAACTACTTCATGACATCAGGGAGTCTGGCTTACCCTCCGGCTCTTTGAGCGGATAGCCTGAGCCATCCGCGCCGAACTTTACCGGGGCCGTCTCCAGTGGACCCATTCGCGGCAGCGAGAGTAAACAAGTCGGGGGCAGAAACCCTTACAGCCATGTGACAGCCAGGCACTGCAGCGAAACGAGCTGAGAGCCTCATTTTAAATTTCCAAAGTGAGCCGAGTGGTGAGCATGTTTTCCAATCCTACAAATCCAGACGTAGTTTAGGTATATTAAGGGAGGGTGGTTTTCTAAGGTTAATGTATAATGTGTTCCCCCTTTTACGATGTGTCGTGTGTTCCCCATTTCCATAGACCAAGTTTTATGAACGTGTGTATACTGGTACTCTCTTTGATCTGCGCCTATGACATGTATTTCATGATTTTAGACACCATGCAATAAAGACATTCATTTCGTGCTATTCAACCAGGTCTATTCGAGTCTTTTCTCTGCATTACTGCTCCTTGCATCTAAGTCCAGGTGTCAGAACCATAAGGGCGAGTGGGTCGAACCACTCACAGGTGCTTATTGCAAAAGTCTGGCCGGAGACCAGAGCAAGCAATAGTATAGGCAACGAAAGCCTCACCTCGCACCAGTCCGTGACCCTTACAGGGAGTGGCCCTGGGAGTCTTCAACATTGACTCCAGACCCCTTAAGTCACATGGCATCAGGTCAAACATGGGCAAGGAAACCTCCTGCTGATTACCACCTACTGCCCTCCCTCAGCCGATGAATTATTACTCCTCCATGTTCAACATCACTTGGAAGAAGGACTGAGGGTAGCAAGGGCACAGAATGTACTCTCAGTGGGGGACTTCAATGTCCACCACCAAGGGTAGCTTGGTAGCACCACTACTGACGGAGCTGGCCGACTCCTGAAGGACACAGCTGCGAGACTGGGCTTGCAGCAGGTGGTGAGAGAACCAACATGAGGGAAAAACCTACTTGACCTCGTCCTTACCAATCTACTTGTCGCAGTTACATCTGTCCATGACAGTATTGGTAGAAGTGACCACTGAACATTCCTTGTGGAGACAAAATCCTGTCTTCACACTGAAGACACTCTCCATCATGTTGTGTGGCACTACCACTGTACAGAAAGGGATAGATTAAGAACAGATCTAGCAACTCAAAACTGGGCATCCATGAGGCGCTGTCGGCCATCAGCAGTAGCAGAACTGTATTCCACCACAATCTGTAACCTCATGGCCTGGCATATCCCTCACTCTACCATTACAATCAAGCCAGGTGACCAACCCTGGTTCAATGAGATGTAGAAGAGCATGCCAGGAGCAGCACCAGGCGTACCTAAAAATGAGGTGGCAACCTGGGGAAGCTACAACACAGGACTACATACATGCTAAACAGCAGAAGCAGCATGCTATAGTCAGAGCTAAGTGATCCCACAATCAACTGATTAGATCAAAGCTCTGCAGTCCTGCCACATCCAGTCGTGAATGGTGGTGGACAATTATACAACTATCAGGAGAAGGAGGCTCCATAAATATCCCCATCCTAAACGATGGCGGAACCCAGCATGTGAGTGCAAAAGATAAGGCTGAAGCATTTGCAACCACCTTCAGCCAGAAGTGCCGAGTAGGTGATCCATCTCGGCCTCCTCCTGAAGTCCCCACCATCACAGATGCCAGTCTTCAGCCAATTCGATTCACTCCACGTGATATCAAGAAACGACTGAGCGCATGCCTAAAGCTATGGGCCCCGACAACATCCTGGTGATAGTGCTGAAGACCTGTGCTCCAGAACTAGCTGCGCCTCCAGCCAAGCTGTTCCAATACATCTACAACACTGCCATCTACCCGACAATGGAAAATTGCCCAGGTATGTCCTGTCCACAAAAATAACAGATCCAATCCGGCCAATTATTGCCCCATCAGCCAAATCTCAATCATCAGCAAAGTGATGGAAGGTGTCATTGACAATACTATCCAGCGCCACTTACGCATCAATAACCTGCTCGCGACGCACAGTTTGGGCTCCGCCAGGACCATTCGGCACTAGATCTCATTACAGCCTTGGTCTAATCATGGACAAACGAGCTGAATTCCAGCGGTGAGGTGAGAGTGACTGCCCTTGACATCAAGGCAACATTCGACCGAGTGTGGCACCAAGGAGCTCGAGTAAAACTGAAGTCAATGAGGATCAGGGGGAATACTCTCCACTGTTTGGAGTTATACCTAGCACAAAGGAAGATGGTTGTGATTGTTGGAGGCCAATCATCTCAGCCCCAGGACATCGCTTCAGGAGTTCCTGAGGGCAGTGTCCTAGGCCCAACCATCTTCAGCTGCTTCATCAGTGACCTTCCCTCCATCATAAGGTCAGAAATGGAGCTGAAGATTGCAGTGTTCAGTTCAATTCACAATTCCTCAGATAATGAAGCAGTCTGTGCCCGCATGAAGCAAGACCTGGACAACATCCAGGCTTGGGCTGATAAGTGGCAAGTAACATTCGTACCACACAAGTGACAGTCAACAACCATCTCCAACAAGATTTTAACCGCCTCCCTTTGATATCCAATGGCATTACCATCGTCAAATCCCCCACCATCAACATCCTGGGGATCACCATTGACCAGAAACTTAACTGGACCTGTAAAGGAATGAGCCATATTTCAGAAAAATACACCATCCTATGAACAGAATTCTGACATTATTAAAATATGACAAACTGGGGTTAAAAATCTAAAAGCCTCAACGACACAAGCTGTAAACAGAAATACAGGCTTCTGAGATAAGATGAAGTGTTAACACAAAGCTGTAAACACCATACAAGTTTTTGAAATGGGAAATGGTTATTGACACAGAGACAATGGCCCTATTGAAGAAGCAAAGGCTTTCTTCCAAGGAGTCTGCAGTTTGGAACCAACACAATAGCTATACCCAGTTTAAAGTGTTAAAAACTAACACGTCGAACAGAAGCACAGAACATTAAAAAACCATGTGCCTTTGTAAAAGTAACATTAAATGAAACAGGAAACACAATTATGAATACAACCAATTGAAGTAGCTAAGAAATGCATGGAACACCCTGGTTGAAGTGGTTTTGATTTACATATTGTAAATATGATACCTACAGAACACTTTGAAGATATAATATCAATAGATGTACCAAGCAATCACATTGTGTTTGTATTGGAAATGGAACAGTTAGTAGACATGACATCTGCTTATAACCAGTTAAGGGGATATTAAAAATTGAATAGAAGACCTTGTAAGAATGGCATCAAATAGATAAATCTGTTAAACCATATTTGATGATAAGTTATGAAACACCTATACAGCAGACAGGATTCTGAGAGTTAGCAGCTGAACTAACAGTAAGAATGGAAAGAAGTCAACAGAAAGACTGACTAGAGATAATTAGCTTACATCACCAGAAAACTTCAAAGGAGATACCACTGCAAAAAGAGTATATGATATGGGATTTTCAAATGGGAAAACAGAAGTCGCTGGAAAGGGCAGGCGATTCTCAACTTCAGAGGCAGGCTCTGTAAGTTTTTAACTCTGAGTCTCGGGGATCAAACGGTACTTTAATTGATTTTGGTGGATATTCTGGATTAAGAATAAGACTTAGAAATGTAAAAATGTAACGAAGTTAAGATTTGAGAATAAGGATCTCTGAGAATAGAATTGTAAGCTATTTGTATTTTGAACTGTTAAAGTTGTGATTGACTCATCAGCTGTTAACTAAATGTCGGTTCCTTAATAAATCTATATATTTTTTAGAATTGTCTCACAGAGTATTTCTGTATCAACCTCGCGAACTCAAATCTCTGAACACTCTTTTGTGAGGAGTTGCAGAATTCGGGGGGGTTTTCTGGACCCTCATAATATCTGGAAGGTTACAGTCTAGTTAAACTTATTAAAAGTGCTATCTGGAGGACGGTAATATCTTCAAGTCGTTTCTTTCCTTTAGGGAGAGATAGTCTGGACCTTTAGACCCAATTAAACATTTTTATAGGATTCGGCTATCTCTAACTTTAGTTGAAGGGGAACGTCTGGGGAATACGCCTGATCTGGGGTAGCCCAAGAAGGGCTAGGACTTGTAATTATCCCTTCAGACCAACCACATAAATACTGTGGCTACAAGAGCAGGTCAGAGGATGGGTATTCTGTGGTGAGTGACTCACCTATCTTCTCAAAGCCTTTCCACCACCTATAAGGCACAAGTCAGGAGTGTGATGGAATACTCTCCCTTGCCTGGATGAGTGCAGCTCCAACAACACTCAAGAAGCTCAACATCATCCAGGACAAAGCAGTCAGCTTGATCGGTACCCCATTCACCACCTTAAACATTCACTCCCTCCACCACTGGCGCAATGTGGCTGCAGTGTGTACCATTGACAAGATGCAGTGCAGCAACTCGCCAAGGCTTCTTCGACAGCACCTCCCAAACCTAAAAGCACAAAGGACAGCAGGTGCATGGGAACACCACCCCATCCAAGTTCCCCACCAAGTCACACACCATCCTGACTTGGACATATATCGGTGTTCCTTCATCATCGCTGAGTCTAACTCCCTGCCTAATAGCACTGTGGGAGTACCTTCACCACATGGACTGCAGACAAAGCAGCGACTCCTCACCACCTACTCAAGGGCAACTATGGATGGGCAATCAATGCTGCCCTTGCCAGCGACGCCCACATCCTGAGAATAAATAAATGTTTTAAAAACCACGGGACTGGATAAGAGGAGTAAGATGATCTTTGCCTTCGTCTAATGTCAAAGGCCCCCAGATCCCTAAATCCAGCCTGGTTAGAAAGTGAGGTGGGTAACCAAGATTCTCAATGTGGTGAGTCTTTGATCTCAGCATTGCAGTCAGGAAAGCCAGAGTCCAGAGGTGAAATGGAAAGCAGATCAACCCAGATCGTTGTTACACATATCCAAGTGCCTAATTGCTCTGCATCATTGATAGAATAATGAACTATCTACCATCACATACGTGTGGTTGAGCAAAATAACAAAAATGAAGAATTGTGTTAGTGTTCGATGTGGTGGGTGCATCTTGAGAAGTAGGAGTCATTCAATCTTTTTTGCTTAATTAATTTGAAAATATAGCTTTTTGTTAACCAAAGGTATTGAGGGATATGGGCCAAAGGCGGGTATATGGAGTTAGATCGCAGATCAGCCATGATCTCATTGAATGGCAGAACAGGCTCGAGAGGCTGAATGGCCTACTCCTGTTGCTATGTAATTTTACTGGGGCATTAATACAAATTCAGTATTTTTGCCAATCAGCCACTAACAACCTGAATCTCTGCAAACACTTGCTGCCATTCAAATGGAACAAGGCATCGCTAATATTTACTGTGTTCTTCACGTGATGTTTTTGGTAGCTCTGGCTTGGTGCACATGATAATAATGTCAAAGTTTCAACTTTGCATGCCTGAACAACAGGTACATAAAGCTCTGTGGACAGGTTAATTACAGGGAGGCAACCAAATCAGCAGCACCACTGGCTTAACTACACTAGGAATCATCCCAGTATTTCCTGTGACACACTGAGCATTGCCAAGTTGAAAAAAATTGCTGATTTAAAAAAAAAAATCACATGCACCTCCTACAGCCAGAACAGTGGAGAACTGGAACACACTTGAACCACCAAAGTGATAAGATTTGTCCAACATTTACTTGATGTACTGCAGTTTCAGCTCAATACCAGAAATATCTGTAACTGTGATGTACGAGGCACTCACACATTTATGTAACTACATTGCTGTGTACAGATTTATTGATGCAATTAGTCAGGATGGACACATTATTTGCCTGTGGTAGGTTTATTTGACACCTGGGAACAAGGCCACAGGAGAGGAATTATTTTATTTTTAATTATCCTAGAAAAATCTTTTAGTGCTGCTCGCATAGATCAGCAGCACTGCTTTTCCTTTATATCTTTTGCATCAATCTTTTTTTTAAAATAAAATCTATTTCGCACTGCTCCTTAAGAGGCTCAACCACTTAAAAAAACATCTACTAAGTAAGGAAGTTAAAAGAAAGAAAAGCAGAGAGAGAAGTAGAGAACATGTGTGTTCGGCACGTAGTTGAAGACAAAGATACAACTACGAGTGAGAAAAAGTGAGCATTAGAGAGAAACTAAGAAGCTAGAAAGAGTGGATGGAAAACAAAGAGCATGAGAGACAGGAAGAACTAGATTGGAAAGAAGCAAAGACAATTCCAGTTAGACTGGAACTTTTACTGAATGTTTGACCATAAGCAATGGCAAGGAAAATCAACTTCTAAATTATTTTTTTCAGACAATGCTTCTTAACTGATCTGGTCACTGGATCCAGTTTCCTACTTAAATAATGGTGTTTTAGTTATCAGTAAAGGGCATATGTGGTAGTAACAGGCATCAGCTCAAAAGATTAGGTAGAAGACTCCTGCATTTTGAACATCCTCAAATGTACATTTTTAGACGAGTCACCAATTGCAGTTTTCTAAAATGCTATTGCACGAGGTGGCGATAATCCCTCACAACATCCACATTATTCTTCACATCTTTGCAAACGGTTTTAATTTTATTTCCCTAAAAGTGAATCAATCATGTTCACATGGGTGGCTGCTATTACCAAATGAATAGTGGCATAGTAATTATTTCATCAAACCAGCCAAAGCTATGCTATTAGGTGATCTTAGTTTGAAGCTCACACAATAAAAATTCATTGTTCTGGAAAGACTCACAGGTACGACAGCTAAATGTCAACAAATCAATATTATTACTGTAAACTGCATATCTTGGACTTAGTTTTATTTGTTATGTATAGTGATGCAAAAATATTCATGGCACAAAGGGAATCCTGTCACATCCCAATGGGACTGCAGTCTGAAAATGTGACCACCATTGTTCTTGCAGTTCATACAAACATAAAACACCAAAAAGAACAACCCGAGACTTATCCATGTTGTGGATTATCATTGCTCCCTGATGCTGCAGCAACAAATATGGTCATATTTATGGTTTTCCAAATGAAAATAGCAGTATTAAAGCAAGTAAAATAAGTTTGTGCGAAGTTAAAAATTAGCCACAGAGTGCAACTGTGAATATAAATTGAGCCCATTGTAATCATAGTTGTTGACAGAGTGTGAGGGATAACCCTTTATTGAAAAAGAGAAAGTATCAGAAACAATAATACAATCTACTAGTATGTTTGGAGGACATCAAATCTTTGCAATATACATTGATTAAAAATGTTATACAAATTAGAGATATGAAAATTGTATTGCTTCCTTACAACAATCCCAGAATAGACCACACAATTATTCACGCAAAGTAAATTTTTGTAACAAGGAAAAAATAGAAAGTCAAACATAGAAAAGGTTCACAGATTAAATCAGAGCAGCAAAAATCAATTAGAATCTATGTTTATCAAAAGCATTTCTAAACTTAGTATAAATTGAGTTTAATGAGCGCTGCTTGTAATGCCGGGAAGCAAACCTGCCTGAGTAAGTAGTGATAGTTTACTCTCTTTGGTAGATACACTTGCTTACACAGCCTGATCCGTTTCCTACAATTGCTGGTAACCACCAGGCAAGAATATTCAAACAATTACACATTGTTCTAATGGTGTGTAGTCGAGAAAATGACAACTTCTGGGCATTCAGAGTATGGCTGTAGGCCCAGGACAGGTCAAGTTTGGGGGCGGGGGAAGAAACAAGTACATTTCTTTGATGCAACTTCACCAGACTGTGGTTTCAATTCTCTGCTGGAGATCCAGCTCACTGAGGACTGGATTCTATTCAGGTTGAAGTGCATAAAGTACTTGTGCGGGAAATCAAGGTTCAAAAAAAGGTTACACACAGTTCTTCTCTTTTCCCAAACAGAAACTGTTTGCTGAAAACACTTTCTTGCAGGTTGCAGCCCTTTAAAAAGCAACGTGTCATCATCTTTCCCTAATTACCCAACCACGCTGCTTCTTTCAGCAGTAGCCCACATCATTTCAGCTGGCAGAAGCAGATACCATGAAGGAAAAACATCTCAAAATATCTTAATTTCTTGCATTCTTCAGCAGACACTCAGAATCTTTAACTGCTGGAAATGTGTCTTCACAATCATCCTGTTTCACATATTTATGGTACAAGATTTGAATTATAAACACAGTGACATTACTTGCCAGAATTGTAACCAATAGAAAGGGTAGCGCAATTGACCTTTATAAATACCAGATAACATTATGACATACTACTTTGCCTCAATGAGTTAGCAATAAATGGTTTTCCATTTCTAAAAAAATTCTGAGCAATTAAAAATAACCAAAATAGATGATTTCAGATGTTTAGTTATACCATTTATAATTTTAGTTACTGAAAGCAGTGAAGACAGATTAACCACAGAGGAACATTTAACAATAATTCCACAACTTAAACGAAAGAAATAATTCCATAAAACAAGTAAAACCCAGCAATTTTAAAATTCCTAAACCAAACAACAGATTGAATACAATAACATAACCTACAGTAACCAATTTTAAGACTTAGTGAAATTATTACTTCGTGAATTAATTATTAACGCTTTCCCCATCTTTTGACAGCTTGTGGAAGTCAATGTTTGTGCAGTGTTTTAGAAAAATACATTTTGAATGAAACCAAATATGTACTTTGAAACTGATACAGAACAGAATTATCAGTCACTGTACTTTTATTTTGCTTTCAGATAATAAATCAAGGAACATTTTCAAAATGCATTTTTTCCACAAAATAGGTTTCAAAATGAGAAGCACTAAGTCTCTACAAAAGGATGCTGTACTTTTCCAAAAGCATTAAACTACATGGTTTTAATGCAATCATTTTTCAATTAAGGAATGCACAAAAAAAAGTACTAAAGTACAATCTGATTGAACATCACAGCTTGAAATGGGGATCTAATCCTCCACCAGTATTCCAATATGCACATTTCAAACAATCACAAAGCCAGTCTTTGAGGAAGTTGAATGGGGGGAAATCAGCAGAGCTTGGTTCAGCTCAGATGAACACCTTCAACAGGAATGAGAAGTTAAGACAAAGTAAACCAGCAAGCAAGCATCTTCTGACCACAACCTGGTCTCTTTCCTCAGATTCGCTGATAGCCCGCAGCTCTTCGATGTCGATAAATCAAGTACAGAATGATTACAATGATGATCAACGCAAAAAGAGCCACTCCAAAGATGATGGGTACAACAATTTTATAATCCATGAAGCATTCCTCCACTGTAAAAAGAAAGAACACGAGTAAAACTCAATTTTGTTATTTTTCAAAATCGAAAACTAATCATTTACAATCAAATATTTACAAGAGATTGTGTGGTCCATCAGGAATTCAGTATTAGAAAGAATGGCTGGGAAATGGAATAAACTAAAGTTCTTAACTACAGAAATAAAGAAAGACTGGCATTTATATAGCGCCTTTCACGACCACCAGATGTCCCAAAGCGCTTTACAGCCAATGAAGTACTTTTGGAGTGTAGTCACTGTTGTAATGTAAGAAACGCAGCAGCCAATTTGCACACAGCAAGGTCCCACAAACAGCAATGTGATAATGACCAGATAATCTGTTTTAGTGATGTTGATTGAGGGATAAATAGTGGCTAGGACACCGGGGATAACTCCCCTACTCTTCTTCAAAATAGTGCCATGGGATCTTTTACATCCACCCGAGAGGGCAGACGGGGCCTCAGTTTAACGTCTCATCCGACAGACGGCACCTCCGACAGGGCAGCACTCCCTCAGTACTGCACTGGAGTGTCAGCCCAGATTTTTGTGCTCAAGTCCCTGGAGTGGGACTTGAACCCACAACCTTCTGACCCAGAAGCGAGTGTGCTACCCACTGAGCCACAGCTGACACTGTAATCCAGAATTAAAAGTGCTGCTGAAATGTCACTACAGACCATTTTTTCCAATTGATTAAACTTCCTATCATTTCATTAACAGACAAAATCACTTAGTTTCAGTTAAAAAGTGGACAGATTTGCAGAATGTGATCTTCAAAGCACTCTTAAAAAGTCTCAATCTCGTGATGGAATCTGACTTATGTATAGGAACAGGAGTAAGCCATTTGTCAAACTTAGCCGGCTCCACCATTTAAAAAAAAATCTATGGCAGTTCTATCCTTTTAATCCTAATTCCCTACCTTTTCTCCACGTAACTGGATACCCTTGCTTCTATCTTACTTTTAAACACCTCAATTGATCTTACATCTACAGCCTATTAGGGCAGTGTGCTCCAGATTCACTTTTAACTAGCTTAGCCTGAATTTTAAGATTATATCTACTTTTTTTGGACATTCCTAGAAGAGTCATTCTCCATCAATTTCCTTCATTATTTCTAACACAGATTACCCTTAATCCTCTCACCCCAGGTAACATAACACAGTTTTTCATTAAAATTGTTCCTCAACAGTCACAGTCACAATGAATCAATGGGCCTGATTATAAATTGATGGAATTGTCACGTATGATAAAAATTCCATAAAACAAAAATTGTATTTGACTTATTCAGTGTAAAACAGTGACCTCTTTGATAGGGGATTCATACTTGTGTGCATGTGAACTTTTGCTTATAACTGGGTACGGTAGCGTAGTTGTTAGGTTACTGGACTAGTAATTGGAGGCCTGGACTAATAATCCAATTCCACCATGGCAGTTTGAGAACTTGAATTCAGTTCTTTTTTAAAGTCGGTACCAGTAAAGGTGACAATGAAGCTCTCGGATTGTCGTATAAATCCAACTGGTTAATTAATGTCCTTTAGAGAAGGAAATGTGCCGTCCATACCCCACCTCGCCTATATGTGACTCCAGTCCCACACCAATGTGGTTGACTCTTAACTATCCTCTGAAGTGGCCTAGCTTCAGTTTTGGCCCACCACCAACTTTTCAGGGGTACAAGGGATGGGCAATAAATGCTGGCCTTCCCAGTGATGCTTACATCCAGAGAATAAATAAAAATAATTAAGGCGACAGCACTGCATTCTTAATAAAAATTGTAGCCTGTTACAAGCTAGCACAAAAAGATGAAGAGAGCTCTATAATACTTGCTTGTAGATATCAATAGAATAATTCAACAATACATGTGTGCTATGCTGTGGATACAATAACGTCACTTAGAACATAAGAATATCAGAAATAGGAGCAGGAATAGGCCACTTGGCCCCTCGAGCCTGCTCCGCCATTCAATAAGATCATGGCTGATCTTAGGCTCAAAGCCACTTCCCTGCCCGCTCCCCATAACCCTTCACTCCTTTATCTTGCAAAAATCTGTCTCTCTCCACCTTAAATGTATTTAATAACCCAGCCTCCACGGCTCTCTGAGGCAGAGAATTCCACAGATTCACGACCCTCAGAGAAGAAATTCCTCCTCATCTCAGTTCTAAAAGGGCGACCCTTTATTCTGAAACTATGCCCCCAAGTTCTAGATTTCCCCACGACGGGAAACATCCTCTCTGCATCTACCTTGTCGAGTCCCCTCAGTATCTTATACAGGTTGAGCATCCTGAATCCGGCAACCTCGGGACCGAGGCCGAGCCAGTTTTCGTGTTTTTCCGGACTTCGGAACGTGTTTCTGATGTCCGAAGTACGGAAATATCGCAACCTCGGCTCGGGCGTTTCCGGACTTCAGACATCAGAAACACGTTCCGAGTCCGGAAATGCCTGGGCCGCTCCGCGTAGCGCTGACGCGTTTCTCCGCCCCTCCCCTTCTGTTAAAGGGGAGGGACGCTGCGAGCTCTGCAGAGCATCCGATGGCCCACATTAGGCCACCAGGGTGGCGTGGTGCCGTGGCCGCAGCCTGGCGGAAACACTTAGTGGAGCTGTGAAGATTGAGGATAAAACACAACACTAAAGTTTTATTGCATCACTCGTATTTTTCATAGGATTTTTCAAAAAAAGACAAAAATTAATGGCTTTTTGAAGTACAGGTTGGGCGTCCAAAATCCGGAGTTCTGGATCCTGGAACATTTTACGGATTCCGGACGACCCTGCCACCAATCGTCCCGGAGTCCGGAACTCCGGATTTTGGACGCTCAACCTGTATGTTTCAATAAGATCACCTTTCATTCTTCTAAATTCCAATCAGTATAGGCTCAACCTGCTCAACCTTTCTTCATAAAACAACCCCCTCATCTCTGGAATTAACCTAGTGAATCGTCTCTGAACTGCCTCCAATGTAAGTATATCCTTCCTTAAATAAGGAGACCAAAACTGTACGCAGTACTTAAGGTGTGGTCTCACCAATATCCTGTACAGTTGTAGCAAGACTTCCCTACTTTTATACTCCAACCCCCTTGCAATAAAGGCCAACATTCCATTTGCCTTTTTGATTACTTGCTGTACCTGCATGCTAACTTTTTGTGTTTCATGCACAAGGACCCCCAGGTCCCTCTGAACTGTAGCATTTTGTAATCTCTCTCCATTTAAATAATAATTTGCTTTTTTATTTTTCCTGCCAAAGTGGATAACCTCACACGTTCCCATATTATACTCCATCTGCCAAATGTTTGCCCACTCACTTAGCCTGGCTATATCCCTTTCCAGATTCTTTGAGTCCTCTGCACAACTTGCTTTCCCACCCATCTTTGTATCATCCGCAAACTTGGCTACATTACACTCGATCCCTTCATCCAAGTCATTAATGTAGATTGTAAATAGTTGAGGCCCCAGCACCGGTCCCTGTGGCACCCCACTAGTTACCGTTTGCCAACCGGAAAATGACCCATTTATCCCGACTCTCTGCTTTCTGTTAGTTAGCCAATTCTCTATCCATGCTAATATATTACCCCCTTCTCCGTGAGCTCTTATCTTATGCAGTAGCCTTTTATGTGGCACCTTATCGAATGCCTTCTGGAAATCCAAATACACCACATCCACCCTGTTCGTTACATCCTCAAAGAACTCCAGCAAATTTGTTAAACATGATTTCCCTTTCATAAAACCATGCTGATTCTGCTTGACTGCATTATGATTTTCCAAATGCCCTGCTACTGCTTCCTTAATGAAGGACTCCAGCATTTTCCCAACGACAGATGTTAGGCTAACTGATCTATAGTTTCCTGCTTTCTGTCTCCCTCCTTTCTTAAATAGGGGTGTTACATTTGCGGTTTTCCAATCCGCTGGGACCTCTTCAGAGTCCAGGGAATTTTGGTATATTGCAACCAATGCATCCACTATCTCTGCAGCCACTTCTTTCAAGACCCTGGGATGCAGGCCATCTGGTCCAGGGAACTTATCATCTTTTAGTCACATTATTTTACCAAGTACTTTTTCCTCAGTGATAGTGATTGTCTTTAGTTACCCCCTCCCTGTGGCCCCTTGATTATCTATTATTGGGATGTTGTTAGTGTCTTCTACCGTGAAGACAGATACAAAATATTTGTTCAGAGTCTCTGCCATTTCCCCGTTCCCCATTATTAATTCCCCAGTCTCATCCTCTAAGGGACCAATGTTTAATTTAGCTACTCTCTTCCTTTTTTATATACCTATAGAAGCTCTTACTATCTGTTTTAATATTTCTTGCCAGTTTACTCTCATAATTCATCTTCTCTCTATTATTTTTTTTCCCTATTAACAGACTGCCCAATAAGGTATTGATCATGGAACAGAAATTAAGGTGAATCCAAATTGGTAAAATAAGGTGTTTTCAGCTCAGTTACAAACTGACATATTGTAGTCCTTGGACTTTTCTGGCAAAACTTAAGGTAATTGGGATGTGGCTAAAACCTGCTCAGGCTAATGGAATGGAAATCTCTGTTCTGGTTGTGTCCTAATTCATTTACAAGTGTACTTTGTGAAATAAAGTAATGTAACATTTTGATATAAAGGCTCATTAACTTTTTATATTAAAATAATCATCCTATAGCTCAGTGATCTTATCCAGCAGGTAGCTACGCCATACAAATCAGGACAGACCCAGGTACGAACCCCAGTAAATGAGGAGTAAGGTGATCTCAGCCACAGCAGTAATATAACTGCTAAAATGAATCTCAATGTTACTGGGTTAGGAAGAGGAATAATAATTTGCCCATTGGCTTCGTGAGCCTGTAGGAAAACTGCATGTGTGGATGCCAGGTGGGTGCAGCCGTGAGGCTCCCATCATTGAACAGCCCATCACTCAGCATCAAGCCTCAGACCTGAGGAAACGGTTCCTGCACTTCAACATCTTCTGGAGGTAGGAGGGGAAAAAAAAGTCAAGGAAAATATTGTTTATATGTTCATGTTTTGGGTGACAAATCTATTGGCACATTCAACTGTGAATTTCAATTATCTTACACCCTATAACTGTTTCTTGGATCTACTAAAACCTAATACTTCAAAAGAAATATCAAAACAGATTGACCTGAAAAAAGATGGTTTAGAAAACTTTGGGTCGAGGGAGAGGAGAAAAGTGGTGAAAAATGATAGGAATTGTACGCTTAAACAAAATTAGTGCTGTCCGTGGTTATTTTCCAACTTTTGCACTTGTCAGATGCACTGTAAGCTCCTTCTACAGTGTCCCAGTAATATACCTCATCTCAAACCTTAGCGGAGCACTCCCTACTGCACCAGTGATATTTTCCAAAATAATTATCCTCATGGCATCTCAGCAAGATTCCAATTTAGAGTGGAGTTAAATGTTAGAAAAACTTGTGACTGGCACGGCTCATTTTATTTAGGTCATGTGTAGTTTTCAAACTTTTCTGTAGAAAAGTCCTGTAACATATTAATGCACTCCCAGAGACCCCAAATCCAAAAAAACAGCATCAGCTGACCTGATGGATGACAGTGCTCTCATGGCAGATTTATTTTCATTTAATTTGTATGTAACAGTGCACTAATAAAATATATACAAACATCAACAGAATTTGAAATCGTCCTCTCAACCAGACTATTCGCAACCTTGGTGTCTTATCTGACTCGGCACTGAGCTCCTGATCCCACATCCTATCCCTCACCAAGACTAGCCATTTCCACCTCTGTAATTTTGCCTGTTTCCACCCCTGCCTCAGCCCATCTGCTGCTGAAACCCTCATCTATGCTTTTATCACCTCCAGACACAATGCTCCCCTGACTGGCCTCCAATCTTGCACCCTCTAACTTGAGCTCATCCAAAATTTTGCACCGTCATGTTCACTCATCACGCCTATGCTCGCGGACCTACATTGGCACCCAGTCCATTAATGCCTCGGATTTAAAATTCGCATCCTCCATGGTCTTGTCCCAACCTATCTCTCTTACCTCCTTCAGCCTTACAACCCTCCGAGAACTCTGCATGCCTCCAACTCTGGCCTCTTGTGCATCCCCCACTTCCTTCGCTCCACCATTGGTAGCTATGCCTTCAGCTGTCTAGGCCCCAAGCTTTGCAGTTC
The DNA here is from genome assembly GCA_030390025.1 of Squalus acanthias. Taxonomy (NCBI): domain Eukaryota; kingdom Metazoa; phylum Chordata; class Chondrichthyes; order Squaliformes; family Squalidae; genus Squalus; species Squalus acanthias. The sequence continues at coordinate 33,239,578 of CM059429.1, forward strand.
CCTTACTCAATGTCTCTGCCTCTCCAGCTCTCTCTCCTTTAAGACCATCCTGAAATCCTACCCGACACCTTTCCCAACGGGTCTCTGGCTCGGTCAATATTTGTGCAATTTAAGCTGTTGAACGTTATGTTAAAAAGGTGCTATATAAATGCAAGTTATTGTTGTATGGGGTGAAATCCAAATGAATCTGCAGATCGCAGTTTGAAAACTGAGGGGGCGATTTTGCCAGCCCTGGGGAGGCGTGACTGCCGGGAAAATAGCAGAATCTGGGGGCAGGTACCCATCCCGCCCTCAACCCCCCTCCGTGCCATCGTCTCAGGAGGCAGGTACCCGACCCGTGCCGGGTCCGGTCTCCTGGAGGCGGGAAGGGGATTACAGCCACTTAACTCCGTTAACAGGTAGTTAACAGGCAGTTAAGAGGATTATCCCCATTTTTCCCCAAACAGAGGTGCGGGCTTCCCGACGTCGGGAAACCCCGCCAGGGGTCCAAAAGTGCGCTGTGGAGGTGAGTGATGGGTGCAAGTGTGGAGAGGTAAGTATGTGAGGTGAGTGAAAAGCGATTACCTGTGTTTCTTCCGGCAGACTTCAATCGTTGGGGATCTGGAGGCTCCGGCATCTCCACAGCAGAGATGACAGAATGGCTGTTGCATTCACCGATGCAACAGCCATCTGCTTTCTGCTCAGGAAATAGGTTTGGTGAGCCTTGAGTATAACAACTCACTAAACAACGGAGAATGTCAGTGTTTGACAGCTTCTCAAAGCTGTCAAACGATGACAATTCATCTGTCAAAAATTTGTGACAGATGAAACGTCATATGCTAACATTCTGTCACCGGTTTTCCCTTAATTGGCCTGCTAAGCCCAGAGGTCAATCAAGGGAAAATAGTGTGGGTTGGCCACAAGTCAATGGAGGCGGGACTAAAATCAGACAAGCAGCAGTCACGCCTCCAACGGGAAAATCACCCCTTGAGAGTTTATAGCCGGAGAACAAAGATTCACCTTGTCTGAATCAGACTCTTAGCATGAACAGATAGAAAGCTATCTGCTACCCCTCTGATGAACTATTTATTTTAAAAAGTGCTTTACTGTTGGACAAGGGATATGACATTCTCTGAGCTAACACCAAGTTGTTTTTTTGGAGGGGGGCGGGGGGCAGGTGGAAAGATAGCCAGAACTCTGCACAGCACTGCAAGCATGGGTTATGGTCACTATGCTTTGCCAATGTTTCTACAGCCAGTCACAAGAGCTGCAGGACTGGAAGAAATAGTATGTTTGCCGCCGCTGAAGAATTGTTGCCTTCCATGCTGGTACAGCAAGACTGGCAGCTCCGTGAATAATCAACAATGTCTCATCATTCCGTTGAATCTCTACACCAAAAAGAAACTTGCATTTATATTGCACCGTTCATAACATCCCAAAGCACTTTACAGCCAATGAAGTACTTTGGAGTGTAGTTACTGTTGTAATGTAGAAAACACAGCAGCCAATTTGCACACAGCAAGCTCCCACAAATAGCAATGCAATAATGACCAGATAATCTGTTTTTTGGTGATGTTGGTTAAGGGATAAATATTGGCCAAGACACTGGGGAAAACTCCCCTGCTTTTCAAATAGTTCCATAGGATCTTTTACGTCCAGCTAAGAGGGTAGACGGGGCCTCGGTTTAACGTCTCATCCGAAAGACGGCATCGCCGACCAGTGCAGAACTGACTGAGTGCTCAAGTCAAAAAGGTGTTTTATTTCCCCCCCCCCTTGAATAGAGCATTTCACCTTCACTAATCCAGAGAAATGAACAGAGGGAAGTGGAAAGTCAGTGCTAATACTTCAACTTCCTCTGCTCTATTTGTAAAAAAGAAATTTAAGCTTTAAATTTATAGAAGTTGCAATTACTAAACTGCATAGACAACTGAATTTAAGTCAGGTGAAAGATTTCCAAGCACACACATGCTGAAAGAACATTTCTGCCTTGGGCTATTGAACAGCCCTGATTGCAGGTTGATTGTTAATTTAGATAGACATTTTCTCACTTGCAGTTTAAAAAACCAAATTAGTATGCTTGATGTAACAGAAGATTTTGGCATTATTTTTATTATTCATTCCTGAGAGTCACTGGCATTTATTGCCCATCCCTAACTGCTGCAGTCCTTGTGAAGTTACTCCAACAGTGCTCATTGTTTTTCGTAGCAGTTGGGTACAACTGAGTGGGTATTTAAGAGTCAGAGGCCAGACCTCGGCATATTTCCTTCCTTTCCTTTCGGAAATTAGTGAACTAGATGGGTTTTTACAACAATCGGATAGGTTCACTGTCAACAGTACTGATACTAGCTTTTTATTTAAGGTTTAAATTAAATTTAAATTCACCAGCTGCCATGGTGGAATTTGAACTCACATCCTGGATCATTAGTCCAGGCCACTATGCTACCGTTCCCATATAGATATACCTGGGCTGTATAATAGTGGTTTAAATCCTAAGACTGGTTAGCCTTAAATCATTCCAGGTTTTGTTATACTAGAAATAAAAAAAACAGAAAATGCTGGAAATACACAGGTCAGGCAGCATCTGTGGAGAGAAACAGAGTCCATGACCCTTGTCAGAACTGGAAAAAGCTGGAGATGGAACAGGTTTTTAAGCAAGTGCAGGGGCAGGGAAAGGGGGGGGGGGGGGGAAAAAAGAGGGGAGGAAAGAACAAAAAGGGAGGTCTGTGATGGGATGGAAGGCAGGAGAGCTTGAGACAAAAGGGATGATGGTGCAAGGCAAAAGGCGATGGTAATGGGACAAGAAACAAAAGATGGCTCCAGATGAAGTGTAAATGGCACTGGTAGAATGAAAGACAGCTGCCATGAGAGAGAGAGAAAAAAAGGGAAGATCGGGGCAAAGGTTATGGTCTGAAATTGTTGAACTCTATGTTGAGTCCAGAAGACTGTAAAGTGCCTAATGGAAAGATGAGGTGCTGTTCCTCGAGCTTACATTGAGCTTCATTGGAACAGTGTAGGTGGCAGAGGACGGTGAGGTCTGAGTGGGAGTGAAGCAGAGAATTAAAGTGACAAGCGACCGGAAGTTCGGGATCCCCCTTATGGACTGAGCGGAGGTGTTCCGCAAAGCAGTCACCCAATCTGCGTTTGGTCTCCCCAATGTAGAGGAGACCGCATCGTGAGCAGCGAATACAGTATACTAAATTGCAAGTACAACAAGTAAATCGCTGTTTCAGCTGGAAGGAGTGTTTGGGGCCCTGGACAGTGGGAAGGGAGGAGGTAAAGGGGCATGTGTTGCATCTCCTGCGCTTGCACGGGAAGGTGCCAGGAAAAGGGGAAGGGGTGATAGAGGAGTGGACCAGGGTGTCGCAGAGGGAGCGGTCCCTTCAGAATGCTGAAAGGGTAGTGAGGGGAAGATGCGTTTGGTGGTGGGATCACGCTGGAGGTGGCGGAAGATGATCTGTTGAATGTGGAGGCTGGTGGGGTGAAAGGCGAGGACAAGCGGAACCCTATCGTGGTTCTGGGAGGGAGGGGGAAGAGGTGAGAGCAGAAGTGCTGGAAATGGAACAGACACAGTCAAGGGCTGTGTCAACCATGGTAGAGGGGAATCCTCGGTTGAGGAAAAGGAAGACTGTCAGAAGCACTAGTATAGAAGGTGACATAGTCAGAGCAGATGCGGCGGAGACGGAGACTGAGAAACTGGGAGAATGGGAGGGAGTCCTTACAGGAGGCGGGGTGGGAGGAAGTGTAGTTCAGGTAGCTGTGGGAGTCAGTGGGCTTGCAGTGAATGTCTGTCAATAGCCTATCCCCAGAGATGGAGACAGAGTCGAGGAAGGGAAGAGTTGGAGCTGGACCATGTGAAGGTGAGGGAAGGGTGGAAATTGGAAGTAAAGTGAATGAAATTTTCTAGTTCAGGGTGAGAGCAGGAAACGGCACCGATAGTCATTAATGTACCAGGAAAAAAGAGTGGTGATGGAGGGGACCAGAGTAGGACTGGAACAAAAAATGTTCACTATCCCACAAAAAGGCAGGCATAGCTAGGACCCATGTGGGTTCCCATAGCAACCCTTTTAATTTGAAGTGAGTGGAGTCAAAGGAGAAGTTGTTCAATGTGAGAACAAGTTCAGCCAGGTGGAGGAGGATGGTGGTGGATGGGGACTGGTTGGGCCTCCCTTCTCACTGTCCAGGGCTCCAAACACTCCTTCCAGGTGACCATAACCTCTGCCCCTACCTTTTTTCCATTCCCCACCCCTCTCTCTCTTATGGCATTTACACTTCACCTGGAGCCATCTTTTGTTTCTTAACTTGCCCCATTACCATCTCCTTTTGCCTTGCACCATCATCCCTTGTGTCTCAATCTCTCCTGCCTTCCATCCCATACCTCCCTTTTGTTCTTTCCTCCTCCTCCCTTTCCCTAAAACCTGTTCCATCTCCAGCTTTATCCAGTTCTGACAAAGGGTCATCGACCTGAAATGTTAACTCGGTTTCTCTCTCCACAGATGCTGCCTGACCTGCTGAGTATTTAGCATTTTCTGTTTATTTCAGATTTCCAGCATCTGCAGTATTTTGCTTTTGTTATACTAGTTTTTGTATGGATGGATACTATTGATGTTCATTCTAGGCCATTAAGTTTAAAATTGAGAATTAATCTACTGGCTGTCTCAATCTTAGCGTAAAAAAAGTCTGTCATTACCACATTTCCAGTAGTAACGTGTGCATGAAGCACTTCGACATTAGGTGCTATACTTTAAGAACCCAATTCTTTGTGGGAAGTTCCAGATTGGTGACAAGTGAAAAGTGGATTTAGCACCAACTTAAAATTTCACAAAGAAGCAGAACACAAATAGCTGCTTCTACCGAGCAATTGTAAAAGGTACACAGCAGGCAAACAATCAGTAAGTACACATCTCCCTTTGGCATAAAGGGGAAATATTCAGTAGAGTATTAAAGAAAATTGTATGGTCAACTCTCACAATTTCATACTTCAAAGATTTTTGTAGAAGTAGTCTTGAACCACTGTTAGTTCCTAGAATACTAAAACATCAAATCACCTCAAAGTTTGAATCTGCTGGGCAAGGTGGTTGCAACAAGATGTTTAGCAAAACTGGATAGTTTCCAGCACAGCCATTTTCAAATGGGAGCTGCACTGGTAAAATCCAATGAAGGGGCACTGTCCGTTTAGCTCTGATGAATGCTCTGCCGAAGGAAAGACAAACTGTGGAAGGAGGTCCAAGTTGCATTTAGCCACATGCTTCTGAAACGCACATTAGGTTTTCTAAATTCAAGAAGCTATATTGGAAATTTGTGCCAGTTAATCAATCTAATGCAGGATTTGAAAAGGTTTCACTTTTCATCCATAGATCACATGCATTGGGATGATCCTCCTGGGAACATATCCAACCATATGATCAGTACAGACACATTCCACATGACTGATCACAAAAAACAGAAAATGTCTACCAAAATCCAATTCCAGGGATGTTGAGAAGTCAAGAGCAAAGTATATATTCTGCAACAAGTCATGTCAGCCCTCTTGCAAGTCAGAAGGCCATGGGTTCAAGTCCTATTCCAAAAACCTGAGCACACGACCTAGGCCGACACTTCAGTGCAGTACTGAGGGAGTGCTGCACTGTCGGAAGTGTAACAGAGCCCCTGGCTACCTTCTCAGGTGGATGTAAAAGATCTCATGGCATTATGAGAGCAGGGACATTTCGTCCAGTGTCCTCAATTTATCCCTCAATGAACAAAGATTATTTTCTCATTGCGGTTTGTGGGATCTTGTGCGCATTTCTCTACATTAGTGACTACACTTCAAAAGTACCTTATTGGCTGTGAAGTACTTTGAGGCATCCTGAGGTCATGAAAGGTGCTATACAAATGCAGCTTTTCTATGGGTTAAATTTAAAAAGGTGTAGGGATTACCTGGGAGTTAATTTCAACAGCAGGCGACACTTGATTTGAAGTTTGAGAAAAGCTATTGTTCTCACCTCACCACCCCTTTAAATATTGGATCCTTTGTTAAATATCCTATCCTTCCTTTTCACGACCCCAAACTACTCTTGCTGCCCTCTTCAAAAAAGTGTACAGGAAAGCAATGTATGCCTGCTGCCAATCCTGCTCCAAACAATTACAATAAGCTGCATAAGGCAACCTGGCTTCTACAAGTTCTGAGTATTCAGAAAGGGTGTGGGCAGAAAAAGGGGAAGAATAAAACAAAACACTTGACACATCTCAAATCACCCTTTGGAAATTGCATAAAGCACCACAGGATCAAACCAATTTCCTGCTGTTTGGTAATGGCACAATATTTATGCAATGCACAAACTAATCCTCCTTAGAAAATAAATTTTCCACAAATAGACAAGGGGTAAAATGCTTTATTTTAAATGCATTTGTGGATTTATGGACAAATGTACCAAACAAGTTAACAAAGAATCTGCATGGAAGCCAGGTTATACATCTGGTTCAACAAAAAAACTTTAAAAATCTAGCTCTTGGTCACCATTGTTAATTATTTCTGCCCACAATTTTGAAACAAATGCTCAGCTTTTCTTCTCTAAAAACATCGAAAGGAATGTTTTCCATAACTTTCTACCAATACTGATGAAACAGACAAACCATTTTTCAATCAATAGAACAGATTACAGAAATACTGCAGATCTCAGAATGCAATTGGCAGAATTTATTCAAGTCTTCATTTCATTGCTACATGTCTGATCTTGCCGAATAAATTCAGCAGTCTTAAATAGCTTCATATCCTTCAAATTTCCGTCTTCTATCAATCGTATACATAATAACCACGGTTAGGATCAATCCTGTCAAAGCGATTCCCACTAACATTGGAATTACTTTACTCTCTGCATCCGCTTCACATTTTCCCTCTGCAAGCAGTCAGATGTCAGCCAATAAGTTTTAGGATAAGGAATAAAAAGTCAATTTTAGTCAGTCATGCACATATTCTGGAAATATTAAAAGGAAGGAAAAGAATTGATGCAAGAATTGCTTACTCTACCATTGAGAAATACATGAAACAAATTACCCATGCTACAATAGCAAAGTATAAAATTCAGCAATATCTTGATGTACTCTAGGTAGCTCAAAAGCAGAAAATGCCAAAGATTACAAATCAAGTGTAGTGCATGTTCATGCAAGATCAGCATGCAGAACCAAGCACGAATATGGACAGTCAATAGAAGAGTCAGCTTTCAAAACAAGTCACCAAGTTTAATCATTTGCAAGTGACAGCTTTTACTCCTACTTTTTCCATCACAATTTAATCAGGGTAAAAAACAAAACCTAAAATGAAGTAGCCTTAAGTTACAAATATTTTCCTGAAGGACTACATTGGGCTAGATTTTGCTGAGTGGCAAACAGATGATGCTCTTGCCCTGCCCATAGACTTATGCACGTCAAATTGCGGTCAGGCAACCATCCAAAAAGCGCAGAGCCCTCTACAAGGCATCTGGGACCCGTGCGAACAGCACAATCAGTGGTGTATCTCCTTAACCAGATTGAAGAACTGTTAATGAGCAGCACAGAAACTGAACCAGGACATGTCAGTTAGAATATTGAATTCAATGTCAAATCTGGTACAGGAAGTGAAGTAAGAGGGAAAGAAAGATGAGCAAAAGCAAAGAGACAAAGCAGTAAAAAAAAATTAAATCTCAATCTCCAACAATAATTAAAAGCTGAAGGAATGAGATGCCACACTTGTAAAAGTTCATTTTCAGCACCAGGGAGGTTGTTTGGCTGTAATTAAGACTGAACACATATAAAGGGGTACTTAGACTGGCATGGACAAGCCCTAACTGACGAGTTTAGCCTGCATCTACGGTACGAGGCAATTACAGGAACTACACGGCATTCAATACATTTGAATGGGGTGCCAGATGGCAAGATACCATTTTCATACAGCTTTGAGGAGCAGGGCATCATGGGACAGCAACTTCCAGATTTCCACATTTAAGTGCTCATGTGCAGTTGTCTGACTACTGTCTGATTTACACATAACTGAGCGCCGTTAGCCTCACCCCATTTTTTTTTTTTTAAAGAAACAAGCAAAAGAAGAACCCCACAGATTCTCTGACTGGGCAGATAGGAATTCAAATACTAAAAACACCCTGTTGAATCATCCCCCCCTCTCCCTAAAAAAAAATTGATAGTTAACTTGTTTAGAAGAGGTGGGGGTAGGGAAGATATTGACAGGGTGTTTAAGCATTTTGGTATTGGCATTCCTATTTGTCCAGTCATAGGCCTGCAGTTTCCATTAGGTTGAGCGGTTTTCTCCATGCAATTCACCCAGACAAAATTTAAAAAAAGGCCAAAGCAATGCAAAAAAGAATTAAGCACAAATTACATCCAGTGCATAGAGTTTCCATGATGTTTGCGCTAGTTTAAAAAAGTGCTAGAAGCTAGCCCCATCTACAACCCCAGATCAAATCAATTACCATTGCAAACTTTTGCTAATGTGCTTGTTTGCAGGTCTTCGAGGAGGCTCTTAAAATTCAGCTTTTTTGGCGCAAGAACACGAATAGGCACATAAAAGCTTTCGAATATAATTTTTTAATTGACTAAAAAACTGACTACTGTACACCAATATAGCTAGCAAATGGTTCTGTATATAGTTTTAAGTCAGTTATTTAAAATTGGGTCACTCACAGGTGGCAGACTAGACACTGATTAAAATGTTTATTTTTTGTGATAAACCCATAATCAAATTGCACCAAGTTACCACTTGTATATCAAGGGATTTTTTTTTTTTTTTTAATTTTAAAAATTACTTTCTAAAACACTGCCCAATTAACATAAGAACTAGGAGCAGGAGTTGGCCATATGCTCGTCGAGCCTGCTCCACCATTCAATAAGATCATGACTGATCTTCAACCTCAACTACACTTTCCTGCCCGATCCCATATCCGTTTATTACTCCAGAGTCCGAAAATCTATATCTCAGCCTCGAATATACTCAAGAACACAGCCTCCACAGCCCTTTGGGGGGGTAGAGAATTCCAAAGATTCACAACCCTCCGAGTGAAGAAATTCCTCCTCATCTCCGTCTTAAATGGCCGACCCCCTATCCTGAGACCATGACCCCTAGTTCTAGGCTCTCCAGCCAGGGGAACAACCTCTGATTGCACTGGTTCATGACAGATTTTACATTAGATGATATGCAAATGAGTTGAAGAAAAACCCTCAACTTGTGCAATTTTGGTTTAGGACTATAGGGAACTGATACATTGTCAGGTATAAATATTTAGAAGTTAAAGGATAGCAATAGTGGTCTTTGAGTACCTATCCAATGGAGCTGGAGTTCAACAACCTTCTCAATACTACAGTTTATTTCATGCTGACAGCCTAAAGTTCTGCCAATAATCCAATGGAGGAAATTGGTGGTAATACAAGGTCAAGATTTGTTCAACACTATTCCCTGCCTGGTGAAATTAGAGCAGAGCCTTACCTTTCCCAAACTTTCCACCTGGAATGTCAAATGCCTGGAGCAGAGTATCAACAACCAGAATCTGTAACGAATCAGTTGAAAAAGCCACAACCTGCTTGCTTTTGCACTTGTAGGCATGTCCAAGTTTAGTCCTAAACAGCTTCATATTCTTCACAATGCCATGATAGGAAGCATCTGTAAAGCAAAAAAAAAAAATCAGGCCCAAAAACCACAATGATGGCATGAACTTGCCCAGCATAGGCAGCAATAAATTTACCATCAGTGGAACTACCACTGCTTAAAGTCCAGGTCTTTTCTTCCATTACAATGTTTGAATAGAAAAAAGGTTTAGCTGTGAACAGCAGATTTCTCTCGCTAGAAAATTGGCTGCTGCATCAGTGAAACTGACAGAATTCAGGGCAGACGTCTTGATCATTTAGCCAATGTTGAAAAAAAAATTACTGGAACACAAAAGCACACAATGTGTATTTCACAAAATAGGAAATGGTTGACAGTCTACTCATTGTTTCTTCCCCTTCAAGCTCCAACATTACTAAATATATTTAGGAGGGGAGGGCAGAAGGGAAGTAAAAAGCTCAACAGCATTAGCGATATGATGCAATGCTTCAAAATCTGCAATTGGAAACAGTTACAAGATTGTAATATTTTGCACTAGTCATACAAGATGGAGCATTTTCTACTTCACCCTGTTTGGATTGGTGGGATGTGACAAGTGGTGTTTGCCAGGGATCTGTACTGGGGCCTCAGCTTTTCACCATATAGATCAATGACTTGGATGAAGGAAGAGAGTTGTATATCCAAGTTTGCAGAGGACACCAAGTTAGGAGGAACAGCTAGCTGTGTAGATGGCATGGTAGATAGATTTGTACTAAAAAAAAAATCCAAGCATACCGAAGCAGCTTATACAACAGATTTCACGATAGACAAGAGTTCAGTTCCCAGTTAGCATTACCATGCTTTACACTGCAACATTCAAATGCCTTCTCTACTTCAACCTCCCAACCACTATCTCGATGTCAGGCTAAGTTCAGGAAACATATTCAAGGGAATAAAAATAATTGACACAGGATGTGTCACATGAAAGTAATCACAATGAAGGATTCACTTTATGTAAAAGGTTATCATATGTAAAAGGTTATCATACAGCTGGACAAAGTCCAGTCAATTTATATGTAGCCCAGAGTTCATTTTTTGAACTACATTAAGCAAAGGACTAAAATCCCATTTCAAATATATTGTCAGCTTTTACAATAATGGATTAAGTTATAAATTACCCAAGTTATTCATGGAATGCAGAGCAACGCTTATCTCATTGATGTAATAGTGGTTTCCATCCTGCAAGTAAAAGATAATTAGTTATTTGAAGGAACACAATAGTTACCTACAAGTTTTAAAAAACAGAACTCTGAGCACGAGTCCCTACATGCAGGGGAAAAATGTGATTTAATTAGCTTTATAGAACTACACCCCTACCACTGGTCTAAGTCAGTCGGCTTGGTGGGATTAAGTCTCAACTGATATATTCGTTAACTATGCAGGCTATTTTAGGCATATGATGTGATTGGAGCACCGAGGCATGCAATGGAAGGGAGCGAGAGGGAGGTCCTGCATTATTGGTAGCCATGTTTCAGAAGACCTGGATTAAAACAGCTGGTGCCAAAGTTCAATTTACAGCAAAAGACTTGGCAGTCTAGAAAAATCAAAAAGGTAACTGACACATCACAAGCTGTCCTGTGTATCCCTCAGCTGGAGAGCAGTCAAAGCTGTTGAAGCTATTACCTGGGTGCCATGTATGCAAATATAGGCATCCAGAGTCTGGTGCCTACCTTGCTTGGATTATAGAATAGCATTGCAGTTACTGCTGAAGCTCAGATCTTCAACTGTGTACAGTACATTGTAAAAACAAAGCTTTTCAAACAAGGGTCCCAGATAACCAAAATTAACAGGAGATTGAATTCAGGAAAGTTTCACAATTTAACAAATGATCCTTTGCTGTTATGAACAGTTCACAAGAGTATTGGACAGCATAGAAACCAAAGGGTACCATTAAAAATCACTGGTGGTGACATTTGAAAGCAACATAAAATGGCAACATTATGGGGAACATGACATGATTTTTAAAAAGTCAAGGGCAATTTGGGTCCTATTTCACTGCCCCCTCCCATCACACAGCTGTTTGTCATCCCCCCCACCCCCCAAAAAAACCTTCTCAATGAGTCCTCCCTACCCACATTCCTAAACCTCAACCACCCACCCAGACACACACCGAATGCCCTCAGAACCTTTAGCTACAATGGACCTACATTCTGGGCACCACACAACCTGCAGCGACCACTCAAATACTGCAAGACCAGAGACCTGACCCCAGTGCTACCATAGCTGCTCAGTGTCCCTTTATAAACATTTGTGCCTCACCATGAGCAAAGCTATGTCACCATAGTCATTCTCTCCCCAAAAAGCATGTTAATACGCGAAGAGGTGACAGGACAGCCGACAATATACAAATAGTTGACAGGTGGCGACAGAACAGCTGAGGAACTGAAGTCAATGGGGTGCTGGAGTGGCACAGTAGGTTTGACACTGTCCTTTCACCTCCAGGGCCTGGGTTCTAATCTAGCCTAGGCTGAAAGTCTCCTGTGCTTGCTGGCTGCAAAGCCAAATGTGAAGTGAAGTCAGTCCAGTTCCAAGTGGAAAAGGGGAAAGAGCTGACAGCATAAATCTGCCTCTATTTCCACATTAGTTAATGTCACTCAGTTGGTGCAGGAAAGGGAATAAAAGTGACACACTGGTGCAGTAGCATCTCTGGATGGGCCAGAGGCACACTGCCCAAAAAAAAGGGAGCATTACTTACATCTCACTGTAGATGAAATGCAGAAAGGTGTCGACACAGGCACTGCCTAAAAGGGAAAGTGTTTTACTCCAGCACTAACATTTTTCACTTTGATGATCACAAAAAAACCTGAAGTTGGCTGGTACAAAACTGACCTCAAGGTGGTCTCAACAGGATCAATGACTGGTATCAGTCCCTACATATACTGCTGTTTTTGCATCAATGCAATTCAGCTTTCATGCCTGCCTGCACATGAGAACTCATGAAAAATGCAACTTTGCACATGGAAAATACTAGATATTAAAATCATTTCAGCATGTACTGCAACTGAAGGGATCCCATGTAGTGATTGTTTGGTAATGAGCAAGGAACTGACCGTGCTAGTTCAACCAACAGCAATTCGGAACTAAATTTGCTGGGATTCACCTATTTGAAGAGCAGCAGTGAGTTCTCCTGGCGCCCCGCTCAAGATTTATCCCACAACCATCACGATTAAAACAGATTACCTGGTTATTATCCAATTGCTGTTTGTGGGACCTTGTGGTATGCAAATTGGCTCCCTACATTACAGTGACACCACTTCAAAAGTACATTGGCTGTGAAGGGTATTATAGAAATGCAACCTCCAACACTGATTTTAACAATGTAAAAGCAGCTTCAAACAGAACAGGTTAATAACTTACCTTTTACCAACATCTTTACTGATGGCGAATAAATCTTCCAGATAACAAATGACTTAACTATTGTTATTTTAGATTGCCAAAACCATTTTAGAAGCTCCATAGTTATTAAACATTTGACTGAGCCAGTCAACTGATCAACTCATGAACAACCCAATAAATGCAGTGTTTACTAACTTGTCCCAATCTACTTGATTTCAAAACCATTTTATAAAAGATAGGAATCACACTACTTCAAGGTGTAATATTACCCAAATATAGATGCATCAAACTTTACTAACATGCTTTTCCCTAAATAAATTCATCATGGGCCACAGATACTCCCAGCTCCATCAAATCAACTGAAGCTGTGGTTATCTGCCTACTTGAGTCAGTGAGGTTATGATCTGCTGTGTACTTGAACTCACCTTCACAAAGGTGAAGTTTACAAATCCGGAATTAAATTTTAAGTTAATCCAGGATGAAACTTTTCCACATTTCCCTGAAGTCACCGTCTCCCCTGGTGGAATATTGAAATACAGATCCTGTGAAAAGAAGAGCATGGTTAATATATTGATCAGCGCCACTTCGCATCGTTTCAGATTTCAGCAGCTTTTTGCTCTTAAGTATTCTACATTGATATTTGAACTGATTAAAAATAATGCAGCGGCGCACCATTAAGGGCTAGCCATCTTAAAAATGAAGATCCACAAATTAGGCAAAAGGTAACTTTTTTTAAAAAAAGTCAATGTTTATAATTTGTTTGATTAGGAGACTTTTAAATTCCTCCACGGCCACTGGCTCCACAGCAGGGGTCTGGTGCAAATCTTCCAGATGTATTTTAGATCAATAGCAAGGAAGATCAGTTTTTCCACTGGGCTTCATGACTACCTCAGTTTTAGGAGGTTTATTAAACTTCAGCAATGAATTTTAGGAGTGTCATGATGCCACCTCAGATTAATTGCTCATTAGTGATGCAAGGAGTAATTTTTTTGATGCCGTGACATGCACTGTGGTCAACACATCACTGCAGGGAATTTTAACCAATTGCCAATTACAAAATGAATGCTGTAGAGTGGCTTATCAGCTCACTCTCCAAGACCCAAACTGCAATGCAATAGCAGCCCATCAAAAGATAGACTCATCAGGTTTACACCCCTAGAGCTTAATCAAAACTACAAGATGCATAACTGGATGAAGATTTTCCACCATGTCTGCACTCAATGAATAAAGTAGCAAAACAAGCAGTACGTTCATAATAGGGTGCAAGCTTCATTAGGAAAAACAAATTCACTTCCAAACCCACAACCTCTACCACCTAGAAGGACAGCAGGCACATGGGAACACCATCACCTCCAGGTTCCCCTCCAAGTCACACACCATCTGGACTTGGAAATATATTGCCATTCCTTCATCATCGCTGGGTCAACATCCTGGAACTCCCTCCCCAACAGTACGGTGAGTACCTTCACCACATGGACTGCAGCAGTTCAAGAAGGTGGCTCACCACCACCTTCTCAAGGGCAATTAGGGATGGGCAATAAATGCTGGCCTTGCCAGCGACACCCACATCCCATGAACAAATATAAAAAAAGTCTTCTGGCCAAGGAAAGTGCACAGGATGTGTAGTCAGACTTCTAGCATACATCCTGTAAGAATCTAATGGGTTATTATTGCCACTTTACTGAAGCAGTCATCGATAAAATGCAATGCTAATCTAAGTTTGGTAAGGCTTATACAAAACCAACATGGTCAGGCTTGAAATTGTACCACCAAGGAAAGTGCCCATATATTTCATCAATTAAGTATTAAAATTTAAGTTTCACCTCATTTAACATTAGACACACCATGTTTTAGGAACCTGCAATCAGGGAAGCTTGCAATTTGATTTTTTTTTATAAAATGGCACAAGTAGTAGTCATTCAATAGAAACAGAAAACAGCAGGTCTGAGCATATGTATTTTTTAAATAAATGCTCAAAAAATTGCAACAGAACACAAGAATGACTTTCCTGTGCACCTGAAAATGTAGTCACAATGTGAAGAGAGCCTCTGAACAAGCACAATTGGAGGATACTTGCATTTCAGTTGGGGGCATGGCCTGATTTATGGGCAGAGATTCATTTGAGCAGAGGGTTTGATAAGCAGCCATAAAAGATCAGCGAAGACTTGGGAGTAGTGTTACGTGCACAACTCACGACCAGAATCCCGCAATCTTAAGCCACATAAATTGGTTTGCATCCAGATTACTCAAATCTGGTGCAAATGGAGGAAGTAATTCCAGGCCTGGGAAAGGGAAGGATTGGGCCTAGCTGCAATAGCACCCTATCCCATCCATAACTCAACAATGGCCCGGATTTGGTAGTAAAATTAACGGTGAGGCTATCAGTGTTCAGTTGTTAAAAAGAGTAAATCGGACAGCAACTTCCAGCGACCGCACATGCGCAGTTAAACACAGAAAATCAGAAAGTTGCTGTCTGATTTGCCCTGCTCCCCCAGAAGCTTCGCTATTCCGGTACCTTGCCAAGAAACTCGGCATTGAAATCTATGCAACGGCACAAAGTTGGTGTACGTGTGATAGAAACACAGTACACAAGTTAGGGCTGGTCTATTCCAGTCTAAGTGAATTTTTAAACAGCGTGACAAATCTGAATTACTGCCAAACAACCGGACACTGAAAATGGAGTCGCATTCCTTCAGCTATGAAAAAATGTAAAGACTTTAAAAAAAAATTCCTCTGTCCTTTATTTTACTTTTTGTATATTATTTGGCATTGAATCAACTACTCTAACTCACACTTCCTGGTTCAGACGCTGCGTGCCTCAGTAAGGATTCTTCAATCTGACTGGTTAAGGAGACACACCATTGCTTGCCCTGTTCACAGGTCCCAGATCCCCTGTAGAGAGCACCGTGCTGTTTGATTTCCAATTACTGCCCAGAGCAAAAGCCCAGACTTTCTATGGGCGAGTGTAATTAACAGCTAGCGCCACTGACCACAAAATCTGGGCCATTATTTGCTATGTAAATAAAAAACTCCCTTCCAACTGCTCTGGCAGAGAGAGAATGGAAACCCAAAGAGAATAGAACTTACGTTTGCCTTTTGTTTGACAATAAGCTGTATTCCAATTGCTGCCTTGATGCAAGTAGTGTTCTTGATAGCAACATTGTAGTGTCCAGTTATTGGCTGTGAAAAATTGGGTGATAAAGTAGGGAGCACAGTTGTCAGTGCATGCATGGTTGTTGTATGATTTGAGATAGTCGTGTTGGTCACATGTGCAGTCGTGGTATGATTTGTGGTAGTTGTGTTAGGACATGCAGTAGTTGTGTTGGTCACATGTGCAGTCGTGGTATGATTTGTGGTAGTTGTGTTAGGACGTGCGGTAGTCGTGTTGGTCACATGTGCAGTTGTGGTATGATTTGTGGTAGTTGTGTTGGTCACATGTGCAGTTGTATGATTTGTGGTAGTCGTATTGATCACATGTGCAGTTGTAGTAGGACGTATGGTAGTCGTGTTAGACACAGCAATCATTGCAACTAGATTTGGTGCATCTGTTGATGCAGCACCTTCTGCTAAAATGGCATAACTGGTACACAAGCCTGTAAAAGAAGAAGAAGAGTTAACCAGATGCTATAGACCACTTTGAACAAAGTAGTTGTATTTTTAAGGAAGCTCCCCAATGGCCTAATGGGTAAAGACAGGCTAGTAGTAAGCGCTCAATTGTTACCTAGTAATTCCTGCTGAAATGTTGGGCAAGGACAGAATCAAGTTCAGCTGATAAGGCCCTCTGCAGTCAAGCAGCACGCTGATAGCCACCACTAAGGCTCAAAACATGTAGAAAGACAACTTTGACAATGTATCAGAGGGCTGCTGGCACCAGTAGAATTGAACCACAGCCTTCAGGAGAAGAAAGCTACCTCTACCCCTTCCCCTCCCAAACCCCACTTCATAAAATACTCAGAGGTAAAGTACTTCTAGTCTTAGTTATAATAAAGTACTACAGATCTGAAAGATGGATTTGTTTAAAAAAATAAAAAAGTACTTATTGCATTTTGACTAAACCCTTATTTGAACAGGATAGAGCCTAAAGTATTCGTGAAATGTGTTCAACTCCATTAATTGGAAAAGCCAACAGAAATTAGTTTGACAACTGAACATGTTCAGTTTCAAACCACTCGCCAGATTGAGACGTTGGGTCCAGTGCTTCAGTAAACAGGTGGATAATGTAAATGTGCTTGTTTGAATAGGTTGTTGGAAAATGACCACCAACACATTAAGACTGCCAATAACCACTTGTTCAGCCAAATTGCTGGATTTTAATAAAGAAACTTCTAGTGGCATGGTGATATTACTGCACTTCCTGAAACCCAAAACCCTCGATGAGGACAACGCAAAAAGGATTATATTCCTAGACAAAAATGTCATTTTGTTGTAACCAATAGCATTGAGCCATTTTCCTACTATGGAGGTCAAGAAAAGGGTTACATTCTTATGCTACAGGCATTAATACAAGGGCTTTATTGAAGCTTCTGCAGTGTTTTTATACAATTGGTCATTGTCCATTGTCCAGGATTGAAGATTACATTAATGAATTAGTGATTGGGTGATACCTTCAAAATCATCCAGATTTGGTACAGCACAGGAGGTCGTCAGTCAGCCCATTGAGTCTGCACCGGCTCTTTCGAAGAGCAATCCAGTTAGTCCCACTCCCCTGCTCTCTCCCCAAATCCCTGCAATTTTCTCTAAGTATTTATCCAACTCCCTTTTGAAGGCTACTACAGACTCTGTATCCACCATCTTATCAGGCAGATGGTGGGAAAGAACCATAAGGTTAGCTAGGAGTTTGACCTCTGGAGTAAGGAAGAGGTCAAGAATAGTAGGCGAGAAGTTGACTGAAAGGATTGAAGGAGGGGGGAAAAGTATGTAGGACGGCATATTTGATATGTGCAAGGAGAAAGCACTTTTTATTTTAGAAAGGTGGCAGCTTTAGCAATGGAGGAAATATAGCAACTGTATTTAATATCAGCAGAGATGATTAAAACCAGAGACAAAGATATCTGGTGACAGCTGTTGATTTAGCTATTTAAAAACAAAATTTTCACTGCCTCATTAAAAGGAAACAAAGAGGTAGTGATTCAACTACAGTAATACAAGTGAAGGTCAATTTCAGTGGGTGTGCAGTACAAAGGTTGTTTGCAAAGGCTGTGCAACATGAAGGAAGTCAATTAACAGATTGAAACTGAAGAGTAAATAGGGTTGGATGAGTAGAGGTCATTGATATAGCAAAGTAACAGTGAGAAAGAACAGACCATTAAGACTTGTGTAGGTGAGTGGCAGGGAAACAATTTCACTAGCAATAGCGGGTGGAGCAGTCACCATGTTTCTGGATGTCTCTTCTGCCCTGGCAGCAGTCAATAGTACAAGGAATTTTTGCCAAGAGGCTGTACAGGGAAGTGACAGATAAATGTCTCTATCTGGATGGTTATTTTAGAAAATATTCATCTCAATCTCAAGAATTACAAGACTTCATTTCACACCCTTAAACAATAGTTACATTTGTTAGTCTGAACAGTTCAAGCAATGTCACATTTGGAGAAAAAAAAAAGCACTGTTGCACATTTTCAGGTGAATACTAAAAAGGTGACCAATTCAAAATAATTTGTAAAATGACAAGGCAACTAAAAAAAGTAACAATTTAAAGCAAGTATGGCTATCCTTGCTATACATTTGTCTCAAGCTACAAAGTTTAAAATCAATATTTTCATGAAATGCAAATATATATATATTTCAGCTGTAGATACAATAGATCTTGCAGTTTTGATTTAGGATTTATCCACAAAGGCAACAGGCCCACAACATTCATTTAAACAGGCAAAAAAAGCACAAACTGAACAGAGTTACTTGGACTCATTTTGTGGCCCAAAGGTCAGTTAAGATATCCTTGACCATTTATTGATACAGGTTTCTATAAACCAATGTATCTATTAGAAACAGGTTTCTATAAACCGATGTCTCTATTAGCTTGGGTTGATCGAGGTTCCATAGTCTCAATTAAAATCAGGTTACAAGAATTAACAGCAAACCCCAGAACTAACTTTTGTAGTGAATTAAATTCAAGCATTTCCTCAATTATAGTATAATCAGAGGTGCCATCTTTTGGATAGACATTAAACAGAGACTCGACCTGCCTAATCAGGTGGATCTAAAGCATCCCATGGCATCTCCGCATCATTAGTTGAAGAGCAGGGGTTGTCCTTGGAAACATTCCTTCCTCAACCTACACCAACAGATTATTTGGCCATTTACCAATTGAGATCTTGCTGTGCACAACTTGGCTGGCACATTTGCCAAAACACAACAGTGACTGTTCAAAAGTAATTATTTGCCTATAAATAGCTTTGGAACGGCCAGAGGACGGAAAAGCCATTCGCTAAATCAAAGTTCGCTTCCTGCAACGAATTTAAAGTGTTTTAAAAAGAGGAAAACCCCAAATGCTGCAATCCAAGATGAAACCAATAATGTTCTTTTGCAGACCCTGAGGGATCTGCTGTCCATTGTCAGTATTTTCCGGATTCTACTTCGATTAGCAGGAGGAAGCTCCTCGCGAAAACTAGTTAACGCTAACTTCAGGTCCAACTCATCCACAGAGTTACTGGAAAAAGATCCCGAGATACAGACAGGAATCAGCAGATTGCATTTGCTATTTAGTCTAAGCAAACTCATTTAGTGACCGAATCACCAGCAACTCAAAGAAAGTTCCCAAGTTCCCCCCCCCACATCATAATCTGAAGTATTTGGCAACACGGAGATTCACCCAGTTTATCGCGAAACCACAACGAAAACTTTCGTTTTTAGAAAGAACTCGAAGTTTAAAAAAGTTCACATCGACTTACCATAAAAAGCCAAGACAGCAACCAGGACCAAACACTTCATGTTCACCTACAACTTAGTTCTAGAGGAAAAAAAAAACCTGCTTTCAGTTTTAAACTGCTCACTCTTCCCTACTTGCGCAGCAATAATAAAAGCTTAAGTCACGAGACAGTGGAAGGGTGGGGACAGGTAGGAAGTGAGATCAAAAATTAGGCAGCCAATTCTCACGAGTCACAGCTGCGTAAATCTAAGAGAGCAGGAATAGGACCAGAGGTACGATTGAGTGGCTTGCAATTTACCTGAGGTCATAGTTTGAACAGTACCTTCCTCTTTTGATAAACCAATAACTGTAACTCAATAAAACTTTAAAGGAAACTTAACAAATTAAATTAAAATTTGGTAGTCCGGGATGACGATGCACTCCAGTCCCCGCGGCGCCCACCGGTCGCGGAAAAACTCAAGCGTGCCGGCGGACACCGCGTGCTCCATCTCCAGGGCCACCCGGGCGCGAACATGGCCGCGGAAGAGAGGCAGGCAATCAGGCCGAACGACCCCCTCGACCGCCCGCTGCCTGGACCAATTAATGGCTTTCTTAGCCAGGCCCAGGAGCAGTCCCACGAGGAGGTCCTCCGACCTGCCCGCTCCCCTCCGCACCGGGTGACCGTAGATCAGGAGCGTGGGGCTGAAGTGCAACCAGAAATTGAGGAGCAGCCCCTTCAAGTAATGAAAGAGGGGCTGCAACCTCTCACACTCTATATATACGTGAAAAACGGACTCCTCCAGGCCGCAGAAATGGCAAGCGGCCTGGGAGTCCGTAAACCTACTTATCAACCTATTGCACGGGACTGCTCCGTGCAACACCCTCCAGGCCAAGTCCCCAATAGAACAAGGGAAGACTCCCGCGTAGAGAGCCCTCCATTGGGGACCTTCGCCTCCGCCGGACGGCAAGATGGTACGCCAAGGCGTGTCCGGACGGCAGACGAAGATGGCAAAGTGGAGAGTGTGCAGGAGCAGCCCGTACAGGAAACGCCTCCGTGCGGGTTGAAAGGGCACGGAGGGCATTTCTCCGAGAAGGCTCAAGTGGTGAGGCGGCGGCTCCCGAGGGAGGATTCGGGGCCGGGCGCCGATAAGGAATTCCGTCCGAACGGGGGTCAGCTCGGACGGGATCGCCCCACGTGCTTGAGCCTCCTCGATACACCTAGTGGAGTCGGGGCCCAATGCCACTTTTAGCGACTCGATGGCTTTGACCGCGAGCCGGACGTTGATCCAACCCATGCGCCTCGCCAACTCCTCCGGCGCTGAACAGTACCTTAAACTGCACTTTTCCCATTTCTATTTTGCTCTCCTTACGAAGTTCCCCACAATATATGGCTAAGAACAATATATCTGGCATTTGGTATTTTTTTTATTCATTTATGTGTGTGTCACTGGCCGGCATTTATTGCCCATCCCTAATTGCCCTTGAGAAGGTGGTGGTGAGCCGCCTTCTTGAACCGCTGTAGTCCGTGAGGTGAAGGTACTCCCATAGTGCTGTTAGGGCGTTCCAGGATTTTGACACAGCAATGTTGAAGGAATGGCGATATATTTCCAAGTCAGGATGGTGTGTGACTTGGAGAGGAACTTGCAGGTGGTGGTGTTCCCATGTGCCTGCTGCCCTTGTAAGAACATAAGAAATAGGAGCAGGAGTAGGCCAATTGGCCCCTCGAGCCTGCTCAGCCATTCAATAAGATCATGGCTGATCTGATCCTAACCGCCAATCTACTATCACAGAACCATCTCCTGAACCTAACAGAATTGGACACACGAAATAGGAGCAGGATCAGGCTACACGGCCCCTGGGCCCGCTACGCTACCCACAGGGCCATGACCGATCCGAACCTAGACTCATGTCCAAATTCCTGCCCGCTCCCCGTAACCCTTAATTCCCTTTACTTCTAGGAAACTGTCTATTTCTGTTTTAAATTTATGTAATGATGTAGCTTCTGCAGCTTTTTGGGGCAGCATATTCCATGGACCTTCCACCCTCTGAGTGAAGTAGTTCCTTCCCATCTCAGTTTTGAAAGAGCAGCCCCTTATTCTAAGACTATGTCCCCTAGTTCTAGTCTCACCCATCATCAGGAACATCCTCCCCGCATCCACCCGATCCAACCCCTTCACAATCTTATATGTTTCAATAAGATCGCCTCTCATTCGTCTGAACTCCAATGAGTAGAGTCCCAATCTACCCAACCTCTTCTCATATGTCCATCCCCTCATCCCCGGGATTAACCGAGTGAACCTTCTTTGTACTGACTCGAGAGCAAGTATGTCTTTTCTTAAGTATGGACACCAAAACTGTATGCAGTATTCCAGGTGCGGTCTCACCAATACCTTGTACAACTGAGCAATACCTCCCTATTTTTATATTCTATCCCCCTAGCAATGTCCTTCTAGGTGGAAGAGGTCGCGGGTTTGGGAGGTGTTATCGAAGATGCCTTAGTGAGTTTCTGCAGTGCATCTTGTAAATGGTACGCACTGCAGCCGCGGTGCGCCGGTGGTGGAGGGAGTGAATGTTTAAGGCGGTGGATGGGGTGCCAATCAAGCGGGCTGCTTTGTCCTGGATGGTGTTGAGCTTCTTCAGTGTTATTGGAGCTGCACTCATCCAGGCAAGTGGAGAGTATTCCATCACACACCTGACTTGTGCCTTGTAGATGGTGGAAAGGCCTTGGGAAGACAGGCGGTGAGACACTCGCCGCAGAATACCCAGCCTCTGACCTGCTCTTGCAGCCACAGTATTTATGTGGCTGGTCCAGTTAAGTTTCTAGTCAATGATGACCCACCTAGGATGTTGATGGTGGGGGATTCGGCGATGGTAATGCCGTTGAATGTCAAGGGGCGGTGGTTAGAGGCTCTCTTGTTGGAGCTGCTCATTGCCTGGCACTTGTGTGGCGCGAATGTTACTTGTGGAAAGTGTTCCAGTCCCCAGAATCTCCCCATAACATATCTCACCTTTAATGAGCCCAAAAAATTACACCTTAATATGACAAAGAACTAAAAAGATTAATGGCAGAATACTGCAGATGCTGGAAATCTGAAATATAAACAGAAGATGCTGGAAATACTCAGCAGGTTAGGCAGCATCTGTGGAGAGAGAAATAAGATTAAAGATTGATTATAGATTGGAACATGGAGAGGGAGACGGTGCTGTAAACTCATTCCAACTAAAGATCAAGCGAGTAGCTTATTTCACATAGGTCATGAATTTGATACAGTTTCTTAGCCTAATACATTAAATCCTGTTGATAGAAAATGCATTCAAGCCCATTTGCAGGTAACTGCTGCTTTCCACTAGTTTTATGTTGACAGCAAATCAGGTGACATATGCCAGAAAATACTAATACATCGGCTACTTTCGGAATTTCCTGGTATCTGCTCGTTGATTAGTGTCTACTGCCCCAGCTTGTCACCACCACATAAAATTAAGAAACTGTATTTTGTGAACTAAGTTTAATTGCTACTTTTATAATTAGTTTTCAGAATTTGTCAGCAAATTGCCCATGTGATGTGATGCAGATGAATAATTAACAAATAAACCATCCTCTGTCACTGCACAGCATAATTCAAATAATTAGTTATTGGACAAATACCAGTCATTAGGCAAATTTGTAGCAAATGTGCTGTGACACAATGGTGTCATTTGGATAGGACTACAGGGAGATAATCACCAACTTTGTTCTTATCCTTTCCATGTATCCAAAGGCCCTAATGTACAACATCATCTTAAAATATCAACCCTAGAGTTAAACAATAACAAAGTTAATTCGTGAGGGAGCTCATCAGCCTTTGAAATTTGACTGTAAGCACAAAGTAGGATGGTATAGAATAGCATAACACTAAACTAATTAAAACCTGATGTGACCTTCGACAACCATTTTTTTACCCAAACACACGGAACAGCCATGGGGACCAAATTCGCACCCCAATACGCCAACATCTTCATGCACAAGTTCGAGCAAGACTTCTTCGCTGCACAGGACCTCCAACCAACGCTGTACACCAGATACATCGACGACATCTTCTTCCTTTGGACCCACGGCGAAGGATCACTGAAAGGACTACACGATAGCATCAACAGGTTCCATCCCACCATCAAACTCACCATGGACTACTCCTCAGAATCGGTTTCATTCTTGGACACACGAATCTCCATCAAAGACGGACGCCTCAGCACTTCACTCTACCGCAAGCCCACGATCAACCTCACGATGCTCCACTTCTCCAGCTTCCACCCTAACCACGTTAAAGAAGCCATCCCCTATGGACAAGCCCTGCGAATACACAGGATCTGCTCAGACGAGGAGGAATGCGATGGACACCTACGGACACTGAAAGACGCCCTCGTAAGAACGGGATATGATGCTCGACTCGTCGATCGACAGTTCCGACGGGCCACAGCGAAAAACCGCATAGACCTCCTCAGAAGACGAACACGGGACACAACCAACAGAGTACCCTACGTCGTCCAGTACTTCCCCGGAGCGGAAAAACTACGCCATGTTCTTCGCAGCCTTCAACATGTCATCGATGACGACGAACACCTTGCTAAGGCCATCCCCACGCCTCCACTACTCGCCTTCAAGCAGCCGCCTAACCTCAAAAGTACCATCGTTCGCAGCAGATTACCCATCTTTCAGGAGAACAGCAACCACGACACCACACAACCCTGCCACGGCAACTCTGCAAGACATGCCAAATCATGGACACAGATACCATCATCACACGTGAGGACACTACCTACCAGGTACATGGTACATACTCATGTGACTCGGCCAACGTTGTCTACCTGATACGTTGCAGTAAAGGATGCTCCAGAGCATGGTACATCGGCGAGACCATGCAGACACTGAGACAACGTATGAACGGACACCGCGCAACAATCGCCAGGCAGGAGGGTTGCCTCCCAGTCGGGGAACACTTCAGCAGTCAGGGGCATTCAGCCTCGGATCTGCGGGTAAGCGTTCTCCAAGGCGGCCTTCGGGATACACGACAGCGCAAAATCATAGAGCAGAAACTGATAGCCAAGTTCCGCACTCATGAGGATGGCCTCAATCGCGATATCGGGTTCATGTCACGATACAGAACGTGACTTGACATCATGGCCGGTCTTTCCAGGTTTTGTTTTAAAAAGACTAATGGAGAGGATATGCAGCCAGCAGGTGTTTTGACACGTTGGACCCCCTGGGACACATCTCATTGTCTTGGCTGTGCTCTTAGTGTGTCTTTGATGTAGGGAAAGATTTGAATAGATCTGTGTTTATATTGTGAATTCTGGGAGATTCTCTCACAGCTACCTTACCTGAAGAAGGAGCGAACAGCTCCGAAAGCTTGTAAAATTAAATAAATCTGTTGGACTATAACCTGGTGTTGTGCGACTTCTAATTAAAACCTAACCACTGTTGCTGAAAGAACAAGTGGCCAAACCATTGTTCTCCTGGACAAAAGGCCACATTTGCATTTTTTTTAAACAGTAAGTGCAGCTACTGGCTTTGTTGGAGTTCAGCTGAATGGAAGAGGGGGGAACTGAACCTACTGCCAAAACTTCACTGACTCAGGCGTTCTTCCATCTCCACTACAAAAACGGAGTCCTTAGATTCAATTTACGTGTCTCGTCAACACCAATTTAATTGCAATAGTTTTGTACCTTTGTTGTCAAACTGAATAAATCACTCATGAAAACAGAAAATGTTGGAAATACACAGCAGGTCAAAAATAAGTCTGTTGGTGTTCGGAAATGAAAACATCTCAACTGGCGAATGAAAGATTGAATGATTCTATAACGTCAATGTTTGTGTGGAGCGTAACCAGGCCAAAGGATGGGTCGGGCGAGATGAGAACTCTGCGCACCTTATGATGTAGGTGGGAGGCCTGATCGATTTTAGTGTTCAGGCCTCACTAGCATGCAAGAAGTGAGCTGCCAGAGCTAATTATGGTGTTTATAGGCAGCTTTCTATTTGGCAGAGTGAGAAATCCTTCAGGGCAGGCACTTATCATGGGCGTGCAGGAACATCATAAAGGGTAGGGCTTGAAAGATTAGGGGCCAGAGGTAAATGGGGCAGCTTATTTCAGCATGAGGGAAATTTAAAGAGTGCACCCAGCAGTGAGGACATCAATTTAAGGAAACCTTTAGGCTCAAAACTCCCAAAGGAATGAAGAAGATGAGTGTCAGACCTGTTTTCCTTACTGCAGCTAACAATCCATTTAAGTAGCACTGTAAGTGGCCGCCTTTGGAACTGTACCGCCCAGGGTTTGTGCACGGGTTGAGGAAGTAGTGGTGGCAGCGCAAAAATTGCACTGGGAGTCCTGAAAACGTTACTTGGCATTGGTACTTGGGGCAACATATTTTCCCTGGTCTTGTAAATGTGACGAAGGAGCAGCGCTCCGAAAGCTTGTGATTTCAAATAAAGCTGTTGGACTATAACCTGGTGTTGTGCGACTTCTCACTTTTGTAAATGTGTGACCACAACTTCCGATTGCAGATCATGTATTTTTAGGCAATATTAGTTTACACGTGTGATCCACACTTGAGCTGTGGCTCTAGGTGTGTTCATACATAGGAGCAGAGCAATTTTACAAAATAAAGGCCCCGAAATTCCCCACCGTTTCTGGCATTTCTGAAGTGTTCAACCAGGGAAATTATTTTTGGGGGGCAGAAAATTGGAGCAGAATCCATTTACGGTGGTTTGCCACCCAAAAAACAATGCATCCGAATTTGCAATCAGGATTTGGCGCTTCCCGTGATCCTCCCAAGTCCCCGTGCAGATGATTTTAATGTTTGTAAATGAGGGCCAGTGGTGCTGGAGGTACAATTTTCCAGACGTTCTGCTCACAATGCACTGGGGTAAATTAGAATGGGAAACAGAAGGTCAGCATCAGCTGGGACTGGCAGATGTAAAGAGCTTTTGATCATGAAGCCTGCTGAATGTTTGAGTGATGATTACTGCTGCTTGGAACAAGTTATTTCAGCATTTTAAGGTGATTGGCAAAAGGACCAGTGGCAATGTGTGGCAACATTATTTTACGCAGGGAGTTGTGATCTGGAATACACTGCCTTAAGGTAAGGTGGAAGCAGATTCAATAATAACTTTCAAAGGGGAATTGGATAAATACTTACAGGGCTATGGGGAAAGAGCAGGGGAGTGAGATTGACTGGATAGCCCTACAAAAGAGCCGGCACAAGTATGATGGGCCAAATGGCCTCCTTCTGTGCTGTATCATGATACTATGATTTTATTTTTGCTTTAAGCCTAGACAGCATTGAATTTTCTTCTGTATAGTGCCATTGAAAGATTCCATAGGACAGAAGGGACTCTCAGGGTATCGCAGAGATATTAAATGAATACTTTCCATCAGACTTTACTCTTGAAGGCGAAGTTCAACCAACAGCAATAAGTTAACAGTAAATTTCTTTTTATTCATTCATGGGATGTGGGCGTCGCTGGCAAGGCCAGCATTTATTACCCATCCCTAATTGCCCTTGAGAAGGTGGTGGTGAGCCGCTTACTTGAACCACTGCAGTCCGTGTAGTGAAGGTACTCCCACAGTGCTGTTAGGGAGGAAGTTCCAGGATTTTGATCCAGCGACGATGAAGGATCGGCGATATACTTCCAAGTCGGAATGGTGTGTGACTTGGAGGGGAACTTGGAGGTGGTGGTGTTCCCATGCGCCTGCTGCCCTTGTCCTTCTAGGTGGTAGAGGTCGCGGGTTTGGGAGGTGCTGCCGAAGAAGCCTTGGCGAATTGCTGCAGTGTATTTTGTGGATGGTACACACTGCAGCCACG
Organism: Squalus acanthias; assembly: GCA_030390025.1. Lineage (NCBI taxonomy): Eukaryota > Metazoa > Chordata > Chondrichthyes > Squaliformes > Squalidae > Squalus > Squalus acanthias. The sequence goes on from CM059429.1 coordinate 33,267,180, forward strand.
CCGGTGGTGGAGGGAGTGAACGTTTAAGGTGGTGGATGGGGTGCCAATCAAGCGGGCTGCTTTGTCCTGGATGGTGTCCAGATGAGTGTTGTTGGAGCTGCACTCATCCAGGCAAGTGGAGAATATTCCATCACACTCCTTACTTGTGCCTTGTGGATAGTGGAAAGGCTTTGGGGAGTCAGGAGGTGAGACACTCGCCATAGAATACCTAGCCTCTGACCTTCTCTTGTTGCCACAGTATTTATGTGGCTGGTCCAGTTAAGTTTCTGGTCAATGGTGACCCCCAGGATGTTGATGGTGTAGGATTCGGCGACAGTAATGCTGTTGAATGTTAAGGGGCGGAGGTTAGAATCTCACTTGTTGGAGATAGTCATTGCCTGGCACTTGTGTGGTGCGAATGTTACCTGCCACTTAACAGCCCAAGCCTAAACGTCGTCCAGATCTTGTTCCATGTGGGCATGGACTGCTTCATTATCTGAGGAGGTGCAAATGGCACTGAACACTGTGCAGTCATCAGCGAACATCCCTATTTCTGACCTTATGTTGGAGGGAAGGTCATTGATGAAGCAGCTGAAGATGGTTGGGCCTAGGACATTGCCTTGAGGAACTCCTGCAGCGATGTCCTGGGGCTGTAATGATTGACCTCCAACCACCACAACCATCTTCCTTTGTGCTAGGTATGACTTCAGCCAGTGTAGTGCTTTCCCCCCGATTCCCATTGACTTCAATTTTACGAGGGCTCCTTGATGCCACACTCGGTCAAATGTTGCCTAGATGTCAAGGGCAGTCACTCTCAGCTCACCTCTGGAATTCAGCTCCTTTGTCCATATTTGGACCAAGGCTGTAATGAGGTCAGGAGCCGAGTGGTCCTGGCGGAACCCAAACTGGCCATCAGTGAGCAGGTTATTGGTGAGTAAGTGCCGCTTGATAGCACTATCGACGACACACTCCATCACTTTGCTGATGAATGAGAGTAGACTGATGGGGCGGTAATTGGCTGGATTGGATTTGTCCTGCTTTTTGTGGACCGGACATACCTGGGCAGTTTAATTAGCAATCTTGTTGTGCGAGGCCCCTTGGGGAGGAGCGATCATAATATGATAGAATTCTTCATTAAGATGGAGAGTGAAGTAGTTGACTCAGAGACTAGGGTCCTGAATTTAAATAAAGGAAACTACGATGGTATGAGGCGCGAGTTGGCTAGGATGGATTGGGGAGCGTTACTTAAAGGGTTGATGGTGGATAGGCAATGGCAAACATTTAAAGATCGCATGGATGAACTACAGAATTTGTTCATCCCTGTTTGGCATAAAAATAAAACAAAAAAGGTGACTCAACCGTGGCTAACAAGGGAAATTAGGGATAGCATCAGATCCAAGGAGAGGACATATAAATTGGCCAGAAAAAGCAGCAAACCTGAGGATTGGGAACAGTTTAGGATTCAGCAAAGGAAGACACAGGGATTAATTAAGAGGGGAAAATAGAGTATGAGAGTAAGCTTGCAGGGAACATAAAAACTGACCAATAAAAGCTTCTATAGATATTTGAAGAGAAAAAGATTGGTGAAGTCAAGCGTAGGTCCCTTGCAGTCAGAATCAGGGGAATTTATAATGGGGAACAAAGAAATGGCAGACCAATTAAATACATACTTTGGTTCTGTCTTCACAAAGGAGGACACAAATAAACTCCCAGAGATGTTGGGGAACATAGGGTCTAATGAGGAGTGAATCGAATTGGCTGAAGACTGGCTTCTGTGATGGTGGGGACCTCAGGAGGAGGCCGATATGAATCATCCACTTGGCACTTCTGGCTGAAGATGGTTGCAAACTCTTCAGCCTTGTCTTTTGAACTCACGTGCTGGGCTCTACCATCATTGAGGATGGGGATATTCATGGAGCCTCCTCCTCCTGTTAGTTGTTTTATGGTCCACCACCATTCACGACTGGATGTGGCAGGACTGCAGCGCTTCAATCTAATCCGTTAATTGTGGGATCGCTTCGCCCTGTCTATAGCATGCTGCTACTGCTTTTTAGCATGCATGTAGTCCTGTGTTGCAGCTTTCCCAGGTTGGCACCTCATTTTTAGGTACGCCTGGTGCTGCTCCTGGCATACTCTTCTACACTCCTTATTGAACCAGGGTTGGTCCCCTGGCCTGATGGTAATGGTAGAGTGAGGGATATGTGGGCCATGAGGTTACAGATTGTGGTAGAATACAATTCTGTTGCTGCTGCTGATGGCCCACAGTGCCTCATGGATGCCCAGTTTTGAGCTGCTAGATCTGTTCTGAATCTATTCCATTTAGCACGGTGATAGTGCCACACAACACGATGGAGGATGTCTTCAGTGTGAAGATGGGACTTCGTCTCCACAATGACTATGCAGTGGTCACTGCTACCAATGTTGTCTTGGACAGATGCATCTGCGACAGGTAAATTGGTGAGGACGAGGTCAAGTAGGTTTTTCCCTCGTGTTGGTTCTCTCACCACCTGTCGCAGGCCCAGACTGGCAGCTATGTCCTTCAGGACTTGGCCAGCTCGGTCAGTAGTGGTGCTACCGAGCCACTCTTGGTGATGGACATTGAGGTCCCCCACCCAGAGTACATTCTGTGCCCTTGTTACTCTCAGTGCTTCTTCCAAGTGGTGTTCAACATGGAGGAGTACTGATTCATCAGGCTGAGGGAGGGCGGTAGGTGGTAATCAGCAGGAGGTTTCCTTGCCCATGCTTGACCTGAAGCCATGAGACTTCATGGGGTCCAGAGTCAATGTTGAGGACTCCCAGGGCCACTCCTTCCGACTGTATACCACTGTGCCGCCACCCCTGGTGGGTCTGTCCTGCCGGTGGGACAGGATGTACCGAGGGATGGTGATGGAGTTGTTTGGGACATTGGCTGAAAGGTATGATTCTGTGGGTATGACTATGTCAGGCTGTTGCTTGACTAGTTTGTGGGACAGCTCTCCCAATTTTGGCACAAGTCCCCAGATGTTGGGAAGGAGGACTTTGCAGGGTCGACTGGGCTGGGTGTGCTGTTGTTATGTCTGTAGCCGGTGCCGAGTGGTCCGTCCGGTTTTATTCTTATTATTGTTTTTCGTAGTGGTTTGTTACAACTGAGTGGCTTGCTAGGCCATTTCAGAGGGCAGTTAAGAGTCAACCACATTGCTGTGGGTCTGGAGTCACATGTAGGCCAGACCAGGTAAGGACGGCAGATTTCCTTCGCTAAAGGACATTAGTGAACCAGATGGGTTTTTAAGACAATCTGATAGTTTCATGGTCACCATTACTGATACTAGCTTTTTATTCCAGATTTATTTAATTAACTGAATTTAAATTCCCCAGCTGCCATGGTGGGATTTGAACTCACGTCTTTGGATCATTTGTCCAGGCCTCTGGATTACTAGTCCAGTAACATAACCACTGTGCTGCTGTTCCCAAATTGTTAATATTAAAATAGATGAGGATACTGTCTTAGACAGAAGAACAAAGCTTAGAATAGATCAAGCTGCCAGCCCAGATTGCATCAACCCAAGGGTCCTGAAAGAAATGGGATAGTGCTATGCGAGCCCTTCGTCCACATCTTTAATAGCTCGCTAGAGTCGGGGACTATACCCTCAAACTGGAAGGATGCTAATATAGTTCCAATTTTTAACAACAGTGATGAAGCAGAACTGGAGTAACTATAGGCTCATAAGTAATAGGTGATACTCAAAGGTATCATAAGAGATGCCTTATATTACCACTTAGACAGAGAAAGCATCATCACGAACACTCAACAAAGCTTCTCGAAAAGAAGGTTGTGTCTTACTAATTTGATCAATTTTTTTGAAGAAGTTGGTAAGTTAGTGGATGAGGGCAGTGCAGTAGACATGGTCTACCTGGACATTCAGAAAGCCTTTGATAAGATACCTCACAAGAAGTTACTCTACAATATAGAATCCTGTGCAATTAGTGGTGGTATGCTGTGGTGGATTAAGAATTGGCTGATGCCCATAGGCAGAAAGTTGTCAATGGATTTAGATGTGCTTGGAGACCGGGTACCAGTGGCGTCCCACAGGGATCGATGTAGAACCTTTGCTGTTTACTATCTTCATTAATGATCTACATGTAGGTGTTGGGGCAGTGATCCACAAGTTTGCGGACAATATGAAGCTATGTGCAGAGTTAGGACATTCGAAGATGCTAAATAACTGCAAGCAGATCTCGATGTGTTAGAGGAATGGGCCTGTGTTTGGGAAATGATGTTTAACTTAGAAAAGAATAATGTTATGCATGAGCTGAAGATCTAATGCTAAATATACATACACCTTACTGGGAACAGAATTGAAGCCAGATCTGGGTGTTATAGTGGAAAAGCAAGTTATGTGGGAGTGAGATAGAGGAGGTTGTGACAGGGCATGATCTACATCCAGGGGTAGGTGTGATCTTCACATTCTCTCGCTCGCTAGAATCATCCTCCTTGGCATCGTCATCATCATAGTCGATGAGGATGATTTCCCTTCTCTCCTGCTCCTCAGCACCTATCCTGGGCCGATGTCCGGCTCGTGGCCAAAGCCATCGAGTCGCTAAAAATGGCATTGGGCTCTGACTCCACTAGGTGTGTTGAGGAGGCTCAAGCATGTGGGGTGATCCTGTGCGAACTGACCCCCATTCGGACGGAGCTCCCCATCAGCGCCACGCCCCAAAACCTCCCTCGGGAGCCAGTGCCTCACAACTTGAGCCGTCTCCGGGAAATCCCTTCCGTGCCTTTCCATTCAGCATGGAGGGGATTCCTGTACTGGCTGCTCTTGCACACCCTCCACTTTGTCAGCCTCGTCTGCCGTCCGGACATGCCTTGGCGCACCATCTTGCCGTCCAGAGGAGGCGGGGGTCCCCAATGGAGGGCTCTCTATGCGGGAGTCCTCCCTTTATCTATTGGGAACTTGGCCTGGAGGGTGTTGCATGGGGCAGTCCCGTGCGATAAAGTTTTAAGTCGGTTCACGGACTCCCAGGCCACCTGCATTTTCTGCGGCTGGAGGAGTCCGTGTTCCACATATACACAGAGTGTGAGAGGTTGCAGCCCCTCTTTTACTATTCGAAGGGGCTGCTCCTCAATTTTTGATTGCACTTCAATCCCACGCTCCTGATCTTTGGTCACCTGGTGCCGGGGGGTGGGGGGGTGGCGGGCAAGTCGGGGGACCTCCTCATAGGACTGCTCCTGGGCCTGGCCAAGGTGGCCATCAACAGGTACAGGCAGCGGGCGGTCGAGGGGGTCGTTCGGCTCGACTGCCTGCCTCTCTTCCGCGGCCACGTTCGCGCCCAGGTGGCCCCGGAGATGGAGCACGCGGTGTCCGCCGGCACGCTCAAGGCCTTCCGCGACCGGTGGGCACCGGAGGGACTGGAGGGCAACATCACCCCTGGGTATAGCATTTTAATTTAATTTGTTAAGTTTCCTTTAAACTTTTTTGTTAAGTTACAGTTTTTATTGGTTGTGCCTCTTTAAAATGGGGGCACATGCTTGACTTTTAATAGGCAATTGCCTGTAACTCTTTTGAGTCAACATAAAACGACTGTAAATTAACAAAACTTCAAATGAAACTTATCTCATTAAACTAAAATAACGTTGTCCAGGGAGACGATGCACTCCAGTCCCTGCGGTGCCCACCGGTCTCGGAAAGCTTCAAGCGTGCCGGCGGACACCGCGTGCTCCATCTCCAGGGCCACCCGGGCGCGAACATAGCCGCGGAAGAGAGGCAGGCAATTGGGCCGAACGACCCCCTCGACCGCCCGCTGCCTGGACCTGTTAATGGCCACTTTGGCCAGGCCCAGGAGCAGTCCTACGAGGAGGTCCTCCGACCTGCCCTCTCCCCTCCGCACCGGGTGACCGTAGATCAGGAGCGTGGGACTGAAGTGCAACCAAAAAGCGAGGAGCAGCCCCTTCAAATATTCAAAGAGGGGCTGCAACCTCTCACATTGTCCGTACACATGGAACACGGACTCCTCGAGGCCGCAAAAAACTTGACTTTTAATAGGCAATTGCCTGTAACAAGAAGAGTCAGTACTTGTAACTTGGATGTGGCTCAAACAGGTGGTGTTTCTGCAGCTGCTGCTACAGAGAGAGAGTCTCTCTGTCTGAGAGGAAGAGGTCTCTCCTGCTCTTCGTACTTTCCACATCATCTGCCTCCCCCATGTTGCTGTGATGGATCTGGAGAAAAGGGGCGGGCGAGCGACAAGCTAAGAATGGGTGAGCATAACCCCCTTGAGATTAAGGAGACAGCGATGGGTGTGGAAACTTGTGGCTGCCTGCTGCTTTACAGTGTTGCAATGATAAATGTGTAGGTGTGCACCCGCTAACCTGGCGCTGTCACTGTGTAACCAACGTCACCATCTCCCATGGCTAGAGTAGTGCCTCCCCAACAGCTCCATGGCCTGCTTCTTGTAGGTGGTGCTTTTTAATATCGGGGATATCCCTCTGGCGCCCTGCCATCGCAGGCTGCACTCAGGGAAACCAACCCTACAGAACGCCTGCAACAAAAAAGGTAAGTTACTTACCTGAATGGGGAGCCGGGGGGAGCAGGCTTGCTCCTCCCAAAATCCACATTAAAGGACCCTCCCGATTGCCGCTGCTCCCAGGCCCCACGACCCCGAGATCCTCGACCCACAATCTTCCTCCCCTGGCCCAGACCCTGACCCCGCGACCTGCTGCTGCAACCACCACCCCCTCCCCCCCCCGCCCCCCCTTGCAGTCCATAGATTTACCCCCCGAGGCCCACATTCCCCCACTGAGGCCAGCAGCACCCCCCGCCCCCCGCCGAAGCCAGAATTCTCTACACGAAGCCATCACCTACCTGTGGGCCGCTGCGGCGCGAGCAGTGGCCCGATCTTCGTGCACTCTTCATCGGGCTCCTCCTTCATTCACTCGAATGAGTTCCGCAGTCCAACATCCGGGGATCCTCGGGCCTCTCCATTCATGTGCAGGGTATGCAAAAATGGCCGCTCCTGAATTTCATGGCGTATGTGTTGCTCCTAGGCCTCTTTAAAGATTTTTGTGTTGTCTTTTGACCTGGAAGCAAGCGTGGTGGAGTGAGTGGCACCATTTCGATGCCAGTTTGTTGGGGAGTGATGGCACAGCTCCAAGAGTGTCTGCTCATATTGGAATTTTATGGGGCAAGATGGAACTTGTCTGTCAGTTGTTGGAAGGGTATAATCTGGCCTTTTTTGGAAGAAGTTAACCGAGTCTATCTAAGCCTTTATTTAAACTAAATTTAGAATGCTCCCTTGGCAAATAGATCTGAAGTTTCCCATTGATCCAAATTGGGGAAAGGGCCAATAGACCCTTGAAGTTTTCCAGCAAGATGTAGATCTTTTTCTAGGTTTTAGTTGCCTTTATTATTGGTTGTTTCTGGGGGTATTTTCTGGGGATCTATAAAGGCCAAGCTATATAGAGGATCATCTGAGAGGCCCCAGTTTGTTTGTCCAGCCAGAGATTTGGAACAGGCCGGGTTCCAGTCTATTATTCCCTGGAGTTAGACTGCTCATTAGTTGTGTTTGAAATTCAAAAGACTGAACACTCCTTCATGCTTGGGAAGTTGCAGGTATCTTCTTGCCTGACCACAGAAACCTGCAGATGCAGTGCCAAGAATAACTACACTGGAATCCTGATTGGTACCATCTGAAACAAGTATGAAAACTGTAGGTGCACATCCATTTCTATTGTGCTTTCCCAGCCTAGGAGTAAAATGGATAGGTTGTTCCATTTGTCTAGGTCAGTATGTAAAGCCTGACTAATGCAACTGAAATGTCTTTATCATTATCAGACTCAGTAAGAAATACATTCTAAAAAGGGATTTTAACGCCAATGGATTGATTCCAGTCTTATTATTTTTAAGTATGGTGCTGATTTAGTATTCTTCTGTGCTCTACTGCTTGTGTATATTATTATGTAAGTAAATCTGATCAAGATTTCCAGAATGTGGTGGACATCCCATATGGTCTCCAGTGCACTGTATACTGCAACTAATGAGTAAATGTTAATCTTATGCATATTACAACATAGATGGCACATATAAGGGCTCAGGCTTTGGATCATAGGTGTGGCTCGGTCTGCTTATGGAACACACCTTTTTGCCATGAACTCTAGACAAAAGTGCTGAGAAAAGCCTGAACTGTAACACTGTAGTTATACTGAAACTTAGAAATTTGCACACCAACACTGACTTTTATATTGAATTACAGGTTAACAGTACTAGAAGTATAGCTAAAAACAGAAATAAAAATATGATCAGAAAGCTACTGCGCAATATTTGGCTATTTGACTACAGTCAATGTTAATCACTGTGAACTCACAATTTGTAAATCATACACATCAATGTTAGTGTTTTATGTATGTGTTCTTTGTATTTAGTATTTACTGAGACATTAAGGTCCTTGGAGAAGGTCCATAGAAGGGCCACTCGAATGATACTTAGTTCTGGGGCTCTTAGCTATCAGGACAGCTCAGGGAACTGTCTGCTATTTTCATTGAAAAAGCATAGACTTCAAGGTAATCTGATTGAGGTTTTTAGAATGTTGAAGGGAATAGATTCTGTTTGGGGTGGATAGGTTATTTTAATTAGATAGGGACGGGAGAACTAGGAGGCATCAGCACAAAATACAGAAGCATAAAGTTAGGTTGAATGACAGGAAGTATTTCTTTTCACAGAAATTCTTCAACCTCTGGATTAATTACCAAATGTGGTAAGTATGGATTCACTGCAGTCCTTCAAAAGGTAGTTGGATGAGTTCCTGAGAATTAAGGACATCTCCAGTTATAGAAGGTAGTTGGAGGGGTAGCTGTACTTATTGATGTCAGTTGCTGCAGTCTCCTGGAGGCTGCTTGATTGCCTTTGGTGGTTGGAGAGGAATTACCTTGAGTTTTTTCCTAAGTTGGCCTAAGGCTTTTTTTTTCTGCATCTCCCAGGAGATTGCATGACTAGGGAAGGAAGAAAGAAAGACTTGCATTTATACGGCGCCTTTCACAACCTCCGGACGTCCCAAAGTGCTTTACAGCCAATGAAGTACTTTTGTAATGTAATCACTGTTGGAATGTAGGGAGGGTTGTCGGTGCGTGCAGACTGCACTGTGTGTGGGTGGGGACAGACTTGATAGACCAGTTGGTCAATTCATATCTTGTTTTGTATGTTTATTATGTAACTGTGTTTGTGTTTTGGATTTGATTATTTAAACCGGTACTTAGGAATAACTTTTTATTTTAAATTTGTGCTTAATGGCTGATTTTGGAAGCAGTACAGATGAAACAACACAGTGTAAAAGTACTAGAAATCTCACTAAATTTGTATGCAGTGTCAGTACTAATTTTGTATTTTTGTAATTTTGTAATCCAATTGATTTTTCTTTTGTATCTTATTCTTGTCCAGAACCTAAATTCAATTGTAGACTTCTCAAATATTTGTTTTTGTGTTTGCTGTCATTTGGTCTTGTTTTAAACAATTTCACAAGCAAATTAAATAATCAGAATTCATTTTACTGCTAATGTTACAATATTCGGCTTAAAAATGTACACGGATAAGATATTTAACAATGACTTTGTTTTTGGTGCCATTATGGATTAGATTTACAAAATCCAGCTTGTCCCACTTGAAGACTCCAAAGTAAGCCTTGAGCTTTTATCGTGATAAATGCAAGCAACCCTTTCCACAGCAGGATTTCCAGGCTTTTGAATTCTTACATACATATCAGCATGTAACAACATACGTGACAACATATACAAATACTTCAACATACATGTATAACTGATGTGTAAAATGTCTACAGTACACTTGCACCAATTCTATGCTGAAGCTGGATTAAAACATGCATTGAATGCACAATTAAGCATAAAAAATAAACACGATTCCTCTTCAAACCATGAGATCCCTTTTGAAAAATGATTGGTCCCCAATATATATATATATAATAAATTTGTTTGACACAATATATCTTCATTAGTTTTATACATTTACCTCAGACAACACACACATTGTTGCATAATAACAAAAATGTTAAAATAACAGAGGAATCTGAGCTCTGACGGACATTTTGTGCTGAACATTCTAAAATGATACATTGTAATAACAAAAACTTGTACAAATCATAGCTATGATTACATTTGAATTGTTTAACAATACAGGTACCATACAACTAAAATAGATGATGGTAAGTGATGCTGAATTTTAATAACATTCATCTCCTGCCAGATATAATCTGTTGTAACAAGTGAAATACCAGAGAAACATCTGCCGTTGTATATTTTACACAATAAGGACAAACACTGTTATGCAAATGAGAGTACTTTGGTCAATGCCTGCTGGTTTACCTTGATTTGTTTGGGGATGAGTGACAATAAGTTAGAATATAACTGCTAGGCATATAAAATTTCTCTGTTGAGTTTAGGCCTATAATTTGGACATTTATGAAGCCAAAATCTAGTCTAAAAATTGCAGGTTGGCACACACGCATCCTTAGAGTACATTGGGACACAGACTAACCTCTCATCCCACAGCTATCTATGCTACTGTGACCCCAGCCACATATAACAGCTGGTCTCCTATCTTACACCATCATGATCGGAAGGTAAATATGGATTACAGTAAATGGTGGCAGATGCACAGAGCCATTTGTTGCCATGTATGTGCATAGCAGTATCTTTTTTAAAGAGATAGGGGCATCTAACATCAAAATCATAGAGTCAATACTCTTATCATTCAGTTCATAGAATCATAGAAATTTACAGCACAGAAGGAGGCCATTCGGCCCATCTTGTCTGTGCCGGCTGACAAAGAGCTATCCACCCTAATCCCACTTTCCAGCACTTGGTCTTTAGCCTTGTAGGTTACGGCACTTCAAGTGCATATCCAAGTACTTTTTAAATGTGATGAGGGTCTCTGCCTCTACCACCCTTTCAGGCAGTGAGTTCCAGACCCCCACCACCCTCTGAGTGAAAAAATTTCTCCTCAAATCCCCTCTAAACCTCCTACCAATTACTTTAAATCTATGGCCCCTGGTTATTGACCTCTCTGCTAAGGGGAATAGGTCCTTCCTATCCACTCTATCTAGGCCCCTCATAACTTTATACACCTCAATTAGGTCTCCCCTCCGCCTCCTCTGTTCCAAAGAAAACAACCCCAGCCTATCCAATCTTTCCTCATAGCTAAAATTCCCCAGCCCAGGCAACATCCTCGTAAATCTCCTCTGCACCCCCTCTATTTCAGTATAAAAGTAGCATAATATGCACTTTCTCTTTTTTCTTTTTAGTTTTACTTACTCGCCTCATACTTTCTCTTCCTTCACATTCCACCTGGCTGTGGGATTTGTCAATGCTCCCCTCCCGCCCCCCCCCCCACCCCGACCTTTTGTTTACCTCTCCAGTAAGAGATTGCTACAGAGGCAGGGCTATCCAGATATCCATAGCATGAGCGAATGTGTTGTATCCAAACTATAGAGACCATAGTTTAAATAAAGTATTTCACTTTCCTACGAGCGTTGGGATAACCATGCCTTCAAAGCATTCTCTGCATTTTAATTAAAATGTCATGAACAGGTACAGAAAATAATCAAAAAGGCTAATGGGATGCTGGCCTTTATATCTAGAGGACTAGAATACAAGAGGGTACAAGACATGCTGCAGCTGTACAAAGCCCTGGTTAGACCACACCTGGAGTACTGTGAGCAGTTCTGGGCACCACATCTTCGGAAGGATATATTGGCCTTGGAGGGAGTGCAGCGTAGGTTTACCAGAATGATACCTGGACTCCAAGGGTTAAGTTATGAGGAGAGATTACACAAACTAGGGTTGTATTCACTTCACTGGAGTTTAGAAGGTTAAGGGGTGATCTGACCGTAGTCTTCAAGATATTAAAGAGAACAGATAGGGTAGATAGAGAGAAACTATTTCTGCTGGTTGGGGAGTCTAGGACTAGGAGGCATAGCCTAAAAATTAGAGACACACCCTTCAGGAGTGAAATTAGGAAACACTTCTACACACAAAGGATGGTAAAAGTTTGGAACTCTCTTCCGCAAATGGCAATTGATGCTAGGTCAATTGTTAATTTTAAATCTGAGATTGATAGATTTTTGTTAACCAAAGTTATTAAGGGATATGGAGCAAAGGCGGGTATATGGAGTTCGGTCACAGATCAGCCATGATCTCATCGAATGGCGAAACAGGCTCGAGGGGCTAAATGGCCTACTCCTGTTCCTATTTTTCACTGCTATCTTTCACTAGACAACAAGAGAAAAAAACATCAGAGTGCAAAACTGGAAGTACTGGACAGTTCTTCCAAGCAGGACAAGGGCAATTCTTAACCACTGGGCAATCTGGGATACTTGAGAGATCTTGGGGGAAAAATTAGGTATCGCCCATTTTGGGGGGCTAATATCGGCCGGGCGCAAAGTTTAGCGCCCAGCGCTAATTATCACCTCCGACTGCAAAATTTGCCTCTATCGCCCCTGGAGGTGATTTGAGCGCTAAATCAAGCGCTACACACCTCTCTTAAGGCGCAAACGTCGGGGAGCGAGGCGCCACCTCAGAACGCTACTGAAGCTCAGGCGATGTCCGTTACCATGGAAGCCAGACAGACTGGCGCCGTCCAGTTCTTAAAGGGGAGGGGCCGTCTTGCTGGCCAGCCACACCCTGCTCATTGCAGTCTTGAATCTCGGCCTGGAGAGACCTCCAAAGCAATTGTGTTGGAAGCACTAATGGATAGGCCCAGGGAAAGAGCTCGGCACTCAGGAACCTCAAAAGTGGTGCTGAAGGCCCAAACTCCTTAGGACAGCGTTAAATCTTTCCAGATGTCTCTCTCCCTCTCAACCTGCGTGTACCAAATATTTTGCCAACAAGAAAAGGCAGGAAGTGCTTGCCTTTAAATAGCGCTCCCCCAGCCCCTTCCCGACTTGAAAACGTTCCCCTCTACCTGTCATTCCTAGCGGCAGGCGCTAAGGCAGGGGCCGCGACTCAATATTCAGTCCGGGGCATTGCACGCTCGACTGACGTCATGGTCTGCAGGCGCAGGAGATCTTGGCGGTAGTGTTTAGCGCCGCCGCAAAATGACTGGTCAATTTTGCGAGCGGCGCTAAAATCGCCGCGCTTGGGCACGAAGTTCTTAGTGCCCTGTTAACACCCCCCCTGGAGGCACTAACGGGAGGTGCTAACCAACCGAATTTTTCCCCTTGTCTTAGATGCTGCCGGACATGCAATTGTTTGCCTGGTTATAATAGAGCATAACTAGAGCCCATAAATATAAGATAGCCACCAAGAAATCCAATAGGGAATGCAGAAGAAACTTTTTTACCCAAAGAGTGGTGAGAATGTGGAACTCGCTAACACCGGGAGTGGTTGAAGCGAATAGTATAGATGTATTTAAGGGGAGGCTAGACAAACATATGAGGGAAAATGGAATAGAGGGTTATGCTGATAGATTTAGATGAGGAAAGACGGGAGGAGGCTCGAGTGGAGCATAAACGCCGGCAAGGACTGGTTGGGCCAAATGATCTGTTTCTGTATATCCTATGTAATCCTATGTAATAAGTATTAGGAAAAGTGACTATGATCTGTTAAGTTTGTGGTTCCAGAAATGTTTGGGCCTAGCAATCTTCGCAAGTGGCATGACATGTCAGATCAGACCTTTCAATTAATCAGCACTCTTTCTAGGACAAATGAAAGATGCAAAACTTACTTTGGGGCTACCACATGAAAGTAACCTGAAAATAATGTTAAAACCAAGAGAGATGTACAATTCAATTCCGATATATGAAATACCTGGGCTGCACATAAATAATTCATCTGATCAGCTTGTATACAAGAAAGCTTCAGTTTTCATCCCAATTAAATTACAGTATTCAAAATAACAGCAATATTGCAGTCCTCGCTGTAGGCAAAAACTCTCTAATAAGGATGTACAGGGATTCAGTCCATGCCAAGGAGCATTGATAAGCACTAGTGTCATTGAAATAAAACACAAATTTACAAGCCAGCTTGTATGTAACTATTTTTGAGAGCGTATAACAGGACAAGTAGGCTTGATTTATTTTGTTGAAATTATTTTAAAAAGCAATATTTAATATAGACAACAAACTTTAATATAATCCAATCATTTGGTAAAATGGGTCTATATATTCAGCATGTTTTCTGGATTATATATTTGCCCTTCTCTCCTTTCTTTTCCTATCCTGCCTTTTTCATTTCATCATATAAATAAAACTCCCTTTTCCCTCTATAATTCAGAACTGTAACATGTGCATTTGGGACATGCCGTATGTGAAGTGGCTCATTGCGCACCGGGGAAAATGGAGCCTTAATTAGATTTTCATTTACCTAGAATATTATGAATTTCTCTCTTCCCGGAGACACAGGTTTTCACCAATGAGGTCAGAGGAGAATCTAACGATTTAACTTTGCAGCGATACTAAAGTTACAGTATAACTAAGAAGTTCGAGCTTGATCTGATTCCAAAGCCCAGTGGTATGAGGACATCAGGTGGAAGTAATCTCATGCCATTTGGGTTTGAGTGCAATTCCAGTGTTTGAAAAATGGACAGTGGGCCCTTGCACCTGCTGGGCACTTTTTACTTACCTGAAGTTGATTTAAAAGTTTAGAGAATGTAGACATTCCCACCCATGTTCTCAAAACATTTAAATTGCAATGGCCAGGAGTACACCTCTGCACACGTCTGTAACAACACATGTAAAGGGCTCTTCCTGGGTCAGAGAATTCCAGTTGGAGATGGGCAGTATAAACAAGGTACTGCCTGACTGGAACTGATAGTGAAACTACTGGTCGCAGACCACGAGCCACGGAAAGATTTGGATATGTTAGTGTTATATTTAAATTAAAGCGCGCTCACAAAAGTTTAAAATACATCTCACTGCCATCTGCTGGGAGAAAGAGAGAATTGCTAGCCACGATGATTGGGGAGAATGGGGGGATGGGGAGTGCTATCTCACCTTGGATACTAGCAGCAAACATTCATACATTAGAGGGGCTGAAATGTCCTTTCCTGTTGCATGGAACTAGTTTCAAAGGGGTGGGTAAGGTAGCAGCTCTTCTGGTCAAACTCTCCACAGGGGCAAGGATCAGTAATCACGCCCCCAACTTCTTGTGGGATAGGGAACAAGAGAACAAAGACCTACTTGATGGAGTTCACTTTGTAAGGTCTGCTGAGAGAGAGGCAAATAAGACACAAGCAGGTTACCTTAAGAATAGAGTAGATCAGTCTCAGTGTACGCCTTGGTCTGATTCAATGCTAAGATTGACCAAAAGCAAATATATGTAGCCCACTAACTGGGACAGGGTGATGTGGTTTATTATTTTCCTTATTTATGAGAAAAGAACTATAGTTAAATTGGAGTAAGTGAGATTTGTTACAACTGTTTGTACGTTAACTTGTGTCTGTAAAATAAAGCAGCTTAACGATTATATCTGGCCTCATCTCACTAAAATCTTAAACTGTCCATCTATCAAAAAATTGGAGAAATGCATGTGTCAAAGGGCATGATACTGACTTTAGATTACAAGGGTGATCAACTAGTACACCCCAGGTTATACAAGTGTATAATTAGATATTCGGTAGTACATCAATTTTTGTTGCTTGGGGTCTATGTAGAGAAGCTCTTGTTTACTATTTTTATATATATATATATATATATATATATATATAAAATGCAGGCGGCCATAGCCTAGCAGGATGCACAGATAGGTGATAAACATAGTTCAATATAAAAATTTAAATACAGTTTGGAAGTAAGAATAGAGAAACACTTTAAAGGTAAGATTTTAAAATGAAGTGGAAGGGCCAAGAGACTTTGATGTAGAGATACACAGGTCACTGACAGCATAAGCAGATAAGACCATAGTAAAAACAAGCACAATCACTAGTTTTGTATCTAGAGGCGTAGAGCACAAAACAAGGATGAGATATTGAACTTGTACAGGATCTTGGATAGGTTACAGTTCCACAACTGTATTTTGTAGAATTGTTTTCTTCTAATTCTATGGATGCAAAGAAAAAGGTGCAGCATGGATTCACTCGAATATTAGCAGCGATGAGGGGTTACAGTCATGAAGAGAGACTTGAGAAGTTTGTGCTTTTTTCATTGGAAGCGAGAAGGTTAAGGGGTGACCAAATAGAGATTAGGAAGGATTATGATGAGGTAAATAGTGATACATTATTTCCACTGGTCAGCAAAATGGTAACAAGAGGACATAAATTCAATATTCACAAAAACAATGAAAGGAGAGGTTAGAAAAAATACCTTTACACAAAGGTTGGCATTTTCTAGCACAAACCATTATTGAAGCAGAGTCCACAAATTATTTTAAAGGGGAATTTAACAGTTGCTTGAAAAAGAGAAACATTAAAAGATACGGGAATGATAAAGAGAATGAGATTATACTAGATTACTTGGGCAGAAAATCACTGGTGCAGATGTGATGGGCCGGGAAGACTGTTTCTGTGATTTTATGATTCAACAGTAGATGAGCGCCGAACTCTGTCACATGCTCAATGGCGCAGTCAGAGTAATATCACTAGGTATGACCCTTAGACTATCAAATGCTGCATTGGATCAGGAAGAAAAGCAGAAGTCACATTGGGCCTAATCCCCTCAGAGCAAAGAACCTGTGATAGATACTCAGAGGCACAAAAAGTGTCATAAATGGAATGGTGTCAATATGTAAACTAATAAAGACTTTGTCAAAGGCCTTCTTAATCACGGTGTGTACATTCAACTTTGTAGTATCTGCTAGCGATAGGGCACGAAATTCGGTAGCGTTAACTTTTTGAAAAGTTAGCGCCTGGCGAAATCCATTGAAAAATGTTGCAAAATTGGACGTTTTCGCCCCAGGAGTGAAGCGGGGCGGTGAATGAGGCGCTAATGGTCTCAGTGGAGCGCTGCAGGGGCGCTATTGCCAGAGCGCTACCCAATTTCAGCTGACTTGCGTTCAGCAATCAGCCTTCAAGCCTCGACTCGAGCTTATTCCAGCTCTTAAAGGGGAGGTCATTTCAAGCTGCAGCTGCTCATTATCAGCGTTGCTGCACTTGAGTGCGACCTCTCAGCTGCCGAGACAGCTTTGTGCCATGGCTGCGGAGAGGGAGAGGGCTACTCGATTCAGCCATGTGGAATTGGAGACATTGGTGGGGGAAGTGGAGAGAGGGAGGGAATCACTGTTCCCTTCATCTGGCAGGAGGCCATCACCACAGATATTTAGAGCCATCTGGCGAGAAGTGGCTGAGGAGGTTTCAGCCAGCACTGTCATGCACCGAACTCTTACACAGTGCCGGAAGAAACTCAACGACCTCAGTCGGGTGGTGAAGGTGAGTACGTGCTTGCAGACCTCCTACATACCAGCCTCTGAACCTCTGTCTGTGCACACTGTGCAAACCATCACTTCTGCACCACTCAACCACCAAGCAATCTACTCAAACTCACATCCTCATTTCATGCCTTGCCTACATTCAAAGCACGGCAGGCATATCTTCCACAGACATAGCTGGCCTGTCACTCTCAAAAGTTCCTTTATTTTGCAGGCCAAGATGGCACATAATACGAGGGAGCAACAGCGGACTGGAGGGGGGGGGGAACCTCAACTGTGCGACCTCTCTGACCTTGAGGAGCGAGTGCTGAGGCTCATTGGCCCTGCGGGTGGTGGGCGCCGTGGCCGGCGGAGGCGTCGACCCAGCTGGGGACAACAACGGTATCTTTATCCCCTCTTCTTTTCTCATCCCACTTCCCCATCAAAGCAGAAGCATTTATCACTTTCCACCCCCTGATACAGTCTGCCTTCCTTGCTCCATACCTGCCCCCCCTGCCCTCACCTTAACACGAGTCTTGTGCTATTTATGCTTTCTGATAATCTCCCAGCAGATGTGGAGCCTGTACCTGAGCACCCCCACCCGCCCCCCCCCCCCCCCCACACCCCCCACCCCCAACACACTCCGGATGGAGAGGAAGAGGAGGAGGAGACAAGCACTGCGTCACTACGCGTTCCTTAGAGGTTAGCTTAGCACAGGAGTCGGCACTGGGTGATGCACCGGGGCCGAGTGGCTGCAGCAAGGTCAAGGGGAAAGGGAACCCCGAGAGCCATCTCGCCGGAGGGAGAGTTTGAGTGCAAGTTCTGCTGCACAGGACTCAGTTGATGACCTCGATGGGGAGGCCTGTAGAAGAACGGTGATGGCCATGCACTCCGAGATGATAGGTGCAATGGCAAGGGTGCCAGAGAGCCTCTCGGCAGTGGTAAGGAGTGTGGAGGAGTCCGCCTCCAGCATTGCACAGACCTCTGGGCACACCATGGAGCCCATCATTGCCAGTCTGCAGACGATGGTGGACTCCCAGAGAGACCGTGGTGACCCAGACCTCATGACACGTGTCATGGGCGATGTGGCAGCTTCCATCACAACACAACGTCTTAGTGCTGTAATGCAGACAATGGTTGGTGGCATCGAAGCTCAGACTGCTCTCATCCAGTCTCAGCTGCATGCCATGGAACGTCTTGGTGCTGTCATGCAGTCTCAGCTGGATGCCACGGAACCTCTTGGTGCTGTCATGCAGTCTCAGCTGGATGCCACGCAACATCTTGGTGCTGTCATGCAGTCTCAGCTGGATGCCACGGAACCTCTTGGTGCTGTCATGCAGTCTCAGCTGGATGCCACGCGTGCTGACTGCTGCCAGCGCCGCTGGGTCCACCACAGTCCACCGGGGACCTCATGGTGGCCCAGCAGCCCAGCAATCTGTGCTGCAGCAGATTGGTGGGGATGCTGAGGTGCTGCCCCAGGGCAGTGTCAGTAGGTCAGTGGAGAAGGAAGCTGCTGTCCTCTCTCAGGATGACAGCATTCCTGCTCCCACCACTGGCACTCCACCATTGCCCTTGTCGCTGCCTGTCATCCAGCCAGCCCAGACTGCCGCCGCCCAGCCTGAGGTGGTGCAGTCTACAGCCGGGCCTTCCAGGCCCAGAGCTGGTCGAGGGTGTCCTGCAAGGCCATCTGAAGTCTCTAGCCCTCACACACAACAGCCTTCCAGCAGCCGTGCTGCAGCCACAGGGGACACATGGTGGAGGAGCACTAGAATAGTTAAGCCAAAGAGGGGATATAAGGAAATGCACAAGGGTGATTCTTAAATAAATGTTTTGTTTATTATACAATCAAATGTTATAACATAAATTTAAATTGGAAAGCTAAATGTTTACTGTTGTGTTTCATGTAACTTATGGGCTTGGTTATGGAAGGCCATATTGATGTGGTCTTAGGGAAGTCCAGAGGAACATGGTAGTGGATGGCATTCAGTTGAGCCGAGCTGCTATGAGACGTTGCGGACTGCCCTTGCAGAATCCCTATTGACTGGATGCCTCCTCCGTCGCTGCTGTTGCTGCTACTGCTGCTCCTCCTCCTCGTCCTCCTCCATGTTCTCCTCCTGCTCTTGCTCCTCTTCCTCCTCCTCCTCCTCCTGAGGTGGTGCGTCTATGCCTGGTGGCAATGGCTGCGCTCTCATAATAGTGAAGCTGTGTAGCATGCAGCAGACGACAACAAATAGGGAGACCCGATGAGGAGAGTACTGGAGGACTCCTTCTGAGCGGTCAAGGCAGCGGAACCATTGTTTCAGCTCTCCTATCGCCTGCTCAATCACGCTCCTGGTGGCGGCATGACTGTCATTGTAGGAGTGCTGGGCAGGAGTGTTTGGGTTGCGTAGGGGAGTCATCAACCAGGTAGAGAGTGGATAGCCCTTGTCACCGGGCAGCCACCCGCGAGCTTGTTGTGGTGGCTGGAAAAGATCTGGCACACCGGTCTGGCGTAGGATAAAGCAATCGTGGCTACTTCCAGGATATCGAGCATTGACAGTTAGGAATCTGCGTGTGTGGTCGCACACCAACTGAACATTCAGCGAGTGGGTAGCCTTTTTGGTTGCGGAATATCTCCAGATTGTTCTGAGGTGCCTGCAGGCGACCTGGGTGCAGTCAATGGTGCCCTCCACCATTGGGAAGCCCGCTATCCTGACTAATCCGCATGCACGCTCGTGCTGCTTCTCTCTGGTCACAGGGATGGAAATGTACTCCCTTCTCCTTCGATACAGTGCATCCGTGACATCTCGGATGGAGCGATGCACGGCATACTGGGAGACATTGGAGATGACTCCTGTTGCACATTGGAATGAACCGTTGGCATAGAAGTTAAGCGCGATGGTCGCCTTCACTGAGAGCTGTCCTCACCCTGGTCTGAGGTTCGAGGTCTGGCTGGAGGAGGTGGCAGAGCTCTTACCACCTCTTTGCTGAAGCGCAGCCTTCGCAGACACTGCTCCTCAGTGAAATGGAGGTACGAGAACTGCTGCCGCAATACCCTGGGAGGGTAAGGACTCCTGTTGCCAGCCCTGTTGCGCTTTCTCCCTCTGGCCACATGTTGCTGTCTTTCTCCAGGCCTCTCTCCCTGCATATCTCCAGGCCCCTCTCCCTGCATATCTCCAGGCCTTTGTCCCTGCAGTGCTCTCCTCCTAAGAGGCCTCCGACGTTCATGACGGAGCAGGTAGTCGGCTGCCAACAGAGCCCCCAATTAAAGTGTATAAATTGTTTTCACAAATATTCACTGAGTTAAATGCAGCAATTGTTAACACTCACGACAGCCCTTGGAGCTAAAATCACAGCGATATGTTCAGCAGCTTGTCTGACAATGTCTCAGCAGAGTTATGGCCGACAAAAATGTTTCCCCAAGATGGCGCCTTTAAATAGCACACGCGGAGCCGACACCCGAATGCAACTCGACAGCTGATGCTGTCGTTGTTAGCGCCAGGCGGTATGTGAGGGGGCGAGGCCTGAATTTGCATCCGGGGCACTGCGCACGGCGATGACATCATCTTCGCCGGGCACAGCCGAGTGGGGCGGTACCTACAGGAGCGGGGCACTAATTCTTAGCGCCTCCGCACAAACCCGGCCCAATTTAGCACGGGGCACTAATATCGCCGCGCCCGGGCGAAAACCCATTGAGGCGCTAACGGCAGATGCAAAGCAGCCGAATTTCGCGCCCACAGTCTTTTCTGACAAAATAATTGCAGCTACAATAACCTTAGAGATTTCCAGACATCTGTCCATATGAAATTCATCTGAGTAAGTATGAGAGATACCTTTTTTTAAACCATGCTACTCCAGCTCTTATCTGACCACTGAAAGATAGAAGGATAAAGAACACACCATCTGTGCTTTGGTCCTTCCAACCAAAACATAGACCTCTCTGCTTTCCCTTCTGGTTTAGGAGCAGTGACATTGAGCAAGTAATGATCTGTTTAATAGTTTAACCTGAAGAAAATTGGTACACTTTAATATCCTCCTCAATGAGAACCTAAATTAGAACTGAAGTGTTCAGAGAAAGAATTTTAAAACACTCAGACCATTTTGTACTCGGCCCTTGGCTTAGAAGCATTGAAATATCAGGCACAATTGCTATCGTCTGACACGGAACTCTCTGGAACCTATTTTGTGTCTCTACATAATAACTAGCACTGCATTTCAACAATGATTCAATGGATGAAGCGTTTTTTTTACATGACATGGTGCTATATAAATTTCGTCAGATGCTGAGCATTTCCAGCATTTTCTGTTTTTATTGAAGTTTTCGAACTTGTGGTTTCAGGAAGGCCTTGACGATCACCAGTTCGGAAAGCCAATGACACATTAACAAGTGGTTTCCATCCCTAGCAACAGGTGCAGTTAAGCAGAGTTAAGGCTGTAGTTTCCTCTGTGGGTAAAGTTTAATGAGAAATAAATGTGTGTAAATAGGTAAGCAAGCCCAGTAATGTGATTTTCTTCCATTATATTCTACACTCAAAAGTCTTGTTGCCAAACTAAAATGCATTTTCAAAAATTAGCCCACTAAACAGAAAAAAAAACTTGTTTAGAAGTTTTACTTAGAGTGGGATAAATACAGACGCTCAAGCCCTAATTTTAATTTAATGCGATGGGCGGGAAACTTGCGGGTTCAGGTCAGCCGCTCGTTTTACACCCCTCATAGTTTGGCTCTCCAATGAAGTGAATGCAGAGTAAAATCGGGCGGGGGTGTAAAACGAGCGTCCAACATAAACCCGCCTACTTCCTGCCCATAGGTTAGGTTAAAATTATCCCGGGTTTTTTAACACTTTGCAAAGAAAGGGCAAGACGTTAAGATTTAAACAAAGCATTAACAGAAGTGGTGATGCATGTAGGGAAGTTAGAAGATGTGGCAATATCCCACTAATTAACCCAATTTATGTTGGGGAGACCTACTAGCACCCTGACCTAAACCCTTGTGCCAGCAGCCCTGACCTAACTCTCTCTGCCAGTCTTGACTCCACTCAACTCGCAGTAGCAGCTCTCACACCCAAATGACTGAACTTACCACTGACAAGTTCACCACTTTTGGTATGGAGGTGATTAACATATCTATAACATATTAAAATTCTTGCGTCTAGCAAGCATTTCCTGTAAATGTCACACTTACTTCCTGCCACACATTAGCCACCACACTTTTCTACATTCTGTGACTTGCCATGATCAATACCATGGGAGATCTGCTATTATGGAAAGTAACTTATAAATGTCAGTGTTTTTAAGGTACAGATGAAATGCTGGCAAATGAAATACTCATACACTGAACTGGATAAAATTCATACTGATAAGGCAGCCACAAACTCTTTCATTTCACTCTTTTGAGTACTTTATTTATTTTATTCATATCTTACAACTGCTAACACTTATAACTTAATTTAAGTCTGTGTGCTGCCACTGGAAGTTGGATTGAGTTGCATTGGCAGCAATATACCCCATAATGAGTTATGAAATATTTCCTCCATTATGCCAGGCAAACATTTGCTAATGGGGGTAAAAACCAGCAGAAATAAGCTGTACAACAATATATTTTGCGGGTTTTAAAAAAGGAAATACCAAGCAAATAGAAAATAACTGTGAAGGGACCTATACACTGCTTCCTGTATCTGTGGGCAGCAGAAAAGACTGCTATGTATTGCTGTGGCTGATTTGGCTCAAGATGTTTAATTCCTTGTGATTTCACTGCCTCCTATGTCTCACGGGTATTTGTCTGACACTGGAGTGAAGATCTACGGACCAGAGATGAGGAAATTTGCTAAGAGAAAAAAATATTTTGGAAGAGTGGGTTGTCGTGCTAACATGCTATACAGTGGGATGGTAGGATGCAAGACTGCACTTGCACTTTTCCCATATGCAAGTTCCAGGCTGGATCACTGCGGGAGACAGCGAGTAGAGAACAGGCCACAGGTAGGCAGGAAAAAAATGACAGGCAAGTCACTTCTGGACTACTCTTGTGCACCTCCTAGTGTCTGGTTTCAGACTATTGACAGAGGCCAGGAAGCAAGACAACTACTTACCTCTTTGCTCGGGAATGCAGCAGAGCACCTGGAAAGGGAAATAAATTAGGGGAGATCCCCTCATGGGGGAATCTAGAACGAGGGGGCACAGTTTTAGGATAAGGGGTCGTCCATTTAAAACGGGATGAGGAGGAATTTCTTCTCTCAGAGGGTCATGAATCTTTGGAATTCTCTACCCCAGAGAGCTGTGGAGGCGGAGTCTTGAATATATTCAAGGTGGAGATAGACAGATATTTGAGCTACAGGGGAGTCGAGGGTTATGGGGAGCGGGTGGGAAAGTGGAGTTGAGGCCAAGATCAGATCAGCCATAATCTTATTGAATGGCCTACTCCTGCTCCTATTTCTTATGTTCTTATGAAACATTTAAAAAAAAAAGTTACAATTTTACTATTCAAGGGGCACCGTCTTTATGAAAAAAACATATGGCAATGTTTTCCTTTACAAAACAAAGGTGTAAATCATGTCAAAATGCATCACTCGCTTCATGCACACGTCACATCATTATAAGAAAATTGACAACATTGCTCTTCTCACTCTTCAACCAATCAAAAGTTTAGCAAGCCCATTTTCCTGGAGTGGGTGAATTTTCATCCTGAATTTTGGATGAGAAACCTCCAAGCAATTAACAAAGTAAACTCAAACATTTGCTCCCAGGTGGAGCTCAGAAGTAGGGTTCAGTGTTTAGGAAATGAATACCAACATTAAAGTAAAGAGCAAAATGTTGACACAATTGCTTCTAGTGGCATCAAAAATATTGGTTGGAAGTCCAATGCTTTTCAGAAACCATCACTTGTTTCATATATCTATATTTTTTCACATTTTATTTTTGCTTCATCACAGAAGCTCTTCAGTGTATGCTTCTGACATAGCTCAGACCCTGAAATATTAAGAGAAAATTGCACAGCATGACTATAAACTGCCAGATCCCTCAGGATGAAAGAGAAATGCAGTGTGTTCATTCACAACCCGTGCTGAATCTTTATCTTTGTCACACTATCAAAAAGTGTTTTTTTTGGGGAATTTTTCAACAAAAGCTAGATTAAAATGTCTACCTTTCTTGGAGGTTAAGAAAACAACTCCCATTTGTGAGAAAACCTTTTTAGACGCTGAATCCTCATTAAACACTGACTGCAGTAGCTGACACTCTTATCACCAGAGACGAGTATTCTCCACATCTACTTCACCGCAACAAGATCATGAAACACTACTTCTTTTGCATGGTTTGTCTAAACTTTATGCTAAAACATTACTTTCCTGTCTTTTATTCACTAGTAGTCATGAATTAACTGATAACCCCTCCCTATATTTGACCCAATTCTTATCATGGAAAAAAACACTTCTCACACAAATTGATACCTGCCTCTGTTCAAGGTACATAAATCATTTCACATCAATCAGTTGTATACTTTAGAAGGTCCACTATGTCTTTGAAGATTACTGAAACATTCTTTTGCAAGTATAAATATCTTGTGGTCCAAATATCAATAAAATACAATTACAGCATGCAACCTGGACCAACATACAGCTTTCACACAGCACTTTAAACTGAAGTATCAGCAACAGTCTGCAACACCTTTTACCAGCCACATTGGTTTGCCTTTATTTCATGCCAATCTTTATATGTTTTTCCCACAGTAGTTGTCTCAAGGATGCAGCTAGAGGCCACTGCTAATAGAGCAGATGTTGATAAAAAGAAAACGCAATCATTTTACATGAGTAAAAGATGGCAGTTTTTCCCTGCAGATCAGAAACCATTTCCTGAGAAAATTATCTTTCCAAATGGCATTAGCAATCTCAATCTCAGGGCACCAATAGTGATTGCATAGCCTCTTTTCTTGGCATTTTTGTACATGCTAACATCTTGTTGATGGGCAATTTCCACTGGCAACCAGGGTTTAGATGTCATGTACTGATTGGTGGTCAGTTGAATCAGGTTGCTTGTGTGTTTGTGGAAACAGATGGGAATAGAACTAAAAACATGAAATACTGGTTTGGTTAGTCACGACATGCCAAAAGCTTGAATTCAGTTTTTATTAATGCTGTCTGAACTGTATTTAGTATGGTCTGTTCCATCAAACAATATTGGTAACTGGAGAGGCAAAATGTTAAAATCTGCAAAAAACGGAATTGGACATGTGTTCAAAAACTTGGCCCCTGCTAATGCTCATTCTATTATACCATTGAGGAGCATTTGTTATGAACAAAAGAACCCATTGCAAATAAAGAAACTCAATCCTTTATACACAGCTACATAATCCTTCAGCAGTAAGGAGTACTTTCCCACTTCATGCGCCCAGCTACTGAAGTGTCCTAAGGACCCTGATTGTTGTAGGCCTGATTGAAGCCTGAAGTTTGAGAGATGATACAGTAATAGGGAAGCAACAAGATCAGCTTTCAGTCCTGGTCCCTGAAGTATAGCTTCCCATGTGCGCACTCTCCTTGTCTTCACTATCAGCAAGTGCTGCTGTGCACATATCACTGTAAAAATCTGAAATAAGCAATATGTCATTAATAACTTCATTTAAAGTGTTTTATTTGCCAGACACATAGTATAAACTGAAATGAATTAGTAAAATGGAGACAGATTTGAGCATAAAGTTCTTACAGTTCCAGGTTTCTTCCCTTCTGTTCTCTTATCCTGAAGGTACTGACTCTTACTGGGGTACAGTTCCACAGTAGAGTATAACTGAGCCCAATTATATTCTAACCTAATGTCTACAGCAAGAGTCAGTTTAGAGCAGTCAGATTTACTCCTTTGTAGAATCAGGCTGCTGACACCAGCTGTAGCTCCCTAACTGCTGCTCCAGTAAGGATTTAGCTCAGACCAGGGATTAAATCTAGAACTTGCTGGTCTGCATAACTCACTGGTGCCTTTACTCACTTTGCCATTGGAAGAGCAATTGCTAAATCTTTGGCATAGATCCTCCACTTCACTGTAATACTGATGTAAGTGCAATGTGGTAGGATGCGCCCTAAACCCGGAACATTTTCAGGGTCATTTAAATTAATGTTAGTGGGCTCACCGGCCTCCAGCTGGGAGGCTGCCTTGGAGCAGGCAGAGAATGGCTTGCTGCCATGTAGTATGGCCTTGGGTTTGCACTTTCATAGCTTATGCCATTGATTATGTTGCAATCAATTAGATAGGCTTCCCAGCCCTTTCATTTTTATCCCTTCACGCAACACCCATAGCACACAAGAACACACCAGCATCCCTTACACTCATGCTGCTAAGGTGCAAATAACAAGAAAAAACCCCCCTGTGATGTATTAGTCATTTGTGTCTAATTATAATAGGCCCACTCATATTTGGGAAGATGTATTATACGTCTGACGTCACTTTCCGGGGATGAGTTGGCAGCCGATGGTGTGACTCCCAAAGAATTGCCTGACCCATTCCATTCGAGTTATACCCAGGAGCCCACAAAGCCCGAGCAGAAAATCTAGGTCCAGAAATTTCCTTGGAGCTGCTCCTGCATGTGAACGGGTTTCCACCATACATGTGGCGAAGGTCCGATGTTGGAGCGGGAGCACCTCCGAGGAAATTTCCAGCCTACATCTTTATCTCACATATCTGTAATTTTTACCTGTAGAAATCCTGGAATAAATAATTTAATGCACAAGAACAACCATAGCATAATGGAACATTGTTGCTCACAAGGATGTTGTAATTCTTTAAGTATCTAACAATGTAAGGAATATTGTTTCCATACTACAGTTGGTTATGAAGTGAATATTTAAATACTTATTACCCTAGATTTTATTAATCGCATTCTAAAAGCATATTTATTAGATTCAGTACATCACTTTTCAAATTAAGCAAAGAACTCTGGTTCTGACCTGAATTATTATCAATCTGATCAGGCTTAAGTTCTGAACCCACTGGCTGGAGAAGACTGGAAGGAATCCATCCTGTTTTATAAGTTACCACACTTCTCACTTGCCTGAAACACACGAAATGCAGAAACAATTACTGCAATCTATTTGTAAATATGCAGACTCTGACATTCTGTGCAAGACTTGAAGTAAAGTTAATAGTTTTAGTTATGTGGTCACACATTGCAAGAACCACAGGAAATTCTGCCTTCATTTTTTTTGGGAGTATACCTTTGTTTTCATCAAGGACCAGGCATGTTAGCATTAGGTAATGGAACACTTCCATTCGGGCTTTCAGTGTCAAGGTTATGTATTGGAAGGTTACATGCACTATAAAACTCCCTGGGATGTAAAATCCTTGGCCTTTGTAGTTTACGCCAGCCGTAACAACAGCAGGAGTGCAATAGAAGGGCTGCAAACTAGGCTGGGACCTGGATATGTTGCAAATGTTAGTCTTAAGATCTTTCTCGAGCCCTATACACAGAGTGGGATCTAGAAAAGGAGATATATGTAAAATGATAAGGTAACCTTGTTGCTGTTAAACTCAATTGAAAGTACATGTAATTTTTATTTTTGGCTCCAACTGCATCTGCTTGCTCATTCAGTTATCATCTTGCAGAAGTTTTTTTGTTTGCATTAAGTAGTGCTCAGTTCTCAATTAAGCCGATGGCCCTGAAATTGTGGTCTCCCATACGCCGTACTCACAGAGAACGCCGTCGTAATCCATCTTAAAGGCCCCGCAACTTCTGGTTTTCCGCATGCGGGAAATCCGGCACTTGCGATCTGTCAAGGTACGCCTTGACAGATCATCCGAACTGCATGGAAAATCAGTATTGCTGACGCAGAGTTGGGCTATTTGCCCAACAACTGCCCAGCAATTGCCCACAAAACTCTTACGGCAGGTAAAAGCAGGCATAGGGCCTGCTTTCATCAGCGTAAGGGTATATATAAGCCTTAAATTAAACATTTAAAAATCAAAAATTATGCACATACACTTGAGTTTATGCAAATATTGGCCCAGATTAAGATGTTTAAAATTATTTATCAAAAAATTAAATTTTTATTGAGGTTGGTGCAATGAAGGGACTTATGGGAAAAAAAATTGCAATTCAGTACATTTATAATTATTAGAATTCTGTACATTGTATAATTATTTGGGGATTTCATTGCTTATCATTAGGGGATTCTCTTCGTAAATGATTGCAATGGAATCCTCCTTTGTCATTGGAGGACCAGGCCCACGTGATCCCAGGGACGCTTCCGAACTGCCTGCATCCCTGGGTTCCGTGGGCCTTTACGCTGCCGTACGCCTGGAGGCCCGAGACTGCAACTCTTTGCAGCCTGGGTGCCTGGAGGTAGGTTCGGATTTGTTTCATGGGTTGGAAAGTACTCCGGAGATACGCCTCCGACTGCAATTTCTAGGCCATTGTAGTTTGACAACCATTACAATTAAGTTAATAAAATTGTCACCCAAAGTATGTTTTACAGTTTAACGTATAGCATCAATATGGGCAACAGAAATATTCTTTAACTTTGTAACTGTCTGATGTTTATCATATTATATCCCTGAATTTGGACGCTCCACAGCTGTCTTTTCTGTTAACTATCTTTGCTTTCTGTCGGATTTTCTATTTGCTTTAACACTGTTTCTCCCACCGTCCTTTTTCAGATTGTCTGAATCAATCTAACTTTGAAGCGACTTGGAAGTTAGACTGACAGGTGCTGGTGATATTGACTATTTTCTATCCCTTCCTTTACTTATGATTGAACTCACCACTGTCCCTCTTCTCCCTCTTGCAGTACCTCAACCACTTCGCCATTCTGCACGACAAGTTCCTCAATGGATTTAGTTTCATAAATGCCTTCTACTCGGAACAGACTTTGAGCCTGAAACGAAGAAATGTGCAAAGTGTAAACAGGCAACAAGAATCCAAACTGCAGAATTGAAGAGTTACAAAAATAAAGACTGCAATTTTGAAAATATTTACACAGGCTATCAGTGCTACAACAGGAAATACAGTTATTTACTTCCTCAAGTCAGGTTTGCTGGACAATTCACAAGCAACAAAATTGTAAGTGCAATGTGGATAGCCTTAAGAATGGAAATAAAACAAGTTATTTGATGGAGTGCCATATAACATGTTTATAGTGTTTTGTGGCTCGCAATCAAAAGATTGTTTTAAACAATTTGTTTACAAATCATCTATTGTGACATTTCAACTGCAGAAATATGCAAACTATTTTCACATTTGCCATAAAATATTTCCAAAGTTGCAAGGCCATATCAGTCTGACAAGTAGCAATTAACCTTTTGGATCCAGGGCTCTCTCAAACTTTAACCTCACTTTTTAAATCCTAAAATCCCTTTCAGTGCCTCCAGTTTTTCTCCCCCAGGGCATCACTAAACATCCAAAATTAATCCTTAGCGCAGATGTTCTATCCATCCACGATAATCAGTGAATAAAGCAGGTATGGGAAAAATAATGAGTGGGTCAAAGCAATGTCACATGCTCAATAGACATGGAATGAAGTTCAAAAAAAAAATGTCTGACCTGAAGAAAATTGCAATGAATATTAATGTGACTGACAAGCATTAGCTGTAGAATTTTTCAATTGAAGCAGTTAAGCAGAAATTAACAAATGGTGTTCATATAAGAATGCAATGCAATTTTATAATGCAGATTATTGTGAAGTGAGACTGCATTCTATATCAGAACTGTTCAAAAGCACACAGCTAACCAAAGGGATTGGATTCTAAAATATAGAAGTAAAACAAGAGCTGGCAATGCTGTTTTAAGTTGTAACACCTTGAAAGTGCAGTTAGCATGTTAATGCCAACCTACTTTCACTGTACATGATGTCAGAAGCACTTTGCAGCTTGCATACATGCCCTGTTAACAAAGTACAATGTTTTTCTCCGTACAAGCATAAATAGTATTCAATTGCTGTGAGCGAATGTGGACAGATGAAAGGACCAACCAAATTAGGGAGCTTACCGCCTTTGATGTGAAGATCATCGTGACACACCCAGGAGGCACGGGATTGGCAAAGCAGGAAGAGACATCAAAAGTCAAAGTTAGAACTATAATGCTAACTTGTCACCTAGCAAGCCCCTATCAACACCACAGAGTACAGCATGCCACAATAGAGATTGCTGAGACCATGCACTCAGTGTCACATATATTTTCTTTCCACAGAGTTGCAAAAAAAGATCAGAAGCTGAGCCCGGACTGTCTTGCTAAGCTCCTGCAGCACAGCACTCTCCAGCAACACCACTTCTAGAAGGCAGCAGCCCAGGAACACAAACCCAGGCTGTAAAATTTCAAAGGTAGACGAAGGAATACGGTATAAGGTGTGGATCAAAGGAAACAAATGGGTAAATTCAATTAGCAACAGAATACCAAACTGAGTTCTTGGAGGTTTGTAGGGCTGGAGGATGTTACAGAGATAGGGAGGGGGCGAGGCCGTGGAGGGATTTGAACACAAGGATGAGAATTTTAAATTCGAGGCATTGCTGGACTGGAAGCCAGTGTAGATCAGTGAGCACTTGGGTAATGAGTGAACGTGACTTAGTGCGATTTTTGGATACGTGCAGCGGAGTTTTGGAAGAATTGAAGTTTACGGAGGATGGAAGCTGGCAGGAGAGCATTGGAATGGTTGAGTCTGGCGGTATAAAAAGCATGGATGATTGTTTCAGCGGCAGATGGGCTGATGCGGGGGCGGAGACGGGCGATATTATGGAGGTGGAAGTAATGCTGTCTTGGTGATGGAGAGGATGATGGGGTCAGAAGCTCAGCTCAGGGTTAATTAGGATGCCGAGGTTGCGAACAGTCTGGTTCAGCCTCAGATACTTCAGCTTTTTACCCAGTTTCCTGCCAAAGTTACTGCAAAAACCAGGAGAATCCCTGTGAAATTTCAGTGCTCATATGTTTAATAAAGGCTATACAAACACAATAAACATCCAATCGGGTCTCAGCTTGACCATTGTCCTCATACAGCACCCCTTCCAAATACTGAGCTAAGTTGGTGCCATCCAAGAATATCTTGACCTGAAGTCAAAACAATATGACATTTCTTGAAACATCTCACTTAAAAGTGAGGTTGACTGATCAACCTTCTGTTTTCTACTGTGACAGAAATATGCTTACGGTTTTACTAGATATTTCTTCATCCATATCTGAAGAGTTGGAAAGTTCATCCATACTTGATGGAATAGTTTCAAAATCCTCTGAAGTGTCCAATGATGGGATTGGTTTACATGGCCAACCTGCAATTACAAATAAGTATGTCCTGTTAATTAATATCTGTTAACAACAACCTGCATTTCTTTAGCACCTTTAATGTAGAAAAAACATCTCTCCGAGAACTCTGTTTTCCTCCATTTCTGGCCTATTGTGCATTCCCGATTTCCTCTACCTCACCAGTAGCGGTCTTATCTCTTGGACCAAGCTTTTGGTCTCCTGTCCTAATATCAGTACTCTGAGAGTACGCCATCATATTGACCGTAAATTCTGCCCCATTTGAGAATTGTAGTGGTTCCCACACTGGCTTCTGTGGACACATTGTTAACATCCCTCCAGTCTGAAAAACAATCATTAACCACTACCCTCTGGTTTCTGTTCTTTAAATAACTTCCTATCCATGCTGCCACATTCCCTTTAATAACTGTGTACCTTTAATTTTATCAACAGGCCTTGTATGCAGCACTTTATGAAAATTCATATACACAACATCCACTACACAGTACTCCTTCACTTGTGAATGTTCCATCATTAGAATCCTTTGTTGCAGTTGGGAAATCCTTTAATTTGACCCTGCTAGCATTATCCATGTTCATGTACTCACACTCGCTGTGGGTGCACACTGATACATGAGCATCACTGCCTATGCTCCTAGAAATTTCAAAGTCTTAGCTGTGTCAGCCGTGGCTCAGTTGGTAGCACTCTTGCCTTTGAGTTAGAAGGTTATGGGTTCAAGACTTGAGCACAAAAACCTAGGTTGACACTCCAGGGCAGTACTGAGGGAGTGCTGCACTGTCAGAGGTATTGTCTTTCGGATGAGACCTTAAACCGAGCGCTTTGGGATGTCTGGTGGTCGTGAAAGGCGCTATATAAATGCAAGTCTTTCTTTCTGTTATGTGAAATATTTGCACGTAGCAAGAGAGAGATGATGCACAGAGAGGTTCATGCAACCCCTGTCTTCTGATTACACTTTGAGAAGGACACCACAGAAATCAAGGGTAGAGAGACCATAGAGGAAGCAGGGGATTGGGAAGTTAGAGACCTGGTCCCAAGCTCAGGGTTTGTAGAAAACATTGGCAACTCTTTTGCCATTCTATTTACCACTCACTCAGCAAAACCAAAGCATGCACTGAAGAACAATTTCATATCACTCATTCATTACAAAGCTATATTTAAAGATTTGTCAGCAAAACACCATTGTGACATGTGTTCTTTTCTTTGTCTAGATATCCCACAAGTCATAGAGTCATAATGGCACAGAAGGAGGCCATTCGGCCCATCGAGTCCGTGCCAGCGCTCTGTAGAGCAATCCAGTCAGTCCCATTCCCCCGCTCTATCCCCGTAGCCCTGCAAGTTTATTTCCCTCAAATTCCTATCCAGTCTCCCCTTTGAAAACATTGAGTGTCTCCGTTTCCACCACTTCCGTCGGCAGTGAGTTCCAGATCCTCACCACTCACTGCGTAAAAAACAAGAATAGTTGGAGCCAGGGACCCAGAGGAATTCTGTACCTCATGGCACACACCATTCCTCTAATCCTTCAAAGCACCAGCTCGGGTATATCTACCCCAGAGGATCTGGACAATGAGGATGAGGAAAGTGCACTGGATGATGCATAGTGCATAAATGAGCAGGAGTGGATGGTGGTTACAGAGTATGAGTAGAAACCTGCTGTCCACAGGGTTAACTTGCATCCCTCCTCAACTAATGGGAGCAGGATCCAGACTTCAGAAAATGTGCTTTTTGAAGAAGCAATGTAAGATTACTCCAGTCATTGGATACCTTTCGCAGATGATGGCTGCAGTGTTTCACTATTGTGTTGATGCACACTAGTAAAAAGTGCAGTCCACTTTGGAGCATTTAGTCATTTCAGAAATATCTGCAGCGGATTCACTGATGGCCATGTCTTTCAATTCTGCAGCAGCATCCTAGTTCCCAGCCCCCAAAATGCCATGCTCCCAATGATTGGCACTCATTAAACTGGCAGAACGCTATCATTATTTAAACTAGGCTGACCTTGGAAACTACAGTGGTGTCATCTTACTTCTTGTCAAACAAGTTCAAATCCAGGAATTTTTGTTTATCTTGTGCTGTTTATTTACCAGCAGATGGCGCAGCCACACTTCCTAAAAGATTTTCTACAACTGACTGGTATATGTGTAATGCTTAGTTAGATAAATAAAGAAGTTAGATACTGGTCAGTCTCGGTCCTTAAAGCAGAGTGAATTATTTTTTCTGTCCTCTAGTAGGACACGATGAATTGCATTAGGATTACAGATAGTGAACAGAATTATAAAGCTTATCAGTACCTTGCTACTTTTGCGAAACCATTGTGCATTTATATGAGGGGCTGCTTTCAAAGTAGCATTATATTTGGAAAATGAAATGCCTTTTTTGCATTCCACAAGTAAGTGTCATGAAGTAATTTAAACAATTCTCTGGTGTACTTTCATGTTGGTACGCTAAAGTTACGTCTGTGAACCAAAAGCATTTATCTTATTGCTGTTTGTGGCAGCTTGCTGTGCACAAATTGGCTGCCGCATTTCCTACATTACAACAGTGACTACACTTCAAAAGTACTTCATTAGCTGTAAAGCGCTTTAGGATATCCCGAGGTTGTGAAAGGTGCTATAGAAATGCAAGTTTTTTTTTCTTTCTCTATTTGATGTCAGTGCAAAGAACACTGAAGTTTCTCTTCAGCATTTCTATGCTGCCCATGACCACTATTTGTCAAAGGTATAAAATAGTTTGGTACCTGTCGCAGCAGGAACTCCTTGACCCTTATAAGAGGTCAAACTTTTTGTCAATGCAGATTTGCTGAGTGGATATTTTAGACTCAGGATTGATAAATTGACCAGAAAGGCACATTTCACAGGCTCAGTGATGAATTCTACAGTGTAAGAGGTACTGGCTAGGAGGGCAGCAATATTTACGTTAACTCTGGTTTTTCTCTCCACAGAGGCTGCCTGAGTGTTTCCAGTATTCTTTGTTTTTATTTCAGATTTCCAGCATCTGCAGTATTTTGCTTTGGTCGTCGCAATATTTAAAAGGCTTAAATAGGTACTGGCACCAGGACTGCAAAACCTGCTGTTGTAAACCATTTCTTTTACTTTTTTATTTCTTTTTCTCCTATCCACTGATTGAACATGTGACTTGTTTCCTACCACTGTGGGCTTGTCATTTTAGCGACCTTATCCATTTAAGGCAAATGACTATGGGATTTTCTTTGGCACTGTGCCAATTTCTATGTTGCTTGGTGCAAGAGGAGGGCAAAGAAGAGAGAAGCTAGGTAAAGCAGGAGGCAAATGGTACCCATCCACCTATATCCTCACTTCAGAATATACAGACCAAGACGCTCCAACCTCCAACTGACCCATGAAGAGTGCTCGCAGAGGCACCTCTTCACAAGGAAATCCATGAACGAATTATTCCACATGCTAGAATCTAACCTACATTCCAGTCGGTACCACACTGCCAGTGACTAAAAGTGGAGGAGAAGCATCTGGGAAGGCGCCAAACACCTCGAGTCTCTTCGCCAGGAGCAAGCGGAAGCCAAGCGGAAGGAGCGCACGTCAACCCAAGCACCCCACCCACCCACCCACCCCTCCAACCACCGTCTGCCCCACCTGTGACAGAGACTGTAGGTCCCGCATTTGACTCATCAGTCACCTGAGAACTCATTTTTAGTGTGGAAGCAAGTCATCCTCGGTTCCGAGGGACTGCCTAAGAGAAGAGAACAGAGCACTGAACTTCTAGAGAGTGGCAGGATTTCCCAAAGTACAAGGAGTCATGGATTGTGTTCATGTGGCTCTTCATTAATCCTATTTGGTTTACAATAGTAGAGGATTTCACTTACTAAATGTGCTGCTCATTTATGACCAATAGCACCATATCATGCACGTCATTTTCCTGGAAGCTACCACAATGCCTTCATCAGTAATGTCAACCTCACCGACTCATAAATCATGAGACAAACTCTTAAAAATCATGAGATTTGGTAAGACATCATGGGGGAAAAATTCGGTACCTTAGCGCCTCCCGTTAGCGCCAGCAGATGGCGCTAACTGGGCGCTAGAGCATTATCGCTGGGGTGAGGCGAATCCAGCACCACACGCCAATTCCCCCCCCCCGCAGCGTCGCTGCTAACAGTTATCGTCGGGAGCCTCAACGCCAGGTGGATCGTCAGTGACTGTGCAATGCTCACTGGCCGCCCAATTTGCGAAATTGATTGTCACCACCTACCTCAGCACCTAGAGGAAACAGCGACAGGGAGAGCTGGCGTGAAGCAACAGGAAGCCGGCTCCAGTGACATTATTTAAAGGGATCATCAGTAATGAGTCACAGCTGTAGGTTAGTGGAGTTTCAGTGCGTTCTTGTCAGTTTCACATAGTGTAACAGTCTCATTCCATAATTTCAAGGTTATTTAGTATCAGGAGTGTTATGGCAACTAAAAAGTAGCTACATTTATTCTTCAAAAAATCAAACTGCTACACTTGGTTACATTAATTGGGGCTGTATTGGCAGTCAACCTCGCCCTCCAGGATCTATGGCAAAGGGAGCGGAGGCAGCGAGAAAGACTGGAACATGTGGCCAGAGGGAGCAGGGCCATCAGGGCTCTCAACAGGAGGCCTTACCCTCCGAGGGTATTCCAAGAGCACTTCTCCAACCTCCAATTAAGTGAGGAGCAGTGTATTAGAAGGCTTTGCTTCACCAAGGAGGTGGTCACAGAACTCTGCCACCTCCTGCAACCAGACGTCCAGCCTCAGATCAGGGTGACCACGGCGCTCTCAGTGGCAGTCAAGGTCATCGTCGCCCTCAATTTCTTCACCAGCGGATCCTTCAAGTCTGCAACAGGAGACATAGCTAACATCTCACAGTTCGCCGTCCATCGCTGCATCCGGGAAGTCACAGAGGCTCTCTACAGTAGGAGAAGGGACTACATTTCCTTCCCTATCACCAGAGAGAAGCAGGACGAGCGTGCATGTGGCTTTGCCAGGATAGTGGGACTCCCCATGTTGCAGGGCGCCATTGACTGCACCCACGTGGCTTTGCGGGCACCTCATAACAATCCTGAGATCTTCCGTAACCGCAAAGGCTACCACTCACTTAATGTGCAGTTGGTGTGCGACCACAAACAGCGAATCCTCAATGTCAATGCCCACTATCCTGGCAGCAGCCACGATGCCATCATCCTGCACCAGACCGGTGTGCCAGCACTCTTCCAGTCACTACGTCAAGCTCGCAGCTGGCGGGTCAGAGACAAGGGCTATTCGCTCTTCACCTGGCTCATGACTCCCCTCCGCAACCCCAACACTCCTGCCCAGCACGCATATAATGAGAGCCATGCTGCCACCAGGAACATCATCGAGCAGACCATCGGGATGCTCAAGCAACGGTTCCGCTGCCTTGACTGGCCGGGAGGAGCCCTCCAGTACTTGGCTGAGTGGGTGTCCCATTTCGTGGTGATCTGCTGCATGCTCCACAACTCTACATGCCACCAGGGATTGCGGGACCACTGCAGGAGGAGGAACAGGGAGAGGAGGAGGAGGAGGAGAAGAAGGAAGAGGAAGATGAAGAGGATGATGAGGAGGAGGAGGAGGAGGAACAGGAGCGAGGAAGGAGGCAGCCACTAAATCGGCCTTCCGGAAGGGTTGTCTGTGATCGCCTCATCAGACTGCAGTTCGAATGAATTAAACCCCAGATCCCTGTTGCTCACCACATCCCCATCATTCCATCCCTGAAGTGTTGGCCCAGTGGCTGCAGCAGGGCTGGTGGAAGGCTGCTGAGTGTCCGTGCGGGAGACTTCAGATGTCCTTGCAGGATGCTCTTGACCTGCTCTGGGCCTGGAAGGTCCGGCTGCAGACTGCACCACCTCAGCATGGGCAGCAGCAGTCTGGGCTGGCTGGATGGCAGGCAGCGACAAGGGCAATGGTGGAGTGGCAATGATGGGAGTAGGAATGCTGTCATCCTGAGAGAGGACAGCAGGTTTCCTGCTCCACTGCCTCACTGCCACTCCCCCAGTGCAGCACCTCAGCATCCCTAGCAATCTGTTGGAACACAGATTGCTGGCCTGCTGCGACACTGTGAAAGCCCCGGTCGACGGTGGTAGACCCAGCCATGATGGCAGCAGTCAGAGCTTGCGTGGCATTAAGCTGAAACTGAATGACAGCAGTCTGAGATTGGATGTCACCAAGCATAGACTGCATTACAGCACTAAGACGTTGCTTCCACCTGTGCTGCAATGGAAGCTGCCAGATTGCCCATCACATGCGGCATCAGGTCTAGTTCGCCATGGTCTCTCTGGGAGTCTACCATCATTTGCAGACTGGAAATGATGGGCTCCATGGTGTGCGCAGAGCCTTGTGCAATGTTGGAGGTGGACTCCTCCACGCTCCTTATCATTGCCGAGAGGCTCTTGGGCACCCTTGCCATTACACCTATCATCTCCCTGTGCGTGCCCATCACACTTCTAAACGCCTCCATATCGAGATCCTCATCTGAGTCCTGTGCAGCAGAACTCGCGCGCGAACTCGTCTTCCGGGGAGCTGGCCCCCGAGCTACTCTATCCCCCTGGCCTTGCTGCAGCCCACTCATCCCCGGTGCCTCACCCTGTGCAGATCCCACTACTATACTAGCCTCTGTGTAGTGTTAGTATCGGAGCTGGTGCCTGCGGGTGAGACATGCATTGATGCGGTGTGTTCTTCCTCCTCCTCTTCTCCCGCCTCGCTCTCTACGGTGCCCTCGGGGGACAGGCTGCTCAGGTGCTTGCTGATTATCTGAAAGCATAAAGACACAAGAGTCGGGTTAAGTTGATGGGAGGGAGGCAGGAAGGGAGAAATGCATGCATACAGCATGATTAGCTGGAAAGTGCGAAACGCTTGTGGGGTGAGGGGGAAGTGGGATGTGAGAAGGAGTAGGGATGAACATACTATTGTTGTCCCCAAGGAGGTCAACGTCGACAGTGGCCACGGCGCCCACCACCTGGCACCTAATAATCTGTAGCACTCTATTCTGCAGCACAGACAGTGGTTGGGTGTCAGCTTGTCCCCTGCCTGTGCGCTCCTGCTCCCTCCTGTTGTGAGTGTGGAGCAATGTGTTTGGGTGATGTGCCTGCCAAAGTGGAATAGTTGTCATTGTGTGCAAGGTGTGAGATGTGGGTGTGAGTGTTGGTAGGTAGAGATTGTTGGTGGGTGAGTGCTGGGGGTGTGATGCTTTGAGCAGTGTGTGACAGACTGGTTCAGATGGTGGTATGTAGCATTTGTTGAAGCATTGACTCACTCTGACCACCTGAGTGAGGTTGTTAAATTCCTTCCTGCACTGTGTGTGGGTCCCGGGGACCACAGTGCTGCCCGAGATGTGCTGCGCTACCTCCCTCCACATGGTGCGGCAGAATTGTGGTGAGGGCCTCCTGCCTCCTGGGTAGAGCACCGCCCTCCGTCTCGCCACAGCGAACACCAGTGCCTCCAATGCTTGATCGCTGAATCTGTGGGCTCTCTCCCTGGGACGTGGATTTGCCATGAATACAGCTGCTTCAGTCATCTGGCTCCTTCTCCTTGATCTGCTGCTGCTTGCTGAGGCAGCTGCACAGCCAACAATGCTGAGAATGAGGTTTTGCTGCATCAATGAACCTCCCCTTTAAGAACTGGAAAAAGCCTGTGGCAATCATGACTGCATCTGATATTGGTCCACCCTTTGAGTGTAATGCCAATGAGTTTGGGCTTCAAGACTTGATTTAGCACTCCAATCATTTCTTTGAACAGTGAGAATGAATTTTGCGTGCAGTCTAAAGCATTAGCGCCTGGCGCTAATTCCTGAACGTTTCTAATTATACCGCCCATTCCTGGGATATAATGGATTTCTAGCCTCATGAGTTGCTATTTGTTTCAAACATATACCAATATAGTTTGACAGTTTATTTATAACTCTCATTAGTGGCTTTATTTAATCTCTAACAGGTCACAGCTCTTTTCAAAAACTATTTTATTGCATCTGAAAATGTTTTACAAAAAACTTTTAAAAAAATCCTACCCGTTTTCACCACCCTTCACCTGGTGCCCAACACAACCACAACACAATGCAGTCCCTTCAGCTGCCAACAAAAGGTATTCAGCCCATAAAAGCTCATCCCTCTAGAACCCTAGCCTGTCTATCCAAATTTAAATTGAACTATAAAATCAGCAGTGGCGGAGAGTACCGGAGACTATTTGCTCCATTGTGCCATATTATGGTGCTAACCTTTCAACTGGAGCTATCCTATTCCCATGTCCTTTACCCATATGATTTTGTATTCATTCGTTTTCAAATACTTATCCAATTTCATTCTAAGTAATGTTGCAGTGCCTATCTCAATAGCCACTTGTGGTAAAGCCCCCTATGTTGCAACAACCCTGTGTGAAAACATTTCTAACTTTGTCTTTGATACTAATAATTACAATTGTTACCAATTCACCAATCAATCTTTCACTATTTACTCTCTCAAAACTGTTCATAATTTTGAAAACCCTTTATTAGATTCCTCTTTAACCTGGAGTGAGAAAACCTCTTGTTTGTGGCAAACATCTAAAGAAATATTCCAAATTATCAACGAATATACATTCCATTGAGAAATAAAAACTCCACGGGAAAAGTGCTCCATCTGTGGCTGACTAAAGAAGTTAAGGAATAGATTAAAAGAAGAGGCTTATAATGTTGCAAAGAATAGTAGTAAGCCTGAGAATTGGGAGAGCTTTAGAAACCAGCAAAGGATGACAAAAAAATTGATAAAAAGGGAGAAAATAATGGAATCCATTATTAAGGAAGTGGTAACAAGGCACGAAGAAAATCATAACATGATTTGGCAGAGTCAACATAGTTTTATGAAAGGGAAATTGTGTTTAACAAATTTATTAGAGTTTTTTGAGAATATAACTAGCAGGGTAGATAAAGGAGAACCAGTGGATGTAGTATATTTGGATTTCCAAAAGGCATTCGATAAGGTGTCACATAAAAGGTTGTTACGCAAGATAAGGGCTCATGGGGTTGTGGGTAATATATTAGCATGGACAGAGGATTGGTTAATAGATAGAAAATAGAGAGTAGGGATAAACATTTTCAGGCTGGCAGGCTGTAACAAGTGGGGTGCCGCAAGGATCACTGCTTGGGCCTCAGTTATTTACAATCTATATTAATGACTTAGATGAAGGAACCAAGTGTAATGTATCTAAGTTTGCTGATGATACATAGCTAGGTGGGAAAGTAAGCTGTGAGGAGGACACAAAGAGCCTGCAAAGGGATATAGACAGGATAAGTGAGTGGGCAATAAGATGGCAGGTAGAGTATAATGTGGGAAAATGTGAGGTTATTCCTTTTGGTAGGAAGAATAGAAAAACAGAATATTTTTTAAATGGTCAGAAAGTATTAAAGTTTGGTGTTCAGAGAGATTTAGGTGTCCTCGTACAGGAAACACAGAGAGTTAGCATGCAGGTACAGCAAGCAATTAGGACGGCAAATTAGGGAATCCTCCACATTGACTAAGGACCCCATGAAGTCTCATGGCATCAGGTCAAACATGGACAAGGAAACCTCCTGCTGATTACCACTTACTGCCCTCACTCAGCTGATGAATCAGTACTCCTCCATGTTGAACACCACTTGGAAGAAGCACTGAGGGCAGCAAGGGCACAGAATGTACTCTGGGTGGTGTACTTCAATGTCCATCACCAAGAATGGCTCGATAGCACCACTACTGACCGAGATGGCCAAGTCCTGAGGATATAGCTGCAAGACTGGGCCTACAGCAGGTGGTGAGAGAAACAACACGAGGGAAAAACCTGCTTGACCTTGTCCTCACCAACCTACCTGTTGCAGATGCATCTGTCCATGACAGTATTGGTAGCAGTGGCCACTGCACAGTCCTTGTGGAGACGAAGTCCCTTCTTCACACTGAGGACACCCTCTATCGTGCTGTGTGGCACTACCACCGTGCTAAATTGTTTAGATTCAGAACAGATCTAGCAGTGCAAAACTGGGCATCCATGAGGCACTGTGGGCCATCAGCAGCAGCAGAATTGTATTCCACCACAATCTGTAACCTCATGGCCCATCATATCCCTCACTCTACCACCCCCATCAAGCCAGGCGACCAACCCTGGTTCAATGCGGACTGTAGAAGAGCATGCCAGGAGCAGCACCAGGCGTACCTAAAAATGAGGTGCCAACCTGGGGAAGCTGCAACACACACCTACCTGCATGTTAAACAACGGAAGCAGCATGCTATAGACAGGGCTAAGCGATCCCACAACCAACAGATCAGATCAAAGCTCTGCAGTCCTGTCACATCCAGTCGTGAATTGTGGTGGACCATTAAACAACTAACGGGAGGAGGAGGCTCCATGAACATCCCATCCTCAATGATGGCAGAGCCCAACACGCGAGTGCAAAAGACAAGGCTGAAGTGTTTGCAACTATCTTCAGCCAGAAGTGCCGAGTGGATGATCCATCTCGGCCTCCTCCTGAGGTCCCCACCATCACAGAAGCCAGTTTTCAACCAATTCGATTCACTCCAAGTGATATGAAGAAATGGCTGAGTGCACTGGGTACAGCAAAGGCTGTGGGCTCGACAATATCCCGGCTATTGTGCTGAAGATTTGTGCTCTAGAACTAGCCGCACCTCTAGCCAAGCTGTTCCAGTACAGCTACAACACTGGCATCTACTCAACAATGTGGAAAACTCCCCAGATATGTCCTGTCCACACAAAGCAGGACAAATCCAATCCGGCCAATTACCGCCCCATCAGTCTACTCTCAATCATCAGCAAAGTGATGGAAGGTGTCATTGACAGTGCTATCAAGCGGCACTTACTCACCAATAACCTGCTCACTGATGCTCAGTTTGGGTTCTGCCAGGACCACTCAGCTCCAGATCTCATTACAGCCTTGGTCCAAACATGGACAAAAGAGCTGAATTCCAGTGGTGGGGTGAGAGGGACTGCCCTTGACATCAAGATAGCATTTGACCGAGCGTGGCATCAAGGAGCCCTAGTAAAACTGAAGTCAATGAGAATCGGGGCAAAAACTCTCCACTGACTGAAGTCATACCTAGCACAAAGGAAGATGGTTGTGGGTGTTGGAGGCCAATCATCTCAGCCCCAGGACATCGCTGCAGGAGTTCCTCAGGGCAGTGTCCTAGGCCCAACCATCTTCAGCTGCTTCATCAATGACCTTCCCTCCATTATAAGGTCAGAAGTGGGGATGTACACTGATGATTGCACAGTGTTCAGTTTCATTCGCAACTCCTCAGATAATGAAGCAGTCCATGCCTGCATGCAGCAAGACCAGGACGACATTCAGGCTTGGGCTGATAAGTGGCAAGTAACATTCGCGCCACACAAGTGGCGGGCAATGACTATCTCCAACAAGAGCGTATCTAACCACCGCCCCTTGACATTCAACGGCATGACCATCGCTGAATCCCCCAACATCAACATCCTGGGGGTCACCATTGACTAGAAACTTTAATGGTCCAGCCACATAAATACTGTGGCTACAAGAGCAGGTCAGAGGCTGGGTATTCTGCAGCGAGTGTCTCATCTGCTGGTTCCCCAAAGCCTTTCCACCATCTACAAGGCACAAGTCAGGATTGTGATGGAATACACTCCACTTGCCTGGATGAGTGCAGCTCCAACAACACTCAAGAAGCTCGACACCATCAATGACAAAGCAGCCCACTTGATTGGCACCCCATCCACCACCTTAAACATTCACTCCCTCCACCACCGCGCACCGTGGCTGCAGTGTGTACTATCTACAAGATGCACTGAGCAACTCACCAATGCTTCTTCGACAGCACCTCCCAAATCCGTGACCTCTACCACGCAGTGTCTCTTGTGCTGCTGAAAGGGCAGCCTGGCCCTTACTGTCTTTTACCACATGACTGGAAGAGTTGGGTCTCTTCATTCTGGCACCTTAAGGTCTCTGTGGCAGCAGTCAAAACATCCATAGCAGAAGCTTAGGGTCTGTCCTATGAGGGTCTGTCCTATGGGGGCTTGTACTGCAGATTGGTTTGGAGCTGCCACCCGCTTCAGAGTGGACTGCAGTATTGCATACACAGCCATCATCTTACCACAGATGTGGGCAGTGGACTGATGTGAGCCTTCATCTGCTGCACATTCTGGCAGATTGTCCCTAGTGCTTGCACATATGTTTGATGCACTTCAAGCATCTTTCTTTTTAAAAATAAGACACCTGAGATTTGGGTCTCAAAGCTACTCATCTAGGGTAGATGTCACCTGACCCTCCAGCCAACATTGTCAGAATCCTTATTTTCCATGCCTAGGTCCCCTTACCCGCATGCTCTGTGCATCACCCTGTGCGCTGCCCCCGCCCCCCCCCCAACCCCTCTGGCATGCTGCCTAATACTTTCCAGGTGCATGGGAGGGAGAGGGTGAATGATGGCTCATGCAACAAAGTGCAGGTAGGACCTGAAACAAAGTGGCCTAGATGCTGCTCATTTCCCTCCTCTGCTGCTTTTGGATTGGCACATCTAGAAGAGGACATAAAGAGAGACCAGTATGGATTGCTGAGGAGCTGAATTAACATGTGACTTGCAACGGAAGGAGTGACATCATGGTTTCATTATCTATTTTACTGTCTCGTGCAGCAACATGTGAAGAAAGAGAAGCTGAAATTAATGATTAACCTGCAGGTGGCACCTGCCCTTTAACTTCCCTGTCTCCTACATCCTTTCCAATGTGCGTTTAAAAAATATTTATTCTTGGGATGTGGACGTCGCTGGCAAGGCTGGTATTTATTGCCCATCCCTAGTTGCCCTTGAGAAGGCGACGATGGGCC
Source organism: Squalus acanthias (assembly GCA_030390025.1). NCBI lineage: Eukaryota > Metazoa > Chordata > Chondrichthyes > Squaliformes > Squalidae > Squalus > Squalus acanthias. The sequence goes on from CM059429.1 coordinate 33,311,480, forward strand.
TTCTTATGGAACTGCTGCATTCTATGTGGTGAAGATGCTCCCACAATGCTATTAAAATAGGGAGTTTCAGGATTTTGACCCAGCGACGATGAAGGAATGCGATATAAGTCAAAGTCAGTATGGTGTGTGACTTGAGGGGAACTTGGAGGTGATGGTGCTCCCATGCAGCTGCTGCCCTTGTCCTTCTAGGTAGTAGATGTCACAGGCTTGGGAAGTGCTGCCCATAAAGCCTTGGCGAGTTGCTGTGGTGCATCCCATAATTAGTACACACTGTTGCCATGGTACGCCGGTGGTGAAGGGCATGGATGTTTAGGGCTCCCAGGTAGATCCAAGGCTTCCTCCTCAGTGGTTATAGGCTCTTTTAAGGATAATGCAGACAGTGCAAATGCCCTCTTGTTGCCATGAATGTTCCCATTAATTTTCTTTTGGTGCGCGGCCCCTTTAAAATACGCAGTTTTCCTATTTAAAAGCGCTGAGCCGGCTGTGCGGGAGCTGCAGAGCGCTGCGCGGTCGGGTAGCTTAAAGAGAACATTGGTTGCCATTGGATTCAGTTTAAATCAGGTGTAAGCAGGCAGACCGTAATAGGGTGATGAGAGGCTGCTAGTGAAGTCCTTTCATGGACTACAGTGAGTGAAGATGCAGCTGGAGGTGAAGGCTGGGACTGCAAAGGAAGCACTTGCTCCTGTAGGACAACAGTTCGATACAGTGAAAGCAAGTAGCAAACATGTTTTGATCAATGGACGAGTGCTACTCTTCAGTCCAAAAATGTGCGGGTTAGGTTGATTTGGCTATGACAAATTGACCCTTAGTGTTAGGGGGGGATTAAATATGTGGGGTTACAGGGATAGGATGGGATATGTTAGGGGGAATTAAATACGTGGGGTTACGGGGATAGGGTGGGATATGTGTCGGTGCAGGCTCGATGGGGATTCTGTGTGAGAAAGCAGGGACAGGGTACTGGATTTGGATGATCAGCCATGATCGTATTGAATGGTGGAGCAGGCTCGATGGGCCGAATGGCCTACTCCTGCTCCTAGTTTCTATGTTTCTATGTTTCTATGTTTACCTTGGGTGACCTGGTCAAATTATTAAAGTTCTTGCAGCGGTCAGTAGCCATGTGAGGGGTTGTAGGAGTAACACGACCAGGGCCACTTCTTTCCATTTTGCCTGCACTGTGCCCTTGGACAGTATCTTCACCTTTGAGCGTAATAGGGATTCCCTCCTTCTCTAAATTATGAGAGGAAAATATCTGTAGAGATATCAGAGAATTTTGTGGCTGTGCCCTCCTGCTGAACTTGCACTCATCGTTCGTGGTTGCTCTCTTCTTCCTCCCTTTAGAACTCTTCCCACTGGCACTGCCCTTTAAACTGCTGCAGGCTTTTAAAGCTGCAGCAATTGCTATTTCTCGCATTCTCCCCAACAGTGGTGAGCTCCCAATCAGAGGCTGGTATCCCACCTCCATCATGCTGAATAAACTGACTCTAGGAAAGTCCCTTGGGTCAGCTTAGGTCTCACGGGTGGGTAGATGTCCCATGCTGCCACGTGGCTGACAGCAATGCTGCCAGAGAGGAAAGTCCAGCCCAACCTGTGCTGCTTCTTCTTTTGACCTGGCAGCCCGTTGCAATCTCAGTGTTATTTTTGTTTATTTTGCATGGAAACTATCTGATCAGAATGATTTATTAGGTCATTTTTCAAGTAGCACAGCACCTATTTCCTTAATATTTTATGTTTTCCATGCAACATACCTGAAAAAAAGTTTGTGATAAAAGTTGGCCTCTTCACCTACTTTATAGCAGGTGCACACAAGGAATACTTTGTACTCTTTATCTATACAGTAACTAAATGTCGGACCTGAATTTTCCTCGATTTTCTGCAGCTGCCACCACTGTATCTTCTTTGAAAGTGCAGCAGAAACCGCACATATGAGGTTTCCACCTAACCTTTGACGAAGTTACGACACCACATCAGCAGAAAGTCCAAGGAAATGAGTATGATGGGATCTTCCTGTGCCTTTCATTTTGCCTACCAGAATTACATGTTACGAGCATTGTGGGTGAAGATTCAGCATCGACAATCTCTGCCCACATTTCTGCTCCATAATAGCCCAAATGGGCATATTTATAAGATGGAAATCAGGGCGATAATATGTTATGAAAAATGATGAGAATGACTGTGGATAGATCATAAACTCAAAGAGTTAAGAGTTTGTCTAGTAAAAAAAACCTTATATATTGCATAACTGACAACGAAATTATAAAGAATAGTGTCTTGAAATAACTTATAATAACTACCACAAAATCTATGATATACAAAAAAATTGCAGTGTAATCTAAAGTTATATTTGGAAAAAGAATTCTATGTACAGTAACTGTAGTGGAAAAAATACTTGCCTTGACATAATAATGTATAACACATTTGTATGAAATTCCTTCTTTCTCTATTTATTTTAATGTAGAATAATTTAGAATATTATTGACACTACTGTAGTGATGGTTGTCTGAGTGTCTTCTGATGTGGTGAGCGATGCAGTTGTACTTTGAATTCTGGATAATCTAGGTTGTTCTGTGAAGAGAATAAAATATGTGGGATCTACATTTCAATATGATAATGCAGTGGAAGTGATGTCATTCAGATGCCATGCCATTTTCTGACCTTCACGCCGGAGGTACGCTGCTTCTTAATTTTTCCCACATAACTGAGGTACCCAGGGTTTCCAGCCTGTGCCTTTGAATACAAAGTTACTTAAAGGGACAGCCTGCAAGCTTCAAGTTCAAATTTCAAATTCAATTTTGGAACTTTAGCTGTTCTTTTTTTTTGGACAACTCAGCGTTTTAAAGGGGTTTATATACAGGTTTTGATGCAACTATTTATGTTAACAAGCTAATCCGTGGGACAATGGGTGATCCTATGGGAATCCCTCTTTATTTATGCTATTGTATTATTATCCCCGTGCAAATGTGTCATAGAGTTTCTGTTGAATCGAGTGTTGTAAAAAGGAGTCAATGTTTCGAATATGATTTACAGCTTTCCCCCCCGAGGATGCAGCAGATGAACACTTACATTGGGTCTACGCATTGTATGAAGGATGCTAGCAGAGCATTAAATCCATACGGAGGTTCTGTGCAGCTGTAGCCTGCTGTGAACCAACATCTGACAAGGTTTTACATCATTGCAGTGCATCCTAGAGAAAGTGGCAGCTCCAGGAACATCTTGAAATCTTTGCCCACTCTATGCGGGATCTAGGCAAATCAGTCAATTCAATGTGGAAGCACTGAATGAAGCACTGCAGGCCTTGGGGGACCATTTGGAGATGTCCATGTCAACCAGATTGTGAAGTATACAGGGCAGCACTTTGGAAGGTTTAGAGGATATTTGGTTTATTCTCTCCCGGGGATTTAAGCATCTTTCTGCCAGTACCAGTGAAGTAGCTGGTGTGCATGTTGAGGAGGCTGCTTTTCCTCGCAGCAGCAGCACAGAGGAGCAATCTGTAGCTCTGTGCAGAAGCCTTCAACTTTGTAAGACCAGGCTGTCACTGAGCCCATAACAAAAAAAAGTCCGCCTGTTCTGTATCCAACCCTGGACTCGGCACCCTGATTGGAGGGTCACCTCCATCCCAAGAGGCTCACAGTAGTTTGGAGCAGCAATCTAAATCTCACACTCCAGGTCCTCAGGTGGAGAAAAGAAAAAGTGTGAAAATAAGCAAAGAAAAGGTTGTGCATGGTGAAGAAACTAAGTAATGTTTTTTGTATATAGTTGTAATAAATCACTGGAGTTACTGATGCAATGGCAGCTTGGTGTTTGATTATCTTGTAGGACAATAGGGAACAGGTACTATGCTGATGTTCAGGTTCATGATTATGATGTGATGACTAGCTATGAGCAGCAAGGATTTTACTTAGACTGTAGGGAGTTTGGTGAGAGGAGGCTGCCCTTTGATAGGCTTAGACCTCAAACAAATGTTGGTCTATACATCTGTCAACGTGTTTGAATGAATTTGGCTCTCAGCTCTCTAGCAGCACAAACTACTGGACCTGCTTTATGTCATTCATGGGCCTGGGCTTCGACATCAGCAGTATCATCATCAACCTCTATGGCATCCTCCAGGACATCTACCATCGGTCCTTTCTGGACAGTAAAGTTACGGACCACACAACATGCTACCACAATTTTCAAAATGGTTGACATACACTACAGGACACTCCTGAACCTACCTTTAAGTGTCCCAATGTCTTGCTCAATTCTAATTTTTGTTTTACTGGGTGATTCATTGTTGTGCCCCTCTGTGGCACTAGTTGTCCTATGGAGTAGTGTCATGAGCTTTGGGAACACTGGGTATCCCTTGTCACCCAGTGGACATCCTGCCCTTGTCTCTGCTGTTGATATAGAGCCAGGACCCCAGACCGGCGGAATATAAAAGCATCATAACAGCTCCCAGCATATGGTGAATTAACATGCAAGAAGCTATGGCGCAAATGACTAATATTTAGAGAATTATATCTCTTGCAGTTGATGTAAATATAGTGTTTACATTTGGGACATGCAATGCTAGATATACAGGTGCAATTAATAGTTCCCACAACACTGAGGAATCCGGTGATTCTGAAAAAATTATTGCCCTCTCCGTCAACTGTCTGGGACCACTGTAGAAGTGTATAAATTGTGCTGCCCTGATAAACAAGGCGATTTGCCTTATACCTGAATGTACAGTGAATTGGCTGATATGGCAAATAATCCCTGTGGCTCCTTGGAATAAGCCTGTAGATTAGAAATTCGAAGCTGTAGTCATTTTCTCTGCCAGACAGAGCTGTCCACATTGTGGACACTGTTTGTATATTTGGCTTCAGTAGTGAACAGAGCACTTTCAGAGTTTCATGACAGAAGCAAAGCTTTCTGAGGCACAGCTGATGAGAAAGATCTTGGAATGGGTCAATACGTCCTGCTCGATGGTTACCACTGGGGTGGTCTGATTCTTTTCCAGGGGCTACCTGATTAATCTGGTTTTTCTTATGGACTCATAAGCTCGAATTCCCATTGGGAAGCACATTTTGTAGTCTTCAGATACTTTGTCCCTAATTCCTTTTATGTACAAGCTTCTCCAAGAGTAATGGAGAATGTAGATGAAGGCTTCCTGATTAAAACAATACATGAAAACTACAGAAATCTGCAGTCAATCCCAAGAAATTTCCATAAAATCTCATAAAGCAATGCAACCTACAGCAGCGTCCCACTTCCGCCACAATGATCAGGTCCTCGTAACTGCACCTGCTATAATGGTGGACAATCAGAAGGGTGCATGGGAAAGTGGAAGTCATGGAATTTAGGATTGATGATGTCATCCTGTCCTAACTCTGATTTACTGAGAAGGTGGCCGCTTCTTCACCTGCCAGAATTTCTGACATGGCGCTTTTGGGATAGAATCCCGACAGACCTAGAGTCTGCCCCCAATTCCTGCCTTCACACAGGTAAAAATGCTGACTTCCACCCTCCCCCAAACCAGGAATTTCAGGGTCATGGTCTCAGACATGTTTTAAGGGCAGAGTAAACACATAGGCCTGGAAATTTGAGTGCCCAAAATGTTCCTGCACCTGAATGGATTGATTAGAGGCGCATGTGATATCGGACCATGGGCCTCATTATTATCAAGCCAGCGAGTTGCGGACACAGACAGCTCGCCGGTGAAGAAGATTCGAAAATTGGATCGCTGCAACACCAGCAGCGGCCCTCAGTAAATCCTTAAAGGGGACTAGGAAGGGCAGGGGGTGCGATAGTGAAGGTGCACAGTGGTCAGAATTGGAGAGGGTGGTCAAGGTCCGGATTAGGGAGGGTGATCGAGGTTGGGATTAGGGAAGTTAGTCGAGATCACGATTAGAGGATGGTTGACGTCGGGATCGGGTGGGGGGGTGGTGGTCTATGTCCGGATCGGGGAGAGTGGTCGAAGAGGTGGTGATCTGGGTGCGGGGAGGGGGGGCACAGTGGCTGGCAGCAGCCCACTCCTGCTTCTCTCGGCTCCACATTCAGGTAAGTATATTTTAAACACTTACCTTGTTGGTTGCGGCCTGCAGCGGTTCCTTTAAGGACCACCCGTTAGGCCACCTGTAGACCTGCTGCTGACTATGTTCAACACAATCCAATATTGCAGAGGGGGTCTCAAACAGGCGTTAGTCCTATTATTTAAATATTCTAAGGGAGAAAAATTTGGTATCGACCATTTTGGGGCATTAACATCGCCTGGGCGCAAACTTTAGCGAAATTCAGTTTTAGCGCCCCAAGAGGGAGGTGGAGCATTAAATCAATCGCTCCACTTCCTTCTTGGAGCGCTAACCCTAAATATCGGGGCGGAGACTTCAGCAGCGCTGCACCCTGGGACGTGCAGCGCTGCCGCATTCAAAGGCTCCTTCCCTCCCTGAAAGGGAAGGGCCATCGCTGCAGGCTCTGCAAGGGGAAAAGTTACCTACATGGACCACCAAGGCTGCCGCGATCCAGCAGGCAGGAAACCACGAAAAAAACACCAACAGGAAAGTTAATGTTTCTTTTTTACTTACCTCGGCCACCTCACTTTTAATCATCGCCCCCGAAGTGGCCGGCCGCTCGATGCACGCCTCCTGCAGCTGTCGGTATTTTCGACCGGCGCTGCTGCAGGGGGCGAAAGGCAATTTCGGGTCCGGGGGGATGTGCAAGCCGATGACGTCACGGTCTTCGGGCGAAGGAGATCGGGGTGCAATGCCGTAGTGCCGCCTCAAAACTCCCGCTGAATATACCCATTTATCAACATGCAGCTTATAATGGGTGTGATTGAATAAAAATACATCAATTCGGTAAAGTAGATAGAAGGATTTGTGACAGGGATAATCAGCCGAGTTTGTTAGGAAAGGAGCACTTAAAGGGAAAGGGACCTGCTGTGAAGTGTACCCTGGTGCACAATGGGAATTCATGGGAAACATTTGAAGCACTCTAAGACTGTGTGTGCAGGAGGTAATTATACCAGTTAAACATACTTAATACATAGCATTAATATAAGGTAATGCATACCTGGTGCCGTCATTTAACTTTTGTGGCATTACAGCCACAAAATAGTGGAGTGGTTAGCATTAATGTATGTCAGAACCTTTTGCCAGGCACCCTGAGGCACCAGTCTCAACACCTGGTGATCATTTGCAGGAAACGTCGCCTCTCTCTTCTGGAGCACTCACTGCATTAATAATGCTCATTTTAACTACTGGCAGAGAATGGGTAGGCGGTAGGCCCAAGCTAGTTAGATATCACATCTGCTGGATGCACCTGTGCCTCAAGGAGCCCATTCGCCCCAGATACAAAGTCAGCTCCTTATATCTTAAAACAGTGGGAATGTGCAGAGTTTGCACAAGTAGGATTTTGGACACCAGCCACACATATGGATGCCACCACCTTTACAGAACCTTGTTGAGGGGCAATGGAAAATTAGGGTGTCTGCCGCCCATGGAAAATTGGCATTTTGAGTCCCTGTGCTTGACGTGACAGTAAGCTGGGTGGCCATTATGCAAGGTCAGGTTCACTCAACAAAAATGTTGGCGCAATTTTCATTTGTCAACCGCCTCATTTGCGCTGGAAACTGGGGTAGTGGGCAAATGAAAATTTTTACAAAACATGTCCTGCCATTGGCCGTCCGAGGCTCGGCAGACCCAATTTTCAAACAGGCTTCAAGATGGGTGGCCGGTGTTCCTGCCTGAAACAGACGGGAGACTTATTTCACTATTTAGATTGGTGTCCTAGGCCGAAAGTAAGACCTCAATGCAATTTCTGTGTGCCAATGGGTGGGGCATGTGTGGCACATGCGTCTCCCGTTGGTCCCTAAGATGAAGCGGTCTAAACAGTGACCCTTAAAGGGACCACTGCAGGCCACTCCAAAAATGGGCCAACAGTTTTTTTCCTTTATTTTTGTGAGGCCAGAAGGAGCGGTGGTGTTCCTCCTGGCCCCATAAAAATACTCCAGTCCGTTGCCATCCCTGTGTGGATCCCACCTGGGATTGAACAATCGATGGATTTGGTGTAGGAGCCAGCCAAATGTCCACACTCACTGACGGGCGAGTTGCCTTGGAGTGCCTGTTCGGCACTCGCAGCTCACTGGCTGCATGCTCATGAGACCTAACCACCAAGATGCTTCAGGCGTCTTGCTGGTGCGATCGAGCGCACCAAACAAATATTGGGCCGAAAATTGATCCCGGGACGCGAGAGTACGCACTGCGTACTCTCGCGTATTCCCACTCCAATTGCCGGTTTTCTGCATGCCCTGCGCATGCGCTGAAAACCGGCAATTGCTCTTCTGAAAAGGGGGCGGGTCCTCGGTGCATCGCGTGCGCGCTACAGGCTGCGCGCACGCTGTGCACTTCATGCTTTGGACGCGCAGGTAAGTACGGAAGATTTTGGAAATGTAAAAAGGAGGAGTAAGACCCACTTTTAAGAAGGTAAGTAGTGAATTAAGTATTTTTTTGAATTTTTTTTAACAGGTATATCTTTTTTAGAGACTTTCAAGACAGGTAAGTTTATTTTTATAACTTTTTAAAAGATTTTAAATTTTTCAAAAATTTTATTTTTTATTTAAAATGGTTAATTTAATTAACTATACTTATTTTATTAATGTGATGGTTTTTAAAAAAAATTTAATTGAGGTTTAGCTGTTATTTTGGGGGGGGTGTAAGATTCATAGATTTCACAGCCGTGCTGTGAAACTTATGAATGGAAGATGGTGTGCTGCCATTGGCTCTAACTGAGTCACGTGATCCCACAGCTCGCACGAATTCACTACGCCGGTGGGATACGCAAGCACTGCCCAGCTGATGTCTAGAACATCAAGTTCGTGCGAGCTGGATCTGAAAAAGCACAAGCGAGGTGAGAGATCGCGGGGAAGCCTTACCCCCGCGGGAACAGAGCGAGATCAATTTCTGGGCCAATTTTTTTTGTTTGGGCCTTCTGGTGTTAACAGGCACTGTGGGAGCTATGCATTGCCGGCCGCATTAGGAGATTCAGAGTGTATCGGGCGCATGGTAGACCTTGCGCCTCTGCGCCTGATATTACAGGGAACTGTCACTAGATGCACCAGCATGGTCATCGCCTTATTGGTCTTATATGTGTTTGGAATAGGCAATAGGCAACAGAATAGCATAGAATAAACAGAGTGACTGCTGCCAACGACCTGCAAGCTGCACAGAACATCCCTAAAAAAACACAATAGTTTCTGGAAACATTCCTAATATCAACATTTTCAGTATTAAGAAAAATAAATGACTAATCAGACAGATATGCTCCTAGATCTGCTTTACCTGTCTGGGAAATCGATCTTTTTACATAACTGGTAATGCTGTGACGCTTGCTTGCAGTCATGAAAGGATCGGGCAGTGAATCTGCAAGAAGAAGCAGATTATTTTTTATTATTGTAAAGCTAGTGTTTATCATGGGTTACTGTAAAGAACATGAGAATAATGAATAAACTCCAACTTTGGCACAAAGAAGCACGTCCTTTATGTAATTTGGGCGCTGTGGTATAAATCCTTCATGTTATACATGCTCATTTATGTCACCTTGTTACTCATAAATAAAACATTTGGAACAATGTGTTAATTTCTTTACATATGTTATATTTCACATGGTCCATTCTTTAGTAGTTAACCACTTTTACACAAGAATGAAAGACTGCTTAAGTTTCAAAAACTAGATTCTGATTTTACTACTTAAAAGAGAAATGATAACTTTTATTTCTCAGGTTCCTGTACTAACTGTAGCCCAAGTTGTTTAATCAGTAGCTGCTTATTGCCAAATATACTCCTGCAAATCAAGAGACCATTGCTATTATGCTATGTTTTAGAAATTAATAATCTCATTTTATAATATTTGATAAATGAAATAAGTTTAAAACTGTTGTTGGATGTCATCATGGGTCAGTGGTTGTGGTGACTTTTAAGGTCAAAGCTTGTTTATACTTCTGACTGGTCTACAAATCCCTCAACCAGTATAATACGATAATAATAATGAGTAGGTTTTATAAGTTGTCTCTGGATGTACTTTCCATGAAATAAGGGAATTAGCTCAAAGTAGCTCATGAAATCAGTTTTATTGGCACAGTAAAGCTGCTAAAGTGTACAATTTCTGTCGAGTCATATTGAAAAAAGGGATGACAAAGGAATGGGCTCTTGCACCCATTAGGACAAGAATCCTTTTAACACACCAGGGCCTCTCCACATTTATACAATATAGTGCCAGAGGTAAGAACCTGATCATTTCTTTGGGCTGTGAATAGCAATCCTTCCTGGCATTGATGGGAAATGGTGGTTGCGTAGGAAAAGTGACATTATCGCTATATTAACACATAACGAATATGCTACTGAATAAAACAGTTGGAGGCACAAAGAGAACATGTATTGCTACAAACGTTTGTGTTAATGTAAACACTAAAAGCACATATGGAATTTGGCCCTCCAATCACAACACTTGCAATTTCATAGCATTATTCTGTGGACCATTACTTAAAGAAGTAAATATAGTGAAATCATTTCAGTCATTATACTAATCACCGATCTCGCCACTTGATTACTGTGATCATTTCTCATTCTTTTTATTCGTTCAACGAGAGCACCGTGTGCATATTTTGATAAATATTTCTGGCTTCACTTTTACATTTTCTTTTTATTAACTTCTTTTTCCCTCCCTCCACCTCCAGGTCGAGCATGAATCCCCAATCAAGAAGGAAGCATGTTCTGAGCCTTTTGGTGATACAGCTCTTAAGCTAGTCACTCGCAGGCGAGCAAGAGCCACCCAAGGTAATTGACCCACCAGATATTTTTATTGACAGAGTGCAGATGAATTTTTTCTGCGACCACCAAGGGTATTTTAGACTAAAAATGAATGCAAAACATTTATAGCTTCTATTTGATTCTTCAAAAAATAAACATGCAAAAGTGTGATGGTTCTATTCTTATTTTTGTAAAATTTCTTCCTCCAGTTCTTTGACTTTAACTGCTGTTGCCATGCTTACTCCTTGAGCTGTGAGGCTCAGACTGGCCACAGTCATCATCAGTGCATCCCCATGATTATCCAATAGAACATGGACTTCTGGAGAGTGAGTGCTTCACCCAGTATGTACCAGAAATTGGCACTTGAGGCTCAGATGTAAATATGGGGGCTAGTGGATTGGAGTCCAGTGCTTTACTGCAATACCTTCTGAATTCGGTTTATCTATCTGACTGTATGATGCGTTGTGAGTCAAAACTGTAAATGAGAGACTATAAATGTAAAATGTGGTCAAACTATTTCATTTTGTTTTTGAATTGAACTTACCCACTGATAATGTGATTAAACTAATATTGTCTATTTAATGAGCCACAAACAGATACAAAACACATTTGGCTGAACTGCCACCTGAAACACAGTCACAAACACCTGAAACACAGTCACAAACACCTGAAACACAGTCACAAACACCTGAAACACAGTCACAAACATGCTGCAGGCAACTCTTATGTGGCCATGGCACATAATGAAATGAAGAGCTTCACCCGAAGTAAGAACATACAAGCTCTTTTGTTTAGCAAACTACATTGCAGCATGCACTTTCCCACATCAAATGCTGCTGTACCTTCAAACCCCAGTGGAGTTGGGTCACTCTTTATTTCATATCTCTTAGCTTTAACATCTGGGCCAGAAAGTGATCCTGTTGCAGAGGCATGAAAACACATTAAGAACAGCCTAAAATAATAACTCCACAATTCATTCTTTCATTATTTATTCCTTATAAGAAACAAACCAGCACAGATTCAGTTAGTATAAGAAGGAGCATTGTCTGATGTATAACCTGGAACTAAGAAAGATAACTGATTAAAATTCAGTACATTGCGTTTGATGTTTATTCCTTCATGGAGACGTTTTAGCTAAGCCATTGATTAGTGGTAGAGTGCTTGTTGTTGTTAATGAATAGCTGAAAAAGCAAACACTTTAATGCCAGCCACATTATCAGAAGCATAACATCATCTGCTGTAAACAAGAATTCTCTTTTGAATTCATGCAGTGCTATGATCCATACCATCCTTGAGGTGTTGCTGCTTAATAGGTTCATAGTACCCCATCTGGAAACAATATTTTATTCCAGAATTCTGAACACCCTCCCGATGAAAGACATAACTGTTTCCTCGTATTTTTCATTCCCAATTTTTGTCTGTTTATGTTTATCTCCACTATTCCTTCTCTTACTTGATGCCTAATGCATCAAATCAAATGAATTGCAAATCTCCGTCACAGCTTCTGATGGTACATAGGCTGGGAAATTGGTTTCACGGCAAAAACTGGCACAAAGAGGGCGGCGCGCCTGCAAAGTTCACCCAATGATGAAGGCCTGAGGCTCACTGGAAATTGGGCCTCGGGCATCATCTACCTGTGGTGTCGGCCCGCAGGTAAGTCCTGGAAGGGGTGGGGAGGCGAGTGGGAGGTGGGGTGATCGCAGGCCAGCAGCATTGCTGTGGAGGCAGGAGGAGCACTCCTGCTCATCTTGGCTCCACAGAAAGTTAATGAAACTACCTGCTCTTTGGTTCTCTCCAGCGGTCTCTTTAAGGACCGCTGGTTAGGCCGCTGTAGACCCAGAAAAAATAAGCTAGTATGTGCCGAATTTAGCGTCAGGATCCTAAAACAGGCGGTAGGCCCCTGATTAGCATATTCAAGGTGCTAACGCCTGTTTTAGTTGGGCGTCCTTGGCTCTTCTGGAAAGGAATCAGGTGCGGGTGATCATGCTCGGAAACTAGATTTCACCAGTACCAGCTAGAGCATCTTAAGGAGAGAGGCAAAACACAGACATCCCTTTCCACACTGTTCAAGCAAGCTTTCTGGCAGGTCAATCCTTGGATGGTGTCCGTGGAGGTAAGAATGGATAGAATCAATCTCATGGGTTTAGCAGAATCAAGCAACGGTCGTGTATGCATAGAATAGGAATCAAACAGAGTCATAGGCTTATACAGCACAGAAAGAGGCCCTTCGGCCCATCGTGTCTGCGCCGGCCATCAAGCCCTATCTATTCTAATCCCATTTTCCAGCACTTGGTCCGTAGCCTTGTATGCTATGGCGTTTCAAGTGCTCATCTAAATGCTTCTTGAATGTTGTGAGGGATCCTGCCTCTACCACCCTTTCAGGCAGTGAGTTCCAGATTCCAACCACCCTCTGGGTGAATTTTTTTTTCCTCAAATCCCCTCTAAACCTCCTGCCCCTTACCTTGAAACTATGCCCCCTGGTTATTGACCCCTCTACTAAGGGGAAAAGTTCCTTTCTATCTACCCTATCTATGCCCCTCATAATTTTGTACACCTTAATCAGGTGCCCCCCTCAGCCTTCTCTGCTCTAAGGAAAACAACCCCAGCCTGTCCAGTCTCTCTTCATAGCTGAAGCGCTCCAGCCCAGGTAACATCCTGGTGAATCTCCTCTGCACCCTCTCCAATTCAATCACATCCTTCCTATAGTGTGGCGACCAGAACTGCACACAGTATTCCAGCTGTGGCCTAACTAGCGTTTTGTACAGCTCCATCATAACCTCCCTGCTCTTATATTCTATGCCTCGGCTAATGAAGGCAAGTATCCCATCTGCCTTCTTAACCAGCTTATCTACCTGTCCTGCTGCCTTCAGGGATCTATGTACATGCACACCAAGGTCCCTCTGATCCTCTGTCCTTCCTAGGGTCCTACCATTCATTGTGTATTCCCTTGCCTTGTTAGTCCTCCCAAAATGCATCACCTCACACTTTTCAGGGTTAAATTCCATTTGCCACTGTTCTGCCCATCTGACCAACCCATCTATATCGTCCTGAGGCTTCCCTCCTCGCTATTTACCACTCCACCAATTTTCGTGTCATCTGCGAACTTACTGATCATACCTCCTACATTCATATCTAAATCATTAATGTACACTACAAACAGCAAAGGACCCAGCACCGATCCCTGCGGTACACCACTGGACACAGGCTTCCAGTCACAAAAACAACCTTCGACCATCACCCTCTGCCTCCTGCCACGAAGCCAATTTTGGATCCAATGTGCCAAATTGCCCTGGATCCCATGGGCTCTTACCTTCTTGACCAGTCTCCCATGCGGGACTTGGTCAAAAGCCTTACTGAAGTCCATGTAGACTACATCAACTGCATTACCCTCATCCACACACCTAGTCACCCTCTCGAAAAATTCAATCAAATTGGTTAGACATGATCTCCCCCTGACAAAGCCATGCTGACTATCCTTGATTAATCCTTGCCTCTCCAAGTAGAGACTAATTCTGTCCCTCAGAATTTTTTCCAATAATTTCCCTACCACTGATGTTAGGCTCACTGGCCTGTAATTCCCTGGTTTATCCCTACTACCCTTCTTGAATAATGGTACTACGTTAGCTGTCCTCCAGTCCTCTGGCACCTCCCCTGTGCTCTCATGAAGACGGTCTCAACCGGGATCTTGGGTTTATGTCACGATACATGACGTGATCCGGACTCGAGTCGTCGTTGGCTTGTTCACAGATGTGATTCCCAGTAAAAAAGTAAAAATTTTCCCAGTAAAAAAGTAAAAATTTTAAAGCTTTTCGTTTTACATACAGACGGCAGCTTTTGACACGTTAGAACCCCTGCGACTACACCTCATTGTCTCAGTTGTATCTTGCTATGTCTTTGATGTGGTACCTTCCTGGCTGACTTGATTAACTTTATCACACCTCGGCAGATAGTCAGGATGATTTAATTTAGTGGTCTGCAATTGTAAGGTACACATGCTTTGTTCTCTATCTATATATGCTTTGGCGATTCTGTATCTAATTTACTTCACCTGAGGAAGGGGCAATCGATAGCTCCGAAAGCTTGTGATTTCAAATAAAACTGTTGGACTATAACCTGGTGTTGTGCGACCTCTCAATTTTGACCTCCCCTGTGGCCAGAGAGGTTCTGAAAATTTGTGTCAGAGCTCCTGCAATCTCTTCCCATGCCTCACACAGCAGCCTGGGATACATCTCGTCTGGGCCTGGGGATTTATCCACTTTTAAGCCCGCTAAAACCGCTAGTACCTCCTCCCTCTCGATGCTAATTTGTTCAAGTATATCACAATCCCCCTGCCTGATTTCTACGCCTACATCGTCCTTCTCCACAGTGAACACAGATGCAAAATATTCATTTAAAACCTCACCTACATCTTCCGGCTCTACATACAGATTGCCACTTTGGTCCCCAATGGGCCCTACTCTTTCCCTGGTTATCCTCTTGCCCTTAATATACTTATAAAACACCTTGGGATTTTCCTTTATTTTGCCCACCAGTGTTTTTTCATGCCCCCTCTTCGCTCTCCTAATTTCTTTTTTAAGTACCCCCCTGCACTTTCTATACTCCTCAAGTCTTCCACTGTTTTTAGTCCTTTGTATCTGCCAAAAGCCTCCCTTTTTTTCCTAATCCATTCTTGTATATCCCTTGACATCCAGGGTTCCCTGGGCTTGTTGGTCCCACCCTTGACCTTTACGGGAACATGTTGGCGTTTTACTCTCGCTATTTCCTTTCTGAAAGACTCCCACTGCTCTGATGTGGATTTTCCTACAAGTAGCTGATCCCAGTCCACTTTGGCCAGATCCTGCCTTATCATATTAAAATCGGCCTTCCCCCAATTTAGAACCTTTATTTCCGGTCCATCTTTGTCCTTTTCCATGACTACCTTAAATCTCACCGAATTATGGTCACTGTCACCAAAATGCTCTCCTACTGACACTTCTACCACTTGCCCGGCTACATTCCCTCGAATTAGGTCCAGTACCGCCCCCTCTCTTGTAGGACTTTCTACATGCTGGCTCAAAAAGCTCTCCTAGATGCACTTTAAGAATTCCGCACCCTCTAAGCCTTTCACACTCTGACTATCCCAGTTAATATTGGGGAAGTTGAAATCCCCTACTATTATTACCCTATTATTTCTACACTTCTCTGAGATTTGCCTACATATCTGTTCCTCTATCTCCCCCTGACTGTTTGGGGGCCTATAGTACACTCCCAGCAAAATGCTTGCCCCCTTTTTGTTTTTAAGTTCTACCCATATGGCCTCATTAGAGGAACCTGCTGAGATATCATCCCTCCTTACAGCAGTAATTGACTCCTTGATTAATATTGCGACACCCCTTCCTCTTTTACACCCCCCTCTGTCTCGCCTGAAGATTCTATACCCCGGAATATTGAGCTGCCAGTCCTGCCCCTCCCTCAACCATGTCTCTGTGATAGCAACAATATCATACTCCCATGTGTTCATCAACACCTTCAATTCATCAGCCTCACTCGCAAGACTCCTTGCATTAAAATAAATGCCATCCAGCCTTGCCATACTCCCTTGTGCCGTTACATATTTGCTCTGCCTTCCAGTCTGACTTGTTTTTTCCTTTATATTTGGCTGTGCATCACCCCCTACTATAGCTCCACTCCGTATCCCATCCCCCTGCCAAGGTAGTTTAAACCCCCTCAACAGCACTAGCAAACCTCCCCGCAAGGATGTTGGTCCTGTTCCGGTTCAGGTGCAATCCGTCTGACTTGTACAGGTCCCACCTTCCCCAGAAGCAGACCCAGTGATCCAGGAAACTAAAGCCCTCCCTCCTGCACCAACTCTTTAGCCACGCATTCATCTGCTCTATCCTCCTATTGCTATACTCACTAGCACATGACACCGGAAGTAAGCCAGAGATTACAACCTTTGAGGTCCTGCTTTTTAATCTGCTACCTAGCTCCCTAAATTCTTGTTACAGGACCTCATCCCTCTTTTTACCCATGTCGTTGGTACCAATGTGAACCACGACCTCTGACTGTTCGCCCTCCCCCTTCAGAATGCCCTGCAGCCGTTCAGTGACATCCTTGACCCTGGCACCAGGGAGGCAACATACCATCCTGGAGTCATGTCTGCGGCCACAGAAACGTCTATCTGTTCCCCTTACAATAGAATCCCCTATCACTATTGCTCTCCCACTCTTTTTCCTCCCCTCCTGTGCAGCTGAGCCACTCGCAGTGCCACGGACTTGGCTCTTGCTGCATTCCCCTGAGAAACCATCTCCCCCATCAATATCCAAAACGGAAAATCTGTTGGAGAGGGAGATGGACCCAGGGGACTCCTGCACTACCTTCCTAGTTCTTTTACTCTGTCTGGCGGTCACCCATTTCCTGTCTGCCTGTGCACTTTTTGCATGACGTCAATTGATGCCACAGGAGCCCAACTGTAGATTGGACATGTAAGGCTTTAACCTTTGCGATGATTTGATCACTGTTATATTTCTGGGTGAGTCAGGCCATGCTGGGAATTAATGCCACAGCACTCTTTCTTTAGCATTTTACTGCTGGGCCATGCCCAGAGTTGGGCACTGTATTTTGGTCCTTGTGGTTATGTTGTTTATCGAACAGCTCGATTCAGAAGAAATAAAATGTCACACCACATGTCAAGCTTTGCAAGTGCACATAGCACAAAACCATAAAGCTGTGAGTTGAATGCATATGCTGAGTGTCACAAATTTCAGGTGAATATATCACTGAAGTAATAACCTCCAAATTTAGTTATAATTTAAATCTGCATTATGAGTACATTTTGTGAACGTTCACTGTGCCAACGTCACAGGATAAAATGAAATATGCTGATACATGCAATTATATAATGGAATAAATAAGAAATCAGCTAGCTATAAAGGAAACCACTGATATAACAACATTTAAGCACAGTTTACACTGAGAATACTAGTATGAATTCAAATTAATAGCTAATTCAGATTTTAGACTCCATATAAAGGTCGTGCTGGGTTAGCTGATCTCAGCCAGGGTAACAGTTGGAGTGCCAGAATTAGTTTCAGAGGAGAGTGAAAAACATGCTGACATTCACTGTTTAGGCTCACAGAGGAATGGCCACTTGAGTGAGGTACCAGATGGCTGCTAGCCCCTGTGGAACCGTACATGAGCAAGGGTCAGCACTTTCAGGATAGCAGGAGAGAAAAGGGAAGAAAACTGGAAAGAGTAACTGAGACTTAAGTAAATGCAGAGTGAAGTTTAATTAACAATGCAACCTGAGCCATGCTGGATTAATTCCAAATGAACTCAACATTAATCTGATTTATGCCATGTTAATAAAAATTTTGAATTCTTCTTTTGTTCTGGAAATTGCCCCTATAATGTGATATATGCATTCCTAATTTAAATTTATGGAAAATCTACAAAACACAAATGCAGCAATTGTTGTATAAGACCGGGACAATACACAATTTATCAGAGGCTTTTTTGGCTCTTGTCTTTATCATATGTATTTTTCATTTTTCTCTCCACAGTATGTCACTGTGCACTCTGCTCCAGTCTAAAGGATGGGACATTCTGGGCTGTGGACCTGGATAACATAACTGACAGCGTTTTTCTGTCACCAGTAAATGAGATGTCAGATTCGGTTGGAGTGAGACACATGGGGGAGGGGAAATTTAAACCCCCCAAAATTAGGGGGGGGGGGGGGGGAGGGCGGGATTTGGGATGGGTGGGAGGTTAAAGTGTTAAGAATCTAAATCCTGACCCCAACCCACCTACTTCCAGTTTTAACGGAGGTGGACAAGGGGCGAGCAGCCAACCTGCTCCCAGGTGGTGGGTTGGCACTTTAAATATGATAATGAGGCTGGAAGCCTCGGATTCAACCTGCTTTGCAGGTTTAACTGTGGCCGGCCGGGGTTCCCAGGCCTCAGGAATCCCGGCAGCTGCAGCGAGGCGAGGACAGCGTACTGGGGAGCATTCCTTGTGGGCCGGGAGGAGCAGAAGTGTTTCTTCCTGGCCCCTCGAGCTCCCCCACCATCAGCCAGCCCCCATACAAACCCCTCCCTCTCCCTCCGGGGATCGGACCCCACCCCCCGAGATTGAAACCCTCCCAGGACCGGACCCCGCCTCCCCCCGGGGTCGTGGATCGGACCCCCCTTTCCCCCTGGGGTCGGGGCTCACACCTACCTGGGGTTGCGGCCTCTTCTCCAGCATTCCCCACCTGACTGGAAGCCAGTCTGTCAGTGATGTCACACGCACGCTGTGAAGTTAAATCTCCACAGCATGCAGAGAAACCCGAACATTTGGGTTTCCTGCGCGCTACCACCCCCGCTCCGCACACATTAAAATTTCCCCCATGATAACTATTTTCCCCCCAACACAGAACATTTCACTGCTAACTGCTGCTCATCCACTGTCCCAGCTAACAAACAATGAAACACCCAATTGTATCAGTTGGATTTGAATGGCAGGAACTAGAATATGATCCTCAAACGTCTGGCCTGCTCAAGGGGATGTCTTACCAATTGTGGTATGGATTTATTAAGACAGCTTCATCCTATGTAAAGAGGATTATAAATCAGAATCTAGCAAGAGAGTTTGGAGTTTTCTTCTGTGATGTATACAGGACTTTAGAAGTGCAATATTTCCTGTTGTTATAATCTAATTTAGCCAAAAACTGGGAATAGAGCAGAATGGAATGGTAATTATAATGTACCTTTACCTCGTGAAGAACTGAGAGAGGAAGCTAAGGAAATGCGGCGAATTACAGTTGGCTCCTTAGACTGTGATTCTGGGAATACAGAAAATCAATACATGCTAGGATTAGAAAAGAGACTGGTTAGTATACCAGGAAGAGCAGCAGGAAAATAATGGTCAAGCCTTGGTCAGGTACAGTACATAAAACCAGAATGCTCTGCTTCTACTGCTTTCTACAGTCGATCTACAAAATGCATGTTTTTCTTCAAAATACTTAAATTTTCTCCAGTTTTATACCATTATTTTAAACCCATAATTTATGACTTTTTTTCCTACCACTTGAAGTCTACTTCCTGCAGATACAAACAGGTGTTGTATTCTTCAATATTTTGCATTAACTGAGGAGAATTCGGTTGAACTGTATTTACACAGCAAAGTAATGAATAATATTGGAATTTCTGTTTGCTAGCATTAGACTCTCCACATCACCTACACTGAATGGTCAGAAATGTTTTCCATCAAATAAAGAAAACAATAGATTGAGCTATTAAAAATATGAGGGCATGCATTATGTAGAAAATACACAAGAGAGAGCAATAGAATAAACTGGGTTTTCCACTGTTCTCCAGTGTACATTCTGCTGATATGGTATGGGTGAAGATAATGAGATCCTTATGCTCATATGTATGTTTATATGCATATCTATTTCCTTTCTATTTAGTTTTAATAAAAAGTAATTTAAATATCATGCAAGCTGTTTCTCACTTCTCTCCAGAGACAACTGAAAGCAGTCTTCCACTAAATAGCACATTCATGATTTCAGTTCCAAATATTACCAGGAAATTCTGAATTTCATATGAACTCAATATTAAAAAAAACCTAAAATATCTATCTTAAATTTTTACTGTGCAAAAATAAAAGTAATTTTTATTCAATACAGCAGACAATATAACACCTGAATACAGTAGAGCTGTAGTTGCACGGACTTCAAGAGGAACGAATAGCTTTTCTTTTCATATGGGTAGCTGATACTGAATTTGAAAAGATAATTAAAGTGGAAGTGAGGTGACGCAGCACTTTGGTGACTCAACTCATTTTACCAAGTAGAACACATTTTGTGTCTGATTCATCACACAGTAAATTCCCAGTCTCTATCATATGATCATCATAAATCGTGCTTCCCCACAGGAAAGAAAGGACAACTGAAGAATGGGTCATCTTGGACCACTCTCATGGACACCTCTTGCAGTTAGTTAGTATGTAGCACTGGCACAAGGCAGATGAAATGCCTGTTTCTCAGCTGGCGAGGATGTGTGAAATGGGAGAACAAAGATGGTGAAGGGGAAAAAAAGAAAAATATTTAAAATGCTTCCATTTTCTTGTATCTGCATGAATCAAATAACTGCATTTGTGGTACCACTGTGATACATTCGTAAAACAATTTGGAATTGGGGCCAACAACATAATTCCTGGCCTAGGTTGTTTTCAGAAAATTAATTAGGCATAAATGAGTGTGGGGATGTTGTGGGGTGGGGGGGGCGGGGGATGCAAAGTGGGGTTAGCAGCTCAAGATGTTATTGCATGATACATAAATTTGATATCACAAAATAACATCTTTTAAGGTTAACCAAGTTCAATGACAATTTACCATTTGTTTTTCTCTATTTATTAGCTTTAAACTACAAAATTAGAAATAATGATTTCAGAACTCTTTACAAATACAACAGCAATCAATTTCTATGGAAAAGGTCATACCTACAGAAAAATGCCTGAATTATTAATATGCTTCTGTGACTTTTGTGCTTGTTCAGAGATTGACTAAGCTGAACATTTCATTCTCAACACTCTAGTCAAAAAGATTCTGTAAGTGTGTAAGAATGACACATTGTATACCAGATCTCTGGGAGGAAGTTTCTTTCTATTAACTGATTTCCTTGAGAGGTTCTGATGTCAGTCCTTTGTACAATTTCAATATCAATTAAAAGGGACAAAAAGATCCAATAGCAGACTTAGACACATACTGATTTGTAGACTTATTCATTTGCCTTGCCTGCATCTTTCTCTTGACTTGTTTTAAATATACTTATCTTATATAAATCTACTTAGCAGTGTAACTACATAAACACAAAATTCATTAACCATTAGTCTCAGTTCATTGTTGAGTTAATTGTTGTCATATGGTAGCACTCACTTAAACAGCAACAACAACAACTTGTATTTATATAGCACCTTTAACATAGTAAAACGTCAGAAGGCGCTCCACAGGAGTGTTATAAAACAAAGTTTGACACTGAGCCACATAAGGAGATATTAGGGTAGATGACCAAAGGCTTGGTCAAAGAGGTAGGTTTTAATGAGTGTCTTAAAGGAGGAAAGAGCGGTAGAGAGGCGGAGGTTTATGGAGGGAATTCCGGAGCTTAGAACCTTGGCAGCTGAAGGCATGGCCACCAATGGTGGAGCGATTGAAATCGGGGATGCTCAAGGGGGCAGAATTAGAGGAACGCAGATACCTCGGAAGGTTCTGGCGCTGTAGGAGATTACAGAGATAGAGAGGGGTGAGGCAATGGAGGGATTTGATAACAAGGATGATAATAGTAAAATCAAGCCGTTGCTTAACTGGGAGCCAATGTAGGTCAGCGAGCACAGGGATGATGGGTGAATGGGACTTGGTGCGAGTTAGGACAATGGCAGCAGAGTTTTGGATGAACTCCAGTTTATGGAGGATTGAATGTGGGAGGCCAGCCAGGAGTGCGTGGAATAGTCAAGTCTAGCGGTAACAAAGGCATGGATGAGGGTTTCAGCAGTGGATGAGCTGAGGCAGGGACGGAGTCAGGCGATGTTCCGGAGGTGGAAATAGGCAGTCTTAGTGATGGCGTGGATATGTGGTCAGAAGCTATCTCGGGGTCAAATATAACACCATGGTTTGCCAGCAGCCTGGTTCAGCCTCAGACAGTTGCCAAGGAGAGGGATGGAGTCAATGGCTAGCGAACGGAGTTTCTGGCGGGGACCAAAGACAATGGCTTTGGTCTTCCTAATATTTAGTTGGAGGAAATTTCTGCTCATCCAGTACTGGACGTCAGACAAGCAGTCTGACAATTTAGATACAGTTGAGGGGTTGAAAGATGTGGTTGTGAGGTGGAGCTGGGTGTCATCTGCATACTTGTGGAAACTGGCGCTGTATTTTCGGATGATGTCGCCGAGGGGCGGCATGTAGATGAGAAATAGGAGGATAGATCCTGCAGTAAGTCAATTAGCAAATGGTTAGGGGAAAATGTATTTTCAAAAAGCATAAAATATACTATATATTTAGACAGTACAATAGAACAACATAGAAGATGATTAAAAATATTTAGGCAGACACAACAAAAACAGATGTACGGAATAAATCTCCATAGCACTGACATTACCATAAGATCGATATTTAAGAACATATAAGAAAACATTGAATAAGAAAAGGTCATCTGACCTTTCACAGGTCATGTAGAATCTGGTTTACCAAGGACTCTACCTAATTTATTTAATCTCATGAGACAAAATTCTACATTGGTGCCCCCAAAGGTAAATCAAGTAAAGTTCCAGAATATTTATCTAACCTTACAGCGTGCAATATACATGCTCAATTGATTTCCCTCCTTTGCATGACTTTTCCATGGTCCCAGGAACAAAAACAATAATGTGCATTTATATAGCACCATTACTGTAACAAAGTATGCCAGCATACGATAGGAAGGGGGAGATCAGGAAGGGTGACCGAGTGCTTGGTCAAAACAATGACTTTTAAAAACCCTTTTGAAGGCGGAGCAAGAGATGGGGAGAGAGATGGAGATGTGACTATGTTTAGGGAGGAGGTTCCAGGGAGTAGATGTCAGGCTCTATCATCTATGGTGGGGCGGAGGGAGCTAGGGATGTGCAAGAGGCTAGAGTCAGAGGAATGTTGTGTTTGGGAGGGACTATAGGGTTGGAGGAGTTTGCAGAGAGAGGGTGGACTGAGGTCTTGGCAGGATTTATAGATGGCGATGATGATTTTAAATTTATGTTTGAGAATAGTGAACCAGTTCAGATCAGTGAGCACGGGGGTGGGAGGTTGATGGCTGAGTGGGACAGTGCAGGACAGGATACAAGTGGCAGAATCTTGGACAAGTTGCTGTTTATGGAGGGTGAAGGATGAGAGGCTAGAAAGGAGAGTGTTAGAATATTCATGTCTAGAGGTGGCAAAGGCATATTTAAGGATTTCAGCAGTGAAGGGTTCTCAATTTGTTATCCTCCCAGCCCCATGTCCACCTCTCCCATAATTCCACTCTAGAATTCCTGCAGTCTGGCATCTGCCTTTCTCACAGCATTGAAGCAGCCCTAGCTAAAGCCACTAAAAATATCCTATGTGACTGTGACACGGTGCATTATTGCTCCTCGTCCTCAACTTTTCCAAGGTATTTGACATGGCTGACCATACCATCCTCCTTTTAATATCTCTCCTCTGCCGTCCAGCTCCATGGGATGCCCTTGCATGGCTCCATTCCTACCTATTTGAACACAGCCAATACATTTCTAGCAATGGCTTATCTTCCTTCGGTGCA
The DNA here is from genome assembly GCA_030390025.1 of Squalus acanthias. Taxonomy (NCBI): domain Eukaryota; kingdom Metazoa; phylum Chordata; class Chondrichthyes; order Squaliformes; family Squalidae; genus Squalus; species Squalus acanthias. The sequence goes on from CM059429.1 coordinate 33,335,523, forward strand.
ACATCACCTCTGGGCCCCCCTTGAGGATCTATTCTTGGCTTCTTCCTCTTCCTTATCTACATACTGCCATTTAGCAACATCATCGGCAAGCAAGGGATCACCCCCCACATATATACTAATGATATACAGCTCAACCTCTTCACTACTTCTGTCAATCCCTTGACTGCCTCCGTTCTGTCAGACCCTTGTCCAACATCAAACCTTGGATGAGTAATAACCTCCTCCAGCTCAAAACTGGAAAGCCAAAGCCATCGTCTTCAGCCCCTACCACAAACTCTGCTCCCTTACCACTGACTCCACCCCATTTCCCAGGCACTCAAGCTTAACCAGACCATTTGCAATCGTGTCCTGCTCAGCCTTGAGCTGAGTTTTAATTCCCATATCCTTTCCATTGCAAGGCTGCTTATTTTCAACTCCCACATCACCTACATCTGCCCATACCTCAGCAAAACTAGCAAATAAAGATTTTTTTAAAACTACAAATGATGCAAATCCATAATCAGAAAGCACAGAATGTCTAATAAAGAGCTTTTACCTGAGATATTAACCTATCTTTTCTCTTTTCAGATGTGAAGGATCTGCTGCGTATTTCTAGCATTATCTGTTTTTATTTCAGGAACCATTATTTTTAGCTTGCTCTCTTCTCTCTGTAATTGCCCATGTAATCTTCAAACTAATTTCTTAACCACGTATTTACAGTTACAGGTGGTAGTTGTGGTGGTGGAAGAGAATTTTCCAATGAGAAATGCTTTGGTGCAAGCACTTAAGTTGCAACCTTCAAATCCCTGCCAACATTATTTTAAGGCCATCTAGAATTCTCTCGCATAGACATTTTGCCTCTCTACATCCTTGTCTTCAAATGTCTCTGAGAAAACCCTCTCTTTGACTGTGCCTTTGGTCTACTCTAAATTTCTTTCTTTTCCTGCTTGGTGTCCACTTTTCTGCCTTTAAAATGTGCTGAGATATTTCTTTTACATGTGGAGCAAGTTATTGAAATTTTCCACTTCTGACACCAGCCATTTATATGGCCTCTCTGGGTGAGATTGCTCACTTGTATCCAATAATGGGCAGTTTTGTGTTGTCAACAATACAAAGGACTGGGTTCAGACCGTCCAAAGTAATTTCATATAGGGCCCTTACAGACAGCTGAGAGAAGACATTTTCATCCTATCAGTCTGGGCTGGATTCAAACTCGGGTCCCAAAGGTGAAAGAGCAGTATACAAACCTATTGCACATCTGTGTCCAATGTGCATATTTTCTCAATAAAAAGTAATTAACTCATCTGCAGTATTTTGCTATCGTCCCCTATATTCTCTATTGACAGCTTTAGTTTTTATTTTAAATTGACTTCTATCTATGAAAAATTATCTGTTTCTAAAGACTTTTTCGCTGGCTGCTTAATATTTCATTGAAGCAGACAGAAAGCTGTTGCTGGGTCCCACATAACTTTGTATATGTAGTATTTACCTATATGGTGATCTGGCACTATCCGTATTGTTCTAAGCTGAAGGCCACCATACTTTGTTTTCTCAGTATCCAACAGAAAATCTGATGGTTTAATGTTAAAAACACAGTTTCCCTCATAGCTTAATGGTTAAATGTACATTGTGGCATGACACTGAGTCAATCAGACTCGAAAGATGTCAGTTTTGAAACTGGGTTTGTGCTGCGTTAGCTGTTCTCAGCTGGAGCATTAGTGGGGCTAGTAAGACAACTGGGGGTTAAATTGGGTAACATCCGTTTGTCAGGCACTACGTAGCTTCCTAAGGCCTCAAAATGACGGTCAGGAAGCATGTGCACACTTCCAACCAGAAGTGTGCCGCCCAACATATTGGGTAAGGACAAACAAGAGGTGTTCTTTACCCATGCCTGAAGCAGGCATTGGGTCATTTGCATATGCAAATAAGGGTGTAACTACAGAATCATAGAATGGTTACAGCACAGAAGGAGGCCATTCGGCCCATCGAGCCTGTGCCGGCTCTCTGCAAGAGCACTTCAGCTAGTCCCACTCCCCCGCCCTTTTCCCCTAGCCTTGCAAAATGTTTTCCTTCAGGTACTTATCCAACTCCCTTTTAATGCCTGCTTCAGGCCCCTGTTGCAACTTTGGTTTGCAGTAACACTGGCTGCCTCAGGGAAAACCAACCCTAAGTATCGCATGAAGCCAATGGAGAGTAATATTGGGTGGGGTGTAAAACCAGCGTTACACCCAATCCAGTGGGTTTCCCGCCCGCGAGTTAGGTTAACATTGCCCCCGTGGAGTTAGATATTGGAGGATCATTATCACCTAAGGAACCATACCATACCACAGCATGAGCCATCACCTTTATAAAATAGAGAAGGGGAATAAAAGGCACCTCATTGGTATGTACAAAGGCTAAAAATGTGGCACTCCACTAGCAAATGAGATGCACTTTTGTTGACATCATTCCTTTACAAGATTATTCTTGGAACATGTACTCTGTAACTTAATAACATTTTTTAAACAAAGGCATTGGAATAAGTGGGCAAATACTTGACAACAACAAAAGCAACTTGCATTTACATAGTGCCTTTAATGTAACAAATTGTCCCAGTATTTGGCCCAGTTATCCTTTCCTGTAAGCTATGACAATATAGTACTGACTAATCAAGAAGGCACTGATCAAATATTTATAACAAAGTTTTTGTATTACAAAGTATAGTTCTTAGTTTATTATGACAATTATTGATATAAAATTGTTTCACAACTGCCACTAAACTGTAACTTCCTGGGATACAAAGGTGAGGAGAAAATCTATGGTGGAAGTATATTAAAAATATGAGACACAAAACAGCACAGTGGGGTAAATAAAATTCTGAAGAAGGAACATTGGAATGTACAGGACCAGAAAAGGCCATTGCAGTCCATCTGGCCAGTCCCTGTGTCTCGGAAATATCATAACTCATGATACCAGTTATTAAAAGTTTCTCCAGGTACTTATCCCACTCTCTTTTGTATTTGCTGATATCATCAGCCTCCACTGCTTTCCTTGTTTGTCCATTCCAAATCTTCACCTACTGCTCACTACTCTTGAGAACACCCACGGCTGCTTGTTACCTTAGTTGTGACATAATGAAATTGGGACTTGGCAGATCCAATTTCTATTATATTTGTTTAACTTTTTCCTGCTATTTCTTTTCAGGAATTGCTCATAGCAATTCATCCATTCACATAAAAGAAAGAAAGACTTGCATTTATATTGCACCTTTCACGACCACCGGACGTCCCAAAGCGCTTTACAGCCAATGAAGTATTTTTGAAGTGTAGTCATTGTTGTAATGTAGGAAATGCAGCAGCCAATTTGCACACAGCAAGCTCCCACAAACAGCAATGTGATCATGACCAGATAATCTGTTTTTGTTATGTTGATTGAGGGATAAATATTGGCCAGGACACCAGGGAAAACTCCTCAGCTCTTCTTCGAAATAGTGCCATGGGATCTTTAAATCCACCTGAGAGAGCAAACAGGGCCTTGGTTTAACGGCTCATCCAAAAGACGGCACCTCCAACAATGCAGCACTCCCTCAGTACAGCACTGTAATGTCAACCTATATTTTTGTCTCTGGAGGGGGACTTGAACCCACAACCTTCTGACTCAGAGGCAAGAGTGCTACCAACTGAGCCACAGATGACACAGTTGACACATGGGTGAATGGGATAGTTAATATGAGCACACATATTGATTTCCCAATTGGTTCAAGGAAAGTATGATGAGTAGTATTTTGCCCTTCCTAAAAAAGCTTTCAGAGATGCACAAAAATGTGACTTTCCATAGTTGGTCATTTTTGTGATTTTTGGAGAAAAAGGGTCTGCCATTTATTTGAATTTTAAAATACGTACCTCTAGGGGTGAAGTACAAATGAATATATTAGAGTGACAGACTAGTGCTTGGAAGTTATTTTGGCTTTACTTATTTTAATAATGCAACAGGAACTGTTTGGGCTCTGAGCTTTCAGGCAGAATAATGGCCTAATTTTCATACATGAGTCAAGCTAGCACTAACTGCACTGCTTTTGTGGATAAGAGTTACAATGGAACGCAGGTTGGCTGAGAACCTGGATAAATTTTTAAAATTTAGTCAAATAAACTTTTATTGTTCTGTTCTGTAACAAAGTTCCTTATGTGGCATCAAAAGAATCATAAGGCTGGAGAAGAACTTGAAGGGGGAGGATCCAGTTGTCGTGGTCCATGTAGGTACCAACGACATAGGTAGGACCAAGAAAGAGGTTCTGCTGAGAGAGTTTGATCAGCTAGGGACTAAATTAAAAAGCAGAACCACAAAGGTCATAATCTCTGGATTATTACCGGAGCCACGAGCAAATTGGCATAGGGTCAAGAGGATCAGGGAGATGAATGCGTGGCTCAAAGATTGGTGTGGGAGAAGTGGGTTTCAATTCGTGGGGCACTGGCACCAGTACTGCGGAAAGAGAGAGCTGTTCCGTTGGGACGGACTACACCTGAACCATGCTGGGACCAGAGTTCTAGCGAATCGAATAACTAGGGAGGTAGATAGGGCTTTAAACTAAATTAGGGGGGGGGGGGGGGGGGGGGGAGGGGGGGGGGAGGGTCCCGGTGGAGAGAAATCTAGAATGCTAAAAAGAAAAGACAAGGAAGCAGTGCAGGAAAGTGATTGGGGTAAGAATAACCAGATTGTGTCAGGAAGGGACAGAGCGTACAAACAAAAGTGTGCACTAACAAATAGGGTCCGGGTAAAAAAAAATGGTAAGACAAATAGGGCCATAGTACAAAAAAATGTTAAGATGTCTAAAAATGTTAAAAAGACAAATCTAAAGGCACTGTATCTGAATGCACGAAGCATTCGTAATAAGGTAGATGAATTAACAGCGCAAATAGATGAAAACGGATACGATATAATTGTGATTACGGAGACATGGCTGTAGGGTGACCAAGGCTGGGAGCTGAATATCCAAGGATATTCGATATTTAGGAAGGACAGGCAAAAAGGAAAAGGAGGTGGGGTGGCATTGCTAGTAAAGGATGAAATCAGAGCAATAGTGAGAAAGGATATTGGCTCAGAAAATCAAGATGTTGAATCAGTCTGGGTGGAGCTAAGAAGCACCAAGGGGCAGAAAACATTGGTGGGAGTTGTCTATAGGCCACCAAACAGTAGTGGTAATGTAGGGTGACGTAAGAAAACTACTAGGCACTTGGTCTAAGCGTTAAACAAAGCTTTAATCAACTGTTTTTCAACATGGAGATCTAGTTGTGGCCTTCACTAGTTCCTGTTGAGGAATGTCCTAAGCAAGCTGGGCCCACGCCCGAGTATTTATACTCTCCCTGGACAGTGCCATCAGCAGGCCGCCCAGTATTACTTCATACATGAATGACAAGATTCATGTCATGGGGATGGCATCAAACAGGAAATTAGAGATGCATGTAACAAGGGTACTACAGTAATCATGGGTGACTTTAATCTACATATAGACTGGCCAAACCAAATTAGCAATAATACTGTGGAGGATGAATTCCTGGAGTGTGTACAAGATGATTTTTTAGACCAGTACATTGAGGAGCCAACTAGGGAACAGGCTATCCTAGATTGGGTATTGTGCAATGAGAAGTGGTTAATTAATAATCTTGTTGTGCGGGGTCCTTTAGGGAAGAGTGACCATAACATGATAGAATTCTTCATTAAGATGGAAAGTGAAGTAGTCCAATCCGAAACTAGGGTCCTAAATCTAAACAAAGGAAACTACGAAGGTATGAGGAGGGAGTTGGCTATGATAGATTGGGGAGCTTCCTTAAAAGGCATGACAGTGGATAGGCAATGGCTAACATTTAAGGAACGAATGCATGAATTGCAACAGTTATACATTCCTTTCTGGCGTAAAAACACAAAAGGAAAAGCAGCCCAACCACGGCTAACAAAAGAAATTAAGGATAGTATTAGGTCCAAAGAGGAGTCATATAAAGTTGCCAGAAAAAGTAGCAAGCCTGAGGATTGGGAGCAGTTTAGAGTTCAGCAAAAAAGGACCAAGAGATTGATTAAGAGGGGAAAAATAGAGTATGAGGGTAAACTTGCAAGGAACATAAAAGCAGACTGTAAAAGCTTCTACAAGTATGTAAAAAGAAAAAGATTACTGAAGACAAATGTAGGTCCCTTACAGTCAGAAACGGGAGAATTTATAATGGGGAACAAGGAAATGGCTGAGCAATTAAACAAATACTTTGGTTCTGTCTTCACTGAAGAGAACACAAATAACTTCCCAGAAATGCTAAGGAACCAAGGGTCTAGTGAGAAGGAGGAATTAAAGGAAATTAGTATTACTAAAAAAATAGTGCTGGAGAAATTAATGGGACTGAAAGCCGATAAATCCCCAGGGCCTGATTATCTGCATCCCAGAGTACTAAAAGAGGTAGCCATGGAAATAGTGGATGCATTGGTTGTCATCTTCCAAAATTCTATAGATTATAGAACAGTTCCTGCAGATTGGAGGGTGGCAAATGTAACCCCACTATTTAAAAAAGGAGGGAGAGAGAAAACAGGGAACTACAGACTAATATCAGTAGTAGGGAAAATGCTAGAGTCTATTATAAAGGATGTGATAACAGGACACTTAGAAAATATCAATGGGATTAGACAAAGTCAACATGGATTTATGAAAGGGAAATCGTGTTTGACAAACCTACTGGAGTTTTTTGAGGATGTAACTGGTAGAATAGATCAGGGAGAACCAGTGGATGTGGTGTATTTGGATTTTCAGAAGGCCTTTGATAAAGTCCCACATAAGAGGTTAGTGTGCAAAATTAAAGCACATGGGATTGGGGGTAATATACTGGAATGGATTGAAAATTGGTTAACACAGGAAACAGAAAGTAGGAATAAATGGGTCTTTTTCAGGGTGGCAGGCGGTGACTAGTGGGGTGCTGCAGGGATCAGTGCTTGGGCCCCAGCTGTTCACAATATATATCAATGATTTGGATGAGGGAACCAAATGTAATATTTCCAAGTTTGCTGACGACACGAAACTATGTGGGATTGTGAGTTGTGAGGAGGATGCAAAGAGGCTTCAAGGCGATTTAGACAAGTTGAATGAGTGGGCAAATACATGGCAGATGCAGTATAATGTGGGTAAATGTGAGGTTATCCACTTCGGTAGGAAAAACAGAAAGGCAGAGTATTATTTAAATGGTGATAGATTGGGAAATGTTGATGTACAAAGGGACCTGGGTGTCCTTGTACACCAGTCACTGAAAGCAAACATGCAGGTGCAGCAAGCAGTTAGGAAGGCAAATGGTATGTTGGCCTTCATTGCAAGAGAATTTGAGTACAGGAGCAAGGATGTCTTACTACAGTTATACAGGGCCTCGGTGAGACCACACCTGGAGTACTGTGTGCAGTTTTGGTCTCCCTACCTAAGAAAGGATATACTTGCCATAGAGGGAGTGCAGCGGAGGTTCACCAGACTGATTGCTGGGATGGCAGACTGTCGTATGAGGAGAGATTGGGTCGACTAGGCCTGTATTCACTAAAGTTTAGAAGAATGAGAGGGGATCTCATTGAAACGTATAAAATTCTGACAGGGCTAGACAGACTGGATGCAGGGAGATGTTTCCCCTGGCTTAGGGATCTAGAACGAGGGGTCACAGTCTCAGGATATGGGGTAGGACATTTAGCACTGAGATGAGGAGAAATTTCTTCACTCAGAGGGTGGTGAACCTGTGGAATTCTCTACCACAGAAGGCTGTGGAGGCCAAGTCACTGAATATATTTAAGAAGGAGATAGATAGATTTCTAGACACAAAAGGCGTCAAGGGGTATGGGGAGAGAGTGGGAATATGGTATTGAGATAGAGGATCAGCCATGATCATATTGAATGGCGGAGCAGGCTCGAAGGGCCGAATGGCCTACTCCTGCTCCTATTTTTCTATGTTTCTAAGGCACTTTTACAATGATAGTATGCTGTCAGTGGCAGGAGCACAGAACTCCAGCTGCCAACAGCACACTTTAGTATAAATAAGGTAAACTCCCAGTGTCTGGGATCTGACTTTTCATTAGTACCAAGAACAGAAATCATTGGCACAGTTCTCATTGTCCCGCACAGAGGTTGTAGGTATGCTATTGAGCACCACCCTGCTGGAGTCTGAGTAGTAATATAAATGTGACTGCAAATACTTCAGAGTCCTAGTATGTTTCCCTGCTCGGCCCCAAAAATTCCTTGGGAATAAAATCCCAACAATTATGCTGGAATTGGGCCTGCTGGTGACCTTCATCGCTAACCCTGTCAGAGTAAGCCGGGTGAATGGGAGGTCATCTGATTTAAATATTGCTGGCAGATACCCACATCACTAGGGGCATCTGGGGGCACTAAACATCTTGGATGTCTGTTAAACAGGGATACCGCAAAATCTGGTCTTGCTGCCCAGGCTGGGGGGAGAGATATCTCGGACACCCCCTCCCCGAAATATTCTGACTTGGGACTCAGTAAATGGGTCGCATGGCACTTATCAAAAAAATTATGATCTTTGGTAGTTCAGGCCACATTCCTGGCCTGGACCCCAATTTGGTCCCCACATCCACCGAGGAACAGTAGTACATCTCTTCTCACCGGAGGTGCTGGGCTCCAAAGTGCCCTGACCTCTTGTAAGGCCAAGGTCATGGGTTTTCCAATGCAGGAAGTCCGTGGCCTGTCTTCCACCACCTCCATATCACTGGCCAAGTGGGCACTCTGACATAAAGCCAGGACCTGGTGTATCCTGGGTGTATCCGGCCTGTCTTCTGGCCTTTGTGCTGCACACCCATGGATGTTGGACCCTCACATTCTTATTTTGGCATAATGACATTTTATATTGCCAAGATGCTTCCAGTGGAAATTATAGGCAATCATTTTTCTCGCACAGAGCCTTACCTACTGGGAGTGCTTATTAGGAATTTGGGTGAAAAGTCGTGGGTAGAGCGTGCACTAATTTCCAATATGTACCATTGGCGGTGGGGCATCTGGCTGGCAGTGCAACTTGTAAAATGAGTCCTTCTATCTCATCTTTAATATTTTACTTATTTAACTTGGCTTTCTATTGTCTTTCTACACCCTTCTAATACTCATTTTTATTATCCTCAACTAATTTTAGTAGAGCTCCCATTCACTACTCTTTGTTTCTTTGTATCTCTCTACATCTTTCACACTCTGCTTACCTAACAGATTGTTTTTGATCTTATTTAACACCCAGTTTACTTCCTAAAATAAAAACAGAAAAAGCTGGAACTACACAACAGGTCAGTCAGTACCTGTAAAGAGAAGAGACAGCCTATGATGTTTTTGGTGTGTACCCTTCAACAGAATGGCTCTGATGTATTTCCACTTTTTCTGGTTTTATTTCAGATTTCCAGCATTTGCAGTTTTCCCTTTCTTATTTCACTTCCTAAAATGATGAATGTCAAACTTAATTACATAAATGACGTGTAATTTAGTGCTCAACCAAGTGATAAATGCATACAGCAAGGAAAAAACTTTAAACATCCAATATGTCATCTGGTTGAGTGACTAGAATTGAATTAGGTGATGCGTTACCTACAGTTTGGTCAAATAATCTTTCAGATGGAACATACATGCAAACAGTAAAAAGAATTGATTTCTGTATCTAGCTTGTCATTGATGATACGTATATGAGACACTGAATTAAAAACTGAAAAAAAATCAATCTAGTCTTATTAATTGATTCAAACTTTTTGAAAGAAATGACATTATTACTGTTGTAAAATTACCGCTTGTGTGGTCCTCTATCTTTCATGCAGTTGCACCAACATTTCACAGATTCACTAGCATTTATGCATACTTGCCTGAATTTCATATGGATTTCAGCTTGTACTGTCCGTCTGCGGTTTAGGTGTGAGTTTTGCTTCTGCCACTAAACTAGGTCAACACAAACCAATTGCTGGGCCCACATGTTTTGCAATAGTTAAAACAGGCAAATAGTTTGATCATAGTTTACTGACAAATGTGAGCATGCCTGAAATTTTCACTTGTCTTAATTTATACAATTTATATTATGGTTACAAAGGTTTTTCAATAGAACCCGTGGCATTTTCTATAACAAACAACTCCCCCCCCATTAAAAGTTATTCTGATTTTTTTCTACATTTTGATATTATATGGTGACATGTAAATGGTATAAATTGAAAATAATATGGCTTACTTGGAATTGTTCATCTGCCAGCTTAAATAAAAGAGTTCACTGATGGACTAAAACATAAGCCTTTCTAGCCCTTAATGGGTTGTCCAGACTTTGGGTGCAGTCACTTGCAAAGCACTTCCTGCCTCTTGTCCTCAAATTATATCCAATTCTGAAAAATCACATTACTCTGTAAATACATAACTAGTTTATACAGGCATATCTGAAAAGGGTCAAAGGGATTGATTGCCTCTATTTGCAGCACAGAAAGCCCAGAAGAGCCACACATTATGATGACGGTTTCTGCAACACAAATAATGCCTGGCTTTTCCTCTTCAGGGCAGAGCTTTGATGGGGCATTACTTCCATGTCTGCTCCGGCTCTGAACCATTTTCCTAGGTCAGGGCACTTGAAGGGATTCCCACTGTTAAGAGAGAGCCTACCAGGATCAGCGAAGAAATGCTGGGGCTGCTACACCAGAAGATCCGACAAGCGACTTGAGGGGCAGAAGTGACCCAAAGATTGGAACGAGACCGAGACCGAGGTCTTCACTGCTATGTATCTTGGATTATAGAAGGGAGTGGAGGCTACTATGAGGCCCTCTTCTTCCACTTGGGTATTAACTGCCACTTCCTTGGGTCTATCCCCAAATTCCACATGGTCTATTTCCAATTTCCACATAGCCCCAGGAAATGGCAGTAAGTGTGGCAGAGAGCAGGGAAATCTGCCATGACCCCAGGCACCCCAACCCCCGCGCCCCACTGCCATTTACATGTTACGTGCCAGGAGAGGAATGGGCAGCGGCGGTCCTGGTGGCGTGGGAGGCGGGAATCCCACTCGAGCGGTGAGGCCCTACCGGCCACATTTTCTTTCATTCTGCACCGCGAACCCAATTGATTTTGAAGAAACCCTCCACAATGGGCCAAAAATTTACCCTTCCCGGGTGAGTACTCAGCCCGTACTCACCCGTAAGATGTCCCAAAGTGCTGGTTTCCTGCATGCACTGCGCATGCGCGGGAAACCGGAACTTCCGATATGGTGAAGGGGGCGGTTCCTAGGTGAACCGCGTGCGTGGTAGAGGCTGCGCGCACGCAGCAAACTTAGATTTTTTTTCAGGTTTCTACGGGAGGGTAAGTATTGAAGAAACTACGCTATTAAAAAGGAGGCGCAAGACCCGTTTTCAACAAGGTAAGTGGTTAATTAAGTATAATTTTAAATTTTTTTCAACAGGTTTATCTTTTTTAGATACTTTAAAGAAAGGTAAGTTTATTTTTATCACTTTTAAAAAGTATTTTAATTTTTTCAAAAATTTAAATTTTTGTTTAAAGTGATTAATTTATTTAACTATAGTTATTTTATAAATGTGATGGGTTTTAAAACATTTTTATTTTAAGTTTAGCTGTTCTTTTGGGGCCGATTTCAATTCATAGATTTGACAGGTCTTCCTGTCAAATCTATGAATGAAAGATGGTCTGCTGCCATTGGCTCTCCATGGCCTACGTGATCCCAGGGGATGCATCGCACTAACTGCGCCCCTGGAACACGCAAGCACTGCGCGCCGGCAGTTGGAACAGGCCCAGGAGCTGAAGTTCCCGTGGGCCAGAGGTCAACGGCAGGCGCGGTAGGTAAGAGCGCGCGCGATCCTTACCCCCGCGGCAAGCCGGAGAGGCGAATTTCTGGGCCAATGTGTTTATCAACTTAAGCAAAAAAGGTTTCTTGTGACTTTACAGGGAAGACATTGCCCTTGCAAAGTTTTGTTTTACCAGGGTTGATGGTGAAAAAGTTGCATGATGCACAAATTAACAGCTAATTGTTTAACTTTTAGGGTTTATGATCCCATGACAGCAATGTTCACATCTGTGAGCATTAGGAGATTTTATAAAATAACTGACAGAAGTCCAAAGAAAATCAGATGACAAAATCAGACAACACAACCTATACATAGAACACAAGTAAATATATCTTACAAATTACACATGGAGAAAGTATGGAACAGTGACAAGGTAATTGTTTGGAAAGGTGAAGAGCCATGAGGTATAGGACGGACACTGAAGTTACACCAGTTGCACTTAGTTGTTTTACCTTTCTGCTGAGGTCTGCGATTGGAAAGACCCTGCAATGTAAATCGCTTTTTAGCAAGAGATGAACGGTCAAGGTTATGACTGGAAGGAACATCAGCTAGGAAAGAGGAAGAGGAAGAGGTAAGGAGGAAAACTGAAATATCTTTAAGTGCACATAGTTTTTCTTTGCACCAAAACATGTTTTTTTTTCCAGTTGGGCATTTCTTAGACATTCCTTAGACATTTCTTCGTCCTTTCCAGACTAAATATTACAGCAGTGGCATAAAAACAGGAAAAATGGTCTTTGTTCAGTTTGGAAAGTTTAAGCCAGCATAACTCACATCATGTACTTTTGCATGATTTTATCTCATTCATTCAACTAATAAACAGGGACTAAAATGTAAATTGTAATTGAGCCATGAATGAATGAGTTTAATTTTTTTAGGCTCGGATTGTGAATGTGGGTTCAAGGCTAAAGCCACATGAAAAATTCCACTTGCTAGTGTAATTACTAACTCTTCAATTGACATAAGTAAGTCCATGTATTATGATTTTTACAGCTTGGTATTCAATTCAAATCACCAAAAATGTTCATATAACATGGTAACATAATGTATATTTGCTGAGTGTACCAACTTTATTTCAACATTTTCCCACTTAATAATGTTAAATGGAAAACATTATTACAGAAAACCTCCTGTTTAACACATATAGGTGGGAATTTTAAGTCACACCGCCCGCCGGAATGGGGCAGAAGACCTTTAAAATGGCAGCTTCAGCCTTACCACCCAATTACCACCGCAATCTTGCTGGCCACCATTTTAACTGTTCATTGTAGTTTGGTGGCTGAGGTGCTCACCAGATGTTGGCAGAAGCCTCATAAATTTATCACGTCAATGTGACCCCAGTTGAATCTTAACTCAGGCCTGAGCAGGAAAGTCATCTAGACTTTCCTGCCAGGTGAAGGTACATCAGAAGCTGTCGGGAGCACGAAGAGGCCCTCCAAGGGAAGTGGAAATTACTTCTTTGTGGGGCCGGGAGGAGCAGGTAGGAAAGTTGCGGCCTCTCTTTCCCTGGACTCCCCATCCTTCCCTCCTGAGAGACTTTCCCGAAATCCCCCTCTTCGCGACGTACCTTCTTGCTGGTGAGCTTTGCTCTGGTGCCAGACGGCTGACAGAGCTTCCACTGCAGCCTTCCACCCGTTGCAGACGGGCAGCTGACCAACGGCATGCAGATGAGGCCCAGGAGTTAAAATGCCCCTGGCCTCAAATCTGAGCCTTTTGGACTCGCCCTGCCCCGCCCAACCGAAACTCGCTGGGAGTTAAAGTCGACTTCATAGTTTCCTTAGTAGTGTTTTTAGACCAAAATAGTATGTTGTAATATGGCTGTAGTTAAATATGACTTATAACTTTTGGTGATGTCATAAGACATCAGTATAAATGTATTCATCTCAGCCAACACAATTCAAAAATAGCAGCGTTAACAAAATGAGCCCATGCTAAAAAAGTATAGTATTAATTTATAAAGGTACCAGGGAGCAAATTCAAATCTTTGTTCTAATATTAGAGCTCACCAGCTTGAGCTTTGATCTTGCAGTTTATAAAGCAAGGGTGAATTTTCCAGTATAGCTACTAAGCGATGAGATCACCAAGCAGTAAGCTTAGAGTTTGCTGATATAGTGCTGGACTGAGCAATTGTGTGGCCAGCTTACAGGATTTTGAGAGGTCAGCCTCGTAGTGAGCTCCTGGCCTGGATTTGGCCTGCCAGCAGAACTTGAGGTCAATGGTCGGGGAGAGGAGCAGGAAATAGCATGTAGCTGCAATTCTGAAAGGCTGCAGTTGCTATTTCAGGTGGCTACTCCATTGTTGTGCAGAGAATGAACCGTAGCTGGATAAAGAGGCAGAACATGTCAGGTGCTAATGGAAGAAGTGCAGTAAAGAATGATTCATGGCAAAATAGATGTCAAGGCTGCTTGACAGGAGATGGCTACCAGAGTGAATGTAGTGATAAACGTCCACAGGATGTAGGAACAGATAAGAAAAAAGATGTATAGCCTCAGGACGTCTGCCAAGATAAGGCTCGCCAGCATTACACTTCATGAAGTAGGTGGGCAAAGTATGCAGAACACGAATAGTTTCTTCTCACCCTGTTATCTCTGATTTAGACTTTAGGCTAAGTCCTCAAAAAACAGTAGCAAAGGAGCGTTATAACAAGGAACAAGAATTTACCAGTGCGGTCATTGAGAGGACTATGGGGGTCTCAAAGAAGCATTTTCATTGGGAGGGGCTCTGTAGTATGCTCCAGCTCTTGTGTTCTGCAGAAGTTATAGCTTGTCATGCAAAAAGGCCTAGCATTGGACATTCCTGGGGAGGTGTCCCTAATTGCTTTGGAGGCTGAAGTACAATACAGTCACTCAGAGACCTCCTCAGTGACTGCTGCAAGGGACACCAGAGCACACGTGATCAGTGACGTTTTCTCGTCTATTTAGCAGCAACCTGGCTGGCAGAGTCTGAAGCTGATATGCAAGATGCTATCTATTCTGAGTCAACTCTACCTTTAAGTGTGGTGGAAGATGATTCCATAAATAATTTTAAAAAGGAGTTGGACAGGTACTTGAGGATGAAGAACTTACAGGGTTATGGACAAAAAGTGGGAATGTGGGACTGAGCATGACTGCTCTACAGGCTGAATGGCCTACTTCTGTGCTGTAAGTTTCTATGATTCTATAACTGCTACCACTGGACTAATCCTTCAATCCAGTACTCGTCCAAAAACATGACAACACATCACACCCCTTTGCCCTACATGATATACCAATAACATAACCTGATTGAATAGGTCAGCATAAATTAAGTGCACCCTTACCTGAATGATTTTAATTTCCATGAATAACAAAGCACGACATAAGTGCGCCTACAACAAACTCCAAAGTGAACACTCTCCTCACACTCTAATTGCCCATGGCAGCTAAATATGCCTTTCTTTCTCCTATTCCAGTGCTTCTCTTAGATGCAAGCTGAGGGCCAGTATTGCAACAGCTGGTTGGCTGCTTTTGTGCTACAAAAGAGTCATGGGAGTGTATTGGCCCTCCTCATATTGCAGTTTTCACCTGCGAGGGACATCTGGATGCATCTCTGGAGCTTGTTCCTGGGCAGTCAGGTATCAGCTCCTATGTGCCATTGATGTAGCACTCTGACGGGAAGTCCAGGGGCTTGGTCTGTGCCACTATCCTGACAGATGGTGGTATCAAGCAGGTCATCTCCAGCTGTCGCTATTCCACTGGGCCCTGGCTCTCTAGCCTCATTAATTAGCAGGCTAGCTGGTCTTATGCCAGTTATTAGATCCTGAAAGCCCTGAGACACCAACCTGCATCCTGGCTACCAGAGTCAGGAAGCCGGCATGCAGGGTATTGTCTATTTTGTCCGCTACTGCTACCAGAGCTGCAGTCTGTGTTTCCATGGAGGTGGAAACA
This sequence comes from Squalus acanthias, assembly GCA_030390025.1. Lineage (NCBI taxonomy): Eukaryota > Metazoa > Chordata > Chondrichthyes > Squaliformes > Squalidae > Squalus > Squalus acanthias. Next base: position 33,351,206 of record CM059429.1, read on the forward strand.
CCTATTGGTTGGTCCCTGGTAGCTTCTTAGGTGTGGGTCTGCTGCAGATTTCATATAAGTCACCACATGCTCCATTGATATCTGCAACAAAGAAAAAGCTTCTCTGAGGGCTGTGGACACAAAGGGCACGCCTGTCAGTTGCTGCATATGCTGAGAGCCTGACCTCAGAGCCTGCATGTAGGTGTAATGTTCCTTGAATGTCCTCCTTTTCAACGGGTACCATGAGTTGTGGGTCCCACGACTCTGAAACCATCCTCAACCTCCGTTGGGAAACTGGCACATTTTCACCCATTTCCCAATCCTCTAGCTCCTTCGTGCTCTGTGACTCACCCATTGCAACATCCACATGAACACTATCTAATTCCCCCAGGTGAAATTATCTAAGCTGGTGCATGGGAGTAAAAAAGCAAGTGATGCTAGAGTGAAATCGATTGGCTTGTGATAGAGCAGCAGGGGTTGGATGTTGGAACAGGAACACATTGGTTGGGCTTCACCTTGATTTCTCTCCTTCTTCATCATCCTTCTCGCTTTTGTAATCCTCATAATCTATGAGGAAAAAGTTCTGTCTCTACTCCTCCTCCTCATTATCATCTTCCGTATCATCTAACCTGTGCCCCTCCACCCTCCCTGTTCTTGTAGTCTTGTAGTGGACCTGCAGGGAGGAAAGGTAAAAGCTAAGAATGGGTGAGTATTGCTGCCTTTAGGATCCTGAGAACCAGGTGAAAGCTTGTGATTGTGTAGTGTTTTACAAGGCTACCGCAGTGACTGTGTAGATGTGCATTCATTAATCTGGCACCAACACTATGTCCCCAAACTCACCAAGACCTACGGAAAGCAGAATGCTTCCCCATCAGCACCATAGCCTGCCCCTCATAGGAGGTGAACTCCTTAATGTCAGGAAAGCCCGTGATCTGGTGCTCTGTCTCTCAAGGGCATTGTCTGCCAATTTACTCCATCAGCAAGGCTGAATGAATTAGGTAAAGACGAGCAATTGAGGACTATCTCCCAGGTGAACAACTGATGTAAGAGATCTGTTGGTATCACTTTATTAAATTAGAGGAAGGAGTTTTAAGGTTCTACATGGAAGTAATCTCTGTTGGGAAGATGATGACACAAACTGTGTCCCCTTAACCAAAGTGCAGTGCAAAGGGTTAGTTGTGGAACTATTCATTTTATAAAGTGAAGACTGTGCTGGTGTTCATGGTGCCCAAGGAAGAAGAGGGAGACTGGTCGGTGTGTTACCTTGCCTGCCCTCGTCAGATTATTGAACATCTTGCAACACTGGTCTGCAGTTCTGGGGGTGAGAGAGTTGACACTCAGTGCCAGTGCCACCTCCCTCCACAGGGCACGAGACACATTTTTCTGAGGCTTCCTCGCATGGAGGCTCAGCAGATTGTCTCTCCTTTACCTAATCTCCTCTTGGAGGATGTGGCCAAAAATATAATAATGAATAATGAGTCGGCTGCCCTCAAGAGTTTGTCACCATCCTCTGCCTGCTTCACGACGACATGCAAGCCGTGATCCTGACCAACGGTTCCACCACAGACCCAATTCACGTACGGACCGGGGTCAAGCAAGGCTGTGTCATCGCACCAACGCTCTTCTCGATCTTCCTTGCTGCAATGCTCTATCTCACCCTCAGTAAGCTCCCCGCTGGAGTGGAGCTAATTTACAGAACAAACAGGAAACTGTTCAACCTCCGTCGCCTCCAGTCCAGATCCAAGGTCGTCTCATCCTCTGTCGCCGAATTACAGTATGCAGACGATGCTTACGTCTGCGCTCACTCGGAGGTCAAACTCCAAACCATTGTCAACACCTTCACCGAAGCGTACGAGAGCATGGGCCTTACACTAAACATCCATAAGACAAAGGTCCTCTACCAACCTGCCCCGCCACACAGTACTGCCCCCCAATTATCAAAATCCACGACAAGGCCTTGGATAACGTGGACTACTTTCCATACCTCGGGAGCCTACTGTCAACAAGGGCAGACGTCGATGACGAAGTCCAACACCACCTTCACTGTGCCAGTGCAGCCTTCGGTCGCCTGAGGAAGAGAGTGTTTGAAGACCAGGACCTCAAACCCGGCACTAAGCTCATGGTCTACAGAGCAGCAGTCATACCCGCTCTGCTGTATGCCTCAGAGACATGGACCATGTACAGCAGGCACCTCAAAGCACCGGAGAGGTACCACCAACGCTGCCTCCGCAAGATCCTGCAAATCCATTGGCAGGATAGGCGCACCAACGTCAGTGTTCTCGCTCAGGCCAACATCCCCAGCATCGAAGCTTTGACCACGCTCGATCAGCTCCGATGGACGGGTCACATGCCTGATACGAGACTCCCAAAACAAGCGCTCTACTCGGAGCTCCGACACAGCAAGAGAGCCCCAGGTGGGCAGAGGAAACGCTTCAAGGACACGCTCAAAGCCTCCTTGAAAAAGTGCAACATCCCCACTGACACCTGGGAATCCCTGGCCCAAGACCACACAAAGTGGAGGAGAAGCATCCGGGAAGGCGCCGAACACCTCGAGTCTCTTCGCCGGGAGCAAGCGGAAGCCAAGCGCAAGCAGCGCAAGGAGCACACGTCAACCCAAGCATCCCACCCACCCGCCCCTTCAACCACCGTCTGCCCCACCTGTGACAGAGACTGTAGGTCCCGCATTGGACTCATCAGTCACCTGAGAACTTATTTTTAGTGTGGAAGCAAGTCATCCTCGGTTCCGAGGGACTGCCTAAGAAGAATAATAATAATGAATAGTCAGCATGGATTTCAAAAGGGAAAGTCTTGCTTGACCAACCTCATTGAATTTTTTGAAGCGATAACAGAGAGAATAGGCAAGGGTAATGCAGTAAATGTAATTTATCTAGATTTTCAAAAGGTCTTCGATAAGGTACCACATAATAGACTAATGAATATGGTCAGAGAATGTGGAGTCAGGGGACAAGTAGCAGAATGGATAGCTAGCTGACTTCAAGACAGAAAGCAGGGAGTAGGAGTAAAGGGTAGCTATTCACAGTGGCAGAAGATGGGTAGTGGTGTTCCACAAGGATCAGTGCTGGGACCACTGTTCACAATTTATATTAACGATTTAGACTTTGGAATCAAAAACACAATTTATAAATTTGCGGATGACACCAAATTGGGGGGGATAGTTAATACTGAGGAGGACTGCAACAAATTACAGGAAGATTTTAATAAACTTGCAGAATGGGCATATAATTGGCAAATTAAATTCAACACAGATAAATGCAGGATGAATAGGGAGGGCACTTATTACTTGGAGAGTGCGAGTCTGGGTGGGGTAGAGGAGCAAAGGTATCTCGGAGTATAAATACACAAATCACTAAAAATAGCGACACAGGTTAACAAGGCCATAAAAAAAGCAAACCGGTTTATTTCTATAGGGATAGAATTGAAAAGTAGTGAAGTTATGCTAAACTTGTATTGAACCTTGGTTAGACCACACTTAGAGTACTGCGTACAGTTCTGGTCGCCATATTATAAAAAGGATATAGAAGCACTGGAGAGGGTGCAGAGAAGATTTACAAGGATGATACCAGAAATGCGAGGGTATACCTATCAGGAAAGGATGAACAGGCTGGGTCTCTTTTCTCCTGAAAAAAGAAGGCTGAGGGGTGACCTAATTGATGTCTTTAAAATTATGAAAGGTTTTGATAGAGTAGATACAGAGAGAGTGTTTCCACTTGTGGAGAAGAGCAAAACTAGAGGCCATCAATATAAGATAGTCACCAAGAAATCAAATAGGGAATTCAGAAGAAACTTTTTTACCCAGAGAGTGGTGAGAATGTGGAACTCGCTACCACAGGGAGTAGTTGAGGCAAATAGTATAGATATATTTAAGGGGAGGCTAGATAAACATATGAGGGAGAAGAGAATAGAGGGTTATGTTGACAGAGTTAGATGAGGAAAGACGGGAGGAGGCTCGAGTGGAGCATAAATGCCGGCATGGACTGGTTGGACCGAATGGCCTGATTCTGTGCCATATATCCTATGTCTTCTGTTCCTCTCCATACCCTTGTCCCTCCTTTGGCTGATAGTGCTGGATCCTGCAGTGGGAAATATTTTTGAAAAGTAGGATAAAAAGGCACATGAGCCATCCAGTGCAGCTAACTAATAGTGAACGGAGTGATCCAAATACATTGCTACTTACCTGCTGCTCCCCTAGCCTGCTACGGCAATCTTTTGACAGAATGGGTTTTTTATCGGCTGCATTCTAATTTCCAAGTCACCCAAGCACATTAATCCCGTTTTAAACAGGATTTGTGCTACGAGACCTTCCAACGGATATGCCAATGAGCTGACCCATGAAATTCTGGCGGATTTTGTTTGGCAGAGCATTGGCAGGTGCAACTCATGACTCACTTTCACAACTCACCATGTGGAATTATGGGGCCAGTAAGTCTCCCTTTAAATGCTGACTTCCTATCGGCCTTGAATCTGCCTACCCCATTGCAGATGTTATACAGCTGAATTTAGCGCTTATCGCCTTCCTGTAAGAATCACAGATAATTGCATGTATACTAATATGCATCACCTTACAACAGATTTAAATATTAAAATGAAACTCTCATCTGTTTTCAGCGAGAGCTCTTTAGGCCATTACATTCATGTCATTCACTCCAAGCCATCCTTTATTCTCACTATAATTTATCAAATATTGAGATCAGCCATATATTCTTGTGTTACTGATTCTTTTTCCATTTGGATTGAGATAAATTGTTCACAAGGTGTTTTGCAGTTAGGTTCATCGCTAGAGAATATTGCCAAAAATGTTTGTAACTGCCTAAAAAGTACAACTCGGTACCTCAGAAAGTAAATAAGGATTTTGGAACACCAAATTAAAAAAAAAAACAAAGAATGCTTATGTATGCTAAATGACTGAATGGCAGTAAATCCAGTGCTGTATGCGAACAAAGCTTACCTAAGACTGCCAGTACTAAATATATTGTCATCAGCATTTTCCCCATGTAGATGTACTGGAGCATATTTAATGAACACTACAGACTGTAAATATGAGCAAGCCGATCTGATTGTAGCAAGATCAGCATTTGTAAAAAGAAAGACACGCATTCAAATTTTTAAAAAGTTTTCTCTAGAACCACAGTGCACAATTGAACTCTACTGTTTGGGGTTTTCCAAACCTTTTTATATCTGTTTATTTTTATGAACATGTTATCTTTTTCCAACAACGCAGCTAACTCCTGTTCCTATCTTCCTAACGCAGCGAATAATACTACTTACCTTGAGGCTGCATATGAAAAATTTATAATGGGTGGTTGGTAAAAGGCTATGGTCCGTGTTTACTGCATATTGTAACGGAGATTTTTTTTATACATTGCACGGAAACCTATATTTAGACCTGCCAATAATGCTTTTCACAATCTACTGAGGTAAATGAGTGGTGTGGCATTGCGATATATACTCTGTCTTTTCCTGTTGGTTTAACAGTCTTGGTATGTCTCTTGTCACACAGAGTGGTAGTGACTCAATGTTGCTGTAGCATTGCAACCATGATCATAGACCCAAAAAGCTTGGCAAGATTTCATTGCTCAGAGGAAATAACAGTGACCAAACCAAACCAAATAACAAATAACTAGGCAGGCAAGAAGTACCATGGCCATGATTCAACCAAAGAACTACCACCTTCAGTAGATAGTGCAAAAAGGAGCAGCCCAGGAACTATGAACCTGATGTCAAACAACAACTCTAAATCATATTCCCAGGAGTGAGGAGAGTGAGATTTTATTAGTGCCAGTGGGGCTTTTGAAGAGGTGGATTTTGTCAAAGTTCAGGCCTTCTTAGCTGCTGTGGGATAGAGATGTAGGTAAGTTTATCTGGAATTAGTGCTGTCTGTGAGGCTTGTAGCCCTTCAATGAGAAAGCTTAAGTTGTCCAATCACCACTTTATGACGTACTGGCTCTGATAATAACTGCGAGGCGGGAAGCAGGGGGTGGGGAGCGGGGGGGGGGGGGGGGGGGTGGGGAGGAGGGGTGTTTAGCATGAGGATCTGCCGAATTTAAAAACAGGACCTGATTTAAATTTTTTGCATGCGATTCCCGGCCGCAGCCAGCCAGAGGCGGGGAAGCATTTCTGCTTCTCCTGGCTGGGAAGGCAGCTTGGGAGCTCAGCAGAAGTAAGTTGCACATGGCGGTGGGGGCTCAGATATAGGGGGTGGTTGGCTGTGGGGGGTGAGGTCAGACATCGGGGGGGGGGTGGGGGGAGGAGGTCGGGAGGGAGTTGAAGGTTGGAGAGGGAGTTGCAGATCGGACATCGGAAGGAGGTGAGTCAGACATCGAGGGTCTGATCGCAGCGGGGTCCGATTACGGGGAGGAAAGCAGGTAGCTTGGTGGGCCGGGAAGGGGGGGGAAGCACTCCTGCTTCTCCTGGCCCACAAGCAGTGCTGGAAAGGCACTTACCTGATGGATCCGGCCCTTCTCACCTCCCTTCAGCTGCCAGATGTCCCAATGCCCAGGAAACTTGGCCTCCAGGCGTTAAAAGTAACATTCTTGATCATTTGGAGGCACACAGCCTCATTAAAATATGTTAGTGATGGACCTGCCTCCTGTAGAGCAACTTAGTTGCCCGCCCCAACCCGTCTCTGTTCAAACCGGAAGTGGGCCCGTTGGAGGTGGGTTGAGGTCAGGTTCCAGATTTTTGAATTTTTAACCGCCCCCCGACCCCCGCCCTCCCCCCCCCTCCGCCCTCCCCCCCACCCGCCCCACTCTCCCCCCACAACCGTCTTGGGGGTTAAAATGCCCCCCACTATTTCTGCTGACCAATCAAGTGCTGCAACTACACTCAGACGCTTTGCATCCTAACATAAACTTTTGTTCTAAATGCCTTTATGAAAAAGAAAGGTCTTTGCAAAAGGGAATATTTTCCCTCTCCTCTCCTCTCCTGAAGATACTGGCCTCTGTTAGGATATGGTTCCATGCGTGATAGCAGCTCTCCAGTGCCTCATCTAAGTAGTCATTCTTCATGTGGAAGGCCAAATAATATTCAGAAGGAGATTTGTAAAAATACATCGAGATAATAATATTACATCATTCCAGGTAAGCTACAAATCAGCAGAAACTTGTGGCTAGTCATATCAAATCACAATATTTCTTTTGTATTCTTATATACATTTATTGGTTAAGGGCAAATAGATGGTGCTGTCTATAGCATCAAACCATTAGGTAGAATATATTTCATAATTTATTCTACCTAATGATTTGATAAATTTCATAATGGCTTTCAGCAAATAATATTTCCTAATTTGTTAAAATCTAGATTACAAGAAGTTAAAACAATCTGGCAGGTTGTAGCCAGAGTAAAATTCAGCTGTTGGAAACATTGTTTGATATTCTGGATCCCAGTTTTGAACCTTAGAAGGAATGAAAGTTATATCACAGACAGAGTGCGGCCAGTTCTTTATCATCTGAGCCCATTGATATAGAGGCTGCGGTCTCCGTGTTGGTGGATGATACCTCACACATAAATTATGGTATGAGTATTGTTAAGCGAGTTTAGAATTGCCATGTATTTGTTATTTTTATACCTAGAGGAGGTGCAAGTTAAGCATTCTACTATCCAGTGAAGTCTGCTAAATTGATTTTCGAGTACTGTCTACTTCTTAATAAACCACATCATCTGATAGACTAGGGTAGATTTTCATCTTCACCGCCTGGGCTGTAATCTGTCAGGGCAGACCACCTGCCCACCCTTTATAGGACTCACCTGATTTTCATCCCATTGCAATTAATGGAATAAAAATCAGGCAGGTTCTATAAAGGGCATGCAATCTGCCCTGCCAGATTACCGCCGAGGTGGTGAAAACAGAAGTCTTCCCAAATGTTTTTACTTACACTCTCCGAAGACTAGGAGAACTCATGAGAGTTTGACAATTCTAGAAAGCTATTACAGTAACAAAGGAGTTCTTTTCAATCCCTGGCAATGCTACATTATCAGATATTATGCATATAAAGTCACACTCAGGTTTGTAGGGAGGGACAACTTGCTTACAGGAGTCATCATACTGAAGAGAGAAATACTTGGGTAAAAATATAACATTAGGTACTTTAAAACCCTGAATTAACAATAATTTCATTAAGTAGATATCAGAAACATTTTGACAACTGCTGTAGATTTAAAAAGGAAAGAATCCACAATGATTAAAGGGGAAAGAGAGTGTAGGGCAAGACTTCCAGTTAAAAATACTGCCCAGTGTCGATAGACGAATTGATGGTGGAAGTGAGAATGTAGGCGTACTAGAGGAGGATAAGGAACAATTATTGGAGATATTTGTAGAAATGGAATTGGTTATGAAAAAAATAGCAGAACTCAAGGTGGCTAAGTCACTGGCCCCTGATAGCATACACCCTAGGCTGTTGAAGGAAATCAGCGAGGAGTTAGCAGAGGCTCTGACCACATTTTTCAATGCTCCTTCGACATGCAAGTTGTGCTAATGGACTGGATGGGTAGTCACTGTTACACTTCTGTTCAAGAAAGGAAAGAAGAATAAACCAGGTAACTAAAGACCAATTAGTCAAACATCAGTTGTGAGCAAACTCTTAGAATCCATAATTTGAGATTAAATTGGTGAACATTTAGAAATGTATGGAATAATCAAGAACAGCCAGCATGAAGTTGTTAAAAGCAAGTTGAGTTTGATACATTTAAAGGACTGGGAAATTCCTCCGAGCTGCTCATGATCTTTCAGGGTTACTTCACTGGAAGTGCAGGGGAAATCTCGTTTATGCCAAAGCAATGCCAGCTCCAAAGAATATCCCAGACATGAAGTTTTATTGAAGAAGTGACTGATTGTATAGATAAAAAGAATGTAGTGTCTTCCAGCCTTTCTAAAATTGCCACATTTTGCTCCAAGAGGGAAGTGGATCGAGCACTCCACTTCCTTCTTGGAGCGCAAGAGGGGGGAAAGTTCGCGACCCGGGGCGCAGGGCTCAGCAGCGCCATGCACTGGGCCGCGTGATGCTGATGCGTTGCAGGGGCTCTTCCCTGAATTAAAGAGAAGGGCCCCACGCTGCGAACTCTGCAGTTTTTTTTTAACTGACCTGCAGCACCGGGGAGCAAGGGTGCCGCGCGATCAGCCCAGCACTCAAGCAGAGTGTCGGGCTGACCGATCATGGCACGGACCCCGCGTCTGGAGCAAAAAAGACATTTTTCAAAAAAGCCGACATTTTTTTCAGGGCAGCCGGCCACCTCACCTTTAACTTCCGCCCCGCTAGCGGCCGGCAGCCCTGCTCGCGTCCCCCGCAGCGGTCGCTGCCATCGCCCCACGCTGCTGCAGGGGGCGAAGGGGAATTTTTGTGCTGGGGTGCTACCGGGGCCATGCGCCCGAAGATGTCATCATGATGTCCAGGCGCATGAGATCGGGGCGCAACCCGGTAGCGCCGCCGCTAACTCCCGCGGAATTTGGCGGGAGGCGCGATCAGTGCTGCGGCTGGGCGAAAAGGCCTTTGCGCCCCATTAGCGCTCTCCACGGGAAGCGCAAAGGAGGTGAATTTCTCCCCCAAGGTGTTTCATTGAAGGCTTGTTACAGATATTCAGGTGTATGGTATAAAAGAAAATGTAGCAGCATGCATTAAAAGGCTGGTGGGGCGGGGTGTCCAATCCCCAACCCCGGCAGGGGCCAATCCCTGACCCCGGGGTGTGGGGGGGGGGAGAAGTGTTTAGACCGCCCCATGGGGTCAGGATCGGGCCACCCCCCTGGGGTCAGGGATTGGACCTCGCTGCAACTGCCAGGAATCCCGAGGCCCGGGAACCCCAGCCAGCCACAGTTAAATCCAAGGCTTCCAGCCTCGTTATAATATTTAATGTGCCAACCCACCTCCTGGGAGTGGGTTGGCTGCCCATCCACGTCCCGCCTCCGTTAAAACCGGAAGTCGGCGGGTTGAATCGGGATTCAGGTTTTTAACACTTTAACCTCAACCCCAACCCACTGTTTTTTGGGGGTTAAAATTCCCCCCAGTGTGTTTTGTTTGGTTTGAGAAGGGTTGGAAATAGTGTACCCCAGAAACCAGTCCAGAACAATAAAATTAATTATTCACTACTTGACCGGTGGAAATGGCAAAGTTGAAGTGTATTAAGCAGTCTCAGTTCCTAGTGAGTATGTGTCAGAGCACAAAATTCTTCATTGTTCAGCACAAATTGGCACCAGCATTTCACCAAGAAAGGATGGATATTGAGGTGAATGGAAGTATTATACTGGTAATGATAAGATGATTTGTTGGAGAAGAGTAAATAAAACTTTGTTCAGCATCTGGCCCATGTAGCAGCTGGCTTTTAAATGCTGTTTTCACCATTGGGTGAAAAAATGAACCATATTTCACAAAAACGAAGCAAAAAGATTCAAAAATGGACAACAGTAGTCAACATTCTGACTGTAGTTATAATGTGTAATACACTTTTACATTGCCTTATTTACACTAGTAAAATCTTCTATGGCTCTTACAACAATGTATTCAATTTGTGATAACAGAAGTTAACAGCAAGGGGTTGACATCATTCATTGGAGCAGGACAGGGGAGTGGACACCAGTTTCATTTACAGACTCCCAGAATTTATAGATATGCAATTAACCAGAGGATTCATAACTGCTGTATCCGCTTTGGTACCAATGTAACACAGGCATAAAGTACTCAAGGGAAAATTTACAAGGTGTAAACACATAAGACCTTACAATAAATCATCTGAAGAAGAACTTTCAAGTTTAGAGTTGAAAGCTGGTTCAGCATTTAGGTGCATCATAGAATTTCAAAGTTAATACTTGTTGTCTGTGGATAACTTTGGTATAGTTAGCAAAATAAAGCATATGTAAATTTTATTACCTCTCTTTTGCTTGTTATTGGAGCTGGAGTTCTCGTGTTGCCTGTCTACAGTTTCGGAACTTGATGAATCACACTTGTTGTCTTGCTGCTGTAAAGATGATTTCCTAATATATCTATGAGAGAGAAGTTTGTCATTTACTGGAAGCTGTATGTTCCATTAAGTCAACTATATCTTTTTAAAATTGGATATTACAGTTCAATTTGCGTGCTCAACTGGTACTCATCTGTCATCCAAATGCTGGCCATGTCATCCTGGTATTTAGGAATGTGAAGGATGCTGATCCGACTGAACTGATGCTGCTGCTCTCTAACAGAGTGCTGCTCGTCTACAGACTTCTACCCGACTTTTGCTGTTGTGGTTTATCATTTTATGTGAATTCCTTGAGTAAATTGCTGTCTTAACACTCACTCTCAACAATCCACAATTCTATCTGTGAAGATTGAATGCTATTAACTAATTTCAGTATGGTATCTAAGTTAATACTGTTAGATATCATAATAAGCTTCACATGACTTTTCACTGGGTAGTATACTATGATATGAAACACTTATGGTTATTATCATATAATGGAGTTGTCTCATTATAGTGATTATCCTCAAATCTTGATATATTGTAAAATTCTCAAATGGCAACGATAAACAGAGAACACATTCTGTTCGTCTAGATGGGCAATGGAAAAGCAAGATTCTATCCAGATAAACATGTGGTCATGTAATTGGTATAATAGACCATTTTCACTTGACTTCTCAGGGACGGAAAGTAATTGATAGTGTAATAGGAACCGCAAACATCTTCCTCCTCAGAAATACATTAAATACGATGTCGTTCATAAGGCCACTTAAGTCTCATCCCCCTATCACATGCGCTCCTTGGCAAACTTGCTGCTTCATGTGCCTGTTGGTCTCCAATGAAGGTATGCTGGGCTAAAGGATGTTGTGATGCGGAGATGCCGGTGTTGGACTGGGGTGGACAAAAGTGAGAAGTCGCACAATACCAGGTTATAGTCCAACAGCTTTATTTGAAATCACAAGCTTTCGGAGCTGTGCCCATATGTATTTCTTCACTTTACCTGACGAAGGAGCAGTGCTCCGAAAGCTTGTGATTTCAAATAAAGCTGTTGGACTATAACCTGGTGTTGTGCGACTTCTCACTTTTGTCTAAAGGATGTTAACAGAGCTGGATCTCAGTGCAGTTTTCCCTTCTATTCTGGATTTTCAGTAAGAGATGGCAATGTGATGGATAGGGAGATCCATTGCATTTCAAATCATAAGAAAGTTTCTGTATTTTTAATATCTATCTTATAAGGTGTGGCAATTCACTTTAAATGTTATTTACTGCAACAAGCAGATGAGCTGAAATATGTGTGCTGTCACCAGATGATGTCCGTGGCTTTTTATAGTCAGGTGGCAAAGCATTATTCATATACAGATATGCATTTATTGTAAAACAAGTAGAAAACACTTAACATAGACTATTTGCTTATTTTGAAAACAATGAATTTAAGGTAAAGAGCTTGGCAACATGTGCAAATAGTTTGTGTCTAGCATCTAGTTGAAGTTCATCACTTTAATTCGATAAACTTTATTCAAAGTGTCAGCTGTGGCTCAGTTGATAGCACACTCGCCTATTGAGTCAGTGTGGGTTCAAGTCCCACTCCAGGGAACTTGAGCACATAAAGCTAGGCTGACACTCCAGTGCAGTGCTGAGGAAGTGCTGCACTGTTGGAGGTGCCGTCTTTCGGATGAGATGTTAAACCGAGGCCCCGTCTGCTCTCTCAGGTGGATGTAAAAGATCCCATGGCACTATTTTGAAGAAGAGCAGGGGAGTTCTCCCCGGAGTCCTGGCCAATATTTATCCCTCAACCGACATAACAAAAAAAAAACAGGTTATCTGGTCATTATCACATTGCTGTTTGTGGGAACTTGCTGTGCGCAAATTGGCTGCCGCATTTCCCACATTACAACAGTGACTCCACTTCAAAAGTACTTCATTGGCTGTAAAGCGCTTTGAGACGTCCGGTGGTCGTGAAAGGCGCCATATAAATACAAGTCTTTCTTTTTTCTTTCAATAGGTTGGAGCTAGTCCAACAAAAACTTAACACAGCATGAAAAGAAAAGATTAAATGAACAGATGAAGAAATCTATCATGATGAAAGATAAGAACAAAAGAAAGTATGGAACAAAAGCGAAAGTCATTTGGTCCAACAGACCCACTTTTACCAAAAGATTGGGCCTGAATTTCCGATCGGAGGCTTTCTGCGGGCGGATGCCGCCGATCGGAAAAAATCTACGCACTTACCTGCTGGCTCCGTCAGTCCCAAGACTTCCGATCCTGGGCCTCTGCTCTACGAAATGCGCAGAGGCCCAGGTATCCCAGGGGAGCATACGATTCGCAAGCGTCCCTGGGATCACGGAGGCCATGGGGAACCAATCAAAGAAGGGAATCCCCCTTCACACTTTTGACAGGTCTCTATGCACAGAACTGTCAAAAGTATGAATGGGGATCACTTAAAAAACAGTTAAACATTAAATATATATTTTTTAAAATCACATATTTAAAATTAATTTAAATTAAAATTAAACAAAAATTTTATTTTTTGAGATAAATAAAGTTTTTTACAGGGCTAAAAATAAACTTACCTTTTTAAAAGTATTTTAAAATTATAAATGAGTGAAAAAAAATGATTTTTATTTTTAAAACTCTTATGCTGGTAAAAGCAGGCCTTACGCCTGCTTTTACCAGGCGTAAGATTTTTAAAGGCTTTCAGCGGGCGGAAGTTGTGCAGAAAGCGCAATTCTCTGCCCGCAGAGGCCCTTCTCCCGGGCATGCATGCGATCTGTCAAGAGGATTCTTGACAGATCGCAAGTGCCGGGTTTTAGTGCATGAGCTTCGCATGCCGAAACCCGGCACTTGCGCGGCCCCTACGGGTGCGTACACACCTCATACACACCTCGTACACACCTCGTACACACCTCATACACACCTGTAGGAGTTGCAAAATCCGGCCATCATATACAATATGCTCTGTCATGAACCTCCTGCAATTACCAAATCTGTAGCTAAAGCATCTCTAAAGTTTCTCCTGACTCCCAAAGGAAATTAACTCCTGGATAAAGTTTACATTACTCAACCCTTTGCAGAGTCAGCATTATGTGCAGCTGTCAGAGAAATATCTGTAATCTCTCCAATGACAACAGAACATACAAATTCCACTAATGGTATCTCAATGGTTCCCAATAGGACTGGAACCGGAGTTTTTGACAGTCAATGTTTATATCAGTCCTTGTAACCTTCAACCCTCCTACCAGTCAAATAATTATCCACCTTTACTTTTTCTAAAGTAGTCAATCAACATAACATTAATTGGTTTTGATGCGATTTATTCAACGCATCCAGTAGTCTGTGTGGGCAAAAATTGTACATCTCTTGTTTGGGTTTGCCAGTTATCTACTCATCCTCTAGTTATGTGAACACAGTTTAGGTTTTGTTTGGAGCTGCTGAAATGTACAAAATATATTTTTATATTCTGATGCAAGTCCCAAATTCTTATTTTGCTCAGTTCTCCATCTGAGCTATATTGAGTATGTAGGCACCAATGATGCATCGCCAAGCAGGGGGAAAGATTAAACTCAGAGGGGAAAAGCCATACCTGGGTAGTCTCAGGTGTCTGCAAGTGGTTAGTTGCAGGAGGCAATGGGTGATAGCCTGGAGCAGGCTGTAAACCTGCCTGTTCATCTTCAGCCAATAGAACAGGCAGATGAATATTTGAGAATGAAAATACAAGAATAAATGGGGAACTTAGCTGAAGACTCCAATAAAAATAAGAGTAAAAAAATGTTGTAGTACATTATCAATGGTTAGCAATAGGATGGCAATAATCTCTCAAACTGTAATTAGATAGGATCACTCCTTTAAATCTGTTTATTGTATCTTTTAGTTCAATGTCAGAATATCGAAGCTATGTGATTTGTACAATTTAACATGAACATGGTTACTTCCACATACTCAAAGAAGTTTTTGCACAGTGTGCAAATAGAGAGAGCTACTGGAATGTGCTAAAATCAGCTGAATCACACCAGCCAGTATAATTTTAACAGAATGAACGCTTACTCCCCATTCTTTCAGAACTGCATCAAAGAATAGAATCTTTGCTAATATAATTATTGTTACTACTAAAGAGTTTGTGAACTATCCTTTATGATAAATATCATCAAGGACAAGAAACCCTTGTGATATAACACATCTCCGAGTTTATTCACCAAGATAGTTCAATTAAAATGTATTTCATAGGCATTTGTTCATTAAAACACAAAAGCTAACTGTTGGATGAAATTGCACGCCTGTGTTATCTGCATATACCAATATTCAATGTATAAACCCATTTTTCAATTTGTTGTTAATATACATCTCTGAATTTGGTACAATATGCTTTTTCTACATGTGCAACATAAGCAGTCTATCTGGACATTATTTCATTATTTCAAAAAATGTGTAATTTTGTAGTTTATTATAAAACAAAGCTCTGCTAAATCTTGAAAACTTTTATTTATAGACAAGTAACATTGAGTCTGGAATCAAAGTTGCATAACTGATTAGGCAGTTCAAGGTCATTTTCAGTACCATCCGATAACATCCTGACTCCCTCCCTGCACCATGGACTGGTAGAATGCAAATTCACCATCACAATTTTTCACCAGGCCAGGTCCGAATCTAAGCTGGAGCAGTTAGTGGTGGTGATTGGTGGCAAGGCGAAAACTGAAACACAGTTCAACCCATGATGCTTTTGTGCACCACCTAGTGGTCTGCTCAAAGTGTCCAACTCAGAAGCCTGGGAACATCCATCTGTCCTGTTCGTCTGGAAATTGTGGCCCCGAGATTGACAGCAGCGGGTTTTCCGAACGAGGGGGGCAGAGATTTGGTCGGATTTCCCCGCATGCCGTGCAGTTTTAAATCCACAGCATGCATTTTCCTTTTAAACAGGATCCCCAGCCAGAAGCTAGCCTAACTGACAGTCTTGGCTCCCAGTCAGGCAGCGAGCATTTCTGAGGAGGCCAGGGCCGCAGGAGCAGTTAAGGAACCAGCTGCTGCGTTAGTGGGAGTGTGGGGGTGGAGTCCAACCCCGGGGAGTGCGGGGGGTCTGATCCCCGACCCCCGGGGGGAGGTTTGGATGGCGAGTTTTGGGGTCTGATTGGGGGGGTGTGGAGTGCGAGGCCAGGGAAGCAGGTAAGCTTGGGGGACTGGGGAAAAGCACTCCTGCTCCTCCTGGCTCACAAACAGTGCTGTAAGGGCACTTAACTTTTCCCCAAAGCTGTCCTCGCCTCCCTTGAGCTGCCGGGTTTCCCGAGGCCTGGGAAACCCGGTTGGCCAGGGCTAAACCTGTAAAACAGGTTAAATGTTAGGCTCCCAGCCTCATTATAATATTTTATTGGCCAACCTGCCTCCTGAGAGTGGGTTGGCTGCCCACCCCTTGTCCTGCCTCCATTACACATGAAAGTGGGCGGGTTGGAGGCGGGTTTGGGGCGGGGTGAGATTATAACATTTTTTTACGTCTCGCCCGACCTCCAACACACCCGATTTTGGGGGTTAAAATTATCCCCTGTATTTCAGTCCAATAGCACAGAGAAGGGGAATAAACACTTTGAAAACTAGGAAGCGAAGTTATCCTCAGCAGGGAAGAATATTTGACTTTTTAAAAATATATCTAGTTTCTTTGAAATGCAACAAATCTGAATCCAATGGGAATAAAGCAAATAAAATGATAGAGCAAAGGCGAGGTTCATGGGGTGAAGTTGGAAACAATTTCCCTTAAAGACAGGAAAATAAACATCTCTAAATACATACAGCTTCCCTCTTCCTTCAGATCACAAAGAAATAGGCACCTCAAACCTCTCCTCCTGGACAAACCAGATGAACAGAACTTAAAAATAACACAAGTAAGTTGTGTACAAAAATAAAAATGACTACAGCTAGTACAACTGAAATAATAGGATAGATTTTCTGATTAGGCCTCTGATCATGCATTAGTATGTATTAGCACCCCCTTGACCGTTAGTCCTACCTCATTTAGCATGGTCAGCTTCATTTATGTAATGCTGGTGAACTCCCGGGCCATATTGGACCTTGTGTTAGGAGCTTGCTGTGAGAAAGTAAACAATGGGGAGAATTTTCCGGGGTGTCAGCAGGTGGGATCAGTGGCGGGTCGGGTGGGAAAGTGTTTTTTTATGACAGCGGGTTGGGACCCCTGCTGTCAACCCGCCACCACATGCCTTTACCAAATGTCGGGTCTGTCAGTGCTGAACAGACCCGACACGCAGTGGCGAGGCAGGCAATTCAGGTCATTATGACCTTGTTAACAGAGGATTAACAACAATTTTGAGCTCACTTTTAGAATTTACCAGCTCGCCAACGGGATCCACGCTGCTCAGGGTTACATCTGTTAAGCTGGGCGGGAGTTGAATGGCCATGGAATCATCTTATTACTTGACAGCTTGAAATGTGCTATAAAAGCTCCCATCTCACAGCTGTTCACTTTCTAAGCTCAGAAGCTGTTGCTTACTGCATTTGGAAGACAGATTGAGCTTAATGCAGGTTGCAAGTGTGTGGAGTAAACTATCCTGTGTCACCTCATTGAACAACCT
The DNA here is from genome assembly GCA_030390025.1 of Squalus acanthias. NCBI lineage: Eukaryota > Metazoa > Chordata > Chondrichthyes > Squaliformes > Squalidae > Squalus > Squalus acanthias. The sequence goes on from CM059429.1 coordinate 33,368,698, forward strand.
CTCTCACCATTGACAGATTGCTTCTGTTATCTCAAGTTCACATGACATCTATTCCATCAGCATGGGTACGGTTTATACTCTCTCACCTTGGTCCTCAGAATCTGACCACAATCAGCGGCAACACCAGCATCACCATGCACACCAGCAGCACCAACAACAACAGCAATCTTTTCTGTAATCACCTGATGCTGCACAGGACACAGGGATATCCGCACCCGACCACATTGCTGCCCGGGATGCCTGGGATGGTCTCACCATGGCCAGATTTACTTAACTTGACGCTGCACACTCTGGCTGCCACACGATGCACCAGGTTGACACCACCCCACACCAACACCATAAACATCCCTACAATGCCCAAGCCATTCCTTTCACCCTCATCACCATTGCGGGAGGTACCGTTATGTCTCACCATTCACTGCAACTCACTAAGCCACTTCCAAAGGTGCACACAGATCTGTCCAAGAGCACAAAGTGTTGAAAATAAAGATTTCAATGTTTGACAGCACATTAACAGAAACTTCACATGAACATTGGCTAAAACACTCAAGTGCCTACCCTTGTGTGTTGTTAGTTGGTATGATTGGACTAAGATGAGGGTGAGTGTGAGGGGTGGCTAGTGAGATGGGGAAGTGATAATGTAGATAGAGAGAGATGGGTGGAGGTCCAAGGTAAGTTGGTGTGAGTAAGGATGTGCAGGAGTAGGGTAGGGAAGGCAGCGTGATGGGGATGTGATGTGTGGCACAGCAGGATGAAGTTGAGTGTGGCTTGGCAGTAATACATAGATACATAGATACATAGAAGATAGGAGCAGGAGTAGGCCATCCGGCCCTTCGAGCCTGCTCCGCCATTTAATGAGATCATGGCTGATCCTCCAATTCAGTATCCCGTCCCCGCCTTCTCTCCGTAACCCTTAACCCCTTTTGCCTGTAGAAATATATCTAATTCCCTCTTAAATATATTTAATGAGCTGGCGTACACTGCCCTCTGTGGCAATGAGTTCCACAGGTTCACCACCCTCTGAGTGAAGAAATTCCCCCTCATTTCTGTCCTAAATGGTTTAGCCCTTATCCTTAAATTATGTCCTCTAGTTCTGTTCTCACCCGCCAAGGGAAACATTCCTTCTGCATCTAGTCTGTCTAGACCTGTCAGAATTTTATACACTTCTATGAGGTCCCCTCTCAATCTTCTAAACTCCAGTGTGTACATCCCTAAACTACATAGTCTCTCCTCATAGGTCAATCCCGCCATTCCTGGTATCAGCCTGGTGAATCGCCGCTGCACCCCCTCCATGGCAAGAACATCTTTCCTCAGATGAGGCGACCAAAACTGTACACAGTACTCGAGGTGTGGTCTCACCAGTGCCCTGTACAGCTGCAGCAAGGTATCCCTGTTCCTGTATTCCAACCCTTTTGCTATGAAGGCCAGCATACCGTTTGCCTTCTTGACCGCCTGTTGCACCTGCATGCTCGCCTTCAGTGACTGGTGTACAAGAACACCCAGGTCTCTCTGCACTTCCCCCTCTCCCAATTTATTGCCATTTAAATAATAATTTGCCCTCCCGTTCCTGCACCCAAGGTGGATAACTTCGCACTTGTCCACATTATAGTGCATCTGCCATTTAACCGCCCAATCACCCAGTCTGTCCAAATCGCTCTGGAGCTTCCTGGTCTCCTCCTCTGAGCCCACCCCCCCTCCTAGTTTAGTGTTGTCTGCAAATTTGGAAATGCTGCATCCGACTCCCTGATCGAGGTCATTAATGTAAATTGTGAACAGCTGGGGACCCAGGACAGATCCCTGTGGTACCCCACTTGTTACTGCCTGCCATTCAGAAAATGAGCCGTTTATTCCAACTCTCTGTTTTCTATCTGACAGCCAGTTCTCTATCCACGTCAATACTTTCCCCTTTATCCCATGAGCTTCAATTTTCCATGCTAATCTTTTATGTGGGACCTTGTCGAAGGCCTTTTGGAAGTCCAGGTACACCACATCTACTGGCTCTCCCCCATCTATTTTACCAGTTACTCCCTCAAAAAATTCCAATAGATTAGTCAAGCACGATTTACCCTTTGTAAATCCATGTTGACTCTGTCCTATCCTGTCCCCATTTGCTAAGTGCTCCGCTATTTCATCCTTAATGATGGACTCCAGCATTTTTCCCACAACTGATGTAAGGCTTACAGGTCTGTAATTACCTGCTTTTTCCCTACCCCCCTTTTTGAATAGTGGGATAACGTTAGCTACCCTCCAATCCATGGGCACTGTTCCCGAGTCTAATGAATTCTGAAAAATCATACTTAGTGCATCCGCTATCTCTAGGGCCACCTCCTTCAGTACCCTAGGATGCATGTTATCAGGCCCTGGGGATTTGTCCGCCTTCAATCCCTTTAGCTTCCTTAACACCATATCCTTAGAGATATTGATTTGCGTCAGTTCCTCCTTTGCCAATGTCCCTATTTTTCCCGATATCCCAGGGAGGTTTTTTGTGTCTTCCTTCGTAAAGACTGACCCAAAGTATGCATTTAGCTGGTCTGCCATTTCCTTATTTCCCGTTATATATTCCCCCGTATCTGACTGCAATGGACCAACTTTGGTTTTCACCAGTCTTTTCCTCTTGATATACTTATAAAAGCTTTTGGAGTTAGTTTTTATATTTTCCGCCAGCTTGCTTTCGTAAGCTATTTTGCCCCTCTTGATTAAGCCCTTTGTCCTCCTTTGCTCTATCTTAAACTGTTCCCAATCTTCCGCTCTGGCGCTTTTTTTGGCTATTTTATACGCCCTATCTTTGGATTTTATGCTGTCTCTAATTTCCCCTGTTATCCACGGTTGAGTCACCTTTTTAGATTTCCTTTTATGCCAGATTGGTATAAACAATTTTTGCAATTTTGTCATTCTATCTTTAAATGCTTGCCATTGTTTATCTACCTCCAGTCCTCCCAGGAACGTTGTCCAATCAGACCTACTCAGTTCCCGTCTAATGGCATCATAATTCCCCTTGTTTAAATTCAGGACCTTAGTCTCTGAGTCAATTTCTTCGCTCTCCATTTCGAGTGAGAAATCGATCATGTTATGATCGCTCTGACCCAAGGGTCCCCGTACAACAAGATTACTAATTAGTCCCTTCTCATTGCACAGTACCCAGTCCAATATAGCCTGTTCCCGAGTTGGTTCCTCGACATATTGATCCAGATAACCATCCCTTAAACACTCAAGGAATTCCTCCTCCTCATTATTTTTACTGATTAGGCTAGTCCAATCTATATGTAAGTTAAAGTCACCTATGATGACAGCTGTGCTCTTATTGCACGCTTCTCTAATTTCCCTCGTGATGCCCTCCCCAACCTCTATTTTACTATTTGGAGGCCTATATACCACTCCTATTAATGTTTTTCGCCCCTCGCTATTTCTTAGCTCCACCCATATAGATTCTGTATTAACTGAGTTAATATCCTTCCTTTCAATTGCATTTATCCCCTCTTTTACCAGCAATGCTACCCCTCCTCCCTTTCTTTTTTGTCGATCCTTCCTAAATACTGAATACCCCTGTATGTTAAGCTCCCAGCCCTGCTCACCCTGCAACCATGTTTCCGTAATCCCAATTAGATCATAATTATTAACCTCTATTTCCACAGCTAATTCATCTACCTTGTTCCTGATGCTTCTCGCATTAAGGTATAAAACCCTCAGGCTTTTTTTATGCTCACATTTTTTATGAATTAGTTTGGCCCTTTGTTTTTTGTTCCTCACCCGTTTACCATTTATTTCTGTCTGCCTTTCACTTTCCTCTATTTCACTACATAGGTTTCATGATCTACTGAGATCATTGAAAGGTTGGCGCCACTGCAGCCTGGTCCTCCTGACGACATCCCCGCTGTGTCCTCCTGTGCAATGTGCAACCAGGCTGTGTTGGTCTCCTGGGGAGGTCTCTTCCACCCATTGGAAGGGAAGAGAACCTCCCTGCGTGCTGTGACTCCCACCACAAGCATATGGAGTGAGTCATGGGAGAGCCTGGGTGCAGCCCTGCGCCTTTGTGCAGTGCTCGTCAGTGCTTGCAGCACCTCAATGCTTAGAACACTGACAGCACAAATGTCAAAGTAAATTTGGACATGGTCCCTTTAAGAAAACCGGCTGATGACCCGTCATCAAACTTGCTTCCTTCAATTGGCCGGAAACCTCACCGGGCGGGCTTAACAAGCCCAATCAGGGGAAAGTCATGTCAGAAGCCGGGATGGAGACAGGAGTGGGGCCGGGCCCCCCCACTGACATCGCCCATCACAGACCTGCCGAGGTAGGGAAAGTCACGGCCGATGTGTAAGCAGCCCTTAAGTGGCTGCTTAAGGGGTAATGAATTAATTTTAAGTGATGCGGCCACTTAAACTTAATGGGGACAAAAATGTTGGCTGCCTTTACTAAGGTTGCTAATACAGGAAACTCTCGTTTAAACGGCACCTAAATATCCAGAACTCTCTAATAACCAGCAGAATTCATACTCCGAAAACTACAGTATACAGTCGTTTATAAGTTTTGTTTTACTGTTAAGTAATTAAAGAGTTATAGATTACCCTCAACTGGCATTACTGTACTTAATCAAGCATCTTCCACCATCCATTTAACACAACATTCTGTAGGGGAGTACCCAATTATACTGCACATTTCTTGATTTTTTTATTTTTGTTTGTTAAAAATAGCCTTGTTAGATATAACTCTCCGTTATCCGGAATTTTTAATCAACCGGCACCATCCCGGTCCCGTCGGTGCTGGATACCAAAGAGTTTCCTGTATTATTTCAGCCTTTCAAAGGCTGGTTTGATAAAAATGAAATGGCTGGCAAAGCTAGTGGCTGGTACAAGAAATGTGGAGGCAGAACCAACCCCCTCATCCCACCCGCCCATTTCATGGCTACAATGGTGGAGCTAGTGCTGAATGAAGTGGCAGCAAGAGAGGCAGCCCTGTTTGCCACTCCAGCACACCCTCTCCAAAGGACAGTATTGCAGCATGCCTAGAAGGAGGTGGAGGAAGAAGACTCATGCAAACAGCCATTACTGCCACGAGCATTGCCAGCCCTATGAAGCATGTTAGCTCCAGGTGTCCTTGCAGCAGATGGCTCAGCTCTGTGTCTGGCTGACTGGTGACCTAGAGTCAATGGGCTGGATTTTGCCATTGGGGGGCGGGTCAGGTGGTTGGCGGTTCCCGCTCCCGCCTCCGATGTCAGGCGGGATAATTTAGCGATTTTGCCCTAATTGGGCACTTAATTCCCAGCGTGTATGAACCCCTGGCCCAATGAGTCTTTTGGTCCTGAAACTCGCCTCTGATGACGTCATTTATGCAGCTGCATTTAAGGCCTGCAAGCAGCCTTGGTTCATTTTCTGCCTTAGAACTTTTATATGGGATTCTTCTAAGGGATTTGTGCTGCGGAGATGTCAACTTCAAGGTCCAAGGCCGCACCCAGCTTTGATGAGGACTCCCTCCATGCTCTGGTGGAGGGAGCCAGAGCTCAGAAAGAGGTGTTGTTTCCTTCCTCTGGGAGGAAAAAACCTCCCTAGCAGACCAAAGCTGTGTGGCTGCAAGTGGCACAGGAGGTCAGTGCAACATCAATGTGCAGCAGAACCTGGCTGCAGTGCAGGAAGAGATTTAATTACCTTCTCTGCACAGGAAAAGTGAGTATGACATCACCATGACCCTCAATCTGCTCCCCATCGCCTCTCATCACCAGCACTCTGCATTGTCAACCTCCTCCTCCACATCCCACTTGACCCTTACATCCCTTGCACCCTTAACCATTCCCTCTCTCTCTGTGTACACATTCACTTAACTATTCGACTATGCTGCCCTCACACTCCCTATCACTGTTATGCTATGACAACAACTTACAACACACAGGGAGGGCCCTTGGTCTTGGGACCTCACTCCATCTTTGTGTCCTTCTAAGCATCTATGCTATGGATTCTCTACACTCACTCCATCATTCTCACTCAAACTCCACTTGTGTCCCTCATTGCAGGAAAAGAGAGCTCACAATAAGAGGAAAAGGGCGAAGACAGGAGGAGGGCCACCCCCAATAGCCCAGCTCACCAGCGCTGAGGAGGCGGCCCTCGAGATCGTGGGAGCTGAGGAGGATGTGCAAGTGGGGGACGGACAGACGGGCGCATCAGAGCAAGCTGGTGACAGAATAGTTTTGCATCTCTCTCATTGACATTGCATGAGTGACTGATATTGATTCTGATGCTCTAACAGATTGAGTTATGATCATCTGCACAATTCCATGTGCATGCAACGTTTATAGCACATGTCTAACTCTTTCCTTTACTCCCCCACAGGACCATCGACAGCCCCCCTCCCCACTGTCGAGGAGGAACAGCCTGAGCCAGAAGACTCCTCAGAGGAAGCTGCAACCTCTGAGGGCGCAGTGTCACCAGAATTAAGCGCACCCAGCACCAGCGCAGACACTCACACCTCAGTGGGACCTGCGGGACATAGAGTAGTGTTGTCACCTGGTGTATCACAGCTCACAAGTGAGCATCAGCAGATGGTGGAGACAGGGACAGCAGTGGAGAGTCCTCGTCGGAGGCGACAGGACGCTCCCAGCTCGGCTCAGCTGCATGTCGACCCTGTGCCTCCGGGTCCATCCAGAAGGAGAGCGGTGATGGAACTCCAGGAACAGGTGCAGGAGTCTCTGGCAGGTTTTGTCTCCAAGGTCACTGCGAGTGTGGAGAGGATGGAGGAGTCCATCGCTAACATGAGCAGATCCTTTGATGAGGCATTGGTGCATGAACGCATCACCACGGAAAGGATGGCAACCTCCGTGGTAAGGATGGCTACCTCTGTGGTAAGGATGGCTACCGTAGAGGAGAGGATGGCTGCGGTAGAGGAGAGGATGGCTACGGCCATGGAGGAGCTAAGTCGCCAGGGTCTTGAAAATATGGTAATTGTTCAGAATAGACTGACATCTCTGGAGGAGCGATGGTCAGCTATTGAGCAGAGAAACCAGAACTTCATGGAAGTCCTCTGGAGTAGGACTGCCAGTGCAGAAACGGGTCCTCATGGCCCCCCTGAAGTGCAGCAAGGTGCTGTCAAGCCATTTGCTAGCTCTGAAGTGGGGCTGACCCATGAGAGCGATGTTGGTGGCAGACAACAAGGAAGTGGAGGCTCCTCTCCAAGCGCTCACACTCCCATGCCACTGCGGAGCCCTCGGTCAGAGCCCCACCTCACCCAACTGAGATGGGCGTTTCAGCCCCTGCACAGCCGCTGGAGCAGCAGACTGTTGGCAAGGGCTCGCAAACCCAGAGGATGCCCGCCGAAGGTATCGAGGCAGGAGCAGCATGAAAGTGAACAAGGGGCCTCCACATCTGCTGAAGCCACAGGGGAAGCACCACGTAGGAGCATGCATAAGAGGAAGATAAAGCACAAGTAGTCACAAGGGTAGTCACTTGAGTGTTCTGTTGTGTTTAATTGTGAAATGCCATCCTTTACTGAATGTTATAAAATGAATTGATGGCAAACTGTTGAAGTTGTGGGCTGTGTCATTTCGCAAATGGGATTTCCACATTGAGGGTTCAGGGTGACTTGGATCTGTCAGTATGGTGGTCAGAGTGATAGGAAGCGGCAGGTTCTTGTCCATTGTCGATGGTGTGGTAAGAAGGTGCGAGCCAAATGTGTTTGATTGGCCAGCCTAAGCAAATCTGGCCAAGATAAGTGCATCCCTTGCATCCCAGGCAGCAATGTTCTCGCGTGCTGCTGCCGCTGGTTGATGCGCCTCCGCAAGGTCTTCGTTCTCGCTCTCCTCCTCCTCCTCCTCCTTATCCACATCTGAGGAGGCTATGCGCTGAGCCACTTGTACCTCAGGCAGCTGTAAGCCACGATGCTGTGCCATGTTGTGAAGTGCACAGCAGCCAACGACGATTCTGGAAACCCTGGCTGCTGAGTACTGCAGGGCTCCACCTGATCTATCAAGGCATCTGAATCGCATCTTCAGCAAGCCGATGGTTTGCTCGATAATGGATCTGGTGGAAATGTGGCTGGAGTTGTAGCGCTGCTCAGCTTCGTTGGCTGGCCTCCTGAACGGCGTCATTAGCCACTTCTTCAGGGGATAGCCCTTGTCTCCAAGTAGCCATCCGCAAAGTTGGTTTGGCGAACTGAAGAGCGGAGGCACACTGGACTGCCACAGGATGAACGAGTCATGGCAACTGCCAGGGTACTTGGCACAAACATGCAAAAATTCCTTCTTGTGGTTACACACCAGCTGCATGTTGAGGGAGTGGAAGCCCTTGCGGTTGACAAAAAGACCTGGATTGTGATGGGGTGCCTTAAGGGCCACATGTGTGCCGTCTACGACGCCCTGCACCCTTGGAAAGCCTGCCATATTAGCAAATCCAACCGCACGCGCGGTTATACTTGCTTGATCCTTGGAGAAGTTGATGTAATTGTGCGCCTTTGCAAAGAAGGCATCGGTTACCTGCGTGATGCAAGTATGTGCGGCCGCCTGGGAGATGCTGCTGATGTCTGCTGTCGATCCCTGGAATGAGCCTGAAGCAAAAAATTTGAGTGCGGTGGTGACTTTTACGGTCACTGGTATGGGGTGTCCACCTGCTCCTCTGGGCTCCAGGTCTTGCTGCAGCATTGAGCAGATGTCACCCACTACCTCTCGCGAAAGTCTCAGCCTCCTTTGGCACTGCTGCTCACTCATGTTGAGGTAGGTCATCCTCTGTCTGTAAACCCTGTTTGGGGGTATCTCCTGCGGCAACGTGCTTCCCTGCGCTGGGACCTTCTGACCTGTGCAGCTTCAGGTGGGTGAGCAGCAGGTTGGTGCTCCTGTTGTTGCTGCTGCTGTTGGTGCTGCTGTTGTTCCGGGTTCTGCAACTGCCGCGGCTGGTCTTCGTTCGAATCTGAGGTCCAGGAGGAAAGGTTCCCATGCTGCAGGTATATACCTCAGTTGAGGAAGCGCTCAGTCAAGGTGGGGAGTGGGTTTTCCCAGGAGGTCACAGTGGAGATGGATCTCAGCTTCAACACTTCCAAAATTAGTAGACCTGCAAAAAGTTCTCCAAGACCTGAGAAAAGAAAGTTCTGCCACCTGCAAATGATCATTGTGGAAAACTCCATTTTTATGGCGCAGCTGCAGCTGTTAGGAAGCCAACCACTTGTGAACCCGACAGGATTAGCTGGTGTGTTCCAGGGGAGACGTGCAGCACGCGGGAAATGTGGTAAACTCTGGAAGGCCTCTCAAAATGGGATTAAAGAGGTACTTAAGTGGTAGTTAAGTGCCTTAAGGGCCTATCCCGCTGCTTGGAGGCGGGACCGAAACAGAGTCTGCAAGCCCGCATTTGGGAAAGTTGCGCAGAGGCGGGTTGAAGGTGGGATCGTTGCCCGCCGCCATTTTTTGCAACTTTCCCACCTGACCCCCCTTCAAATCCGCCTCCTCGGGGCTGGCAAAATCCAGCCCAATGTATCCAGCTTTGCATAGTCATTACTTTCCCTCATTTTTTTCCAAACAACATAAGTAAAGGGAGATTCCCATTGGAATAACATTGTCCTAGTAACCTTGATGTACCAATAAATTGGCATGCTAGATCCCTTAGCACAAAGTCTCCTCACCAACTAAGTAGAAACAGGAAACAAAAAACACAAGAAAAAGTGTTCAGAGATAGCCTCAAAATAGCAGGAGTCAAAATAGCCCGGGCCTCATTTCTGGAGAGCGGGTGAGTTTCCAATTCACCTCGCTACCTTTCTGCCCAAAACCCGCCTGCAGTTAAAATTGGGTCCTTTAGGCATTTATGTGGTAGATTACTTCAGTAAATTTGCGAAGCTAAGGGAAAATTGCTGTCCACCACAAGGATGCACCACTGACCCCAGCTGATGTTCTGCCCTCAAGTTCATTTGCATTTTCCAAGCAGGCTTCTTGGCCACTGCTAGGGAGTGCATGTGGAATGGAGAAGATTGGCTACAGCAAGCCTCAATGGCCGGTAATCTCTGTGCTGCCAGTTTAACTTGAAAGATAAATGTAATTTTGAAAATCAGAACCCAAGGGCTGGATTTTATTGCGCAGGTGCGCTGGGAGTGGGGGGACCCGATAGCATGTAGGAAACCTGGAAATCTATGCAGCGCGTATGTCAGTGGCTTTTTAACACAGCCACTTCATTAACATCTGAGCTCCTGGTTTCCCGTCCAATTAGCGTGAGCGGATGTGATTACGACCCACATGACGCGATCTCAATTCTGGTATTTAAAAGGACATTCCAAACATGCAAGTTGAAGCAGTTTTAATTGTCATGGAGAGAGAAACAAGTCTTGGAATGGAGTCGAGGTGAGCAAAGGCTGTGCCCTGCTTCACCAACGCCTCCCTGGATATGCTGCTGGGGGCTGTGAGGATCCGGAGGGAGAAAATGTTCCCTAGTAACGGGAGGAAGAAGCTGGCTGGTGAGACAAAGGAGGCATGGTCGGAGGTTGCCAAGGAGCTCAGCAGCAGGAGTGTGGTGCCACGCTCCTGGATCCAATGTAGGAAGCGCTTCAATGACCTAAGCAGGGCAGGAAAGGTGAGAACAATGGCACATTGCCCTACATCCTGCTGTGCATATCACCCCAACCCCCTCCCTCTGCCTTCTCAAGCCTACTCCAGCACATCACTCCTCTCACCAACTTACCTCGTAGGTGCACCCATCCCTCTCTGTCTATGCACTTCCTCACATCCCCATTTATCCATCTACCACTGACACTCCTTATGCAATATCATGCCTATCCCTCATAGTCACCCTCAACAAATGCTCTCCATCCATCGGATGAACACATGCCATTACTCTCACTCATAAGTCTCTTCTTTCCCTCCTTGCAGGAGAAGAGAGCACAGAACACCAGGGAGAGGCAAGGAACCGGAGGGGGCCTGCCACAGATCTCGCAATTAACAGCTGCAGAGGAGGAGGCGCTGGAGATCAGTGGAGTCTCGGCGTGCTTGGTCATCGAGATGAAGAGACAGAGCCTCCCAGCTACCTGGTGACATATGGCATACAACACTCAGTCATGTTGACATCAGAAATAATGGTCATGTGCACAATGATAACTTCAAACATTCTTACCTTGATAGTACTCATTCATGTCTTTTATCTCCCACAGGGCCTTCACGCGTCCACCAGGAGATGGTTGAGGTTGCCCACGATGATGACAACTCCTCAGAGGAGCTCACTCCCTCTAAGGGTGCACTGTCACAGGACTTATGCAGACCATGCAGCAGCTCAGAAACTCACACTTCGGTGGCAGTAGCTAGAGAGATAGTTGGGTTTTCACTGGTGACTCGCACTTCACAAGGGAGCCAGATTAGATGGTGGAGTCAGGGATAGCAGTGGAGCTCTCTGCCGCTCCTGCGCAGCCCGGGACCGGCTTTTGCAATGCTAAAGTTCGCTCATGGGCAAAATTGTGAATGGGCCGTGCAGCCCTTTTTAAAAGGGCCGGGCACCCAAAAAAAAATTACGGGTAACACTGATCAAGATGCAAAGAAGTTGAGGGCGGTGGTGACTTTGACAGCTGCTGGTAAAGCGTGGCCACCAGGTCCAGCAGGCAGCAGGTCTTAGAATGATTACAGCACAGAAGGAGGCCATTCGGCCAGCCGGTCTTGCTCCAGCAGGCTGCAAATGTCTGCCACCACCTGACTTGACACCCTGAGCCTCCTGATAAACTGATGTTCAGACATGGCGAGGAAGCTTATCATCTGCCTGTCGACCATGTGTGCTGGGTATAGCCTCCTGTGAGCTGCACCTCTCTGCTGCTCCCCTCTCTCCTGTGGAGCCACAGGTCTGTGAGCAGCAGGCTATTTCCGGTGCTGGTGCTGCTGCTGGTGCTGTTGCTGGTCACCTTGGTCCTCATCTGAGGTTCAATATAAGACAACATACACAGCACCCATGCTGATCTGATAGATCAGAGCTCCAAAGTGCAGATCAGACCTCCAAACCTCCAAAGTGTTGAAGAAACCTCCAAAGTGTGTAAAGTAACCTCTCAGCACAAGTGCTGTGAACAAACCCTTTCCCACAAGCAGTTAAGAAAGCAGCTGTGAGTACTGAGTACTTACTAATATTTTCCCTGACATGGCTTCAGCCCCCTCAATTGCTGCTGAGTTCTCGCCTTACTTTCATTGGTGAGTTCCAGGATACCTGGGAAATCCGTGGACTCAAAGTTAACGTTGAAACCCCATGTCAATATCGCTCTAATTGAGCGATTAACGTATGTTAAGTGGCAACCCACCTCCCCCGAGGGGGTTGCTCGCAAGCAGCATAACGCGTTGCAGTGAAATGCAGAAGTTGGCGGTTGGAGCCGGCTTCCTGACACGCTGTCAATTTGGCCACCTGCTCCCAAACCCACACGCTGCATCAAATTAAAATTCAGCCTCAAATCTTTGCAATCAATCACTCTTCCATTTGGCCCCTCTGCCACCCTCAGTAACATTGGACGTTAAGGAAACATTGATATGGTGCAAGTGATGAAAATAAAATACATCAAATGATGTATTACTGTCATTTGTACAGCATTTTAATACATCATATATGGGCAGATGAATTTATATGCCCTTTCGCCTATCATTTGTGGTGAGAAAGTAGCGGAGCAGGCAGGAAGCACCCAGATCACCTCACAATACATTTGTCACCACGTTCTGCTGAGGTTACATTAGCTCCCTGGTGCACCTCCAGCAGAAAATTCTGGCTCTTATCGCTGGCATAGATCTGTCACACTTCAGATGTTATATTTCAGACTTCATGCTTGAGATGTCCTGCTTTGTTATAATGGGAAATATGCTTGTATTTTTTTAAAAACTTCAAAGTGACCTTCTAATTTCTGTTACCTTTCCTATCTTCTAATTGTCATAAACTGATTGTTACTGTCATACGTCAGCATAACCATTAAGTTGTCTACTAGTTGGCAGAGACTGAGATAATGAATAGCTAGGAAAAGAAAATTCCACTATTGATACACTTTCTAAAGTAGTGAGTAATATCTTAAAAAAATTGTTTTACCTCCTGTAACTAAAGCATGGAAATATTGTAATTTTCAAGCCTTATCTCAATAATACTAGGGCTAAATTTAACTTTCGATGGTGGCAGGAAACAGGCAATAGCAGATTGTCCGCCCGTTATACACCCTGCCTTTTCCAATTTGCTGCTGATCATTTTGCGCCACTGCCTAATGTTAAAATCAGCTCTATTCAGCGTGATTTCAGTTTTGCTGATTTTACACATTGCAGAACTTCAAGACTCTCAGTCCCATTGGCCTTAAATCTCCTTAAAATCTTCCATGTATCAGAGCCAACTGGAACTTCCTGTAATGCCACAAATCAGTACTAGAGGTCCAGATTTGAATCCGGTCTGTTTTTTATTTGTTCTTTGAATGTGGGCAACACTATTTATTGCCCTTCCTGAGTTGCGCTAGGGCCATTAAGAGTCAACCGCATAGTTTGGACTGGAGTCACACGTTAGGGCAAAACAGGCAGGGTTGGCAGATCCCTTCTGATATCAATTTGTGAACCAGTTGGGTTTTTACGACAATTTGGCAGTGTTCCTGGTCATCTTTTCTGGTGCCAATTTATAAATTAGCAGATTACTGAATTCAATTTCATAACTTGCCCTGGTGGAGTTTGAACTCACGGGGCTGGATTTTACTCACCGAGACGAGTTAGGAGCGGGACTGCTGCCTTCCGGGTTCTAGTCCCGCCCCCAACGATGTCCGACGCACAGACGCTATTTTCCCCTGATTGGCCTTGTTAAACCCGCCCTGCGGGCTTGCTGGCCAATTAAGGGAAAGCCGATGTCAGATGACGTCAGTTGATGATGCTTCATCTGCCGGTTTTCCTAAAGGGACATGAACCATTTATTTTTGACAGATGATTTGACAGTGTTTGACAGCATTGAGGTGCTGTCAAACACTGACAATCACTGTACAAAGGTAAGCCCTTGCATCCAGGCTCTCCACTGACTCTCTCCTTCGGATAAAACAGATGGCAGCTGCAGGTGAAGGTACAGAAGCGATCTGTCACTTCTCCCAATGAGGTGAGGCCACACAAACACTTCAAAGCTTGTCACCTACAGAAAAATCTAAACACATTAAAAATGACTTTCCCAACATTTCCTTACCTCTGATACTCACCAGTGTCCCATTACATCCTTCACACCACTTCTGCAGCTGTCATCTATACACAAACATTACAACAGACCCACAGCATGCCTCACTTACCCTGGCGGGGTTCCCCGATGTCGGGAAGCCCGCAGCAGAAGTCTCAAAATGGGAAAAAGCCTCTTAACTGCCTGTTAACAGGCAGTTAAGTGGCTATAATCCTCTTCCCGCTGCTAGGAATTGGGTCCCTGTGCAAATCGGGGACCTGACTCCCGGGAAGATTGGTTGGAGGTGGGTTGGGAGCGGGTTCGGGACCCGCTCCCATTCTTTTTGATTTTCCCAGCAGTCCCGCCTCCAAACCCGCCTCCTCAGGGCTGGTAAAATCCAGCCCCTAATGTCTGAGTTGCACATAAAGTCAGCCACAGATAAAGTGATCGCAGACAGTTTAAATTGTATCACTAATTTGTTGACTATTCTAATGAGCTTAAGTGAATTAAAAGGTGGCTGTTTAATCTAGGTTTAGCTTCTGTTGAAAGAAAATGGGTGAGTGAATACCTGGCTGACAACAAGAAGGATTTTTGAGGAGGGTCTCTTCAAATGATAAATGAATGGCATTGTTCGGATCATTTACTTTTTGAAATAATAGGGTTTTATCAATAAAATGACATCTACATACTAGCTGTGACTATGGTTTGGTAATTAAATATCAGCAATCAGAAAAGATCAAGCTTGGGAATCTCTAGAGTTTAGAGACTGAGTCAAGTAAAACACTGCAATGGTTAGTTACCAAAAATAAGTAGATATGACACTACCTATTGGGTGTGTTCAGTGGAGCTTGGTAAACATGTTCCTGTATCCTCTGGTTTAGTTGGCTTGCTTCTGTCATACAAATGAGAAAGAAATTATTATACACATTTTGTATTTTTAGATAATTCTTCTCGGAATCTTTTAGTAATCCACCTTTGAACTTTAGGGCAGATTTTCCTGTTCCTGCATCTGGCACTGTTGGATCGCCTGGACACAGTAAAAACAGGAAAGTCGGGAAGGAAGCCCATATCCGTAAGGGAGGTCATCTGATTTCCTGTACATTTAAATCAATGGCTGCAAGAATTGCGTGGGTTCTGACAGGAGCGTGCACTTCTCCCTGCCTGATTAGGGGGATAGATAGGGTTCTTTGCAGCCAAGAGCGAGAGTCCCGAAGGCTGTGTTGCCTGCCCGGTGCCAGGGTTAAGGACATCTCCTCTGGGCTGGAGAGAAACTTGGAGTGGGAGGGGGAGGATCCAGTTGTCGTGGTCCATGTTGGTACCAATGACATAGATAGGACAAGGAAAGAGGTTCTGCTGAGGGAGTTTGAGCAGCTAGGGGCCAAATTAAAAAGCAGAACCTCGAGGGTAATAATCTCTGGATTACTACCTGAGCCACGAGCAAATTTGGCTAGGGTAAATAAAATCAGGGAGTTGAATGCGTGGCTCAAAGACAGGTGTGGGAAAAATGGGTTTTGCTTCTTGGGACACTGGCACCAGTACTGGGGCAGGAGAGAGCTGTTCCGTTGGGACGGACTTCACTTGGCCAGTGCTGGGACTAATGTCCTGGCGAATCGAATAACTAGGGCTGTGGAGAGGGCTTTAAACGAATTAGTGGGGGGGAGGTTACAAGAGAGCAAAAAATAAAAATGACAACAGAGAGGGTCATAGACATAGGTAGCAGTAGGAGAATCACAAATCAGAGCGTGGCAGGAAGGGACAGAGTGTGTGGAGTAAAAGGTAAAGTGGTAAAAAGTGAAAAAGCAGGAACTAAGTGCCACAAAGCATATTTGAAAGTTCTCTATCTGAATGCACGTAGCATTCGTAACAAAATAGACGAGTTAATGGCACAAATAACTACATATGGTTATGATATTGTGGCCATTATAGAAACATGGCTGCAGGGTGACAATGCATGGGAATTAAACATACCAGGTTATTTAACGATCAGGAAGGACAGGCAGGAAGGAAGGGGAGGTGGAGTGGCGATGTTAATAAAGGAAGGAATCACTGTAATACAGAGTCATGATATTGGGTCAAAAAATCATGATAATGAAACAGTTTGGGTGGAGATAAGGAATAATAAGGGGAAAAAAACACTAGTGGGCGTAGTCTATAGGCCTCCGAACAGTTGCAACTCTGTTGGACGGAGTATCAATCAGGAAATAGTTGAGGCATGTAATAAGGGAACATCTATAATTATGGGGGATTTTAACTATCATATTAATTGGACAAATCAAATGGGGCAGGGCTGCCTTGAGGATGAGTTCATTGAGTGTATTAGGGATGGGTTTCTTGAGCAGTATGTAACTGAACCGACCAGGGGGCAAGCAACCTTAGATCTGGTCCTGTGTAACGAGACAGGATTAATTAAAAATGTCCTAGTAAAGGATCCCCTTGGAATGAGTGACCATAACATGGTTGAATTCCATATTCAATTAGAGGGTGAGAAGGTTGGATCTCAAACAAGCGTGCTAAGCTTGAATAAAGGAGACTATGAAGGTATGCGAGCGGAATTGAGTAGAGTGGATTGGGAAAATAGATTAAAGGGTAAGACGACACATGATCAGTGGTGTACATTCAAGGAGTTATTTTACAACTTCCAAAAAATATATATTCCACTGAAAAGAAAAGGGTGTAAAAGAAAGGACAGTCATCCGTGGTTAAGTAAAGAAATTAAGGATAGTATTCGACTAAAAACAAGGGCATATAAGGTAGCGAAATCTAGTGGGAGGACAGAGGATTGGGAAAACTTTAAAAGGCAGCAAAAAATAACAAAAAGATTGATTAAGAAAGGGAAGATAGATTATGAAAGTAAATTAGCAAAAAATATAAAAACAGATAGCAAGAGTTTTTATAGTTATATAAAAAGAAAAAGGGTGGCTAAAGTAAATGTTGGTCCCTTAGAGGATGAGACCGGGAAATTAATGGTGGGAAATATGGAGATGGCAAAAACACTGAATGAATATTTTGTATCAGTCTTTACAGTAGAGGACACTAAGAATATCCCAACACTGGACAAACAGGGGGCTATAGGGGGAGAGGAGCTAAACACGATCAAAATCACTAAGGAAGTGGTACTCGGTAAAATAATGGGACTCAAGGCGGATAAATCACCTGGACCTGATGGCTTACATCCTAGAGTCTTGAAGGAAGTGGCGGTAGGGATTGTAGATGCATTGGTAATAATTTTTCAGAACTCCCTGGATTCCGCTAAGGTCCCGGCAGACTGGAAAACTGCTAATGTAACACCCTTATTTAAAAAGGGCAGTAGACAGAAGGCTGGTAACTATAGACCGGTTAGCCTAACATCTGTGGTAGGTAAAATTTTGGAGTCCATTATTAAGGAAACAGTAACAGGACATTTGGATAATCATAATTTAATAGGACAAAGTCAGCATGGTTTTACGAAGGGGAAGTCATGTTTGACAAATTTGCTGGAGTTCTTTGAGGAAGTAACATATAGAGTGGATAAAGGGGAACCAGTAGATGTCGTGTATTTAGACTTCCAAAAGGCATTTGACAAGGTGCCACACAAAAGATTATTGCTTAAGGTAAAAAATCACGGGATTGGGGGTAATATTCTGGCATGGATAGAGGATTGGCTATCTAACAGAAAGCAAAGAGTTGGGATAAATGGTTCATTCTCAGACTGGCAATCAGTAACTAGTGGTGTTCCACAGGGGTCAGTGCTGGGTCCCCAACTCTTTACAATCTATATTAACGATTTGGAGGAAGGGACCAAGTGTAACATATCAAAATTTGCAGATGATACAAAGATGGGAGGGAAAGTAGTGAGTGAGGAGGACATAAAAAACCTGCAAGGGGACATAGACAGGCTAAGTAAGTGGGCAGAGATTTGGCAGATGGAATACAACACTGGAAAGTGTGAGGTGATGCACTTTGGCAGGAAAAATCCTAGAGCAATTTATTATCTTAATGGCAAGAAACTGGAGAGTACTGAAGTGCAAAGGGATCTGGGGGTCCTGGTGCACGAAACTCAAAAGGTTAGTATGCAGGTGCAGCAAGTGATTAAGAAGGCAAATGGAATGTTGGCTTTCATTGCTAGGGGGATAGAATATAAAAATAGGGAGGTATTGCTTCAGTTGTACAAGGTATTGGTGAGACCGCACCTGGAATACTGCATACAGTTTTGGTGTCCTTACTTAAGGAAAGACATCCTTGCTCTTGAGGCAGTGCAAAAAAGGTTCACTCGGTTAATCCCGGGGATGAGGGGGTGGTCATATGAGGAGAGGTTGGGTAGATTGGGACTCTACTCATTGGAGTTCAGAAGAATGAGAGGCGATCTTATTGAAACATATAAGATTGTGAAGGGGTTGGATCGGGTGGATGCGGGGAGGATGTTCCCGATGACGGGTGAGACTAGAACTAGGGGACATAGTCTTAGAATAAGGGGCTGCTCTTTCAAAACTGAGATGAGGAGGAACTACTTCACTCAGAGGGTGGTAGGTCCATGGAATATGCTGCCACAAAAAGCTGTAGAAGCTACATCATTAAATAAATTTAAAACAGAAATAGACAGTTTCCTAGAAGTAAAGGGCATTAAGGGTTACGGGGAGCGGGCAGGAATTTGGACATGAGTCTAGGTTCGGATCGGTCATGGCCCTGTGGGTAGTGGAGCGGGCCCAGGGACCGTGTAGCCTGATTCTGCTCCTATTTCGTGTGTGCAATTCTGTTAGATGCAGGAGATGGTTCTGTGATAGTAGATAGTAGATTGGCGGTTAGGATCAGATCAGCCATGATCTTATTGAATGGCGGAGCAGGCTCGAGGGGCCGATTGGCCTACTCCTGCTCCTATTTCTTATGTTCTTATGTTCTTATGATTTTCCTGTCATCACTGTGCCCAGATGATCTGATTGCATCAGGTGCAGGAGCAAGAGAATCTGCCCCTTAATCTCCCTAGAAACATCAGACTTTAATAATAGATATTTGACTTGGACTGTGAGTGCACAACTAAAAGATAAGTATAGAAAGAATTTTTTTGTCCAGAGTCATGGACAAGTGGCATAGGCTCCCAGTTAAAGCAGTTAATGCAGGTATCAATTGACACCTTTAAAATGAGAGGGATGAATATCAGGATAGGAATGGGATTTGGTGTTATAAAAATAAATATAGATAGTCCATTTCTAGATGTATATTCAAAGCTTGATTTGCACTTTTATTTACCTCTGTAAGCTTGCAGTTGTCCTGTCAGTACTTTTCGGATTTCAGAAACCCAAAGATTCTTCAGTTCTACAGATGATGCCTGTAATTAGGTGTTCATTTTCAAATTGGATGCAAAAATACAACAATAACAAAGAACTTAAGGCTTATAAATAGCGGGCAGGATTTTCCACCTGAGTTATGCCAGTTTCATGGTGCAATTCCTGCAGATGGGTCAGGAATCATTTGGGGAGCCATGCTCTTGGTTGCCTGCACTCTTCCCCCAGCCACTTCCAGGAATTTCCACCAAAACTGATGGGGACACTTGCCCTAATATAGGCAGACATCTTCAAATTAGGTGCCAAATTTGCTAGCCTTTGCACCCTAGCAATGTTAGGCACTATAAAACACCAGTGTGTTCCCAGCGTCCAGGTACAATGGTAACATAATTGGTCAAGGTGAAAGGAGCCACTACTGAATGTTATTTGTGAACATTTAGCATTGAAGTACACTGAAGGTCATGATTAAGACTATAAACAGAAAATGCTGAAATACTCAGCAGATCAAGCAGCATCTGTGGAGAGAGAAACAGATTTAACATTTCAGGTCTGTGACCTTTCATCAATATTTTGCCTTTTGTCATGATTAGGACAGCTGTTCAAAGTTAAACCATTCACAGCACTAAACTCAATTATTTGTGAGCAAAATACTACATAACCAGGTGGGTTTTTAGATTGTATTAAGAGTTGTGGAATTCACTTCAGTTGAAAATATACATATAAATGATAGTGCTGGATGAAGTCATTAAGAGATCATATCCAGCTACTACAGAGTAACCAATGACATTTTCATTCACTGTTAGCAGGGCAGCTATCCCTACCCTTGTGGTGTTTCCAAACAGTTCCAGCAAAAGCGAGAGACAGCAGTGATGATAAATTGCAGAGGTAGGGATGATCAGTGGATACAGTAAACAAACAATGGGTGGGTGACAAAGGAGCAGAGGGTCAGGCAATTGTTATTTTAATAACGTAGAAGCAGGTAGATATGCAGTTTAACACCCAAGTAGTGAAAAAAAATGTCTGACAGCTGCTGTTGAGGGGGCAGGCAAGCTACCTAGTCCTCGTCCACTGTCTCTCTTGTGCACCTCCTAGAGTCTGGTACGAGTGTCCAAGGTGAAAATTCTACCTTGCAAGTTCAACATCACCTAGATTAAAAACCTGCTGTGTGGGAAATCATGTATGTGAATCCATTTAATTCGATTACATGGCAACAAAGCACTGCACACCCAGCACCCCACTCCCCACACCCCAATTGCCTGGATAATTAATATCTCTGATCTGCAATCAGAAACAAAGGGGCCAATCTTAACCCTACCCAACCGGGCGGTTGGGCAGTTAAAATGGCTACAGTGATGTACTTACCCCCACCAATCCCGCTGCCTTCCCACGGTTTGCAATTTTAACCTGCTCTTTGGAGCACATGAGAGGGACACCTGCCGGAAGGCAGTGAGGTCCTTCTTTAAATATGCAGATCAGGATCTGATGACAATATTGGGGCCTGACTGCAATTTTAACCCAAGGCCTGCAATGGGAAGCCATCGTGACTTCCTCACCAGGCCAACCTGTGGCAAGAGGAGCTGGGGCCAGAAGAGGGTCAGAAAAGTAGTAGTGGTCCTTCGAACCCACAAGTAAATCTTAGGCCTTCCCTCACCCTCAACCGCAATGCCCTCATGCACCAACCACCCTCCGCCAACCACTTACCTGAGTTTTGGGGACCATTCCTTCGGGTCCCTGGCAGCGGCCTCCTGCCCCTGAGATCCCGCTCTCACCCGCCTGCCAGCTAACGCTTCCCGTTGGGTTTAGGCAGTAGACCGATAGGACTTATTCAGAAGATGCCTTGGATCATCTCTTGGGCCTCAGCTGTGGAGGGCTGGACAGTTTTCGGTTCGCCTTGGCCCCCATCCACACACTCCCTTTGGGAGTTAAAATCAGCCCTAAAGTTTATACTCCAAGTAATACAACTGCAAACAAAATACAGTTTTCATTATTAGTTACCTGAATAATGTACACTTCCTCTCTGCCATTGTACCAGATCTCAAACTTCTTAATGTCTCCCTTTACATTTTCTGTGATACCAACAGCGCTCATCTGAAAGCACAGCAGATACATAGTTAGCTACGGAGCTGGTCAACGTGATCAAAATCATGCTTGTGTTACAAAAAAACTTGTTTCTTTTATAATAACTTTTACACAAAACTTTTTTATTGTTGTCAGTTGAAATTGGACAGCTACTTTTGCTGATTGTTTGGGGGCAGGTTAATATCCGTCACTAAGGAGAATCCACGTTCTCTTTATAATCCCGACCAGGAAATTGCTTGGGGGATGCTATCCTGACAGTTACAATGGGATCTCGCTCTCCGGTGCCTCCATCACTGACTGTACTGGATGTGGGGTCAGAAGGAGGGCATCTAATTAGCATAAATTATTGTATATTATTGTTGGAAAAAAGTTTGATATAATTTGCATTGAATTCTAATGTTTAACGTTAATGTCAACATATTGTCACAGCTCTTTATTTCAAACTCATGCAGATTGGCAAATTTCTTCTTATTAACTTCCAACTTTGAAGGAATTTCGATCAGAGATGGAGAAAAGTTGGGAGTATCAAGGGCCCCAAATTTCTGGGGGGACTACCAGAGCATTCCCACCGTAAGTCTGGTGGCAGTGTGGCAGAAGGCCTGGGAATTAGGCCAGGGCTCGGATACACCAGGCCCTGGCTTCTGCCTCAAGTTTCCAGAACCCCTACCGTGGAAATCTTGGTGCACTGTGTCAGGGAGGGTAATGTTGGGGGGGGGGGGGGAAGGAGTCTTCCGTGCTAGGATTTTCCTCAGCCCCAGCCTGGGATCCGCCAATTGTACTGGAATCCTGGCTGGTGGAAGTAGGGCTCACCTGAGGATCCAGAACTGTGATTTAGACTGAACACCCAAAAAATGGCTGCAATCTGTGAGCATTCATTGGCCCCCTGACAAAAGAGGGCCGATGAGCCCATGAAAAATAACCTTAAATTGGGTGGCCCTGGAACAGGGAAGAGTGTTAAGCCAGCACCACTTTTCCTACCTCTTCTGGTGTGGCGAGCGCTGAGGTGTGGTCTCAGTGGCACAGGCATCAGCCATGATCATTCAAATGAAGAAACCTTCCCATACCCCGCATAATCTAGCAAAGTCAGCAATGGACGTTCCATCAGGCCTATCCTGGCTGGGATCATAGACACATGGATGTTTGGGCCCAAGGAATTCGTAGAGCTTTATATAATTAGGCTGACAGCAGTAGGATGAATAAAACAAAATAATTCCACCCATACTGCTGATGTCATTGTGTACCTTCAATGAATGCTTAAAGCTGTATGAGGGTGATTTCTCATGTCCATCTACATTTTCCTCTCGTTTCTTGCAGAACAACAGCAATTTTGTGTAAAGGAAAAGGTGCCTTTGCATTGGCTTGAACCGTGCCAAGTCTTTGACCTTGCTGTGAACCTTCTTGTGGTCTGTCCACACATTAAAGGATCCTTGCATCAAGAGTTTCCCGAGGTCATTTAAGTTTCCCTGTAAAAATAATGCATTTCCAAAGTTGAAGCAAAATTAATGCACCACAGGAGATGGGTGTGTCATAAATCGCAAGTAACAACTCAGGAAGTACTACTGGGCGGCCAGCTGGGGCGCCGTCCAGGGAGTATAAATACTTAGGCATGGGCCCACCTTGGGCAGAGACAATCTGGAAACAGGAAGCTAGTGACTGCTAACTAGACCTCCATGTTTTGTTACAAGTTGATTAAAGCCTTGCTTTATGTTCAAGTGCGTAGTGAGTCTTTATTACGTCAGGGTGTATGATAACCTTATATATCCTATTTTAATAGGATAAAATTAAAATCAGCACTTTGCCAGTTTGCAGCAAGACTGCTGAACACCGACTTCTTGCCTGACTGGCGGTGCAAAATGGGTAGAACCTTTACTAATGCAACTATTTGTACAGTGTTAACTTCTCAGCTTCAAAAATAAACACTGAAGCAGTAAAATAACTACAGACATCAAAAGAATAAACATTTCAGGGAAAATCTTCCATTTCTATAAGCCAGCAGTGGCAGCATAAAGTTTGTGGGCGGGGGTGGGGTGGGGTGGTGGTGTGTGGAAGCATGGGTGGTGATCAACAAAGTCAATTCCCCACCTATTTTGCACTGACTGGCCTCCGCCAGACGGGTAAGATATCAGGGCTTAGCAGTATCGCTGGAAAGTGCTGATTTTGGTATTATGGTGAATAGCATAACAAGTTATTGAGGAGAGAACAGGTACTTCTGAGTTTTGTGCTCAGGTCTTAGGCATGGTCTCATAGATGAAATCTACAGTTAAGTCTTCCATGGCCCTGCTGCATACAATGTCACCTGCCCCGCATAATCCCCAGCTATATCCTACCTATATTAGCCAAAGCTGCATCTCAAGACCATTTAGACCCATCCTTCTTTCTGAAGGAACATTACCCCAGACAATAGCAAGAACATTGTCTGGATACATAAGTGCTACCAAATGTTTATTCACTATAAATGGTTTGTGCTGTGGTGCATCACTGTGCTTCCCTTTGGTGCAACAGTATGATTTATGTGCTCTTGAATGTAATCTGCCACCCTTTCTATATCCGCCTCAATGGATGGTCAATGAGGTAGCTGCTTGGGACTGAGGTGGCCCTCTACCTCCTTGAACTCGGCCTCATATGCAACTAGGTGTAAGGGACCTGGGTGACTGCATGGACTCAGCTGGCAACCTCCCTTGATGAAGCTTACACCTGCGCTTTTACTGGAGAGTGGTCTTCAGCCCCAAAAAGACCACCTTCCTTTGGTACAACTCTTCAGCAGGGTGCAGTGTTGCCCAAATATATCCAATGTGTCATTGTGATAAATGAGTACACTTTTCTGTCCCCACTAGATCCTCCCCTTAAAGTTGGCCCAAAAGCCTTAAGAACTACTCCCTAGCATGTGTTTCTCGACCCCAGCCAAGTGTGGTACAGGCCATGCTCTTTTCTTGGCTATTCAAAGGACTCCCAGTGGAATACTGGGCTAGGCCAGCCCTCTGTGGTACAGTTAAGCTTGATAATTGGGCGAATTCAACCCCATTTTTTCCATTATCTGAAAAACAAGATCTATATTCCAATGATAACTTACTGCAGCATTATCACTAAAAGTACTACAATATAATATATTTCTGGGTAATAATTAATATTGAGATTAGTACCATTGTTGCAATTAGTTTTTACTTCTGGAATTTACACTTGCTATTACATAAACATGAAGTTAGAAATTACAGTCGGTGATAATAGCAGACAAATCGTTCACATGTTCAGATGACATTCCTCTGCCCGGTATTTAAATTGATTTAATTTCAAAATAAATTGGTTAACACCTTAATTGATAACAGCAGACAGAGCAATGGCATACAAATGCATTAGGAGTTTGTCTACCAGCACCAAATATAATTTCTATCCTTTCATTGCCCAATTTGCCAATCTTCTTTCTCAGCCCAGTCCAAATGATTGGATTGTATACAGTCTATTCCTGATAATTTCAAAGTAACTTATTGTGCTAAAAATTTAAATTAATCAATAATTTGAATTAAGCAATGTAAATAACACAGCAATTGGGAGTTTAATTCTCATAAATCTGAATTATCAGATCATTTGAATAGTAAATTTGAATTAAGAAGACGAGACTGTATGCTCAGCATGCTGTGTTGGTTTATATTTAGTAGTTTGTGACAAAAAGCTACTATTCGTTATGTGAAGTAAAAATATCAGTTATCAAACAGTAGTAGAATTCAACTGTGAAGCAATATGTTACCATATTTAGAATTACACAAACCGTTCAAAAACAGAATAGGTTGTACCTCATTTTGGACTCTTACCTCAAACCCAGTGATAGCAATCTGATGCATGGAGTCATTCACTGATTTAATTATACTAATCATTGTCTCCAGTGCTTCCTCTAATTCTGCAGTGCCTTCTGAGTTCTTACTGCACTTCAGCATCTCCTAGTAGAAACAATCACTTAATCTTAATGGACAGTCATAACACAGTATGTCATGTAGCCTATGTAAAAATAAATCTATTTTGTTCATGTTATATTGGGGCAATTTTCGTCTGCATGCAATAAACGGATGAAAGTGAGAAGTCGCACAACACCAGGTTATAGTCCAACAGTACCAGGTTATAGTCCAACAGTTTTATTTGAAATCACAAGCTTTCGGAGCTGCTGCCCCTTCGTCAGGTGAAGTGAAGGCTGAGCAGAGAGAGCGATGTGTGTGGCGGCCGCCTGGAGGACTCAGAGTGCAATCTGTGTACTTTTCATGATTAGCCCTCATTATCATGCGGTCGGTGAGCTGCCAGCGCAAAATGCACTCCCAATAGGCAGCTCGTCAAAGTGGAGGTGGGAAATCAGGTGTTGCGGCCATTTGTCAAGGGCCTGTAGCAGCAATATAAAGGAGGTGTATTTTTCATTGCAACAGAGATAAGTTAAACTATGGAGCAGCAGGCAACATGAATGCAGAACTTACAGCAGAAACTACATAAGCATTCATATCCGTTAAGGTGGAAAACCCACAAGCGACTACCAGAAAAATGTCTCCAAAAACTCCACCCAGCTTTACCTGACAATAGTTTAAGAATTAGTTTAAGTATCGCTGGAAATAGCTGCCTCCCAACTTGTACCAGCCATGGCTGGTGGGTAGGTTCAGGAACTGGCGGTAGTCAGGTAGGCACAGAAGAAAATGGCGTCAGGAAAATTATGCGACTTGACCCCATATGAATGAGACTCCCTCCTGTTTCCGACAGCAGCTCTGGCTGCCAGGATTCCAGTCCATCTGAAAAGCCTCAAAGCAGCGGTAAGTCGGGTAATTAGCAGCTGTTCCATTTTGGTTCTGCTACCACCCATTTTTCAGTGTAAATAGGGTGGTAGAGAGTTAAAAATCAACCCATTATGCTTTGTCAAATTATTTATTCACTGACTTTTGTTACTTGTTTGTGTTCACAGAGCAAACAGTAATGTCAGCCCCTTCAGAATGTGACCACTGCCCAATCTTACGATCACCAGATGATCAGATAATATACATTTTAAACAGCACTGCATAAAAGAGACAGTTCCTGTCATTCTGAAAACAACTGAAAGACTGATGTAACAGCAAAATACTGCGGATGCTGGAAATCTGAAATAACAACAGAAAATGCTGGAAACACTCAGCAGGTCATCGAGGAGAGAGAAACAGAGTCAACGTTTCGAGTCGGGGACCCTTCGTCAGAATTTCGGCATTTTCTGTGTTATGAAAGACTGATGTGTTCTGCAGGGTTCCTCTTAGCTGATGGGACCTGAATGTTTCTTGTGGTAAATGATTATCTTCAAGGTTCAGTGATAAAAACCTAAAAATACAGATTTGTATCCAAATCTAATATAAAAATGAACTACGGTATTTCTAGGACAAATATGTATCTTGCAGTCAGTCAGAATCACTCTTGAAATGTTAAATTGATACTTACCTAACTGAAATGAGGCTTGCACGTTTCTCTCAGCAGTAAGTTTGCCTCCCATTTTTTGAACTCTTTCAGTGCTGGTAATTGACACCAGATAGAAGGACTTTGTTATTGCTGTTGATGGTAATACTGCCTTAACACCAAAAGGGCAGACTAAGCTACTTTGTTTTTTATTCGTTTATGGGATCAAGGTGTCGCTGGCAACGCCAGCATTTATTGCCCATCCCTAGTTGCCCTTGAGAGGGTGGTGGTGAGCCGCCTTCTTGAACTGCTGCAGTCCGTGTGGTGAAGGTACTCCCACAGTGCTGTTAGGGAGGGAGTTCCAGGATTTTGATCCAGCGACGATGAAGGATCGGCGATATACTTCTAAGTCAGGATGGTGTGTGACTTGGAGGGGAACTTGGTGGTGGTGGTATTCCCATGCGCCTGCTGCCCTTGTCCTTCTAGGTGGAAGAGGTCACGAGTTTGGGAGGTGCTGCCGAAGAAGCCTTGGCGAGTTGCTGCAGTGCATCTTGTAGATGGTACACACTGCAGCCACGGTGCGCCGGGTGGTGGAGGGAGCGAATGTTTAAGGTGGTGGATGGGGGGCCAATCAAGCGGGCTGCTTTGTCCTGGATGGTGTCGAGCTTCTTGAGTGTTGTTGGAGCTGCACTCATCCAGGCAAGTGGAGAGTATTCCATCATACTCTTTACTTGTGCCTTGTAGATGGTGGAAAGGCTTTGGGGAGTCAGGAGGTGAGACACTCACTGCAGAATACCTAGCCTCTGACCTGCTCTTGTTGCCACAGTATTTATGTGGCTGGTCCAGTTAAGTTTCTGGTCAATGGTGACCCCCAGGATATTGATGGTGGGGGATTCAGCGATGGTAATGCCATTGAATGTCAAGGGGAGGTGGTTAGACTCTCGCTTGTTGGAGATAGTCATTGCCTGGCACTTCTGTGGTGCGAATGTTACCTGCCACTTATCAGCCCAAGCCTGAACGTTGTCCTGGTCTTGTTGCATGCGGGCATGGACTGCTTCATTATCTGAGGAGTTGTGAATGGCACTGAACACTGTGCAGTCATCAGCGAACATCCCCATTTCTGACCTTATGTTGGAGGGAAGGTCATTGATGAAGCTTCTGAAGATGGTTGGGCCTAGGACACTGCCCTGAGGAATTCCTGCAGCGATGTCCTGGGGCTGTGATGATTGACATTCAACCACCACAACCATCTTCCTTTGTGCTAGGAATGACTCCAGCCAGTGGAGAATTTTCCCTGATTCCCATTTCTGTGCTGTATATTCTATGCAATTCTATGTAAGTTCACAAAAATATATTTAGCGATCCATATATATAAAAAAACAGTACATATATTGGGTCACTTCACACTTCCTATGTCATACTTCCGTAACAATTATTATTTCTCAGACAAATTTTTTGCAGCTGATAGGCTCATATGCAAATTTCTCAATTTTCAAAAATACCAAGATATTACCACTAAGAAATTTATAGGTAAAATTAACATTTATAACATAAAAATTAATCAATTCTAAATGAAATCCCTATTGTTACTCATACACTGTTCTAGATCCCTGGAAAATGATTTCTCCATAAAGCCTACACCTAAATCAGAAGCTTAAGCCTCAATTTATAGTTGTGCTGAATTCTTCTCTGCTGTTCTGAGTCTTTCTCTGCCTCCTTGAGTGCTTTCCCACTGTTCAGCTTTTCCCTACATTACCTAGTGCCTTCCCCATATATGCAAGCATCCTGCATGTATGTGTAGGGTTTTTAAAGTGTTCATTTTTTGAGTTGAGATCTGTTTGCAACAAGGGACATTTCTTAGTTGCATTCATTTAAACACATAGGCTAGAGTTTTGACCCACTGAGAGCAAAGGTCTGAAAGCCAATGGCTGCCCCTTGGTTATCACTGATTACCCTATTCTGCTTTTTTAGCAGCAAGCCATTACTCCAAATATTAGTGATAACAGGTGCACCATTTCACCTACTCTGAGACACTTTTGAAGCACACATTTTTTTCTCAAAAAGAAATAAGGAAACGCAGAGCGAAGGGAATTGCAGCAGGCAATAAAAAGAGGGAAGAACTACAGGGCGACAGTTGTAAGGTTGAGCTTCTGTGTGTCATGGTCACGATGGTGGTTCCAACATTGCTGCCTGAATTCCTGAGGAGTTTTAGGACCCAGTTAAGTCTCTCCCCCCACTCCCCCCCTGCCACCCCGCCCCCTCCCCCCCAGGGTAACCACTCATAGGGAAAAGCTGATGAAAGTCACATCTTTATTCAAACTTTCAGCTATTGAAAACGTTCTTTTTTTTTAGTATTCCTTTGAAATGATGCCAGTAGTTCAGTTTATAATAAGATTTCATAACATTTCTTTTATCTCTTATAAAATTTACTTATTTTGTTAATTTTGTAGGACTTATGTCTGGACAATAATATAGTTATTTTGTATGCTTCAGGATTGCTCTTAGAATTCTAAAAGAACTTAGCAAACATCTTAAATAATATTATTTGCGATCTTCAGAATTAGGATGGCCTTTCATTTCAGGGCTTATATACATAGGTATTATGATTATTTTAAGTAGTTTGCATACCCTGTCAAAATATTAACATAAGTAATTGATAATTAATAGAACACATATAAATGAAATAAGTCATAGGTTTAAAAAAATTAATCCATTTCACTTCCATAAAGGAAAGTAGCTTAATATGGCTATTTATTTAATTGATCATACTCATAACCAGGGGTGGAGCTAAGGATGACTGATTGGGGGTGGGGGGAGTTGAACAAAGTCAGATTTGGCCAACTTCGTCCCGAGGTTTCATCAAGTGGGTGGATAGTCGCTGAGTTTAAACCATTATACACTTCTCCCCTATAAAATTGCAGCCGATTTATTTTAGTATGAGGGGTAAAGTTAACCAAAGACAAGAGGAGAGTTAACTCAGCCAGTAGCTG
The DNA here is from genome assembly GCA_030390025.1 of Squalus acanthias. Lineage (NCBI taxonomy): Eukaryota > Metazoa > Chordata > Chondrichthyes > Squaliformes > Squalidae > Squalus > Squalus acanthias. Next base: position 33,398,479 of record CM059429.1, read on the forward strand.
AATGAGCCAATGAAGTGAACCAGAGTGTCCCGAGCACTAGTTACCAGGTCCAGGTCCATGAAAGTTTCCTGCAAACACAACAAGTCAGTCCCCTTAAAATGTTGGACTATCAGCTGCAATTTCTTCTGCCTCCTCAGCCCATTCACATTAATTAATACCATGGAGATCATCATCCAAAGTCGAAGTTTAACCAGTGAATTCATCTTCTCCATCATGTAGATTCTTTCTTCTCCCCTCTGTCCACCCTCCCTTCTTTCCCTTTGGACTGCTGCTGCCAGTAGCCTGGCCCACTACTCCTGCAGCCGCTGGCTCTTTTTTGGCTCGTACCTCAGTGAGGGGTGACCTGATAGTGGACTTTTAAGATAATGAAAAGGTTTGATCAAGTAAACATAGAGAAAATGTTTCCACTTGTGGGGGAGTCCAAGACTAGAAGTTATAAATATAATCACTAATAAATCCAAAATTCAGGAGAAACTTCTTTACCCAAAGAGTGGTAAGAATGTGGAACGCACTACTGCAATGAGGCAAATAACATAAACGTATTTAAAGGGAAGCTGGATAAGCACATGAGGGAGAAAGGAATAGAAGGATATGCTGATAGGGTTAGATAAAGAGGGATGGGAGGAGGCTCCTGTGGCGCATAAACGTCGGCCTGTTTCTGTGTTGTAGACTCGATGTAACTCGATGTAACCGCCTCTTCTTCTGATTCAAAATAGTTTTTTTGCCCACCTGTGTAACCTGGTTGGGGGAGGTTCACAAACAAGTGTGGAAAAGAGTGCTTCAGTCCTGTACATTAAACCCTTTAATCTCCAAACAAAGCAGTGGAACATCTCTAGTTAAGATATTTTCATACCAGAAATTGTTGCACTGATTTTGTATGTTATATCATTGATGTAAACATTGTACACATTTCTATCTAAATAATAGGCATGGTGCCTGTAGTACTAAAATCATCCACTATTTAGCGCAACTTCTTTTGTCTCCGTAAATCTTCAGCCACTCTAATGGCAGATCTTTGTCAAGAATCCTGATTACCTTTAGGAGAAGTTGATACTTTGTAATCCTTTGGACAGGTTTCAACAGGTAGGCATCCAAGGAAAGTTTATGATCCAGTTTACGTTGGCACTCCTGGAAAAAAAAACACAAAATAAATGAGGCCTTATCGCTTGGCAAACATTAAGGAAGTCCTGTTGTATTAAATATTGACCCAGCTAATCATGTTTCACATGCACAGAAATGGCAAATAACAAATAATATAGAGCGGCACTCAGTTGGAAAAAGAAACGCAATTTAAAGAATCAGTATGCATTCAGAGTGGAAAGGGGTTTAAGAAGCAAGCTATCTAAGCGCTTGGCAACTATGATGAGCTCCTCGCACTTAATGCTTGAGGTGATAGCGAAGGGGATGAGGAAGATGGGTTTAAGGAGGACCCAGTTGTCTACTTTTCTAGTTACAACATCATTACAAAAAAACAATAGCTCTGTAAAGGGAACAACAACAATAAGCTGACTTTAAAATAGAAAAATGCCCCAAGGGATGAGATATTAGATGGGGTGACCAAAACGATCAAAGAGATGGGTTTTAAGGTGGCCCTTAAATGAGGAGAGGGGGGAGTACAGGCAGAGGGTTTTAGAAAGGGAATTCCAGAGCTTGGCATGACTGCCAATGGCGAAGGCAATGGGGAAAGCACAAGAGACCAGAGGAATGGCGAGTTCAGGGGGGGGGTTGTAGAACTGGAGGACGTTATAGACCTAGGGAGAGGCAGCGATCTCCTACATAGATAGGATGTGGAAACAGTGGACAGCATTGCAGAGCCAGCAGAATGGCTCCCAAGTCATTTCTGTTGTTGTTACTGCCTATTGTGTGTTTCTGTGTGCTATATACTACATGAAGCCATCTGATGTGTTATTCTATATATTTTTGTGTTAGAAAATCATAAAAATAACATAGAATTAGTACCTGAAAGAATTGGCAGTCTCCACACTGTCTCCAGATAGCTTCTGAGCGTGGTTTGTTTTGACAATACTTTTCATAAATCTGTAGATCCTCTTTCTGTAGAAAAAAATAATTTTAGAAACATTCTTTATAATAAAAATAGAAACAACTCTCTGAAAATGGATAGAATTGAGAAACAAATAATTGTGCAATTGTAGCTTAACTAGAATAATCAGTGGAGTACAATGACTTAGATACTAAGGGCAGCATGGGTGTACTTACTTACTGCCAATGCTGGAGTTTTGAGATTTCTGGTCTTTCAACAGTGTTTCATTGGATCTGGAAGGTGTATCTGATCCCCTATGATCCAGAAAGTATTTTTGTATTTTCCCCTTGCAGAGTTGCATACCCAAGGGATAACAATTACCAATTGTGGTTATCTGCTTACCAGATTTAATGTAGACTTGTGCAATCCTGCCAAATTCTCTTCAAAATGTTGGATATTACCATAGAGACCACGGCCTAGAAATTTGTTCGCCCCGACCAATATTGAGCCTCGGGCCTCATTAACATCAGGGAACAATCTCTGGCATGAAGTTAGTGCCTGATGGGATTTCCACAGGCAATGACAGCACTGGGAGGGAGAGGCAAGGCCGGACCTGGTGAGGCCCTGTTGGTATATGCAGTTCAGCTAATTCGGCTTCTGAAACGTGTTCATGTTTAGCTCATTCAATATAGGGCAAAAAAAGTGATTGGCATCATTGAAGAGAGAGAGAGAGCGAGAGAAAGAAAGAAAGAAAGACTTACATTTAATTAGCGCCTTTCACGACCACCAGATGTCTCAAAGCGCTTTGCAGCCAATGAAATGCTTTTGGAGTGTAGTGACTGTTGTAATGTGGGAAACGCGGCAGCCAATTTGCGCACAGCAAGCTCCCACAAACAGCAATATGATAATGACCAGATAATCTGTTTTTTGTTATGTTGCTTGAGGGATAAATATTGGCCAGGACACCAGGGATAACTCCCCTGCTCTTCTTCGAAATAGTGCCATAGGATCTTTTACATCCACTTGAGAGAGCAGACGGGGCCTCGGTTTAATGTCTCATCCGAAAGACGGCACCTCCGACAGAGCAGCACTCCCTCAGCACTGCACTGGAGTGTCAGCCTAGCTTTATGTGCTCAAGTCCTTGGAGTGGGACTTAGAACCACAACCTTCTGACTCAGAGACGAGTGTGCTACCCACTGAGCCACAGCTGACACTGACACCGACACTGACACTGAGAGAGAGAATTACAGATCACCCTAGCAACAGTCAGTGTTCAAGATTGAAGTAAGGCCTTGGGATGTTTATAGTAGTGCCATACTATAAACATCCCACTATATACCATTGCAACTTACGCAAAAGTATGCTGATATACATTGGAAAAGGATGTTGACATACGAATGTGTAGAGAAATGTAAACTTGTGTGCATAAGAATTGGCTGAAAGACGGTGCCTTGACCAGAGACTACTAAATAAGGCAAGGCCACTTCCAGTTTGATGAAGAAATCAGTGTATAAAAAAAGAAGCTTTTTGTGTTAAGTTGGAAAACAGAAAAAACTACAAGACTTGAGTGCATGCCTACACTCAGAACTGCTGACAAAGCTCCGCTTGTAAACTGCATTATACTCTGAAGAAATTATACTCTGTTTTCAGATTATTTTTTCTACTTTAACAGGAAGAACAAAGTGATTATAACCATAAGACTGAATTGTTTACTGCTCAACTGACCAATAGAAGATTGTTTAAAACAACAGGTCCAAGGACTCCTTGCAGGGCCTGGGAGAGCACTCCTGCTCCTCTTGCAGGCCTGAGAGGGCTGCAATGGCGACAGTGGCTGCCATGGTCAGGATCTCTGGACATTGCTGGAGAACAGCAGCTTGAAGGCATCCAGACCCGAAGACCGCTGAGGAAGATTTAAGAAGAAGGTGATACTTACCTTTTCAGGTCCCCCCGCCCCCCCTTTGTAATGCTGCCTACCCATCGCAGATCCTCTGATGTGGAGGACCGGAACACCACCTCCCACCTTATTTAAATGGTCATGTTTTGCTTGCACCTGTTGTAGGTTCTGGTCCTACTCTGCCCCTCATGGGAAGCCCCAGAATCCCAGGGCGATGTAAAGGGGAGGAGACCGAGCATCTTGTGTCTTCGTCTCTTTTCCCTGACCTTTGCACCTGAGAAATAGGTAGGCCCCATGCACTGATCCAAAGAAAGTCAGCCCCATTGTTTTTTCTGCAAACAGCCAAATAGAGACATACTGCATCATAGTACACAAAATAATATGCTGTGGAGGGAGCATGAGATAGTGGGGATAATTTTCCACTTCAGTGGGGGCAAAAAACTGGTAGTAGTCAATGGAAACGAAAATCGGGCAGGCTGTATAGCAGGTGGCCGATCGGCTGCCGACAGTTTTCCACACCCACTGAGGTTGAAAATTATCCCCCGTAATTCAACTCTGATTACATCATTAGAGTTCTCAAAATTTATCTGCTAGAAAGTAGCAATGGAAGTGTTTTACTTACCCTTTTTAAAAAACATGTTCCTACAAGTTCAGGGTTTTCCATGCAATTTTCAAGCTCTTTAAGAAATATCCTTAAAAGAAAGAGTAATTGTTAGATTATTGACCAAATACTCCATGCAGAACAATAGCTTCAGTCATCTATGGAATGCAATAGGTTCAGTTGAACTATAGGTAGCCTGAAACTTTTCTCATAAAATTTGCCCTGAGATTCGGGAGAAATTTCATAGAGTAGTTTCTCTTGGGAGTTTTATCTTTGGTTATTCACTTTCCTTCAGATTAAAAAATAGTGGGGGGTGGGGTGGGGGGGATAGAATTTTGTCTTCACAGCCTGGGAGGTAATCTGGCGGAGTGAATTGCACACCCTTTGTAGAACCCGACTGAATTTAATTCTGTTGATTTTCATTGGGTTCCATAAAGAGCAGGAGGTCCTCTCTGTCAGGTTACTGCCCAAGCTTTGAGGATGAAAATCTACACTATAGAGTCATGGCAGTCCCAATTGTGCGTGTTCTGAGTTTGATGGATTGAATAGCCTTTTCTTGTTTTATACTTCTGAACGTCTGCTTGGCTCAGCTGAAACCTGACTGGAGAGGTTCAAACCTAGAGTTGTGGGAAAGATGGCCACAGATTTGGGAGGTGAAAACATGATCAAGGACTTTGGAGAGTAAAGGGCAGTAGTTTGCAAGGACAGAGGGGTTGAGGGTGGTTTTTTGAGGAGGGGGTGTTGCAGTTTTGAAAGGGAGGGGACAGTACCTGAGGAGGGGAGAACCATTTACAATGTCAACTAGCATGGGGGCCTGGATAGCAAGTTGGGTGGTCAGCAGTTTGGTAGGAATAGGGTCAAGGGTGCAGGAGGTGGGTCTCATGGACAAGATCAGCTCCGAGACGGTATGAAGGGAGATAGGAGAGAAATTAAAGACGTGTATTCAAGGCTAAGGCAAGGGAGAACCTGGGGGTGGGGGGGAGATTTGGCTTGTGGGCAAGAAGGGGGGAAGCAGCAGAGGCAGCTAAACAGATGGTGACAATCTTAGCGATGAAGAAGTTCATGAGCTCCTCACACAGAGGAAATGGGGTAGTGGAGAAAATAAGCAAGGGGTTATCTTTGCTTTGCAGGATGATCCTGAAGTAGTGGGACATTTTGGCTGAGAGGAGTGAGGCCCAATGGTACTCAACATGGTAACTTTTATTTGGTTTTACTTCGAAAAAGCAGGAGGTCAGTGAATTCAGAAGAGAGAGGGCAAAGTAACTTGAGATGGAGGTATGGTAGTGTAGTGTTTGAGAATCTGAATTCAGTTTAAAAGCTGGTATCAGTAAAAGTGACCACAAAGCAGTCAGATTGTCATAAAAAAAAACTAATGTCCTTTCGGGAAGGAAACTTGCCATCCTTACCAGTCTGTCCTATATGTGATTCAGTTCCACACAGACATGGTGGACTCTTAATTGCCCTCTGAAATCATAGAATCAAAGAATGATACAACACAGAAGGAGGCCATTCAGCCCATCGTGCCTGTGCCAGCTCTTTGAAAGTGCTATCCAATTAGTACCACTCCCCTGCTTTTCCTTTTCAAGTATTTATCCAATTCTGTTTTGAAAGTTATTATTGAACCTGCTTCCACCACCCTTTCGGACAGTGCATCATAACAACTCGCTGCGTAAATTTATTTTTACTCATGTCGCCTCTGGTTCTTTTGCCAATTCCTTTAAAGCTGTGTCCTCTGGTTACCAACCCTTCTGCCACTGGAAACAGTTTCTCCTTATTTACTCTATCAAAACCCTTCAAGATTTTGAACACCTCTATCAAATCTCCCCTTAACCTTCCCTGCTCTAAGGAGAACAATGCCAGGTTCTCTAGTCGCTCCACGTAACTGAAGTCTTTCATCCCTGGTACTCAGTTGTATCAAACTACTACAAAAGATTTAAGCAGTTCAAACAGAAGGCCCACCACCACCTTCTCAGGGCAATTTGGGATGGGCATTACATGCCGGCCTTGCCAGTGATGCCGAAATCCTGAGGATTTTGTTTTAATTAAAAGATTGAAATCACCAGGTAGAGAAGTCGCTCAGTGCAGATACTGAGTGCTGAGGGAGGAAAGGAGTGGGGGTATCTTGGTGAGAAACTCGGGTTGGGTTTGGGACAGGTAAATAACAAGGATTTTAAAGGATAGGTAATAGGGATGGAACAAGGTAAGATGCTTGAAGGAAGAGAAAGTACCAGTGAAGGAGGGGGAGAAACCAAGTATGATTTGGTGATAAAGGCTACAATGCTACCACAGCAATTTGGGAAGGGCAGATGGTGGTCTTGGCTAGCATTCCTCCCTTAACCACCACCAAAAATCACAGATTAACTTGTCAATCATCTCTCTTACTGTTTGTGTGCTATTGCTGTGTGCATATTTGGGTGCCTGTATGCAATAGGTGGACGAGAAAGATCCCATGGCACTAATCGAAGAAGAGCAGGTGAGTTACATCAAGTCTACAGCACAGAAACAGGCCATTGAGCCCAATTGGTCTATTCTGGCATTTATGCTCCACATGAGCCTCCTCCCACCCTACTTCATCTAACCCTATCAATAAACCCTTCTATTCCTTTCTCCGTCATGTACTTATCTAGTTTCCCCTTAAATGCATCTATGCTATTTGCCTCAACTACTCCATGTGGTGGTGAGTTCCACATTCTAACCACTATCTGGGTAAAGAAGTTTCTCTGGAATTCCCTATTGGATTTATTAGTGACTATCTTATATTTATGGTCCCTATTTCTGGTCTCCCCCGCATGTGGAAACATTTTCTCCACAGCTACTCTATCGAACCCTTTCATTTTCTTAAAGACCTCTCGGGTTACTCCTCAACCTTCTCTTTTCTAGAGAAAAGGGCCCCAGCCTGTTCAGTCTTTCCTGATAGTTATAACCTCACAGTTCTGAATTCTTCCAGTGTCCTTACCAATAGTTATCGCTCAACCAACACCACTTAAACAGTTGTCTCATTGATGTTTGTGGGACCTTGCTGTGTGTAAATTGGCTGCCACATTTCCCTACATTACAACAGTAACTACACTTCAAAAGTACATCATTATCTGTAAAGCACTTTGGCCTAAAAATTCGTTTGCTTTGCGCCTCCCGTTAGCGTCCTAAGAGGGTGCTAACGGGGCATAAAGCAACTAGCGCCCGGGCGCGGCGCCGCCAACGCCTCCCGCAAGATTCAGTGGGAGGTTAGCAGTGGCGGTAACCGTTAGCGCCCCGTGGCTGTGCACCGCCGGCGATGACACCATCACCGTGCGCAGCGCCCCGCTCACGCTCCGGCCGCAATCTTCGGTAGCGCCCCCTGACTTACCGCCGAACGCTATGTCCGACAGGGAAAAGGGGGCCTACCTGCGGCCGGGGCAGCGCTAATTAAAGGCGAGGTGCCGGGCGGCCATTTTTGTTGCTGGCCGCCTGCCAGCACCTGCCCCCGTTGCCGTCCCCGGCATCCTGAGCAGCCCCCCCGCAGAGTGCCGGCTGCGCTCCGTGAGCCCGGCACTTCTCTTGAGTGCCGGGCTTTTTTGCCAGCACTCCGATCCCTGGTGGCCCAGCTGGGCCCCGGGTCGCGCTGCACAAGGCCCCTCCCCTTTAAGAAGGGGAGGAAGGCCTGCAGTACCGCGGCATGTAGCGCCGCGATATTCCCTCGCAGCGCCCTGAGAGGAAGGCGGGGCGCTTCCAGTAGCACCCCACTTCCTTCTTGGGGCGCTACCAATGAATTTCGGCTGCGGGGGTGCTAATTTTTTCGGGGCGCTAAAAGTAGCGAAGTTAGCGCCCCAAAGGGGGCGTGACTCAATTTTTCCCCCTTTGGGATATCCTGAGGTCATGAAAGATGCTATATAAATGCAAGTTCTTCCTTTCTTTGCAACAGTGATTTAACTATACTTCAATTCACTGAATGTGAAGTACTTTAAGGACATAAAAGGGCACTATATATATATATATATATATATGCAAGTGCTATCTTTGTATTCTTATGCAATTATTACAAATTATTAAGTTAAATTCTAAATATATTCAAAATCATGTAATATCATAATAATTTTTGAAATTTGACCTTTTATTTTGGTCACCATTTTATGCACCCTTCCCTATTGAAAAGACAGCTGACCTTTGCCCAGAGTCTTCTGACAATGCCGCTTTGTAACCATTTGCTAGAAGAGTCGACAAGGGTAGTGTAGTAGATGAAAGTAACAGAAAGAGTAGACAGGGTAATGTAGCAGATGTAATATACTGAATTTTCAAAAGGCCTTCGATATGGTACCGCATAGTAGACTCATGACTAAAGTCAGAGCATGTGGAGTCTGGGGACAAGTAGCAGAATGGATATCAAGCTGGCTACAAAACAAAAAACAGAGTAGGGGTTAAGGGTAGCTACTCAGACTGGCAAAAGGTGGGAAATGGTGTTCCATAGGGATCGGTGCTGGGACCACTGTTGTTTACCATTTACATAAACAATTTAGACTCGGGAATTGGATGTACAATTTCAAAATTTGCGGATGAGACCAAATTGGGGGGGTATAGTGAATATTGAGGAGGACTGCGATAAAATACAAGAAGACATTAATAAACTTTCAGAATGGGCATGTAACTGGCAAATGAATTTCAATATAGATAAGTGTGAGGTGATGCATTTTGGTAGGAAGAATAAGAATGTCACGTACTGCTTGGATAATAAAAGTCTAAATGGGGTAGTGGAGCAAAGGGATCTCAGAGCACAGTTACACAAAATCACTAAAAGTAGCAACACAAGTTGATAAGGCCATAAAAATAGCAAACAAAGCACTGGGGTTCATTTTTAGAGGGATATAATTGAAAAGCAGAGAAAAGTTATGTTAAACTTATACAGAACCTTGGTTAGACTACACTTAGGGTACTGTGCACAGTTCTGGTCTCCCCCATATTATAAAAGGGATATAGAGGCACTGGAGAAGGTGCAAAAATATTTACAAGGATGATACCAGAACTGAGAGGTTATACCAATCAGAAAAGATTGAACAGGCTGGGGCGCTTTTCTCTAGAAAAGAGATAGCTGAGGGGTGATCAGATAGAAATTTTTAAGATTATTAAAGTGTTTGCTAAGGTAGACGTAGAGAAGATCTTTCCACCTGTGGGGGAATCCAAAACTAGAGGCCATAAATATAAGATAATCGCTAATAAATCTAATAGGGAAATCAAGAGAAACTTCTTTATCCAGAGAGTGGTTGGAATATGGAACTCATGACCACAAGGAGTAGTTGGGGCAAATAGCATAGATGCATTTAAGGGAAAGCTGGATAAACACATCAGGGAGAAAGGAATAGAAGGTTATGCTGATAGGGTTAGATGAAGAGGAGTGGGAGGAGGCTTGTGTGGAGCATAAACACTGGCATAGACCAGTTGGGCCGAATGGCCTGTTTCTGTGCTGTACATTCTTTGTAAGGTGTATAAGCTTTGCAAAACTAATTGACTGACTATCCAATTTTCTATTTCCCCCTGTGGAGGAAAACCTTGCTTCCAATCTGCTGCCTCTCTTTGTCTTGGCTGAAATCCTTGGAATGTAATCTGATACAAACATTTCATCAGTTGCTTAGCACTGTAATATAATGAGGAATTAAAAATAATGCGTCAATGTACATTGTAGTACATTGTTAACCATACATTAAACCTTAGGAGCAAATTGGCAAGGCACCAATGTAAATTGGCATAAAATGCTTCAGACTCGTGTTCTATTCAATTTGAATGCAAAATTAATTTACATTGATTTCTGGTTTTTTTATGCACCAGGATCCCAGAGGGAATTCCGACAACAAATTTATGATTTAGCTTAAATGCTCCAACAATTCCCTTCAACATAATAAAAATAAATCAGGGATAATGCATGAGAAACAAATTCTAACAATTGACCCAGAAGCTCTTTTGCAGCGCACTGCAAAAGAGTTGTGGCATAGCAAATGGAAACAGCAGAATAAATTTATTTTGATTGCAGCAACACAGCTACGTAAATGACATAAAAGTAATAACATTTTGCCTTCGTTCGGCATTATGACTCAAGGCAAATATTGTGATTCAACAAATACACTGAGGACCCAATATGCCTCCAGTTTTCATTATTTTTTATATAAAATTCACATTATAAATCAATATCTTAATGATATACATATATTTCATTTTTATCATACAATAGTGATCTGTAACTTTTTTTAAATATATTTTCTCTTCCTTTTTTATTATCCTGCTGCACAATATCAAATATCCAAAAACAAATGCCTCGGGTTACTTTTGGAAAAGAGGAAAGCAAAGTGGGGTTTTATTGCTTTTTAAGAAGGAAGGCTTAATTTGTAATATTGGGCACTTGTGGTTTATTATAAGACTGTAATAAGAAATTATTTATGATAGCTGTGTTCTATCAGTGATTTAGAACCAGACAGTGAATAGGGAGCCTGCTTCCAGGTCTGCCATTGCAGCTTCATTATTAATTAATAGAAAGCCTGCAGGAGAGTCTAAAACTAGGGGTCATCGTCTCAGGATAAGAGGCCAGCCATTTAGGACTTACTTTCCTCGTTTCCGAAATTAACTGGATGTATGTTTTGAATCTTTGAGATTATCACAATATAGAATAAATAAAATTGAATTTTATCATCAACTTAGTTATTTAGATGTAACTGAGAAATATGATCACCTATTATGAAAATCATAGATTTCTGGAAGATTTCCAAACAGGACATCCTTTTTGTTCTTAAGTGCAGCTGGGATCAGAGGAGCCAGCTCTTGATTATCCATTTCAGTAGCATAACCCTGTAAAGTAAAGGAAATTATGCAATGAACTATTCGTTAATGAGTAAGAATTTTACAGTATGTAAAGGGTACAGTAGCCTATGGTATTGGATTAGTCATCCAGAGGTTTTAGGTTCAAATTCCATCATGGCAAGTTATGACATTTTATTTAGTAAATCTGGTCATTTGTGTGCTGGAACCAGATAAAAAGACTGTGAAAGTTGCCAGACTGTCATGAAAACCCAACTGGTTCAGTAATATCCTGCAGGGAAGGGAATCTCACACCCTTATCCAGTCTGGCTTATATTTGACACCAGTTTTTGACTACGTGGTTGACTCTAAATGGCTTCAGGGCAACTAAGGATAGGCAATAAATACTACCTTGCCAGTGTTGCCCACATCCCAAAAGCAAATTTTAAAAAATGTAATTCTAAGCATATCAGATAGTTTCTGAAGGTGGCCGTTCAGACTTTCTCAATCTTAGATGCATAAACCAAGGCTGGTGTTTGAGCAAGGAGATAGTCTGGTCCATAACTTATCAGAATACACTATGGGCTGGATTTTGTCAATGGGGACGTGATGGAGGCGGGACTCCCACTTTTTGGGTTGTAGTCCCGCCTCCATCGACTTGTGGCCAACCCACTGTATTTTCCCTTGATTGACCTTGTTAAGCCCGCCCAGCGGGCTTAGCAGGCCAATCAAGGGTCCCTTGGATACAGGTGACGTCAGCCATTGAAATTTCATCTGTCAAGAGCTTTTGACAGATGAAATTTCAGCGTTTGACAGCTCTGTGAAGCTGTCAAACACTGACAATATGATTTCTAACGTGAGTCCCCGTACTTAGACTCAGTTAGAAATCAATCCAGCACAGAAAGCAGAGACTGCAGCTTTTGACAGCTCCGCGGCCATTCTGCTTTCTGTGCCGGTGAGCTGAGGGACTCCCAAGAACTGAAGGAAGGAAGCCTGCAGGACAAAGTTAAGGTAAGTACAAGTTCTTAAAACACTTTACACACACCAAACACATTTACCTCTGCACTCATGCACCCATCACTCACCTGCACACTGGACATCTCGACCCCTCCAAGCCCTCCAGACCGACAGTCCGCCTCGCTAAATCGGCGTGGTTCGGACCTGTCGGGAAGCCCACACTTCAGGGCTAAAAATAGGGATTAGGCAAAAAACTGCCCGTTAACTACCCGTTAACAGGCAGTTTATTGGCACTAATCCCCTTCCCGCCTTGGGGAGGCGGGTCCCAGCACAGGTCGGGTACCCGCCTCCTGGGAAACTGGCATGGAGGCGGGTTGGGGCGGGATGGGTTCGGGACCCACAAATCTGCTATTTTCCCACCCCACACGCCTCCAAACCCGCCTCCACGGGCCGGTGAAAATTGAGCCCATACTCTCTCCCCACTACACAATAGTACAATCTTACACAGAGCCATCACTGGGCTGCCAGAAAATCTTTTGGATGCATCCCCCAACAAAAATGGAATGGAAAGCTAAATCATTGTACAAATTAGATACAGTATTGCATGCAATTCTGGCACCCTATTATAGGAAAGATATTAGAGCCATGGAAGGAGTACATGAACATAAGAACATAAAAAATAGTAGCAGGAGTAGGCCATATGACCCCTTGAGCCTGCTTCACCATTCAATAAGATCATGGCTGATCTTCTACCTCAACTCCACTTTCCCGCCCTATCCCCATATCCTTTGATTCCCTTAGTGTCCAAAAATCTATTGATCTCAGTCTTGAATATACTCAACAACTGAGCATCCATAGCCCTCTGGGGTGAAGAATTCCAAAGATTCACAGCCCTCGAGTGAAGAAATTTCTCCTCATCTTAGTCCTAAATGGCCTCTTATCCTGAGATGATGACAGTTAGTTCAAAACTCTCCAGCCAGGGGAAACAGCCTGTCAAGCCCTGTAAGAATTTTATACGTTTTAATTACATCACCCCTCATTCTTCTAAACTCCAGACAACATAGGCCCAATCTACTCAATCTCTCCTCATAGGTCGACCCTCTCAACCCAGGAATCAATCTAGTGAACCTTTGCTGCACCCTCTCTAAGGCAAGTATATCCTTCCTTAGGTAAGGAGAACAAAACTGTCCACAGTAATCCAGGTTTGGTCTCACCAAAGCCTGAGAGCAAAGATATATTAGAATGACACCAGGAATGAAAGGTTATAATTATGAAGAAAGATTTGAAAAACAGGAGCATTTCGTACTGATACAGAGAAAGTTGGGCGAGTTCAAAATTATGAAAGGGTTTGAAGGAAAATTTGGTGCGGTGTATAACGGGCAGCCGATCCGCCACCGCACGTTTTGCTCCCGCCAAAGTTGAATATCACCTTTAATCCTTAATGTATGAATGTTTATTGTAAGCATTTGGAATGTGCCACATTATGGACTGGAAATTCCATATTTCCAGTCACCATGTTTAACATTGGCACACCAGCACCACCAGCTCATTGGTGCTGCTTCTCCTTTTCAGCTGCTTCAAACTTTCACTGCATTTCCTCTCCTTTTCTCCTTTCATGCTTGTTTTTTTGTCTCTCATTTTAGCTTGTTCCTTGTTCTTTATTAATGCCTTGTGTTGCCACTGTTTCTCTTTCTGTTCACATCTTTCAATTACATCTGCTGCTAAAATTTCACACCACATTTGGGTTTCCTCCCTTTCCAGATCTTTTGCAATTGCTCTTCCCTCTCCTGCTGGTACAGACTTGTCTTGATATTTCTTTCCTGCCATTGTGCTGCTCATATTGCCACTTGGCTATAAATTATCTGAATTACAGTTTTAAGCAGATGGTGTGTGGTAAGATTCCACTGTTTGCCACTTAAGGTAAATGAACAGGCATTTCTTACATATTGCTGCCATCAGTGTGATGTCATTTTAGGGCGTTAGAATTATCTTTTCCCTCTTGCAACAGTCTCACTGGCCACGAATTTAATAGCCCTGAGGGGGCGGGTTTGGAGGCGGGTCTGTTGTGAAAATCGTAGAAATTGGGGGCGGGCTGCGAACCTGCCTCCATGCGACTTTGGGAAGTGTCGGGTCAGCTGCTCCCGAACTGACCCGACACCAAACGGCGGGAGAGGCTGTTAAGGCAGTTAACAGGTCGTTAACAGGTCTGGTGAATCGAGCCGGGTTGACCTAGGACCTGAATTGTTGCCAGCTGCTCGAGCGGCTTAAAAGTGGTCCTGCAATCTCTCATTCTTTCACATGCCACAACTTAGTGGTTTGAGGTTTGGGAGACATTTTGCAGCTCAACTAATCTTGTGAGTGTTGAGTCTGAAATCCATCTGCTGTGTGACCTCCTTGGAAGACCCTCTGGCCACTTTGTCTGAGCGCACACAACCTCCATTCCTTGACTGAGATATATACCAGCGGTATGGGAACCATTTATATCCTCTCATCCTGGTCGTCAGATTTGGAGGAACAGCAGCCGTGGCAGCAGCGCAATCAGGCACAGCAGCAGCACCAACAGCAGGAGCGCCAACCTTCTCCTCAGCCACCTGATGCTGCTCAGGGCAGAGGGCATCAGCACAGGCCTGCACCTCGCCGCAGGAGATACCCCCAACAGGCAGAGGATGAGCTTCCTCAACATGAGTGAGCAGCAGTGCCAAAGGAGGCTGAGACTTCCGCGAGACGTAGTCGCTGACATCTGCGCTATGCTGCACCAACACCTGCAGCCCAGAGGAGCGTGTGGACACCCCTTACCAGTGGCTGTCAAAGTCACCACCGCACTCAACTTCTTTGCTTCAGGCTCCATCCAGGGATCATCTGCAGACATCAGCGGCATCTCTCAGTCGGCCGCACAAGCCTGCATCATGCTGGCATCCGATGCCCTGTTTGCAAAGGCGCACAATTACATCCACTTCTCCATGGATGACGCAACTGTAACCGCACGTCTGGTTGGCTTTGCAAATATGGCAGGCTTCCCAAGGGTGCAGGGTGTCGTCGACTGCACACATGTGGCCATTAGGGCACCCCATCATAACCCAGCTGTTTTTGTCAACCGCAAGGGCTTCCACTCCCTTCACATCCAGCTGGTGTGTAACCGCAGAAACATCATCATGCATGTTTGCGACAAGTACCCTGGCAGTTGCCATGACTCCTTCATCCTGCGGCACTCTACTCTGCCTCAGCTCTTCAATCCGCCAACCCAACTTTCCAGGTGGCTACTTGGTGACAAGGGCTATCCCCTGAAAAAGTGGCTCATGACACCAATGAGGAGGCCATCAAACAAGGCTGAGGAGCGGTACAATGTGAGCCACATTTCCACCAGAAGCATCATAGAGCATGCCATGAGCTTTCTCAAAATGCGATTCCGATGCCTCGACAGATCTGGTGGCGCCCTGCACGGTTTCCAGAATAATCATCGTCTGCTGTGCCCTCCACAACATCGCACAGCAGTGTGGTTTAGCGCTCCCTGGGGAACAAGTGGCTCAGTGCAGAGCATCCTGAGAAGAAGAGGAGGAGGACGACGAGCAGGAGGAGGAGGAGGACGAGGAGGAGGCGCGCCTTGCAGGTCCGGATGTGACCAATGCAGCAGCCCTCGAGCTCATTGCTGGCCGTCACAGAAGTGATGCACTCATCCATGCCAGATTCGCGTAAGCTTACTCTTCAACCACAGGTGGCTAGCATACGGCTATGAATGTGTAGACAACCTTCCTAAAAAGCCATACATCATCTCTCCAATGAACGGTGCTTTCCTATCACTTTCACCATCATCATTACAAATGCAAGTCCCCCTGAGCCCTCAATGTGCAACTTCCATTTCACAGAACACATAGCCCAGAACTTCAACTGTTTGCCATCACTTTTGTTTAATACATTCACAAAAGGATGACAATGGCAAATATAAAACAGAACAAAAGACAACAGAACAAAACACCAAAGTGACTACCCTTGTGACTATTTGTGCTTTATCTTCCTCTTACGCGTGCTTCTACATGGTGGTTCCCCTGTGGCTTCAGCAGATGTAGAGGCACCTTGCTCACTTTGATGCTGTACCTGCTTAGACGCCTTTGGCGGGTGTCCTCTGGGTTTGGGAGCCTGGGAGGGCTCTACAACAGTCTGCTCTTCCTGCGACTGTGCAGGGGCTGAAATGGCCATCTCAGTTGGGTGAGGACTATGGGGCTCTGACCGAGGGCTCCGCAGTGACATGGTCGTGTGAGAGTCCGGAGAGGAGCCCAGACTTACTGGTTGTCTGCCACCAACATCCCTCTCATGGGTCACCCGCACTTCAGTGCTAGCAAGTGGCTGGAGAGCACCTTGCTGCACATCAGTGGGGCCATGAGGTCCCGTCTCAGTACTGACAATCCTCATACCGGGGACGTCCATGTACCTCTGGTGTCTCTCCTCAATAGATGCCCATCTATCCTCCATAGCAGACCATCTATTGAGAAGAGTCACCATGCTCTGTTGAGTCTGGCGACTTATGTCCTCCATGGCGGTTGCCACCCTCTCCATGGCGGCACGTTCATGCGCCATTGCCTCCACCATGGCAGTGCTCATGTTTGAGATGGACTCCTCCATTCTCTGCACACTCTCAGTTACCGTGGCTGCAAAACCTGTCAGAGACTCCTGCACTTGTTGCTGAAGTTCCAGCACAGCCCTCTTTCTGGGTGGCCCCAGAGGCACAGTGTCTGCATGCAGCTGAACAGAGCTAGGAGAGTCTTGCGACCTCTGACGAGGACTCTCCACTGCTGTCCCTGTCTCCACCACCTGCTGATGCTCACTTGTGAGCTGTGATACACCAGGTAACAACACTACTCTATGTGCGAAGGCCCTGCCGAGGTGTGCGTATCTCCACTGGTGCTGGGTGCGCTGAGTAATAGTGACGCTGCTCCCTCAGAGGCTGCAGGTTCCTCTGAGGGGTCGTCCGGCTCTTCCTCCTGGACAGTGGGGAGGGGGGCGCTCGATGATCCTGTGGGAGAGTAACGGCATGAGTTAGACATCTGATTTTTAGGTAGCATACACATCCTTTTGTGCAGACGATTCAAAGTGAATCTCTATGAACATCATATGCCATTGCAGTCAATCATGAAATCTAAATGAGAGGGATGAAACTCTATTCTGTCACCAGCTTCATCTAGTGCGCCCGTCTCCCCGTCCCCCACTTCCAGCTCCTCGCCACCTCCAACGATCTTGTGCGCAGCGTCCTTAGCACTTGTCAATGTAATGAGGGATGGTTTGCCTCCTCCTGTCTTTGCTCTCTCTCTCTTATTGTGGGCTAGCTTTTCCTGCAAGGAGGGACACAAATGGAGTTTCAGCGAGAGTGATAGAGTGACTGTGAAGAATCCATAACATAGGAAGTTAGAGGGAGACGAAGATGGAGTGAGGTGCCAAGGGGAAGCTAGCTCCCTGTGCGTTGTTAGTTGTTGTCATTGCATAACAGTGAGAGCGAGTGTGAGGGGTGCATAGTAGGATGGTAAGGTGATTCAGTACAGAGAGAGAGATGGATAGGTAAGGGTGCAAGGGAAGTAAGGGTAAGGTGGGATGTGGAGGAGCAGGCTTACAAAGCAGAGTGCTGGTGATGAGAAGAGAAGGGAAGCAGATTGAAGGTAAGTGTGATGTGATACTTTTGCTGATCGCAGAAGATCATTAAACCGCTTCTGGCACTGTATCCAGGTGTGTGAACAAATGGACCTTGTGCTTACCACCTCAGCAATGTGCAGCCAGGCTGCCTTGGTTTGCTGAGGCGGCTTCCTCCGGCCATCGGGAGGGAACAGAATCTCCCTGCGCCCTCTTACTCCCTCCACAAGAGCTTGGAGGGAGTCCTCATTGAAACGTGGAGCAGCCTTCCGTTTAGAAAGACTCATTGTGGCCTTGTCACATTCTGACACCAGCAGAAACAAGAAATGAAAGGCTGAGGCTGCACCGATGACATCATCAGAGGTCAAAAATGAGAAGTCGCACAACACCAGGTTATAGTCCAACAGATTTATTTAAAATTACAAGCTTTCGGAGCTGTTGCCCCTTCATCAGGTAAAGGTACCTTTACCTGACGAAGGGGCAACAGCTCCGAAAGCTCGTAACTTTAAATAAATCTGTTGGACTATAACCTGGTGTGGTGCGACTTCTCATTTTTGTCCACCCCAGTCCAACACCGGCATCTCCGCATCATCATCAGAGGTGACTAACAGACCGGATCCCAGTCATTGGACCGGCCAGCGCGCACCACGGCACTTAAGGGGCCAATTAAATTAAAATTTCAACTCAGGAGCGGCTGCAGCCGGCAGTGGGTCCGGACCCCGCCCACCAGGCAACCCGACTCCAAGCCGCCTCCTCAATTAAATTTGCGGCCACTACATTTCCCTGCATTCCCTTTAAACCAGAAACTACTGTGGTTTTCTGCCCCTGCAGAGACCTCATCTCCTTTAGGACTCACTCAATTTAAGATCATTTGTACCTACTGCACTTTATTTTACAAGATCACAATGTAATTATGAATGAAGAGGCCATTCAGCCTATCTTAATTTATCCATCCAGAAATACTCGAAGTCCCTTGATTGGAGCATTCAATTGTTTCTTAAATGATTCTAGGATTTCTGTCTCCATTACGCTATCTAGAATCCTTCCCTGTAATGATCATTCTTTGTGTGAAGCAGAATTACCTGATATTAGTCTTAAATTTGCCTTTTACTGGTTTGAATCTGTGTCCTTTTCTCTTACTCACACAATTTAATTAAAATATTTTTTTTAGATTTACTTTTTCTATACTGTTAACTATCCTATATACTTCTTTAAGATCGCCTATTAGATGTCTCCTTTCAAGGTTGAAAAGCCTAAGTTTGTCCAATCCTTCCTTCTAAATCGAACCATTGACACTGGGCATCAGCTATGTGGCTCTTCAATGTATTGCTTCCAAGGCTTCAATGTCTCCATTGTGTCTCTCTGAGCCACTCCAATGACAGTAATTGTTACCACATTGTTCACAAACTGGGCTCAGATACTGAATTAACTAACTGGGTTTAGTTACAGAACTTCAACAAGTGAGACACATACAGAACAGCACAATCTTTGTACCATAACGACAGTAAATGTAGTGAAAGTCTCTTTACTAACAGTCTGTAATACATATTCTAGCACTCACTTTCAGTTCCATTTCACCTAGGACCACATTGGTTCCCATATTTCAGCCCAACTCCTTCTGTGTCACTCAGGCCAGAGACATAAATATCGCACTAGCTTTTGAACTGCCTGGAATGTGTCGTAATTCCAGAGAGACATTATGAAAAATGCTTATTAATTGCATTATAGCTTCAATCTCCAGGTTGATTGTGCACAGGAGGGTGTCGGCTACACCACCTAAATGATGTCTTCCTGGCCTAATTAGCACATTAATACTGTATGGAAATTGAAGATAAAAGCCATCTGTCAGAAGCCAGACACATTGGAACCTGGAGACATTTTGATCCTTAGCTTTAAATTTATATACAACACGATGGCCCCGAAAATCCATGTTACGGTTTGCGCTCCAGTAACATCAGTAGGGACAGACTTCTGACCACTGTTGAATTGCATCGCTGACCTAACTGGGATTTGCAGGATCAGCTCATCTGAATATTGGATAGTGGGGCAGGAACTGAAATCTCTTGTAACACAGGAGTAAATCAATCGGGGTCGGGGGCAAGATTTGTTGCTGTGGTATTTAAAAGCGTGCAGCAACCTAAGGTGGCAGCAGATCCCTGGAAGCACAGCAGGTAAGCGGTGCATGTTGGCTCCTCCAGCTTTTGTCAGAATGTTCAAGTGCGGTGAATTCTTACTAAAAGATTCAGGTAAGTAGCGGCAGCGGTTGTCAAGGAAGGACTCGGATAAATGGTGGCAGAAGGGGGGGCGAGTCCACAATTTCTGAGATGGTGACCACAAATCCTTCTGGATGAGAGCCACCAGAGGTGAGACCCCCTGGTGGGCTCACAGGGAAGGAGGCCACCTAAATCAGTTCTGATGAAAGGTCATCGACCTGAAACGTTAACTCTGTTTCTCTCTCCGCAGAAGCTGCCTGACCTGCCTTGTCAGTTTTTATTTCAGATTTCCAGCATCCGCAGTATTTTGCTTTTGTGTCACCTAAATCAGTCACCACAGCAATGTTGAGGGAGGTGGCAGAAGCTCTGAGAGCCACCCATCTGACCTCCAGGATAAGTTCACCTCCTCTTCTTTGTCCTCTAGCTAGTTATTTGATGATAAGTTATGGTAAAGGCGTTAAAGATCCATCTTTGATTAATATTCCTTGCAGGGTTTACCAATCACATCGTTCATACAAGCTGCAAGTCCATTTAACCATTCACCAAATAGGGGGTTGGATGCTGTATCACGCTGTTACTTGCCCACAGAATCTGTTTTGTGCCTCCATTTTGAGTTTGCTTTCACTTCATTTATGCCTGGCACTTTCCCCTTCCAGCTTTGGCCAAGGCTGACAAATAACCAGAAATGATTTTGAAATTTGACGAAAACTAAAACAATGACCTTGTAAGTGTGCATATCCCTTTAACTTGAACCGACCGGCTGGCCAGATTTTCCACGTTGCACACTTGACTTACTCCCTGCACAATGGCAAAGTTGCATTGGCAGCTATGAATAATTATTTAAATAAATAGATATTTCAGGGCAGTTAGTTCACTGCTCCATTGGTAACGTTGCTGCAGCAATGTAAACCCAAAGCCCAAATTGCTCCGGTAGTGGAAATTTAGCTCTATCTTCTGTGGAACGCAACTAACCAAGGTTAAATAATCCAAGTTGTAAGGTTAGATATTTGTAAAGTTTTACTCAATTACCTGTTGGTGTAGGTGAGGCGGAATTCAGAGAAAGTATGCGTAAATGATTCTTTCACGGTTGATTAAACAGTTAGGTAGAGTCCATGATTGAGCAAATTATACAGGTTTTGTGGGAAGAATGGGGTTTGATGATCCTAAATCGCCAGGCAGGATTGTTACCTCCCAGTCGGGGAACACTTCAGCAGTCAAGGACATTCAGCCTCGGATCTGCGGGTAAGCGTTCTCCAAGGCAACCTTAGAAACACACGACAACGCAAAATCATCGAGCAGAAACTGATAGCCAAGTTCCGCACTCATGAAGACGGTCTCAATCGGGATCTTGGGTTTATGTCACGATACATGACGTGATCCGGACTCGAGTCGTCGTTAGCTTGTTCACAGATGTGATTCCCAGTAAAAAAGTAAACATTTTCCCAGTAAAAAAGTAAAAATTTTAAAGCTTTTCGTTTTACATACAGACGGCAGCTTTTGACACGTTAGAACCCCTGCGACTACACCTCATTGTCTCAGTTGTATCTTGCTATCTTGCTATGTCTTTGATGTGGTACCTTCCTGGCTGACTTAATTAACTTTATCACACCTCGGCAGATAGTCAGGATGATTTAATTTAGTGGTCTGCAATTGTAAGGTACACATGCTTTGTTCTCTATCTATATATGCTTTGGCGATTCTGTATCTAATTTACTTCACCTGAGGAAGGAGCAATCGATAGCTCCGAAAGCTTGTGATTTCAAATAAAACTGTTGGACTATAACCTGGTGTTGTGCGACCTCTCAATTTTGTCCACCCCAGTCCAACACCGGCATCTCAGCAGTAACTCATTTTTTTCTACTAAAGGGAAATCCAGGCAAATTCTGCTACACTAAGCTGCATCACAGTGGTATATGCATTTCTGAATGAAACAATGAGATGAACAAAAGTCTTCAAATATAAATAACCAAATTTTTTCAGAATTTTGAATTGCACACTTTCCCTACCTCAATGATGCTTAGCAGCTCTTCTACATACACCCGTTCTGTTTCAATCAGTTCGTTCATGATGTGCCTGAGAAGTAGATGAATAAGCATTAAATTTCAATTTTATAAATTGTACACTAACAAATTATAATTATACATGAAGGCAATGGACTGAAATTCAAGTTACTGTTCTTGTACATTTGGCTTTTCATAACACAAATTCAATCATCAATGAAACCCAATAAGATAATCCAACACCACCATATAAATTCAAATCATCAAACTCATCCCAAGGTATCATTTAGGCAATGTATATCATATTAGTGCACAGTTCACAAAAATCTACGGATCAGATTGACTGATAAATGGATATTAAATATTTTCAGAGACCAGCATCTTTTTAACAATAGTAACAGCCGCTTTCTTATTTCAAATTCAAACCTAATATTAGGCATTTAGGCTTTACTTGGATAATTCTCTTGGACTCGGTGCCACTCGGTGAGTCCCTATTCCTTGTGAACCGAATGTAACTTTATACAAGTGGGGATTGAACAGAAATCCTTGTTACTGGAATTGATTTCTGGGATTGACATGAGCCCTCTTGTGTTCTTTGGATAGCCGAAGAATAAACACTCTATCAGACCGTGTGACTTAGACTATAAAATACGAATCAAATTTTAATAAAAGTAAAATTAAACAGTAGCATAAAGTCAATACAACAAATCCGACTTGCTTAAAAATTTTTTAATTTATACCTCATAGGGTTTTTTGAGGTTGTAACTAGCAGAATAGATAAGGGGGAACAAGTGGATGTGGTGTATTTGGATTTTCAGAAGGCATTCGATAAGGTGCCACACAAGAGGGCTCATGGGATTGGGGGTAATATATTAGCATGGATTGAGGATTGGTTAACGGACAGAAAACAGAGAGTAGGAATAAACGGGTCATTTTCGGGTTGGCAGGCTGTAACTAGTAGGGTACTGCAAGGATCAGTGCTTGGGCTTCAGCTATTCACAATCTATATCAATGATTTGGGTGAGGGGACCAAATGTAATATATCCAAGTTTGCTGATGAAACAAAGCTGGGTGGGAATGTAAGTTGTGAGGAGGATGCAAAGAGGCGTGAGTGGGCAAGAACATGGCAAATGGAATATAATGTGGAGAAATGTGAAGTTATCCACTTTGGTAGGAAATATAGAAAAGCAGAGTATTTTTTAAATGGTGAGAGACTGGGAAATGTTGGTGTTCAGAGGGACCTAGGTGTCCTTGATACACGAATCACTGAAAGTTAACATGCAGGTACAGCAAGCAATTAGGAAAGCAAATGGTATGTTGGCCTTTATTACAAGAGGATTTGAGTATAAGAGTAAAGACATCTTACTGCAATTATATAGGGCCCTGGTAAGACCACACCTGGAGTATTGTGTATAGTTTTGGTCTCCTTACCTAAGGAAGGATATATTTGCCATAGAGGGAGTGCAATGAAGGTTCACCAGACTGGTTCCTGGGAGGGGGGAATTGTCCTGTGAGGAAAGATTGAGTAGACTAGACCTTTATTCTCTGGAGTTTAGAAGAATGAGAGGTGATCTCATTGAAACATACAAAATTCTTACAGGGCTTGACAGGGTAGATACAGGGAGGATGTTTCCCCTGGCTGAGGAGTCTAGAACCAGGGGTCACAGTCTCAGAATAAGGGGTCAGCCAATTAGGACTGAGATGAGGAGAAATTTCTTCACTCAGAGGGTGGTGAATCTTTGGAATTCTCTACCCCAGAGGGCTGTGGAGGCTCAGTCATTGAGTATATTCAAGACAGAGATCGATAGATTTCTGAATATTAAGGGAATCAAGGGATATGGGGATAGTGCAGGAAAGTGGAGATGAGGTAGAAGATCAGCCATGATATTGAATGGCGGAGCAGGCTCAAGGGGTCGAATGGCCTACTCTTGCTCCTATTTCTTATGTTCTTATGTCTACAAAGCAATCTCTAACCACACCTAAAGAATGCAGATTCTATCTCATGCACAAACATCAAGCCTACAGTAACAGAAAATTAAAAGTGACCAACCACATCTCGTAGATAGATATTAATTTATAAACTTTCTTATGAAATGAATTGTGACAGAACTCCTTTCCTTTCCTTTCCTTTCCATAAACATCCTTTTTTTTCAATGAACTAATGGCCATTGAGAATAAATGTGCATTATATCATGTTTTGATCTGTTTGATGACAGTGACTAGAAGGGTAGGGGAAGAGGAGGTGGGGGAGATGGAGAGAGGAGAGGATGGAGAAGAGGGGGAGAGAATGAGTATGTGGGAAGGTGGATCGGGGCAAGTAAGAGAAAGGGGATGGGGGAAGAGCAGGGAATGGGGGAAGGGGGGAATAGCAAAAGGGACCAGGAATAGAAGCAGCAAAGGCAAGGAAGCTACCTCAGCAGGATGGGGACAGCCACCAAGCTCTCTCAAAGATATAGAGGGGAAGGCCACACTTCCTTCCACCAGGCCTGGATTTTCATCTTAGCGGGCGGAGATCTGTGGAATTTCACTCTTTATCCTTTTCCTGAACAAGGATTTTCCTCTCAGAAGAGGGGTGGGGAGTGGCCTACATTTCCCTCCCAAATGATGGGATTTTACTGCTGGGGTGGAATCCACTGAGGCAAAACTGAATTAATTTTTGGTTGTGTCACATTTTGCAAAATACAAAGATTATTTACAAAGATTACAACAACAAAAATTCTGGCCCAGATGACCAGTAGACATTTTAGCCTAGAAATTATTGATATTAGTGGCCAAATGTCTAACATGTTTATTTTAAATAATAGAATCACAGAATAGTACAGCACAGAAGGACGCCATTCGGCCCATCGAGTGCACCGGCTCTTTCGAAGAGCAATCCAGTTAGTCGCACTTCCCCGCTCTTTCCCCATATCCCTGCAATTTTTTCTCCTTCAAATATTTATCCAATTCCTTTTTGAAGACTTCTGTTGAATCTGTATCCACCACACTATCAGACAGTACATTCCAAATCCTAACAACTCGTTGTGTAAAAAAGTTAAATCTGTGCCCTCTGGTTATCGACCCTTCAGCCATTGGAAACAGTTTCTCTTTATTTACTCTATCTAAACCCTTCATGATTTTAAACACCGCTATCAAAATTCCTCTAAGCCTTCTCTGCTCTAAGGGGAACAACCCCAGCTTCTCCAGTCTATCCATTAGAACCCAAATGTTTATCTAGTTGCAGATTACCAGCCAGTTATAGTAACTGCTCGATACTGAATCTAAAATGTAGATAAATCTTTTGAATTAGAAACAGCTGATAGGTAAACAGAATATATTTACTGATCGCCTATTAAATCAATATGCTATTACTTACATCTGTTGTGTTTTTGGGACCTATACGTCAGATAGTTTCCTTGGGTTCAGTGGCAAAGACCATTCCCATAAGTGAGCCCTCATTCCCCATTAACTGCAGATTGCCTTTACCTGCCCAAAATATCTAGCGCTAGAAATTAATTATAGCCCAGGAATGGGCGGTATCAGTAACAAAGTTGGAGATTTAGCGCCAGGCACTAATGCTTTAGACTGCACGCAAAATTCGTGCTCACTGCTCAAAGAAATGATTGGAGCGCTAATTCAAGTATTAAAGCCCAAGCTCATTGGCGTTACAATCAAAGGGTGGACCAATATCAGGTGCAGTCTAATCGCAAGTCATGATTACCACAGGCTTGTCTCAGTTCTTAAAGGGGAGGTTCATTGATGCTGCAGAACCTCATTCTCAGCATTGCTGGCTGTGCAGCTGCCTCAGCAAGCAGCAGCAGATCAAGGAGAATGAGCCAGAGGACTGAAGCAGCTGTACTCATGGCAGATCCACGCCCCAGGGAGAGAGCCCACAGATTCTGCGATCCAGCATTGGAGGCATTGGTGTTCGCGGTAGAGAGATGGAGGGCAGTGCTCTACCCAGCAGGAGGCCCTTGCCGCAAGTCTTCTGCACCATGTGGAGGGAGGTAGCGCAGCACATCTTGGGCAGCACTGTGGTCCCCAGTACACACACACAGTGCAGGAAGAAATTTGACTCACTTGGGAGATCAGGGTGAGTGCATGCTTCAACAAATGCTACATGCCACCATCTGAACCACAGTCTTCAGATACTGCCTAAAGCACCACATCCCCAGCACTCACCCACTCGATGGGGAGGCCTTTAGAGGAAGGGTGATGGGCATGCACACGGTGATCATAGGTGCAATGGCAAGGGTGCCCAAGAGCCTCTCGGCAATGATAAGGAGCGTGGAGGAGTCCACCTCTAACATTGCACAAGGCTCTGCGAACACCATGGAGCCCATCATTTCCAGTCTGCAAAGGATGGTAGATTCCCAGAGAGACCGTGGCGACCCAGACCTGATGCTCTGTGTAATCGGCGATCTGGCAGCTTCCATTGCA
Organism: Squalus acanthias; assembly: GCA_030390025.1. Lineage (NCBI taxonomy): Eukaryota > Metazoa > Chordata > Chondrichthyes > Squaliformes > Squalidae > Squalus > Squalus acanthias. The sequence goes on from CM059429.1 coordinate 33,424,916, forward strand.
GCACAAATGGAAGCGACGCAACGTCTTAGTGCTGTAATGCAGTCTATGCTTGTGGCATCCAATCTCAGGCTGCTCTCATGCAGTCTCAGCTTGATGCCACGCAAGCTCTGACTGCTGCCATCGTGGCTGGGTCTACCACCATCGGCCGGGGCTTTCACAGCGTCGCAGCAGGCCAGCAATCTGTGCTCCAACAGATTGCTAGGGATGCTGAGGTGCTGCCCCAGGGGAGTGGCAGTGGGTCAGTGGAACAGGAAGCTGCTGTCCTCTCTCAGGATGACAGCATTCCTGCTCCCACCACTGCCACTCCGCCATTGCCCTTGTCACTGCTTGTCATCCAGCCAGCCCAGACTGCTGCTGCCCATGCTGAGGTGGTGCAGTCTACAGCTGGGCCTTCCAGGCCCAGAGCTGGGCGAGAGCGTCCTGCAAGGCCATCTGAAGTCTTCTGCACGGACACTCAGCAGCCTTCCACCAGCCCTGCTGCAGCCACTGGGCCAACACTTCAGGGATGGAATGATAGGGATGTGGTGAGCAACAGGGATCTGGGGTTTAATTCACTGGAACCACAGTCTGATGAGGCGGTCACAGACTGCCCTCCCTCACTCCTGTTCCTTCTCCTCCTCGTCCTCCTCATCTTCCTCTTCCTCCTTGTCGTCCTCCTCCTCCTCCTCTCCCTCTTCCTCCTCCTGAGGTGGTCCTGCAATCCCTGGTGGCAAGGGCTGCACCCTCATGATGGCCAAGTTCTGGAGCATGCAGCGGACCACCACGAAATGGGACACCCACTCAGCCGAGTACTGGGGGCTCCTCCCGAGCGGTCAAGGCAGTGGAACCATTGCTTCAGCAGGCCGATGGTGTGCTCAATGATGTTCCTGGTGGCAGCATGACTCTCTTATATGAGTGCTGAGCAGGAGTGTTGGGGTTGCGGAGGGGAGTCATGAGCCGGGTGGACAGCAGATAGCCCTTGTCTCCAACCAGCCAGCTGCGCGCTTGATGTGGTAGCTGGAAAAGTGCTGGCACACCGGTCTGGCACAGGATGAAGACATCATGGCTGCAGCCAGGATAGCGGGCATTGACATTGAGGATTAGCTGTCTGTGGTCACACACCAACTCCACATTAAGTGAGTGGCAGCCTTTACAGTTACGGAAAATCTCAGGATTGTTATGAGGTGCCTGCAAAGCCCCATGGGTACAGTCAATGGCGCCCTGCAACATGGGGAATCCCGCTATCCTGGCAAAGCTACATGCACGCTCGTCCTGCTTCTCTCTGGTGATGGGGGAAGGAAATGTAGTCACTTCTCCTGTAGAGAGCCTCTGTTACCTCCCGGATGCAGCGATGGACGGCGAACTGCGAGATGTTAGCTATGTCTCCTGTTGCAGACTGGAAGGATCCACTGGCGAAGAAATTGAGGGCGACGGTGACCTTGACTGCCACTGAAAGAACCGTGGTCACCCTGATCTGAGGCTGGACATCTGGTTGCAGGAGGTGGCAGAGTTCTGTGACCACCTCTTTGGTGAAGCGGAGCCTTCTAATACACTGCTCCTCGCTTAATTGGATGTAGGAGAAGTGCTCAGAATACCCTGATGGCCCTCCTCCTCCTTCTGGCCACGTGTTCCAGTCTTTCATGATGCCTCCGCTCCCTCCGCCGTAGATCCTGGATGGCGAGGTCGACTGCCATTAAGGTGACCAAGTGTAGCAATTTGATTTTTTTACAAATAAATGGAGCTACTTTTTAGTTGCCACAGCACTCCTGATACTAAATAACCTTGAAATTACGGAATGAGACTGTTGCACTATGTGAAACTGACAAGAAAGCACTGAAACTCCACTAACCTACAGCTATGACTCATTACTGATGATCCCTTTAAATAACGTCCCTGGAGCCGGTTTCCTGTTGCTTTAAGCCAGCTCTCCCTGTCGCTGTTTCCTCCAGGTGCTAAGGTCGGTGGCGACAATCAATTTTGCAGATCGGGCGGTCAGTGAGCATTGCACAGTCACTGACGTCACGATCCACCTGGTGTTGAGGCTCCCGGCGATAACTGTTAGCGGCGGCGCTGCGGGGGGGGGGGGGGGGGGGGGCGGGTTTGACGTGTGGCGTTAGATTCGCCTCGCCCTGGCAATAATGCTCTAGTGCCTCGTTAGCGCCATCTGCTGGCGTTAACGGGAGGTGCTAAGGTACCGAATTTTTCCCCCCTAGAGTCAAACAGAAACCTTTGCCATTACTGAAATAATATGTGATCACCTTGACTTTGGAAGGTGGAAGAATACTTATCAGACCATAGCTTAGACAACAGAGAACAAAACAGATTTTTTAAACAGTAAGTATAAGTGAACAGTAGCAATGACAATGAGTAGATTTACAGTAACTACAATCTCTACTATTCCACCTTGGAATGTAATTACAATCTTTGCTATTTCCCCTTAGAATGCAGTTAAATTTTAAACAGTCGCTTTTTCTTGTATTTGAATTGAATGGTTTGGCCCCTTCCTGGGAACCATTTAATCTGTCTCAAACACTTTAGATGAGCTGTGAGTCATTCCCTAACGTAAGAATAATGTTCACATAATAGGTGGAACAGCACTTTGAAACTAATGAACAAAGCAAACAGGTAAACAGCTTGCAATTTAAGGCATTTACATATGTAGGCTTCCCTAATACACCTATAAACAATATACCAGGGCCAATTTCCTTCAGCATTGCCAGAGATTTCCCTAAAGGAAGCAGCAGAGTACTTTTGCCTGGAACAGGTGGAAGCATGCAATTGTTTTTGCAAAAGATTATTCATTCTTAGTATTTGGGCATCGCTAGCAAGGCCAGCATTTAGTGGCCATGAGAAGGTGGTGGTGAGCTGCCTTATTGAGCTGCTGTAGTAAGGCAACACTAATGACATCAACACACCTCCCACCTGATTTTCTTGGATCTCCCCTCTGTGGAGGCCCAAATGCAACAGTGCCCATTGCAAGTAGGCCTTTGAAGGGAATTACAAGAATGTGACATATTGCTCCATTATAACCATATGACTATTCATGTATGATCTGTCATGTAGTTATTAGGGACAATACCTACATTCACACTACGACCTCAGTCACTCCCTCTGTAGCCAGCCTCAGCCCAGGCACAGCTCCTTGCCACTCCTGCTCTGAGTGACTCAGGACCATGTTGCTCTGGTTGCTCCCACTCTGGATGCCTCTGAGCCCCACTCCCGTTTGTTATGATAACTGACATACATGGAAAAACGTTAATAGCTAAATAATTGACTGCTGAGGCACATCTATGTTTATACATGTACAGAAGCACCCCGCCTAAACCAGTTGCACTGAGTTGGAAAGACGTACATGCAAAATTAATTGAAGAAGTAAATAGACTTCACCCAGTCTTCTTGAGAGTGTGAGGTTGTGTTTTTCTATTTAAGTTTCTCCCTTAATCCCATGTGTATGTCCCAATCTTTATTTCGCTTTCTGTACAATGATTTAAATGTGATTTCTATTCCCTGCTTTTTACTTCCTGCTTTGCTATCTCTGAGGATTCTTCCATCTGATAGGTTAATTAGCCTCCCTGCTGCCTGTCCTGTTGCTGGACACCACAGATTTCCTGCTGAGGGCGCTGAATTCAAACTGACACAAGAATAGAGGAAGTCTGCATTCTAGAGCCCGCTAAATGTTTGTGGGCAGCTTTTATCGAGATTAAAGGCAAATGTTATTCCTTCGCCGCTGACTGCAAAATCCGGGCCAATCATTCTCTTACATGCACCTTTAATGCCTTTGTCCCGAGTAAAACCTTACTCCCTCCATCTTGGCTGTTCCCCCGGTATGGCTTCCATCTTCGCTCACTCAAGTGCAAGGGGTGCAGACTTGAACATATCTGCCGCACAACTGGTTTCACCATTCATTGTCAGATCTAGTTGGACCACAGCAAGCACTATTGGGTCTTGCTCTCCTCTGCGAAAATTGCTCACTGCTTCAGGATCATCCTGAAATGCAAAGATAACCCCCAGCTTCTTTTCTCTACTACCATCTCCTTGAACCTGTCTCCCCGCCCCCTCTGCCATGGCAGCATTATGCCATGCAACCCATGTAATTGCAGGGGGCCTCGGGCCAGTCAGGGCACCCAAGTGAATCTAGTTAAAGGACACCTACGCAATGATAGTAGCTGATCCCTGAGTACCTCAGAGCAATAGTTATTGAATGCTTTGGACAGTACATGGGTAGGCTCAGGAATGTTAGGGGAATGAACAGCAGCACAGTGGACAGGGTCAGTGATCCAGTTGCCGTCGTTATTCTCAGATCCTGTGATAATCCAGGAGTGGATCGGGTTTACTTTATAGGTAGGGACTCCCAATCAAAGTGGAGAGGAAACAGAGCGCAATACTCATAATTATAATCAGTGACATGAATGACCACATTATTTTGGTGTACAGTTTAATACTAATGCTGCAGGCTAAAGGCTAAAGGCTTTACTGCAAATTTATTGTTTCTTGGTTCCAAAAATGATTGATGTGTATTAGCAGATAAGGAATGGAACATAGAGCACCCAGTGGCTTCTTGGTTGTCTAGGAGAGGAGTCCAGATCAAGCAATCTTTTAGAACATTTATAAATTTGAATATAAAATGGTACAATCAAATGCATTTCCCTATTCTGTGTTCCAGTGGCAAAACATAAGACAGTCATGTTCAGACAAGGGCCACACGCCTTATTAATGGATCTTACTGAGGTTCAGATGGGACATCTGCTCAATCTGGGTTTTATTGGATCAGTAGAAGTATGACATGAGTACAAGACAGTCAATATTCTGAATGATTACTTCCTCCAAGTATTCACAAGGGAAGATATGAGCAACATGTCCTCCCCAAGCAGAGTTAACCAAAGTGAAATTAACTACATTGATATAAATCAGGTGGAAGTCCTGTACAGGCTAAAAAGACAAAAAACAAACAAATCACTGGGGATAGATAGGGCTGGATTTTCAATGCCCCGTGGAGTCGGGTTTGGAGGCGGGGGGGGGGTTAAAGTTGCAGATTCGGGGGTCCCGACCCCATCCCGCCTCCAACCCGTCTCCATGCCAGTTTCTCTGGCGGCGGGTACCCGACATGTGCTGGAACCGACTCCCCGAGGCGGGAAGGGATTAGTGACAATTAACTGCCTGTTAACAGGTAGTGAACAGGCAGTTTTTTGCATAATCCCTATTTTAAAAAGAAAAGTGTGGGCTTCCCGACAGGTGGCAACCACTCCAAGTTATCGGGGCGGGCTGTGGGTCTGCAGGGGTTGGAGGGGTCGATATGTCCGGTGGGCAGGTGAGTGATGGGTGCATGTGTGCAGAGGTAAGTGTGTAAGGTAAGTGCTAAGTGTTGGAAAAAGTTTTACTTACCTTAACTTCCTCCTGCAGGTGTCAGCCCTTCAGTTCTCGGGAGTTAGAAATCTCACCGGCACAGAAAGCAGGAAAGCCGTGGTTCTGTCAAAAACTGCAGCCTTCTGTTTTCTGTGCTGGAATGATTTCTAACTCAGCCTGAGAGGAAGGACTGAAGTTAGAAATCATATTGCCAGTGTTTGACAGCTTCACAGAGCTGTCAAACGCTGATATTTCATCTGTCAAAAGCTCTTGACAGATGAAATGTCAGTCTGTGATGTCACCTGTTGCCGGGTGGCCCTTAATTGGCCTGCTGAGCCCACTGGGAGGGCTCAACAAGGTCAATCAAGGGAAAATACAGTGGGTTGGCCACATCAAGATGAAGGCGGGTTCACAAGCCAAAATGTGTGATTCCCGACCCCAACACGACCCCAGATTCAAAATCCAGCCCAATGTATTCATCCCAGAGTGCTTACAAACTGTAAGTAGCACTCGATTACTCAGATATTAGACAAGACTTCGCTGTAGGTCAAGCACAAAAAGCTAGTTTCTGAGTTGTCATTCAGGTTCATATACAGAAATAACATTGGTGTTTCAAGAAGCTTATATTTATTCAATGTAATTTCCTCTTGCATTATCTATCGCTTATCATTTTGTCAACTATTTTTTATATTATCTATTGCGAATATTCCTATTCACGATCGCACATGTGTAGATTTGACACTAGATTAAGTAGGTAGTATTTAGTATCATTATCTAGTAAAATGTAAGGACCCCAAACCAAACATTTGCAGGCATATGTGCCCCTGCCTTGCGTCCTCACCTCCAACAAGTGTGGGGAGATCATCTTTGTCACTAAGATAGAGAGGATCCATTCGGCTGCCTCAGTCCACATCCCCCCTGCCTCTGCCCACATCCCCCCTTCCCCTTGCCTACCAAAACAAACGTCCCTCAACAATGCCCCCCCCCCCACCCCCACCCCGCCTAGCCCTGAACCCACGTCTTTCTCTATCTCCCCTTAAAGCTCAACTTGTCAATGCGACTCCCATGCTTGTTGACATTGTAAATGGTTCCCTATCCTCAGGTACTGTCACCCTCCCTTTCAAAACCACTGTCATCAAACCCCACCCCCACCCTTCAAAAAACCCACACTCGTCCTCTCTGGACTTGCAAACTAGCACCCCATCATCAACCTCCCTTTCCTTTCCAATGTCCTTGAATGTGTTTTCGCCTCCCAAAACCGTGCCAATCTTTCACACAATTCCCAGTTTGAGTATCACCAATCAGGTTTCTGCCCTTACCACAGCACTGAAATGGCCCTAATCAAAGTCACAAATGACATTCTCTGTGACCCTGGTGCATTATGCTTCCTCCTCCTTCTCGATCTGCAGAATTTGATATGGCCTACCGTACTATTCTCCTCCAATGCCTTCTCTCTGTTGTCCGACTGAGTGGAACTGCCCTCACTTGGGTCCATTCTTACCTATTCAGACATAACCAGAGCATCTCCAGCAATGGCTTCTCTTCCCACTCCCACACCGGTACCTCTGGAGTTTCCCAAGGATCAATCCTTGGAACCCTCTTCTTCCTCATCTACGTGCTGCCCCTTGGCGACATGATCTTAAGACATGGGGTCAGGTTCCATACGTACACTGATGACAACTAGATCTACCTCTTCATCACTTCTCTCAACCCATCCCCACCAGCCCCCCACCCTCCCCACCACTGTCTCTGTGTCATCAGCCTACTGGTCCGACTTTCAGTTCTGGATGAGCCGCAATTTCCTCCAGTTAAACATTGGGAAGACTGAAGCCATCACCTTTGGTCCCTATCACAAACTCTGTACCTTCATGACCAATTCTCTCCTCCTCCCCGGCCACTGACTCAGGCGGTACCAGACAGTTAGCAACCTAGTCATCCCATTAAACCCTCAGCTGAGCGTCCAACTCCATATCTTCTCATCATAAAAACTGCCTCCTTCCATGCATTTGTCACCTCCAGACTATTCTAATACTCTCCAGGCTGGCCTCCCATCCTGCACCCTGCATAAACTTCAGCTCATCCAAAACTCTCCTGCCCATATCCTATCCTACACCATCCCACTCACTCATCACCCCTGTGCTCGCTGACCTACGTTGGCTCCCGAGCCCACAATGCCTCCAATTTAAAATTCTTATCCTCAAGGTCAAATTCCTTCACAGCCTCACCGTTCTAATCTCTGAAACCTCCTCCAGCCCTCCAATCCTGTGAGAACTTTGTATTTCTCCAACTCTAGCCTTCTGTGTACCCCCACTCCCTTTGCCCCACCATTGGCGGCCGTGCCTTCAGCCATCTAAGCTTTAAGGTCTGGAAATACCTCCCTAAACCTCTCTTCTGCTTTAAAACCCTCCTACCATATGACCAAACTTTTAGTCATCCCTCCTAATATCGCCTTCTTTGGCTGTATCAATTTTTGTCTCATAGCGCTTCTGTGAAGCACCCAGGGACATGTTTCTATGTTCAAGGCACTATATACATGTTTCATGCTTTCGTACTATATAAATGTTGTTGTTTTGTCTGCAATTCTCTCTCTCTGTCCAGGTTTAAATTATGAGGATAGGCTGCATAGACTAGGCTTGAATATAGAAGAAAAGGGGTGATCTAATTTTTTTTATTATTCGTTCATGGGATGTGGACGTCGTTGGCAAGGACAGCATTTATTGCTTATCCCTGATTGCCTTTGAGAGGGTGGAGGTGAGCCACCTTATACAACTGAGTGATCTCGCTAGGCCATTTCAGAGGGCAACTAAGGATCAACCATGTTGCTGTGGGTCTGGAGGCACATATAGGCCAGACCAGGTAAGGACGGCAGATTTCCTTCCCTAAAGGACATTAGTGAATGAGATGGGTTTTTACAACAATCCGGTAGTTTCATGGTCACCATTACTGATACTAGCTTTTTATTCCAGATTTATTTAATTAACTGAATTTAAATTCCCCAGCTGCCGTGGTGGGATTTTGAACTCATGGGCTGAATTTTCATAGGGCCGTGGAGGCGGGTTTGGAGGCGTGTGGGGGGTTAAAATTGCGAAAAGTGGTGGGCGGACCTGATCCCGCCTCCATGCAATTTTGATAAAATCGTGTGCGGTGTTCCCGACTCTGTCCCGCCTCCAAGAGGTGGGAGAGGCCATTAAAGCCCTTAACAAGCCCTAAATTGGCTCTGTAATGCCATTTTGAAACGTTTTAGCTAGTTTAACCCTTTTCCGACGTGAAGCACGCCTGACGTGAAACACGCCAGTGAAACCTGGTGGGAGCACAAGTGGATAGCTGACTATCAGCTGCAGGTCCACTATTACAACGGAGATGTGATGAAGGTAGTAGTATTAGGTCTGAAAGTCGCCTCTGATGCTGCTGCATTGAATGTCTTCAGAGACTGCCTGGCCTTTGCTGTGAGAGGACCTGGATGCAAAATAAATTCTCCCACTCTCTCTGAGCTGCTGCTCATTTTGCATCCAGGTCCATTCACAGCAAAGGCCAGGCAGTCTCTGAAGACCTTCAATGCAGCAGCAATGATGACATCATCAGAGGCGACTTTCAGACTGAAACCACTAATTGGTTCATGGGTTCCCACATGCTGGAACTCAATTGCCCAATTAGGTGAAAATTGCATCAATCTCCCACATCCAATTGCAGTCGGGTGGATAACACGAAATGCAGATGACACAACCCCAACCCGCCCCAGTATCAAAATCCAGCCCCATGTCTCCAGATCATTAGTCCAGGCCTCTGGATTACTAGTCCAGTATGCTACCGTACCTATTGACATGTTTAAGATGATTAAAGGATTTGATAGGGTAGATAGAGAAAAATTATTTCCTCTGGTGGGAGAGTACAGAACAAGGGGGCATAACCTTAAAATTAGAGCTAGGGCATTCAGGAGTGATGTCAGAAAGCACTTCTTCACACAAAGGGTACAGGAATCTGGAACTGTCTCCCCCAAAAAGCTGTTGAGGCTCGGTCACTTGAAAATTTCAAAACTGAGATTGATAGATTTTTGTTAGGCAAGGTTATTAATGGTTATGGAACCAAGGTGGGTAGATGGAGTTAAGATACAGATCAGCCATGATTAATGTTCCCCATAATTTTTTTTTTGGCCGCGCAGCTCCTTTAATGGGCTGCGCGTCCCATTCAAAAGTCCGCTCATGCGCGTTTTTTTCAATTTAAAAGCCGGCTCACCAGCTGCACGGGACCCCTGGAGCGCTGTGTGGCCACGCAACTGAAAGGGAACATTGGCCATGATCTAACTGTTAGCCAGAACAGGCTCGAGGGGTTGAATGACCTACTCCAGTTCCTATGTTCTGATCTGTCTGGTTTTCTCTCTCTGTCCTGTGTGTCTGTGGTTCTCTCTAAATCTTGGTCTGCTTCTTTATCCTGTTTTAATTTTGCAGGCCTGTTCTCAGTGCTGCTCTCTCATTGGTGGATTTAGAGTTTCATTTCCCATTGAGGAATCGTTGCTTAGAATGGCCCTTTCCAAATTTTCAGGCCTACAAAATTTGAATGGGCAACTCAGTGGAGTGAAGATGTAAGCACAAAAAGAAACTGCCACTTCAGCATTGCGAATTTCCAATTTAAATTTGCAAATTCACAAAAAAATGGCATGTTCTCCCATGACCTATTTTGAACTTTCAAAAACGTGTTCGACCTGAAACGTTAACTCTGTTTCTCTCTCCACGGATGTTGCCTGGCCTGCTGAGTTTTTCCAGCGTTTTCTGTTGTTATTTCGGATTTCCAGCATCCGCAGTATTTTGCTATCGTATTGAACGTACTCGTTGTGATGTGTTTTGGATGACGCATCCTGAGAGCCCTCGGCCCCTGGGGGTCGTCCGGACCGATTGCCTGCCTCTCTTCCGCGGCTATGTTCGCGGCCGGGTGGCCCTGGAGATGGAGCAAACGCGGTGTCCGCCGGCAAGCTCGTGGCCTTCCGGGGACAGGTGGGCGCCGCGGGGACTGGAGTGCATCGTCCTCGTGGGCCGACTAAATTTCAATTTCGATTTTCTTAATTTGGGGGTCCTTTAAGTCAATGGTTGACAAAAGATGTCAACCTGCAGTCAATTTTAATTGGATTTCGACGGCCCTTTAAGTTAATAGGTTTGATGAAAAGAGGAGCCCTCGCCCTTGCCGTGTTGGAGGTTTCACAGATGGGCCTTTACTGTTAGACAAGTGATCTTCACTGCCGAGGGCATCCCCTTGCCTGATTGGCGGCGGGCGCGCATGCTCTGAAGGCTGCAGCGGCTGGGCCGACATTTCCCCCCCCCACCCGCTAGTCTCAGGGCTGTGTCTTGTTGCGTGTGTCTCGGTGCGAGGAGGCCGCTACTTTCACCCCTCCCGGGTAAGTCGCTCTGCTCGCGGCTGACGCACGGACTGGCGCCGGGAGTAGGATCGTGGGTAAGGGCCGGCGTCGCTCTGGACTTTAATCATCCGCTTTATCTTAAGTTTTGTGTGGTGTTTGTTTGTTTGTTTTTTTTAATCTTCTTCCCTGGACCTAACGGCTTTCTTTCTCGGGTTACTTACACTAACGAACAGGAATTATAGAGACGAGCTGGAAGTTTTGAGGGAAAGTTGTGGCGAGGCGAGGCCGTCGGTCGGTCCGGGGAAGCGCACGGGAACGGTAACCATGCCAGTGCATAGCATACGCTCGAGTTTGGGTGTGTCTCTCTCTCAGTTTCCTCTTTTTTTTTAAAATAAAGTATCTTTTGCCTTGGGATCCTAGTAGAAGCATATCTTCCTCGGGGTTGGGAGATGAGACTGGAACTATCTGCTGTAGAGCACAGGGTTCAAGCTACACCTGCAAGTGCTGTATGTAATTTAAGGGCAGAGTTTATGGTAGTTTCTCAGCCAAATGATTATGACCAAAAAGTCAAGAGCCAGTTATCAACAGTGAACGATTTAAAGCTCCTTTTTTTTAAATTCATTCGCAGACTGTGGGTGTTGCTGGTAAGGCTAGCATTTATAACCCAAACCTAATTTTCTCCTAAGCTTGATGTCGTGAGGCCAGTTAAGAGACGTTGACATTCTTCCTAAAGTGTGGTGCCCAGAATTGAACACTCTACACCAGCTGAGGCCTAATCAGTAACTTTATAAAAGTTTAGCATAAATTGCTTGCTTTTGTACTCTGCCTCTATTTATAAAGCTAAGGATCCCATATACTTTTTTTAACAGCCTTCTCGACTTGTCCAACCACCGTCAAAGATTTGTGTACATACATCCTAGGTGTCTCTGTTCCTGCACCCCCTTTAAAATTGTACCATTTCATTTATATTGCTTCTCTTGTGCTTTTTTGTTTCCAAATTTATAGAAGAAATTTAAATGAGAAGTTTTATACATTTTTGGAACTTTGTACCAGCTTCATAGGAACAGTAGACAATTCAGCCCCTCGAGCTGGTTCTATCATTCAATTAGATCTTGGCTGATCTGTTCCTCAACTCGATTTACCCTGCCCCCCCCCCCCCCCCTCCCCCCTCCCCTCCCTCTTCCCTTGGTGCCATATCCCTTGATACCCGTACCTAACAAAAATCTACCGATCTCAGTTTTCAAAGTTTCAATTGACCCACAGCCTTTGGGGCGGTGGTGGGTGGTTGGGGTGGGGGTGGGTGGGTGGTGGGGGGGTGGGTGGGAGGAGGAGGAAAGAGAGTCCCAGATTTCTTCTACATGGATTTGGAGGCATTTGTAGAGGGCGAGTGAGTCCAGGAATTGTTTGAGGAGCAGAGCATCAGTGGGCTAGGTTAATGGATTTTAGTTTCAGAAGGTGACTCAGAAAAATAACTGTGCTGAGTAAATATTTACAGTATAAAAACAAAACTAATGTAGAACTCAGTAGCCTGGTCACTTAAAATGTTCACCTGGTTAAAATTGGAGGATGGAAAGAAACGAAGTGAAAAATGTATTGCAACATGCATTTCAGGAATGTCTAGCAGTGTTTAGATAAGTATATTTGCATTTGTGAAATCGTGGTCTTTGCAGGGTTATTGAGGTTTTAAAGCTATACTAATACATCATGCTAATATACTAGTTCAGGGACCACAGAGTTGACAGGCTATTTCTTTCAGATAGTAGGGAGATAGGAACAGAGAAGCCTAGGGAATTAAATATGATAATTAAGTCAGCTCACTGCTTGAAATGTTTGCCTTTTTTACCATTACAGTCAGGTCCATGGAGAGCAAAATCAAAAAGACTCTGGTGTTCTGCTCCCCAGAGGTTCCTGGGAAGGCATTTGGAAAACCTTTTCTTTAGCAAATGCATGTTAGTCTGCATTTGTACCACATCATGACATTCGTAAGGTGGGATGACTTCAGTGAGCCTGGTTCCATGCATCAGTTTGCTTGGGTTTTTGCACTGCCTTACTGCACACTGACATACTGAATTGGCTCAATGCATTTAACAGGTGAGGAGGCAGTGGTTGGGCAGCAAATTGCAAGTCTCACAAGGACCTTGGATCTATGCACCCATTAGTTGACCCAGATGCAAGACATATGGATAATTCTAAAAAGGAATAAAAAGTAACAATATTAGATGGAAGCAATGAGGGAGGGAGGGATAGGAGTGTTGGGAACATATGAATGTACAGAATGGAAGATAGCGCTTTCCACCACTGGGGTTTTCCTCGTGCCATATCTGGGTCTGTTGTAGACTAATTGAATTGGTCAACAACTCCATTATCACTGTATCATGCGACTACCAGGATGGTAGAGGGTGAACTAGGTGGACCTTGGAAATCTTCAGGGTTGTACCATTTTTCTGACTGCTTTAAATATATTTCTAAAACTCTTGTACTTTATATTGCTTGCAATGTGGATTTTTTTTCTGTTAAGTATCCTGACCAGTTTCTTCAACCTTTTTGTATGTTGTTTTCGTATTCATCTTTCCATATTTTTGCATTCATCTTTCCTTTTTTGTAGCCATAGTTTTAAACTTGAAATTTTGTTTGTATATTTTCCCTGCAATACTTTCTTGTTGCCTACAACAGTTTCATTGTTTGTCTGCTGCACTTATTTCCTGTAGCATTTGGTTAATTTGCATTCACAGTAATGTAGTCCCCAAAGTATTTTTTTCTCTTAATTGTTCACTTCAAAGAAACATAGAAGATAGGAGCAGGAGTAGGCCATTCAGCCCCTCGAGCCTGCTCTGCCATTCGATGAGATCATGGCTGATCATCCAAACTCAGTACCCTGTACCTGGCTTCTCCCCATATCCCTTGATACCTTTAGCTTTAAGAAATATATCTAACTCATTCTTGAATATATTTAATGACTTGGCCTCAACTACCTTCTGTGGTAGAGAATTCCACAGGTTCACCACTCTCTGGGTGAAGAAATTCTTCCTCATTTCTGTCCCAAATGGCTTACCCCTTATCCTTAGATTATGACCCCTGGTTCTGGACTCTCCGACCATCGGGAACATTCTTCCTGCATCTAGTTTGTCCAGACCTGTCAGAATTTTATGTTTCGATGAGATCCCTCTCATTCTTCTATACTCCAGCGAGTATAAGCCCAATCGACCCAATCGCTCCTCAGAAAAGAAAGACTTGCATTTATATAGCGCCTTTCATGACCACCGGACATCTCAAAGCGCTTTACAGCCAATGAAGTACTTTTGAAGTGGAGTCACTGTTGTAATGTGGGAAATGCAGCAGCCAATTTGCGCACAGCAAGCTCCCACAAACAGCAATGTGAAAATGACCAGATAATCTGTTTTTGGTATGTTGGTTGAGGGAGAAATATTGGCCAAGACACCAGGGATAACTCCCCTACTCTTATCAAAATAGTGCCATGGGATTTTTTACATCCACCTGAGAGCGCAGACGGGGCCTCGGTTTAACGTCTCATCCGAAAGAGTGCAGCACTCCTCAGCACTGCACTGGAGTGTCAACCTAGCTTTATGTGCGCAAGTCCCTGGAGTGGAACTTGAACCCACAACCTTCTGACTCGGAGGCGAGTGTACTACCAACTGAGCCACAGCTGACACTAGCCCTCATGCTACTTTTATATAGGTCAGTTGTGGGCCTTGTGTAACTAGCAATAGCCTCCGAATATATTTGGCCAGCAGCTGGGAAGAATTTTTTTTAAAAGGTGGTATTAGCATAGCACATAACTCCATATAGAAACCGCTTTAGTTCCTGCTTTGTCCCCTGAAAATCTACCTACAGCAAATATTCTTTATTATAATCCACACTTCTCATTATGATTCAAGTTTGAGGTGCTGTCAATCTATAACCTCTCATATCCCTTGGTTATAGAGTCATAATGGCACAGAAGGAGGCCATTCGGCCCATCGTGTCTGTGCTGGCTCTCTGTAGAGCAATCCAGTCAGTCCCATTCCCCTGCTCTATCCCCGTAGCCCTGCAAGTCTCTTTTCCTCAAGTGCCTATCCAGTCTGCCATTTGAAAACATTGAGTGTCTCCGCTTCCACCACTTCCGTCGGCAGCGAGTTCCAGGTCCCCATCACTCGCTGCGTAAAAAAGATTTTCCTCATTCCCCCCTGTATCTCTTGCCCAAAACCTTAAATCTGTGTCCTAGTCCTTGTATCATCAACTAGTGGGAACAGCCTTTCCTGTCTAGCCTATCTAAACCCATCATAATCTTGTACATCTCTATCAAATCACCCCTCAACCTCCTTTGCTCTAATGAAAACAAATCCAGCTTCTCCAACCTGCCCTTGTAGCTAGGATCCCCCATTCCCGGAACGATTCTGGTAAATCTCCTCTGCACCCTCTCAAGGGCCTTCACATCCTTCCTAAAGTATGGTGACCAGAACTGGACGCAATACTCCAGTTGTGGCCTAACCAGTGCTTTATAAAGGTTCAGCATAACTTTTGTACTCAATACCTCTATTTATGAAGTCCAAGATCCCATATGCTTTGCTAACCACTCAATATGTCCTGCCACCTTCAGGAACCTATGCACATTAACTCCCAGATTCCTCTGTCCTTGCACACTCTTTAAAACTGTGCTATTAAGTGTATATTGCCTCTCCGTTCCTTCTGCCAAAATGCATCGCCTCACACTTCTCTGTATTAAATTCCATTTGCCACTTGTCTGCCCATTCTGCTAGCCTTTCTATGTCCTGTTGCAGTCGATTGGTATCATCCTCACTGTTTGCTACACCCCTAAATTTGGTGTCATCGGCAAATTTAGAAATTCTACTCTATTCCAATATCCAGGTAATTTTTATATATCTATATCTATCTATCTCTATCAAAAAAAAACAGTGGCCCCAGTACTGACTCTTGGGGAACACCACTGTTTACCATCCTTCAGTCTGAAAAACAGCCATTTACCACAACTCACTTGTTTTCTGTCCTTAAGCCAATTCCTTATCCAAGCTGCCACTGACCCACCTATTCAATGAGCCGCAATTTTGTTAACCAGCCTTCTATGTGGTACTTTGTCAAACGCCTTCCTAAAATCCATGTTAACAACATCCATTGCATTCCCTTCATCAAAAAATTCAATTCAATTAGAATTAGTCAAACACGATCTGCCTTTTACAAATCAGTGTTGGCTCTCCTTAATTAGCTTAAAGCTCTCCAAGTGCCTGTTAATTTTTTCCTTGATTATTGTTTCTAAAACTTTACACACCACTGATGTTAAACTGACCAGCCTGTAGTTACTAGGATTGTCCTTGCACCCTTTCTTGAACAATGGTGTCACATTTGCCACTTTCCAATCCTCAGGCACCTCCCCCACATCTGGGGAAGATTGGAAAATTATGGCAAGCCCTTCCACTATCTCCTCCCCCAATTCCCTTATGGGATGCAAGCCACCCGGACCAGGCGACTTTCCACTTTAAGTATACCCAGCCTTTCTAGCACATCCTGTCAGTATCAATTTTCACCCCTTCCATTGCTTCTACCTTTTCCACTTCTACCGATATTTTGTCAGCATCCACCTCCTTAGTAAACACCAACACAAAGTACTCATTGAGTATTCGAGCCTTGCCCTGCGCCTCTAAGCATATATCACCACCTTTGTCCCTAATAGGCCCCACCCCTATCCGCTTACTGTTTACATGCCGGTAGAAGATTTTTGGGTTCCCTTTTATGTTAACTGGTTATTGGTTATTGCACATTGAGGTTCAAAATTGCCCACTCTGTGTAGGTTGCACACCATTTAAATCATGTAGCAGTCCAGTATCATTTCCAAAAATAGAGTTCTATCCTTTTAGCCCCATTATAGATTTCCTAATTTCCTAATTTACTCCTGGCAAACCAAAGTCTATCACATGTTTCCTTATTCTAGGTATAAATTGACCTGTAAAGGATCCCATTAGTTATTTTCCCCCCTAATGTTACTTATGTTGATCACAATGCTTCTACTTTATATGTACGTAATCCAAATTTAACTGTTCAAACAAAAAGCCATACTTCCCCCCCCCCCCCCCCCCCCCGTTTAGCCTTTGTAAACCTGCAGAACAATTTATATCACTCAATTCTTTTCCCAGTCTGGTAATATTTGTATGATGTTGGTTTTCGATCTCTCAAAACCTTCAGTTTAAAATTCTGATCCTTGTATTTAAATCCTTTCATGGCCTCCCTAGCTCTGTAACCTTCCACATCCCTTCAACCCTCTGAAAATTCTGGCCTCTTGCATCCCGCGCGCCCCCCCCCCCCCCCTCTTTCATCCCACATTGGTGGCCGTACCTTCCGCCTGCTAGGCAATAAATTCTGAAATCCCATCTCAAAACCTCTCCACATCCCTCTACTCCTTTAAAGATCCTCCTCAAACCTACCTCTTTGGCCAAGATTTTAGTCACCCCTCCTAATATCTCCTTTGGCTCGACATTAATTTTTGTCTGATTCTGCTTTTGAGAAGTGTGTTGGGACATTTTTCTACTGTAAAGGGGCTATATAAATTATTCTGGTAATACTTGGGTTCAGCAGTGAAGCTGTCTGGACAAATTGGGTGCACTTCCAAGCTGTTTGTGTTATTTTTGTTTCCAGGAAACATCAATGCATGTAATTTCACAATTGTTAATATGCGAGGGTTGTAATTAGATTAAACCAGTTTGAGTTTTAAAGCTCTCCTTCGTGTACCTTAATGTAGTGTTCATGCTTAACCCTCATTTGGAAAATATTATTTCCGTCTGCACTCTATTCTCTTCAATTAGGGATCAATAAGGACCCATGCCCCTTGGAGCTTTTGTATTACTTTAAATATGTGGATGTTTGGTACAATGCAAATTGTACTTTACACAAGTATGCAAAGTACATCCACAGTTCTAAATTACAACATTTGGTTGGCTAATATGGGAGCAATAAAGTAAAAGTAAGAAGACTATATTGACTGATATGGGGTGATAATCTTTCAGTTGAGTGTCTGCTGGTAATTTAGCTGTATTGGCTGGAAGAGACCTGCCCCTGAGGCAGGTCGAGTTTATATCCATGTTTATTTTGAAACTAGTTGTTCAAACAGTTTACAGCAGTAAACAGATGTGATTGTAGCCAGTTTCAACTGTAAATTAGTTGAACGATCAAGACTTTTGCTAGTCTCTTCACTAGGCTGCCCTGGTTAGAATGGTTACAGCATGGAAAAAGGCCATTTGGCCTGTCGAACCCGTGCCGACTCTCAGCTAGTCCCACTCCCCTAAAACACTTGACAATCTTTCATCAAGACAAAGTATGTACTTGGTGATTTGCAGAGCAAGTGGAGTAGCTGTTTCAGAAGTTTGGTATTATGAATTGCCAGTCTGAGCACTCGGCATTAAGGAAATGTCACTGATCAATCTTCATTGCATTGAAGGCACACTGGAATTTGTAACTCCCTTTACTCATGACATCAACTAGCTGTTGCTGAAATCAGTGTCATATGACTGGACCCATTAGTCAACTATCCACGTCCCCACTGGTTAATCCTGAATCAAGGCCACCTAACTTTTTTTTGTTTTCATGAAAAAGAGCGCAGTCCCCCAAAACGGTTAAAGATCCTGAAATTCTATATGATCAAATGGGATTTGACTCATTTGGTCACTCTAAATCAGTGGCCCTGCCCATTATTTGTTGGTTTTATAGTATTTTGTAAAGCTTTTCATTAAGTCATGCTCCATTCTATAGATTCTTTATAGCTGCTTAATTATGTTGCTCTGCCTGTAGCCATCTGTGCCATTTATGCCTGGTGGGATTTAATTAGTGCATTTGTAGCGATATCTTACTCATGTTGCAGACTGTACATGTTGGACATGGATGGTTTTCTCTGCTTCTGTGCACTGTGGGTAAACCACTGCTGCCATTGTGGTACAGTTACTGTTGTGCTTGAAGATGCAACATTGTCCATCATGATAAGGGATGAGATTGGTACGGTAGAGATAAAAGATCTTGGCTCGGCAGATCATGATGTAGAACTGGAATCAGTTTCGGTGGAGCTAAGAAACAGCAAAGGGTGGGAAACATTGGTGGGAGTTGTGTATAGGCCACCAAACAGTAGTGGTAATGTAGGGCACAGTATCAATCAAGAAATTAGAAGTGCATGTAACAAGGGCAATATGGTAATCATAACATAAGAAATAAGAGCAGGAGTAGGCCCTTCGAGCCTGCTCTGCCATTCAATGAGATCATGGCTGATCTGCCTCAACTCCATTCACCGGCCCTATCGTCATATCACTTGATGCCCTTACTAGTCAGAAATGTATCGACTTCTGTTTTGAATATACCCAATGACTGAGCCTCCACGGCCCTCTGGGGTAGAGAATTCCAAAGATTCACAACCCTCTGTGTGAAGAAATTCCTTCTCATCTCAGTCCTGAATGGCCTACCTCTCATTCTTCTGAATTCATGGGGGACTTTAATCTACATATTGACTGGGCAAATCAAATTACCACTAATGGTGTGGAGGACAAATTCTAGGAATGCATGTGAGATGGTTTCCTGGATCAGTATGTGGAGGAACCAACCAGGGAACAGGCTATTCTGGATCTGGTACTGTGTAATGAGAAAGGGCTAATCAATAATCTTGTGGTAAAGGGGCCTTTAGGGACAAGTGACCATAATATGATTGAATTTTACATTAAGTTTGAGAGTGATGTAGTCCAATCTGAAACTAAGGTCTTCAATCTAAACAGAGGAAACTACAAGGGTATGAGGGACAAGTTGGCCATGGTAGATTGGGAGACTACACTAAAAGGTATGAAGGTGGACAGACAATGGCTAACATTCAAGGAAATAATGCATAATTTGCAACAAACATATATTCCTCTAGGGCATAAAAACCCAAAAGGAAAAGTGATCCAACCATGGCTAACAAAAGAAATTAAAGCTAGTATTAAGTCAAAGGAGGAAGAATATAAAGTTGCCAGACAAAGCGGTCAGCTTGAGGATTGGGATCTTTTCAGAAATCAGCAAAAGGGGACCAAGAAATTGATAAAGAAAGGGAAAATGGAATATGAGCACAAACTAGCGAAAAATATAAAAATGGATTGTAAAAGCTTCTATAGGTATATGAAAAGGAAAAGACTGGCGAAGGTAAATGTAGGTCCTTTACAGTCAGACGGGAGAATTTATAATGGGGAATGAGGAAATGGCAGAGAAATTAAATAAATACTTTGTTTCTGTCTTCACGGAGGAAGACACAAAACCTCCCAGAAATACGAGAAAACCAAGGGTGTGGCGAGAATGAGGAACTTAAAGAAATGATTAGTAAAAAATCAGTACTAGCAAAATTAATGGGACTAAAAGTCGATAAATCCCAAGGACCGGATGACCTACATCCTAGGGTTTTGAGAGGTGGCCATTGGGATAGTGGACGCATTGGTTGTCATCTTCCAAAGATTCTGGAACGGTTCCTGCAGATTGGAGGATAGCAAATGTAACCCCGCTATTTAAGAAAGGAGGGAGAGAGAAAACGGGGAACTACAGACCTGTTAGCCTCACATCAGTAGTTGGGAAAATGCTGGAATCTATTATAAAGGATGCAATAACTGGGCACTTAAAAACTAATAGTAAGATTGGGCAGAGTCAACATGGATTTATGAAAGGGAAATCCTGTTTGACAAACCGATTGGAGTTCTTTGTCTACTCCACTAGTTACATCCTCAAAGGGGAACCGGTAGATGTGGTGTATGTGGATTTTCAGAAGGCCTTCCGATAAGGTCCCACACAAGAGGTTGGTGAACAAAATTAGGGCACATGGAATTGGGGTAATATATTAGCATGGATTGAGAATTGGTTAACCCAGAAAACAAAGAGTAGGGATAAACGGGTCTTTTTCAGGATGGCAGGCTGTGACTGGGGTACCGCAAGGATCGGTGCTTGGGCCCCAGCTATTCACAATCTATATCGATGATTTGGATGAGGGGACTAAATGTAACATTTCCAAATTTGCTGATGACACAAAGCTAGGTGGCAGTGTCCGTTGCGAATAGGATGTGAAGAGGCTTCAAGGGGATCTCGACAGGCTTTGTGAGTGGGCGAGAACATGGCAGATGGAATATAATGTGGATAAATGTGAAGTTATCCACTTTGGTAGAAAAAACAGAAAGGCAGAGTATTTCCTAAATGGTGAAAGATTGGGGAATGCAGATGCTCAAAGGGACCTGGGTGTCCTTGTACATGAGTCACTGAAAGTGAATGTGCAGGTGCAGCAAGCCATTAGGAAGGCAAATGGTATGCTGGTCTTCATTACACGAGGATTTGAGTACAGGAGTAAAGAAGTCTTACTCCAATTATATAGGGCCTTGGTAAGACCACACCTGGAGTACTGTGTACAATTTTGGTCTCCTTACCTAAGGAAGAATATACTTGCCATAGAGGGAGTGCAACGAAGGCTCACGAGATTGATTCCTGGGATGACGGGACTGTCGTATGAGAAGAGATTGAGTAAACTAGGCCTGTATTCTCTTGAATTCAGAAGAATGAGAGGGGATCTCATTGAAGCATACAAAATTATTACAGGGCTTGATAGGGTGGATGCTGGGAGAATGTTCCCCTTAGCTGGGGAGTCTAGAACCAGGGGCCACAGCCGCAAGATATAGGGTAGGCCAATCAGGACTGAGATGAGAAGAAACTTCTTCACACAAGTTTTTTTTTTTGTTCTGTTTCTCTCTATTTGGACTCCTAAGCAATGCCTTAATACTGGGTGATATTTTCTTGAATATATGTTCCCATCAAATAAAGAAAAAGTATACCTTGTGCTATAATTGTCATTAGTGATTGGAGATAGGTACTTTTAATGCTAAATTGATTCCTGGGATGAGAGGGCTGTCCTTTGATGAGAAATTGTGTAGAATGGGCCTATACTCTCTGGAGTTTAGAAGAATGAGAGGTGATCTCATTGAAACATACAAGATTCTGAAGGGGATTGACAGGGTAGATGCTGAGAGGTTGTTTCCCCTGGCTGGAGTGTCTAGAACTCGGGGGCATAGTCTGAGGATAAAGGGCAGGCCATTTAAGACTGAGATGAGGAAGAATTTCTTCACTCAGAGGGTTGTGAATACTGAGTCTTTGAGTATATTCAAGTCTGAGATAGATAGATTTTTGGACTCTAGGGGAATCAAGGGATATGGAGATCGGGCAGGAAAGTGGAGTTGAGGTCAGTGATCAGCCATGATCTTATTGAATGGCGGAGCAGGCTCGAGGGGCCGTATGGCCTACTCCTGCTCGTACTACTTATGTTCTTAATCCTGTTGATACAAACTGTTTGTTTTCTTTTATGCTACCTTTTTTAGACCTGTATTGTTCCCAAAATTAATGATATGGAGTTTCAATTGTCAGTCAAAGCAGCTGAGGAATGTTACTGTACCTGCCTGAAGTAATATTGTAAATTATAGTGAACATTAGTGCTTGAAACACAATTATTTAAAATCACAATGATCCACTTCCACCGAGAGATCACAAAAAGCTTAACTTCCAAAATTATGGAAATATTTTGGTTTTAGACTCTTGATTATTTTGAAGATTTATTTTGTAATGGAGGTCAAGATAGAATTGTGAAGCAAAAGAATAAGGAAAGGACTTGCAATCATATAGGGCCTTTCATGACCTCTGGACATCTAAAGCACTTCGCTTCAAAGGTACTTCATTGGGTGTATAGTCACTGATGTAATGCAGGGAGATATGACGGGATGAGATCCAGTAATACGCTGACAGGTGTACTTGAGCCCCTAAATCTCTTTGCTCATCCACAGTTCCTAGCTTCTCGCCATTTAGAAAAGACTCTGGGGTACAAAGTGGATATCCTCACACTTCCCCACATTGAACTCTATCTGCTACAGTTTTGCCCACTCACTTAATCTCTCAGGACGGTCCATAACCAGAGGACACAGATTTAAGAGAATTGTCAAAAGAGCCAGAGGGGGAAAGTTTTGCAGGGCTATGGGGAAAGAGCAGGGGAGTGGGACTAATTGGAGAGCTTTCAAATAGCAGGCACATGCACTGAATGGCCTCCTTCTGTGCTGTAAGATTCTGTGATGCCAGGGTACATTGTTTAACGTTGCAACTATGACATCTTGCAGTTGTGCTTGGAGAAGATATCTGCCTGATGGCAGCAGAATGGCTGTGGGAAAGTGAGCAAGTCTATCTCATAGCCTTGGGGCTCTGCAAAAATATTTTTGTAGTACCAAAAGTTGAATGTTCATGAGATCTTCGCAGTTAATTATTTGTTACTGCATAGTGGCTCTGGGTAAATTCACCATGTAGTATCGCACTGACTGGAAAGAACTATATGTAGAATATCCAGAAAGTTTTTGACTATAAGTCTCTTTGACTTGTTCTTCTGGTTTCGGTCATTAGAGCCCTCTGTTAGATTTGTCACACTCTGAGCTGGTTATTCATTTTTGATTTACAAGCACTTAAAGTGGAGGAAACTTTAGAATGAGTACTTTTTCATAACACTTCTTCCCCTTTCATAAAAAAATGATGCACTTGCCAAACTATTTTTTAATGTTGATAATGTGAAGGCCCTTGAATAGAACTTTATAGGCTGCTGTGGTGACATCAATTGCAGGGAGCTTGTAGTTAAGGCTGTATTGCAAACTATGGTATGTGCAATTTGAAATGAGCCTGTGAGTTACTGTGAAGCTATCCGGCCCCAGGAAACCATATCCGAGTTAATTTTGCAGTGGTTAGTTGGAACCACTCCAGGATGCACAGAGCATCGTTGAAATTACACGAATTGGACTGTATATGAAGCTCTTCATGACCGCAAGAAAAAGGATTTTTATTTTAGTTTAAATATTTTTGTTTATAAAAATAATGGAGTAAACAAAACTTGACACCAAGCCACTTAAGGAGATATTAGGACAGGTGACCAAAAGCTTGGTCAAAGAGGTAGGCTTTAAGGAGCATCTTAAAGGAGAGAGAGGTGGAGAGGCAGAGAAGTTTAAGAAGGAAATTCCAGAGCTTGGGGCCGAGGCAGCTGAAGGCACGGCCACCAATGGTAGAGCGATGAAAATCGGGGATGCACAAGAGGCCAGAATTGGAGGGGTGCAGAGTTTTTGGAAGATTGCAAGGGTGGAGGAGGTTACTGAGATAGGGAGGGGTGAGGCCATGGTAATTCAGGCTGTTAAAATGTTCAAAAATATGGAAAGTGGGGGTTTATGAAGGGATATTTCACTTAAACTCTGATCTAAGACCGGAGGAGACGAGTACGGCATTTACAAAGCTGAAGTGGTGAGAAATGAGCTTTTCTTCTGGTTTCCCTTCCCTTCCTCAGCCCCTAAAGTGGAAAGTTAGACCTTTTATCATTGTTGCTGAATAATTTGATTGGTTCGTTTTAAAATGAGGTGGCTACCTGGTTATGAAAGGGTTGAAGGAGATGGGCATACATGAAGACTTCATGGAGCATAAAACCCATTGACAAATAAGTTAAAGTAGATTGTCATGTTTGATATCTTAGATTCTTTGCTTGATTCTGACATCAATGGTGTTGGGGAGTTTCATGATTTTTCTTGAAGGTTTTTACTGGTGGTTATTTTATGCTAAGATTAAGTAGGGGAGAATCCATGACGACACACAATTGTATATAGTTTCTTGGAAAGAGGGTGGACTTGAAGAGGAGGGATTGTCGCAATATTAATCAAGGAGTCAATTACTGCTGTAAGGAGGGATGATATCTGAGCAGGTTCCTCTAATGAGGCCATATGGGTGGAACTTAAAAACAAAAAGGGGGCAAGCACTTTGCTGGGAGTGTACTATAGGCCCCCAAACAGTCGGAGATAGAGGAACAGATATGTAGGCAAATCTCAGAAGTGTAGAAATAATAGTAGGGGATTTCAACTTCCCCAATATTAACTGGGATAGTCAGAGTGTGAAAGGCTTGGAGGGTGCGGAATTCTTAAAGTGCGTCCAGGAGAGCTTTTTGAGCCAGCATGTAGAACGTCCTACAAGAAAGAGGGTGGTACTGGACCTAATTCTAGGGAATGTAGCCGGGCAAGTGGTAGAAGTGTCAGTAGGAGAGCATTTTGGTGACAGTGACCATAATTCGGTGAGATTTAAGGTAGTCATGGAAAAGGACAAAGATGGACTGGAAATAAAGGTTCTAAATTGGGGGAATGCCGATTTTAATATGATAAGGCAGGATCTGGCCAAAGTGGACTGGGATCAGCTACTTGTAGGAAAATCCACATCAGAGCCGTGGGAGTCTTTCAGAAAGGAAATAGAGTACAATGCCAACATGTTCCTGTAAAGGTCAAAGGTGGGATTGACCAGCCCAGGGAACCCTGGATGTCAAGGGATATACAAGAATGGATTAGGGGAAAAAAGGGGAGGCTTTTGGCAGATACAAAGGACTAAACAGTGGAAGCCCTAGAGGAGTATAGAAAGTGCAGGGGGGTACTTAAAAAAGGAATCAGGAGAGTGAAGAGGGGGCATGAAAAAACACTGGCGGGCAAAATAAAGGAAAATCCCAAGGTGTTTTATTAGTATATTAAGGGCAAGAGGATAACCAGGGAAAGAGTAGAGCCCATTGGGGGCCAAAGTAGCAATCTGTGTGTCGAGCCGGAAGATGTGGGTGAGGTTTTAAATGAATATTTTGCATCTGTGTTCACTATGGAGAAGGACGATGTAGGCATAGAAATCAGGCAGGGGGATTGTGATATACTTGAACAAATTAGTATTGAAGGAGGAGGTACTAGCGGGCTTAAAAGTGGATAAATCCCCAGGCCCAGACGAGATGTATCCCAGGCTGCTGTGTGAGGCAAGGGAGGAGATTGCAGGGGCTCTGACACAAATTTTCAGAAACTCTCTGGCCACAGGGGAGGTGCCAGAGGACTGGAGGACAGCTAACGTAGTACCATTATTCAAGAAGGGTAGTAGGGATAAACCAGGGAATTACAGGCCAGTGAGCCTAACATCAGTGGTAGGGAAATTATTGGAAAAAATTCTGAGGGACAATTAGTCTCCACTTGGAGAGGCAAGGATTAATCAAGGATAGTCAGCATGGCTTTGTCAGGGGGAGATCATGTCTAACCAATTTGATTGAATTTTTCGAGGGGATGACTAGGTGTGTGGATGAGGGTAGTGCAGTTGATGTAGTTTACATGGACTTCAGTAAGGCTCTTGACAAAGTCCCGCATGGGAGACTGGTCAAGAAGGTAAGAGCCCATGGGATCCAGGGCAATTTGGCACATTGGATCCAAAATTGGCTTAGTGGCAGGAGGCAGAGGGTGATGGTCGAAGGTTGTTTTTGTGACTGGAAGCCTGTGTCCAGTGGTGTACCGCAGGGATCGGTGCTGGGTCCTTTGCTGTTTGTAGTGTACATTAATGATTGAGATATGAATGTAGGAGGTATGATCAGTAAGTTTGCAGATGACACGAAAATTGGTGGAGTGATAAATAGCGAGGAGGGAAGCCTCAGGACGCTATAGATGGGTTGGTCAGATGGGCAGAACAGTGGCAAATGGAATTTAACCCTGAAAAGTGTCAGGTGATGCATTTTGGGAGGACTAACAAGGCAAGGGAATACACAATGAATGGTAGGACCCTAGGAAGGACAGAGGGACCTTGGTGTGCATGTACATAAATCCCTGAAGGCAGCAGGACAGGTAGATAAGCTGGTTAAAAAGACATATGGGATACTTGCCTTCATTAGCCCAGGCATAGAATATAAGAGCAGGGAGGTTATGATGGAGCTGTACAAAACGCTAGTTAGGCCACAGCTGGAATACTGTGCGCAGTTCTGGTTGCCACACTATAGGAAGGATGTGATTGCATTGGAGAGGGTGCAGAGGAGATTCACCAGGATGTTACCTGGGCTGGAGTGCTTCAGCTATGAAGAGAGACTGGACAGGCTGGGGTTGTTTTCCTTAGAGCAGAGAAGGCTGAGGGGGGACCTGATTGAGGTGTACAAAATTATGAGGGGCATAGATAGAAAGGAACTTTTCCCCTAAGTAGAGGGGCCAGTAACCAGGGGGCATAGTTTCAAGGTAAGGGGCAGGAGGTTTAGAGGGGATTTGAGGAAAAACATTTTCACCCAGAGGGTGGTTGGAATCTGGAACTCACTGCCTGAAAGGGTGGTAGAGGCAGGAACCCTCAACATTCAAGAAGCATTTAGATGAGCACTTGAAACGCCATAGCATACAAGGCTACGAACCAAGTGCTGGAAAATGGAATTAGAATAGATAGGGCTTGATGGCTGGCGTGGACACGATGGGACGCAGGGTCTCTTTCTGTGCTGTATAAATCTATGACACGTAACTGAAATCCCTCAACCCTAGTATCATCCTGGTAAACTTCCTCTGTACCCTCTCCAAGGCCTTGACATCCTTCCCAAAGTGTGGTGTCCAGAATTGTGTACACTATTCAGTGATTTTTGTGAAAGTTTAGCATGGCTTCCTTTTTTTTGTATTCAGTGCCCCGATTTATAACGCCAAATATCCCATATGCTTTCTTAACTGCCTTATCAACTTGCCCTGCCACGTCAAAGATTTGTGAATATGCACCTCCAGGTCCCTCTGCTCTTGCACCCCCTCAATAGCGCCATTTGGATTACACTGCCTCTCCATGTTCCTCCCAAAATGCATCACTTCACACTTATCCACATTAAATTGCATCTGCCGTGTGTTTGCCCATTTCACCAGTCTGACTATGTTCTCCCGAAGTCTGCTATTATCCTGCTCACTATTTACTACGTTGCCAAGTTTTATCTTCCGCAGACTTCAAAATTGTACTCCTATACCCAAGTCCAGGTCATTTTATATAAAACAAGAAAAGCAATGGTCTGAGAAACACAAGTTTAAAATGTCCCAGGCAGTCTATGCTTTACACTAGTTGGAGTTAGAGGTATTGAGATGGGGGGGGAGGGAGAGGAGGAGAAGATATATAGATATAGTAGTTATAATGAAGGTGTTGCTTTCTTTTGAATAAGATTAGAAAATTAACATTTTTGTTTAAAACATTTTCAAGAGACAAAAGGAAAAAAGCAGGTGGGTAGTATAAGGATTCGACCACAGTGCTAGAACATGAGGATTAAGACAGAATCTGTATGAATAAGAGGTGAGGAAGGGGAATGGAACAATTCTTCATGTGCATTACAGGCTGCCACACAGTGGAAATGAAATAGAGAGGGGGAGAGATCTGACAAGATCAGAAAGATCTACAAGAACAATGGACAAGGGGTACTAATTGGGTGATTGGAACTATCTCGATTAGGATAAAGGTAGTGCATGTGGTCCAAGTGGGGAAACACTTCAGAGTGCATCCAAGACTGCTTCTTGGATGATGGTTCTGATCTAACGAGGAAAGAAGCATTGCCTGATTTAATTCTGGGAAATGAAGTAAGGCAAATAACTGAGTAGGACAACAATTTCAAAACAGTAATAAAAACAGAAAATGCTGGAAATGCTCAGTGGGTCAGGCAGCATCTGTGGAGAGAGAAACAAGAGTTCACGTTTCAGGTCAATGACCCTTCGTCAGAACTGACCTTTCATCGTCCTGAAATGTTAACTCTGTTTCTCTCTTCACAGATGGTGCCTGACCTGCTGAGCATTTCCAGCATTTTTCTGTTTTTTATTTCAGATTTCCAGCATCTGCAGTATTTTGCTTTTGTAATTTCAAAACTGTGGTCAGACTATAACAACATGGGTCTAATTTATGGAAAAAAAACAGTCAGATAAGGATGCTGGATTGGAAAAAGGCTAAGTTCAATGAAATTATAAGGGATCTGGCCTAAATTAACTGGGCATAAAAGTTAGCAAACCAGATCACTGATCAGCAGTGGGGACTATTCAAACATGGGGTGGTTAGAGTACCAAATTGATGTATTCCCATAAGGTGGCAAGGAGTGGAGTGGAGGGGGGGGCATCAAAGAATAAAGGTCTGTTGGTAAAGAGCGATGTTGGGAACGGTAGCATAGTGGTAATATCACTGGGCCAGAGGCCTGGATTAAATGATCCAGAGACATGAGTTCAAATCCCACCACGGCAGCTGGGGAATTTAAAAGCTAGTATCAGTAATGGTAACCATGAAACTATCGGATTGTCGTACAAACCCATCTGGTTCACTAATGTCCTTTTAGGGAAGGAAATCTGCTGTCCTTACCTGGTCTGGCTTATATGTGACTCCAGACCCACAGCAATGTGGTTGACTCTTAACTGCCCTCTGAAATGGCCTAGCAAGCCACTCCGTTCTAACAAACCGCTACGAAACACAATAATAAGAATCGAGCTCAGACATGGCAACGACACACCCAGCCCAGTCGACCCGGCAAAGTCCTCCTCACTAACATCTGGGGACTTGTGCCAAAATTGGGAGAGCTGTCCTACAGACTTGTCAAGCAACAGCCTGACATAGTCATAGTTGCAGAATCATACCTTTCAGCCAATGTTCCAAACTCCTTCATCACCATCCCTGGGTATGTCCTGTCCCACTGGCAGGACAGACCCACCAGGAGTGGCAGCACAGTGGTATACAGTCGGGAAGGAGTGGCCCTGGGAGTCCTTAACATTGACTCCGGACCCCATGAAGTCTTATGGCTTCAAGTCAAGCATGGGCAAGGAAACCTCCTGCTGATTACTACCTACTGCCCTCCCTCAGCTGATTAATCAGTACTCCTCAATTGTTGAACACCACTTGGAAGAAGCACTGAGATTAGCAAGGGCACAGAATGTTCTCTGGGTGGGGGACCTCAATGTCCATCACCAAGAGTGGCTCGGTAGCACCACTACTGGCCGAGTCTTGAAGGACATAGCTGCCAGTCTGGGCCTGCGACAGGTGATGAGAGAACCAACACGAGGGAAAAACCTACTTGACCTCGCCCTCACCAATCTACGTGTCGCAGAGCCATCTGTCCATGACCGTATTGGTAGCAGTGACCACCGCACAGTCATTATGGAGACGAAGTCCCGTCTTCACACTGAGGACACCCTCCATCGTGTTGTGTGACACTACCAACGTGCTAAATGGGATAGATTCAGAACAGATCTAGCAGATCAAAACTGGGCATCTGTGAGGCACTGTGGGCCATCAGCAGCAGTAGAATTGTATTCCACCACAATCTGCAACCTCCTGGCCCAGCATATCCCTCACTCTACCATTACACCAGGGGACCAACTCTGGTTCAATAAGGAGTGTACAAGAGCATGCCAGGAGCAGCACCAGGCGTACCTAAAAATGAGGTGCCAACCTGGGGAGGCTGCAACATAAGACTACATGCATGCTAAAAGGCAGAAGCAGCATGCTATAGACAGGGCTAAGTGATCCCATAATCAACGGATCCGATCAAAGCTCTGCAGTCCTGCCACATCCAGTCGTGAATGGTGGTGGACCATTAAACAACTAACGGGAGGAGGAGGCTACATGAATATCCCTATCCTTAATGATGGTGGAGCCCAGCACGTGAGTGCAAAAGACGAGGCTGAAGCGTTTGCAACCATCTTCAGCCAGAAGTGCCGAGTGGATGATCCATATCGGCCTACTCCTGAGGTCCCCACCAGCACAGAAGCTAGTCTTCAGCCAATTCGATTCACTCCACGTGATATCAAGAAATGGCTGAGCGCACTGGATACAGCAAAGCTTATGGGCCCCGACAACATCCAGGGTATCGTGCTGAAGACTTGTGCTCCAGAACTAGCTGCGCCTTGAGCCAAGCTGTTCCAGTACAGCTACAACACTGGCATCTATCTGGCAATGTGGAAAACTGCCCAGCTATGTCCTGTCCACAAAAAGCAGGACAAATCCAATCCGGCCAGTTACCGCCCCATCAGTCTACTCTCAATCATCAGCAAAGTGATAGAAGGTGTCATCAACAGTGCTATCAAGCGGCACTTACCAATAACCGGCTCACTCATGCCCAGTTTGGTTTCCGCCAAGACCACTCTGCTCCCGGCCTCATTACAGCCTTGATCCAAACATGGACAAAGGAGCTGAAATGCCGAGGTGAGAGTAACTACCCTTGACATCAAGGCAGCATTTGACTCTGGCATCAAGGAGCCCAAGTAAAACTGAAGTCAATGGGAATCGGGGGGGGGAAAACTCTCCACTGGCTGGAGTCATACCTAGCACAAAGGAAGATGGTTGTGGTGGTTGAAGGTCAATCATAGCCCCAGGGCATTGCTGCAAAAGTTCCTCTGCACAGTGTCCTAGGCCCAACCATCTTCAGCTGCTTCATCAATGACCTTCCCTCCAACATAAGGTCAGAAATGGGGATGTTCGCTGATGACTGCAGTGTTGAGCGCCATTCAAAACGCCACAGATATTGAAGCAGTCCATGCCCGCATGCAACAAGATCTGGGTGACGTTCAGGCTTGGGCTGATAAGTGGCAGGTAACATTCACACCACAGAAGTGCCAGGCAATGACTACCTCCAACAAGCGAGAGTCTAACCACCTCCCCTTGACATTCAACGGCATTACCATCGCCGAATCCCCCACCGTCAACATCCTGGGGGTCACCATTGACCAGAAACTTAACTGGACCAGCCACATAAATACTGTGGCAACAAGAGCAGGTCAGAGGCTAGGTATTCTGTGGCGAGTGTCTCCCCTCCTGACTCCCCAAAGCCTTTCCATCATCTACAAGCAACAAGTAAGGAGTGTGATGGAATACTCTCCACTTGCCTGGATGCGTGCAGCTCCAACAACACTCGAAGCTCGACACCATCCAGGACAAAGGAGCCCGCTTGATTGGCACCCCATCCACCACCTTAAACATTCACTCCCTCCACCACCGGCATACCGTGGCTGCAGTGTGTACCATCTACAGGATGCACTGCAGCAACTTGCCAAGGCTTCTTTGGCAGCACCTCCCAAACCCGTGACCTCTTCCACCTAGAAGAACAAGGGCAGCAGGTGCATGGGAACACCACCACCTCCAAGTCACACACCATCCTGACTTGGAAGTATATCGCCGATCCTTCATTGTCGCTGGGTCAAAATCCTGGAACTCCCTCCCTAACAGCACTGTGGCAGTACCTTCACCACACGGACTGCAGCGGTTCAGGAAGGCGGCTCACCGCCACCTTCTCGAGGGCAATTATGGATGGGCAATAAATGCTGGCATTGCCAGTGATGCCTACATCCGATAAAAACAAATATTTAAGAAAAAATTTGAGGGAGGCACATGGCTTAAAATCAGGCCGAACAATACTGAGGAAATGATGAGGAATATAGTGGGTATGTGAACAGGGAGACAAAAAAGCTAGCAGGTAATATAAAAGGAAATATGGGCTGTAAAGAGTAAAAATAGAGGGTGGGACTGCTCAGGGATGAAAGTATGGTGGAGATATTTTGTCCCAGTTTTTACAATCTATGGTAGGAGTTTTCATGACCTCAGAACATCCCAAAGTGCTTCACAGCTAAGAATTACTTTGAAGTGTCATCACTACTTTTGTAGACAAATGTAGTGGCCAGTTTGCACACAGCAAGGTCCTACAAACAGCAATGAGATGAATGGCCAGTTAATCAGTGTCAGTAGCATTGCTTGAGAGATGAATGTTGGGTAAGGGATCAGGCGAACGTCCTGCTTTTCAAAAGCCACAAAGTGGGATTTGAAATCAATCTTTTGATTAAGGCCAGAATGCTACTACGGAGCCAAGTTGACAGTTGCTGCATACCTTTTATCCAATGAGTCACTTATATAATTGGTTAAATACAGCTTGCATTTAACAAATGTATGCAGTCTGGTCTTGATCAACCCAGCATTTCTTAATGTTTACTCATTTTCATCTTGAACAAAGAGTTTGCCCACAACTGTCATTAGACAAACTGGCCTATAGTTTATTATTTCCTCCCTTGGATATGCCAATACCAGAAGAGGATGTGTGATAACTGCTGAAGAGCAATGTGTTCTGGGGGAAGCAGAACTCTAGGTAGGTAAGTTACTGGGCTCTAATGGCATGCACTGGGGTTGTTCAAGGATGTGAGGTAATGGCAGAGGCTCTTGCCACTATTGTTCACTCAAATATACAAATTTACAGAGGTGACTGGAGGGTAGCTTTTTTTCCAAGAAGGGATGAAAGGATGAACAGAACAAAAGAAAAACTAGGAATGGAATGATGCTGAAAGGTGTTCAAACACATTATTTCTTGAAAGTGACTGCATTAGATGAGGCCAACAGCATTTTGTGTTTTATAAAATGTGGGCATAAAGTACAAGAGTAAAGAGGTTATAATAAATTGCTACACTGCATTGGTTAGGTCACAGTTAAAGCACTGCAGTTTTAGGCACCCCATTTATAGAAATAATGTTAAAACCATGGAGGATCTACATACATCACCAGGATGATTTCAAATATAGGAAACTATAGTTGTGAGGAGAGACTTGAGATACTTGGAGCATTCCCACTGGAAGCAGAGAAGACTAAGGAAATTTAATAGAGGTTTTTAAAATAATGAAGCATTTTGATAGTGAATAGAGAAAGACCTTGTCTTCTGGTTGGGGAGTCGGTGATGCGATTTAGGAGATTTTTTTAAATGTAGGTAGATGTTAAGAGCATGGAATGCTTTGCCGCATGAAGTTATTGAGACCACTGCATCTTTTAAGGGAAAATTGATTAAATATTTGAAGTAGATGATGATACAGGGCTATGGAGAGAAAAGATCAGGGCAGTGAGTTTAATTTTAGATTGTTCTAGCAGAGAGCCGGCATGGACTCGATGGGCTGAATGGCCTCCTTCTGTGCCGTTATGACTCTGACAAGTATGATGGGTTGAATGACTTCTTTCTGTGCTGTAAACTATGGTTCCATGTTTGCAGTTACATTGCAACCAATATGAAAACAAAACACTTCCTTAAAGTGGTCTCAAACAACTTATTAAAATTCTTTGGTTTTATCATCAACCAACTGCTGTTTGGGTTCACGCTAATCCAATTTGCAGTGATGTCTCTACCATGTTAAATAGTCTACATCCATCCTATATTATGTAAAGTAGCACCAGCAATTATATTGAGCTGATAATTATACCAAAATTAAAATTCAGACCCTGGTAATGTGTTTAGGTTAGATTTAAATATAGCACGTGTAAAAACAATTTTTTAATTCATTTTTAGGATATGGGCGTCACTAGCGAGGGCAGCATTTATTGGCCATTCCTAGTTGCCTTTAAGAAGGTGGTGGTGGGACTTATTCTTGAACTGCTGCAATCCCTGTGGTGAAGGTACTCCCACAGTGCTGTTAGGTAGGGAGTTTCAGGGTTTTGACCCAGTGACTATGAAGGAATGACGATATATGTCCAAGTCGGGATGGTGTGTGACTTGGAGGGGAAATTGGAGGTGATTGTGTTCCCATGCATCTGCGGCCCTTGTCCTTCTAGGTGGTGGACGTTGCAGGTTTGGGAGGTTCTGTTGAAAAAGCCTTGGTGAGTTGCTGCAGTGCATCCTGTGGATAGTACACTCTCTTGCAGCCATGATGCACTGGTGGTGGAATGCATGTTTAAAGTGGTGGATGGGCTGCTCGATCAAGCGGACTGTTTTGTCTTGGATGGTGTTGAGCTTCTTGAGTGTTGTAGTTGCACCCATCCAGTGGAGAGTATTCCAACGCACTCTTAACTTGTGCATTGTAGGTGGTGGAGAGGCTTTTTTTGAGGGGTTGTCAGGGGAGCTGCACTGCAGAATGCCCAGCCTCTGACCTGCTCTAGTCGCAGTGGGATTTGTGTGGCTGGCCTATGAGTTTTTGGTCAATGGCGGCCTCCAGGATATTGATGGTGGGGTATTTGCTGTGCACTCAGCTGTTCCTTGATATCACGTGGTATGAATTGAATTGGCTGAAAACTGGCATCTGTGATGGCGAGGGTGGGGGAGAGAAAGAGAGGCTGAGAAGGATCATACACTCTGCAATCCTGGCTGAAGATTGTTGTGAACGCTTCAAGCTTGTCTTTTGTATTTACATGCTGGGCTCTGTCCATTAGTTGCTTAATTGTCCACCATCATTTGTGACTGGATGTCTCAGGACTGCAGAGCTTTGACCTGATCTGTTGGTTGTGGGATCACTTGGCTCTGTCTATAGCATGCTGCTTCTGTGTAGCTTCATCAGGTTGGTACCTCATTTTCAGGTATGCCTGGTGCTGCTCATGGCATGCTCTTGTACATTTCTTGTTGAACCAAGGTTGATCATCTGGTTTGATTGAATGAGAGATATACTGGGCCATGAGGTTACAGATTGTTGTGGAGTACAATTCTGCTGATTATAGTGCCTCATGGATGCCCAGTTTTGAGCTGCTAGATTAATTATTAATCTATCTGATTTAGCACCGTGGTAGTGTGAAGATGGGACTTGATCTCCACAAGAATTGTGTGGTGCTCACTCCTTCCTACCAATATAGTCATGGACAGATGCATCTGCAAAAGGTAGATTAGTGAGGACAAGGTCAAGTAGGTTATTCCCTCATGTTGGTTCTCTCACCACCAGTAAGACCAGTCTGGCAGCTATGTTGTTCAGGTCTTGGTCAGCTCGGTCAGTTGTGATACTACCAAGCCACTCTTGGTGATGAACATTGAAGTTCCCCACCCAGAGTATATTCACTGACCTTGCTACCCTCAGTGATTCCTCCAAGTGGTGTTCAACATGGAGTACTGATTCATCAGCTGAGGGAGGAGGGTGGTAGATAGTAATCAGTAGGAAGTTTTGTAGCCCATGTTTGACCTGAAGCCACCAGCCTTCATGGGGTTGGAGTCAATGTTGAGGACTCTGTGGCCACTCCCACCTGACTATATACCACTGTGCCCCTGACTTCTAGTGGGTCTGTCCTGCTGGTGGGACAGGACATACCTAGGGGATGGTAATGGATGAGTCTGGGACATTGGCTGATATTGTTTGTTTTCTGCTTAATGTTCAAAATAAAATTGCCATTGCATTGCAGCTTTGTTTCTATTTTGTCTCCCAGTGTTGTTATGGTGTAGCCAGACAATGAAAACTGCAGTCTGACTGTTTCCATAACACTCACTCAGCAATTCAAGTTGTTCTGTAACAGTTACTGGCTGTGTTTTTAGTACATTTTTCTTTTTAAGTGGCTGTTAAAATTTAAGTCTCATTCAGTTGTAGATACAAAAAGCACTTCTGTTTTTGCAAATAAATAATCAAGGTATTTCTCTGCAGTACAAGTAATTGAATTAATACAAGAGCAAAACCAAACCGGCTGGAAACATAATATTTCAGTTCCTGCATATAATTATGAACTTGGGTTTGCTAAACAGTTGTGCAGTAAATGAAAAACAGCAGGAAGTTGTGTTCTTGGAGGTATAAACATATTGCAGGCATTTTTAGTTTACTTTGACACTGCAATTTTTAAACTTGACTGAAGCTGATTTTATAATATTTGGCCTAGCTCCTATAGCCTCGGGGTCTCGCTGCCGGTGGGCTGACAAGCCTAAAACTTCTGGATTTTGTTAGCCAGGAAGTCTGGTTTTTAGTACTTGCTGGTCTAATTAAGCCAAATAAAAGTAATAAGCAGGTGACAATGTAATCTAGGCATGTCATTTCAATTCTGCCATCATGGCTTTTATTGCATGCAGTGACCCAGTTATCACAGCCATTCTTCACATGTTTCCCCTTCGCTATAGATTCACAGGAAAACTGGTGGCACGATTTACAAGTAAAGTGAGTGTGCTGCTTGCCCAAGACCTTTGAAAGGACCCTTGACTTTGTTCTAAAATAAGCTTGGAGGTAAGGAAGAGTTAGCTCTTCCTTGATATCTTCTTGCATGGGGTCGGGGGCAGGATTGATAGGAGAAAGAAATACTTCCAGGATGAATTGAGTGATCCTGGTTGGGAGAGTAACCAAAATAATTTTTCACCTTTCCTAACTACAATCTGGAAATCTCCCTCAATGGAAACCAATTTTTTTTTTTAAAAATTAATTGAATTGCTGTTTGTGGGAGATTGCTGGTGCAGATGGCTCCTATATTTGCTTGCATAAGTTATTGTACTCCATTGTGAAGTTGCTGTGACAAGACCAGGTATAAATGAAATACAGTCTACTCTTAAACTGAAGGCAGTGGCTAAAGAGACCTAGGGTTTCAAATACATAAATTTCTTGAAAATATGAGTGCAAGTAGATAGGCCATTAAAAAAAAAAGTCTAATAGGATCTTGGGTTTTATAAAAAGAGGCATCTACAAAAGCAAAATATGCTTGTACAGGGCATTGGTTAGGCTACACTGAAGAGTACTGTGTGCAGTTTTTGTGCTGTTTCTAGAAAGGGCATGAAAGCCATAGTGTACAGTGAAGATTTAACAGGATAATACCAGGGATAAGAATCTATAGTTGAGAAAATTGATGTACTACTAGGACTATGACTACTAGAACAGGGAAAGCTAAGAGAGTTTGAGGTTTTTTAACACTGAAGGGTTTTAATGGGAGTGAATAGCGTAAGACTTTCTCTGATTGGGGAGTCGGTGACGAGGTCATCAATATATGGTTTTCACTACATTATATATGAAAATTGTTTGCAAATGACACATTATTAGACTATGGGGTTCCCTTTCTAAAATTGAATAGCCACCTGACACTCATCGTCTAAACTCAGAAGTGAAAAATGCTCATTTGGGCTACTGGCATTTGTTCAACAGTACCCAAACATCATGACTGCCTACAAGTGACCAGATCCGAATCACTTGTTGGGGCCTCTCGTAACTGTTCTTGGAATTAGAGTTAATAATTTAGGTAAACTTGTAATTAGGCCAAGGGTGTCTGGAGTACACCCCATAGTCCACATGTGGATGTTCTGAACCTTAGCTATCCAGATTGCAAAGCTACACAAGTCTAAAACAGTTCAACACTCACCTCGTTGATTTCATTAAGTTGACAGTGGTGAGCCTATAATGCACGCATGAACTACATTTTGCTTATGGAGGCACATACTGGGGACAGTAGCAGCTTGAATGAAGGCGGAGGGAGGCTAAAGCGATGACTCTAACTCTCTCTGTCCGTTTGTCCGCAAAGGGATGCCACAGAACAAGCCAAGAGCGTGTGTTATTTTTGCATTTATATAGCGCCTTTCACGACCACCGGATGTCTCAAAGTGCTTTACAGCCAGCCAATTAAGTACTTTTGAAGTGGAGTCACTGTTGTGGGAAACGCAGCAGTCAACATGTATTCATGCAGGAGATATTTTGAAAAACTAAAACCTGGTCCATTTATATCATGGATTAAACTTTTCATATTAATGTTTTCTACTTTTGTGATACTACAAACTTTTATAAATTCTTTTATATCTGATCCACTTTGTGTAAATTAATTATTGTTTACTTGACAGGTTCTGTGATGTGCTGGAATGATTCAGAAGCAAAATGGTATGATTAAAAGTTGCAACAAAATGAAGACTGTTGACATGGACTCTGTTCTTTGATTTTTCACATGGCCTCGTTTTTGTTCCTGGGAGTGAATGAAGGAACTGGGATGCAGCATATGTTACTATAATAGCTCGAAGAACAGTAGATGATTCCCTTGTTTATATAGCTTAATTTACATCCAGTTTTACGTGTTGGATAGAATTCTACAACAGTAAATCTGTTTGGTTGTATCAGCTATGCAAGACGTCACCAAGGTCTCAGGAAGCAAAGCACATAAACATCCTAAATTCCTCTTGGCTGTCAAATAAAAACTAAAATTGCAAGATGACTACTGTATACAGAAAAGGAAGAAAACGGCAGTTTCTACAGTTAGTTTTTACTTGTTTTTTCTTCTCCCTTGTCCTAATTTATTGGGAGCAACTGGATTCAAATGTCGTTAGTCATGTGAAGTCTTATTCATACAGATATCTCATCAATAAGTACAATTTTTTGAATGATAGCCTGACTCTGAACAAGGAGACAGCAGCTAACCTTTACAATTACCAGTACTTGATAAAACATGAAAACAAATGCCAAGATCAGGACGTGTTGCTCCTTCTGTTTGTGAAGACCTCTCCTGAAAACCGTCCTCGGCGGGATGCTATTCGTCAGACATGGGGCAATGAACGCTATATAAGTTCAGAGTTAAAGGCCGCTATAAAAGTGATTTTTGTTTTGGGAGTACATAAAGATCCCTCCCAAAGAGACCTTGTACAGAATAGGTTACTGATGGAAGATGAACAACATTCTGACCTTATCCAGCAGGATTTCGATGATGACTTTCACAACCTTACATTGAAACTAATCTTCCAGTTCAAGTGGGCAAATGCTTTCTGCCAAAATGCTAAATTTGTCATGTCCTCTGATGATGATGTTTTTGTACACACTCCAAATCTAGTAAACTACCTGAGACAGCTAGATAAAGGGATAAGTAATTTCTGGATAGGTCGAGTGCACCGAGGTGCACCCCCTATAAGGAACAAAGAAAGCAAGTACTATGTTTCCTATGAAATGTATCAGTGGCCTGCTTATCCAGATTATACAGCAGGTGCTGCATATGTTGTGTCCCAGGATGTGGCAGTGAAAGTCTATGAGGCCTTACTGACTCTAAACAGCAGCCTTTATATAGATGATGTTTTTATGGGTATATGTGCCAAAAAGATGGGAGTACCACCACAACAACATGTGTATTTTGCTGGTGAAGGAAAGGCCCCTTATCATCCTTGCATTTATAGCCAAATGATGACCTCTCACGACCATGTGAAAGATATCCACCATTTGTGGAGGGAGGCTACACATGCAAAAGTGACTTCTCTCGCCTCTGGATTTTGGGGACAACTTTACTGTCGACTGATCAAAGTGTTTCTTCTCTGCAAACCATACTACGTAGACACATATCCTTGTATTGCTGCATTTTCCTAGTACAGTAATTACATGAAAAAATAACAGCACTGAGTTTATTTTTTTTCTGGGGTGGGGGGGAAATAAAGACACCAAAAGGAGCAGTTGTTATTTAGAACCAGCTGACCTGTAACTATTCTTGCCAGTGTTTTTGTGTCTTCACATTATAACATTTACTTTTCAAAATTAAGTACCAGGCACTAAGTATCAACAGTTTTTACAAATTGGCAAACTAAAGGATTAAAGACTTGTGAATAATGGGGACTTGTACCAGTCGCTGCTGGTATATTTTTCCAGGCGCTATGTCTGCAAAGATCTAGTTGGAGAAAATGGTGAGCAGTGAACAAATGTAGAGAGATTTAATGGCATCATCTGGCCACCCCTGATGACTATTCTGCCATGAAGCATTTCACCAACTAGCCTATAAATTCTAAATTGTACACT
Organism: Squalus acanthias; assembly: GCA_030390025.1. Classification (NCBI taxonomy): domain Eukaryota; kingdom Metazoa; phylum Chordata; class Chondrichthyes; order Squaliformes; family Squalidae; genus Squalus; species Squalus acanthias. The sequence continues at coordinate 33,464,819 of CM059429.1, forward strand.
ATACCTTTTCATTGATGTAATGAGCAGAATTTAATACCGCTGCCTAACTGCACAAAACTTGGTCAGAATAAAGCTAGGCTTACTCAGGTTACATTTTGTGCCTAGTAACCATTTGCTGATCAAAAACTATTGCATTAACTTGATTAACATTTGCATCCTGGATATTTCAAGTAACTGTCCTTTTCATTTGCAAGACTACAAAATATAAATTTTCTTTGGGGTGAGTGTTAAAATTTACATAAAATTAAAATTCCATTACATTTTTTAAGCCTGTTGGTACTTTACAAATTTAATATCCAGTAAGTGTTGTTCCTGCTAAAATTAAAACCCATTAAATTTATTCATGAAATGTATGGACTTCATTGGTAAATATCAGAGTATTGTGGCCTGTATACTTGACTAAATCTGTATCTTTATTTAAAAAAAAAAAATTGCTGAAAAATAAATTGGTTGAATGGCATGTACAAACCAGTCAGATTCATTGAGGGATATTGGGACATCATGTGTGTGCCAAGTTGTTCTAAATGTTGTATTGTACATGCTTGTTGCTTTGATATCCACATGCAGTAAAATGATAGCTAAATATTTCTGATAAATGTACATAGGTCTTCATTTTTTCCATAGTTTGCAAATTTGAGCCAAAGGTTTATGTAAAGAGCAAATGGCACTTGGAAAAGTTTCAATTTGCTTTCAAAATAAAACCGAGCTATTTCTGTGAAAAAATTAAAGGAGGGGGGAAGAGAAGTGTACTGCAATTTCTGCTAGTTTTGTTTCCCCACTGCGCCATCATATTTTCTCTTCGAGGAGAGCTGGGCAGTCTGGGTCACTAACTTCTTCACTGCCATCAATGCTACACTGCAATTGGTCATGGCAGAAGGGTTGCCATTTGAAGTGCAGTAAGTTTTTGTGCCTGTAAAGATGAGTTTGCACATTCCAAGCAATGGACATCCCAGAGATGTGAATTTGTAAACTTTCAGATTAGGCTTGGAAGTTGAACTAGTTTATCGCCTTGCTTCTTTGATATAGCTTACAGGATATCTTGAGATTTTATGTCTTAAAACACTTTGCATTATGGAAAAACTCAACAACATTTTGTGTACAAATTTTCTACTGATGCATGTCTTACACTGTGTAGATGAAGGTTGCCTACTAGCAACCTGATTACAAACAGATGTCTCTTTTTTAAAGTTCAAATGTAAAGTACTGATAATGTGAATTAAGTTCGCTGGTGAGTTGATGACAAAACATAATTAGCACCGTCAAATGTTTATTGATTTTATATTAGAAATGGTGTTTTATGTACAATCTGTGCTTCTAAAACTCAAGTATACTAAATGTCTAACATCCTAATGTGCTATGAATACACTTCCTACTTGTTTACTTAATCCTAAACCACCAGCAAGCTTGTTTCACATCCTAAGTTATTAGTTCTTCAAGTAGCTCTGATTAACAAGACCTGCAAATTTCTCTCTCTCTCTCTCTCTCAGCATGCAACTAGTCCTAGTCATTTGAGTAAACCCTTCCTGTTTTGCAACCCATTCTCTTCCTGTTGTTAACTACACCATTTTGCCTTTAATTTGAATGAGGAATTTCAGTGTAGTTGAGGTGAGTGGCAAACTCCTTCTTTAGGGAGAAAGAATCAACGTGGCAGTATAAATGCTGGTGCTCTGTACACTTAACTCCCTACCAGCACAACTATATAGTCCTCCAGGTTTAAAAAGTTGAATCTTGAGTGCAGAGGCACTTCACTAACCAATGCAAATTCCTAGTTTTTCCTGTGCCCTCCACCCCCTGCCCCCGCCAAGACTTTTAATGATTTAAGAGGTGTTTGCATTTTCTGTTAGATTAGAAGTCACAGTGCACTCACTACCTCCTATTTTTTTCCCGCACATATAATTTGAGTTTTAAGACTGAAGTTGATTCTCTGTCTTGCTCTCATTAAATTAAAGTTTGAAATGAACCAAGCACTCCTACTTTAACAAAGATAATTCAAGTTTAGTAAGCCTTCAATGTGTTTCTGATTGAATTTTACCATAACTGTCAGTGACCCTGGAAAGTAACAAATGTTACCACACCTTTCAATAGCTCTTTATCCTGGGGCCTGTAGACATTTTTGGCAAACTAAATCAAATTCTATGGCATGAGCATGGATTTTGCAACAAGTCTATGGGGCTTGAGGGCATCTTGATATTTAAAAAATGTGCTAAATTGACTTTTTTTTAAACTACACTGTGATTGGCCTACATAGCCCCAAGTACTGCTTTGCTGTAATCCATGTCTCAATGCCTGGTTGTCTCATTTGCCCAGGTGGAGTTAGGTGGCAAGTAACCAGTTACCTGATGTCCTGAATCTGATTGACATAGTTTTCTAATGCCCCATTGATGTGCAATTTGTTAACTCCATGTCTTTCATACTTGACTTGCTAAATTGGATTGAGTTTCTGCAAAGCCAGTTGATATAAACTCCTATCACGGCCTTTGTTTTGATTCCAGGAGACCAGTAATCTTATTCCAGCAGCAGACTTGTACAAAAAGAAACTGGTTCTACTGTGTGGATAAAAGCAGGATTTAGCAGTGTAAATGCTTAGAGCTGGTTCCCTAGATTCAAAACAAGGCCACAATAAAAATAGTTTAATGGGCTGAGATCAGTTGTGTTAATTATTCCCCATACATTTTACTTGCAGATGAATTGTGCAATATATGAAAATGAGGATTAGGAGATTGATGTCCAGTGACACTATTTTGGATTCAGAGCATTTGGTAATGGGGCCCCAATGCAATACAAAGGGGGGGAAAGCAGGGCAAGGGAAATGAGAGCAATTCTGCAGTGCTTTCTGTTGTGCAGTACTAAGGGCCCTGTCTAAATGATATAGATGATTGAATGTATATGCTCAGCTGTACAAACAGCACTGTAAATGGAGACCATCATGTTTGAGTTAGTGTGATGGTATGACACCAGGATTTTGTGGTTCTAAAAGCTAACTATGATGGATTTAGGAATTTAAATATATCTTCACACTTATGAAAGCAAGTGTAAAGGTTTACTTGAAACATGGATGTGATTTTTCTTTCCTCTGGAAGCTCAGATTGTGAGTGAAAGTGAAATTTCACCTACTGTTTTAACACAAATGTAGAACTAAAATTTGCCAAGTTGCACCATTACCGTCTCTTGTTCATAATGGGTTTGCCCATATGATCTGATGAGTTAAAGTTCTTGATATATTCCTATTAAACATCTCTGCTTTACTGTTTTTAAACATTCTATTGCAATTTTATAGGTTTTCCTGACTTTTTTTCTGGTTTTGATCCATTTGTAGGTATCACCTGGTTAGAGAACAGTTGAAATAGTAAGAGATTTTTTTTGTGTGCTTGTTTTTTTATAATAAAAAAAAAGCAATTGCACAAATGGCTTGTAGTAATTGCTGTTCTCCTGCACCAACAAGTGATTTAGTAAATCTAGATGTGTATTTAAGGAAATTAATATCCATTTTGTTAATTAATTCAAACTCAAATCTGCTTCATCCATTACAATTAGTTATCCCTATTTTTTTTAATGGATTCATTGATATACTTCAGAAATTATTTCAGAAGACAGGGTGGAGCAGGGGATTACAATACTCCCTTTTCACCATTCGTGAAATGAGTTTGGGCAGACTTTATCCAGTTATTGCATAGTGGTTCACTCCAACAAAATTGGCATTTTCACTCTGGACACAAAATTAAATGGTGCAGGATGTAAAAAAATATACATTGGTGCAGTAAGGGGTGCACTTTCGATTTTTGAGTTGGGCAGTTTAGAGGGACTTTTGCTATGCATCTGAGCTTTACTTTATCATACCTGCTCAATGAGTGCTTAATGCTGCCAAGTGGAAATGTGTTTCATTCTTCAGTACTGGTATCCTTTGCCATACAAAATAATTCACTCCTGATTTTTTTTTTAAATGATTATAAAATAAATTGGACCTATATTTTCATAAATGCTGGGTCTATTAATTTGGTGGATGATGTATTGGGGAAAAGTATGCAGGTTGGATAATGTTTTAGATCATCAATATCTAGCCTACACTTGCCAAAATAGTACAATCTCTCTCAAATGTTCACTGTAACTCGAGTTACCTTGGATAAGGCAGATTGTAACTTTTCTCCCATGTTGTATTCACAAGTGGAAATTGTTTCTATTTGTGCTATTTGGATAGTGGGGACAGGACACCATGTGAAAGGATTTCCCTAGTTTCTCGCCCAAAAAAGGGCCCATGGGTAATTTAAAATGGGAACATATCAGTCAAGAACAAAATTAATACCTCAAACATTAAAACAGATCTCTCCAATCCTCATAGATTCAGATTATCTGTGCCTACTTTTCAGTTTTTAAAAGTGAATAAATCTGGGACAAGAACTATTCAAATTTAAAGTGTGACAATTTTAGCACTTCCTAAAATATTCCCACAAATGTTGATCCTTTTTTAAAAAAAAATAAACTATTGATTTTGTATTCTCCAAAAAAAGCTTAAATTTTATTACCTTAAATTTAATGGCTGTACATAAATCCCTTTTAAGATATGTTACTAGTAAAGGAATATCTTTTATCCACACAGTAGCAGTTTACCGCTAACTGGGTGGGGATGGGTAGAGGGGCTGCACTCATAACATGGGAGGATTGATTCAGTACTTGTGACCTACCTCGCCCAAGGTTTTTCATGGATAGCTCGGACTCTTCAGCTCGACAAATTTTTGACTTTTTTTTGAAGCCAGTGTAGTTTTTACAGTAGCACAAGTGGTCTGAAATGCAGTGACACTATTTAAAGGTTTGTCTAGCTGTGTTTCAAATGTGTACTTTACCTCCTGCAGAATTTTTATTACATTGTAAACCTGCTTCTGGATGATGTATTTAAACTGAAATGAAAGGGTTTGCTGTTTTTGTTATATACTTGTGTTGCAAGTTGCTAGTTTTGCACCTGTTTAAATTTTCTAGCTCATCTAGAAAATATATTTTTGTATGTTGACATTTTCAATGTGTTTTCTGAATATTTTGTTTGTCTGAAAAAAATAAAGTTGTATAAAATATCAAATTGTCTTTCTAGATATCTTCAACTTTTGATCCAAGTTCTGCATGGTGATTTTATTAACATTTTTGACAATTATGACTCTTCACAAGTAACTTAAATCTCATTTGATTATCCATAGCACTGATGTTTTTTTCTTTAGCTTTCCAATCTGTACACATGAGAAAGACCTTTGCAATCTCAGCTGTAGCTCCTTTTGTATATTCCAGTGGGCAGAAGCCTGGTCTGCCTAATCTGTCAAGTGGCAAGATTATTCCCTCAATTAAAAGTATTGCAATTAACAATTTGGAGTCTGAAATAAGTTGTTGGTTGTCCCAGTATGCTATAGTGTTGTGGCTGTGGCTTGAGTGGTAGGGTCTCTTTGTGATTTTGATGCTACATACTAAGTTCTTGATCTCATCTAGAACGCTAGCAGTTCAGTGCTTCTCCACAGGAGAAAAATTGGAATGAAAAATATCAGGGCAATTTCACTGCTGTCATACACGTTTACGATGCAAAACTACCTAGTGTTGCATAGTTCAAAATACTCGACACACAGTTTAGAATAAAATTTATAATTGTGCTGGGTGTTTCTTCGCAGTTTAGTGGACATTGTGTGAATATTTTTTAACATTTTTAAATTACTATTACAAAAACTCTTTAGAGGGGAAACATGCTGCATGATCAAAATGATGGAAAGATGACTTGTGGCCTCAGAGATAGGAAGGCACAGTCTTTAAGGGGTTTGGAGGAGTGGGGCCAAGACAGCTGAAGGCTCTACCATCATTTGGAAAGCTGGCAAAGAGAACAAAGTTAGATGAAGGGACATGGACAGGGGTATAGGCTGGAGGAATTGTTGCGATAAGGTGAGGACTTTGAATCCAATACATTGGCAAACAAGGAACCAGTGGGAGTGGAAAGATAGAGGTGGTTGTCATTGTCATACGTGTGGAAACTGATCCTGTGCTGCTGGATAATGTCTGCGAGGAGCAATGTAAACAAGGAAAAAGGTAGAATTTTGGTGTACTGCAGCAGGAGTAGTCATTGCCAGCCATGATGGGACAGGTACAAATGGAACCAGGTGAGGGCAGACCACCATAGGTGGACCACATAGGAAGAGGGTGGTGTGGTCGGCTATGTTCTACAACAACAACTTGCATTTTATAGAGTGCCTTTAACGTAAAACGTACCTAGGTGCTTCACAGGAGCATTATCGAACGATTAACACTGAGCCACCTGTTGGGACAGATGACCAAAAGCTTGAGGTAGGTTTTAAGGAGTGGCTTAAAGCTGGAATGAGAGGTGGAGAGGTTTAGGGAGGGAATTCCAGAGCTTTGGGCCGAGGCAGCTGAAGTTACGGCCACCAATGGTAGATCGATTTCAAAATCGGGGATGTGCAAGAGGCCAGAATTGAAGGAGCGCAATGATCTGAGGGATGTAAGGCTTGAGAAGGTTAGAGATGGGGAGGGGTGAACCATAAGGATTTGAAAGCAAGGATGAGAACTTTAAAATCTCGGCGTTGCTTAACCAGGAGCCAATGTAGCTCAGTGCACACAAGGGTGATGGGTGAACGGGACTTGGTACAAGTTAGAATACGGGTGCCAGAGTTTTGGATGAGATCAAGTTTACGGAGGTTAGAAGATGGGCGTCTGACCAGGAAAGCAGACTGTAAAATACCCTATTATATACGCATCACTGTTGCGGTCACTAGGATGAGAGTCAGACTTATGACTGACGAGCAGATCTCTACTTTGGGCAGGGCAGAAGCTGGACTAAAGGGATTCAAACACTTATTAAGCAAGGAGTTGAGTGACTGAATTCAAGGATCTTGGAGAGGGAAAAGGTTAGATGTGGGACAGTAGTTCAAAAGGACTGAAGGTTTGTGCACTTTGAGAAGGGATTGATGACTGACAGAACCCTATGGCCTTGGGCAGAAGAAAAGGCTCTTTTTCTTGAATAACTTAAATAGGCAATTTTCTTTTTACAGTGAAACCTCTAAATTAGGGACATCTAAAGAACTTGCATCAGGTGTCCTTTATTTGCAAGTGTCCATAATTTCAAAATGGTCATCGTATGTACAGTGAACAGGATGAGCTAAATATCCTGGGATTGGCTGAATCTTCCACAGCGTTTTTTTTTGCCCTCACTTGGAATCGTGCTGAATTCTGGGGCACTGCCAGTGGGATGCGATTTCAGTTCATTTTCTGTTTGTTGGGTTTCCCAGTTCGTTGCCATCCTGGGGTCCTTTTGCATTGAGGGAGGGATGTCCTGATCCTGGAATTTGCTACATTGGCAGCCTGCACAGAGCGGCATGGTTTCTGTAGGGCCAGAGTGCCTGGGAGATCCAGCTAAATTGGGGTTGGAATTAATGTCTTGCAGAGCCCTGTCCGGAACCCCTTCCCTCGGTGTGCTGCAGCTTCTAATGTTTGAAGTGCTGGGTGGTGGGTAGGAGGCTGTTAGTAGCTCATCAGTATCTGACATACTGGTGGAGTAGGGTTGCCAACTCTGATTGGAGGCATTAATGGAGATTTGTTCACGTGATGTTCTGACCACATGTCATCTGACCACATGACATCTGATCACGTACTTCTACAAATTTTGTTGGATTTACCTTGTAAAGGTTGGGTCCCCTGTAGATCATCTCTATTTATTTGTGGTTTTGCGCCAGCCGCTGTTATGTGAGAAGAACCAGGAGGCCACCTGTGAGCAGGTGAAGAGGAGAAACCATTTCCCCCCCCCCCCCCCCTCTCTCCTCAGCCACCATTCCCCAGTCCCCCTCTCTCCTCAGCCACCATTCCCCAGTCCCCCTCTCTCCCTGAGCCACCATTCCCCAGTCCCCCTCTCTCTCCCAAGCCCCTAGTCCCCAGCCACTATTCCCCAGTATCCCGCTCTTCATGAGCCACTATTCCCAATCTCCCTCTGTCCCGTCTCTATCTCTTCCCCCGAGCTCTTATTCCCCAGTCTTCCTCTATCCCTGAGCCTCTCTTCCCCAGCCTCCCTCTCTTTCCCCAGCCTCTCCAGTCCCTTACAATTTCAGGGCCCTCCCCCACAATTTTAGGGCACCCGATTCCCAACTCCCACCAACCAGCAGTTCCCAGTTTTTGAGGAATGGGAAGTTCTTTACCCAGCAGCCATAGCGACAGAGAAACCACTCTTCCTGGGATAGAGCCATGCAAGCATTCAATCCCAGAGATAGAGCGGTTTCTCTGCCACTATGGATGCTGGGTAAAAAGAGGTTTTCTACACCCTATGCCGCCTTGCGCTTACCTGCGTGTCCCGTGTTTTAAGTTGCAAACTGACTTGGTGCTTTGAAGGCTGTTTATAATTTGAGTGTCCGTGGTTTCAAGGTGCAGCTTGTATCTATTACAAGCTTGTAAGTTATTTGGAACTGTCAGTAAGGGAAGTGTATGCACAGGTTTTACTGTATACTGATCTACCTATACAGCCCTTTTTCTCTTCCGTTTAAGCCAATAATAACACAAGATCACCATTTAATATATCAGGATCATTATAACAGATTATTCTGTAGCATAAACCTATTAAGAAAAGTGATGACATATGTTATCATCCTTCTTTAATATAGCAAGTTAAAAGCTGAGAAGGTAGCTCTTTCCCTAAATCAGATGCATGACTTGTTAAAACCTATTTTTTTAAATTGTTTGTGAAAGGTAGAGCTCTCCATTAAATGTTTGACTGTCTACCTACAGTATTGGTAGACAGAATCTTTTGGAAAATGTATAATTGTGTGCAGTGCACATTAACATAGGGTCTTCCTGCACAGACCTAAAGAACAGTAACAGATATCTTACCTCCTCCTTGTAGACAGGTTCTCTTCACTTTCGGCCATTATTTGAACATGACTGGATCCCCCTTGACTGGCTTCATGCATCACTTCAATCTAAAGGGAGGGGATGGGAGAGAGAAGCCATGTAACTGCACAGGGCATTCTTCAGAGGTCACCAATGCAGCAAAGAATTTCACTCTGGCTGAATGCAATAAATACATAACTATTACTATCATACAGAATGGCGAGTATTGAATTGAAAACTTCATTTAATATTGTGTTTCTGTTCTAACGGAAATTAATTTAGAAAAGCTTGTCTACAAGGTCAGGCCAGACAGTGTTTTTATACAATTCAAAATGCTTTTCTTTAATTCTAGTCATGATATAACATCAGAACCACTACCTTTTTTGTTTTGCAGACTATAATTTTTCACTTGGTGTTCTGAATGTTGGTTATTACTTGTATATGATGAGTTACTTATTTACTGATCATTACCCAGCCACATTCCTAACCGAATTCTAGGTTGAAAGACCATGCCACCCAAACAAGTGTGAATTCCTTTAAAAACAAAGTGAAAGGAATGAACAGCTACATATATTTGGCCATACTCTTCATCAAAAATATTAGAAAAGTGTGAGACCATTGTGTTTTTTTGAGAGATTTTAATGGTTTTATGCTTGCTAAGCAGTATGGGTGAATTGTGTCTCCATTTACTTCCTTTACTCTGTGCCCCTGCAGCTCGACACTGACTTTGAAGGTGACTATGTACAGAGCTAAAGGAAGCAAAACAACAGCAAAGTTAAGTCAAAGGGAACTGTGTTGGGCAATAAAGCCTACCGTTATATTTTACTGACTCATTGGTAGTAGCTATAATCCTGATCAGATTGCAATTTCCTCTCTACAGTAGCTAACTGCTCAGAAAATGGATCATATAAATTATGTTCAAATAAGTGTTTTGCTTGAAACTGTTTATTTTATCATGTCCTCTTGTGCATGTTTGAATGTACATAGGTGCATGTAAACATTGTGATAACATTGGGACTTAATCAATACAAATACTGACTGGTATTTACTTACCTTTAAGTTTCCTTTTGGTTTCTTTATATTTCTTTTCTTTGCTAATTCTGTCTCTGTAGGTGGCTTTGAATTGCTAATGTTATCTAAACTCCTTCTACTGGGAGCTGTGGAATAATAAACAAAAGTGAATTGTTGGTAAAAGGGGAAATGATGTGCCCTATTACAAAAATGTAAGAATAGAGACAGAAGCACTTGACTGTACTTTTATATAAAAAATTAAAAAGACCCCTGGACTGGTCAGTTATCAAATATGTTTTAATCTGTTACATTGGCACAATAGGTGTAAATAATGAACTTCTAGACCAACATTTTTTAATGCATATTACTGCACATTGTATCTTATTTTACAGCAGCCAGAACCCAGCACTCCACTAAACTTTTCAGTCTGCAATGATCTAGTACAGGAAACTCTCGTTTAAACAGCACCTAAATATCCGGAATTCTCTATTAACAGGCAAAATTCAGGAGTAGGTTCAGGTAAGTTTTACTGTATATTAGTGGCCGTGCAACTGGGGTTCCTGCACCTGTGGCCGTGTAACAGGAACTCCTGGATCTGTGGCCGTGTAACCGGGGTTCCTGGACCTGTGGCCGTGTAACAGGGACTCCTGGACCTGTGGCCGTGTAACAGGGACTCCTGGACCTGTGGCCGTGTAACAGGGACTCTTGGACCTGTGGCCGTGTAACAGGGACTCCTGGATCTGTGGCCGTGTAACAGGGACTCCTGGACCTGTGGCCGTGTAACAGGGACTCCTGGATCTGTGGCCGTGTAACCGGGGTTCCTGCACCTGTGGCCGTGTAACAGGGACTCCTGGATCTGTGGCCGTGTAACAGGGACTCCTGGACCTGTGGCCGTGTAACAGGGACTCCTGGATCTGTGGCCGTGTAACCGGGGTTCCTGCACCTGTGGCCGTGTAACAGGGACTCCTGGATCTGTGGCCGTGTAACCGGGACTCCTGCACAAGTGGCCGTGTAACCGGCGTTCCTGCACCTGTGGCTGTGTAACGGGGCTCTCGTATCTTGGTAGGTATACATCTCCGTTACCAAAGAGTTTCCTGTAAATTGTTTCAGAGAAAGGTATCTATAAACTCAAGTCAGCAGATTTGTCATGAGCCTTCAACTATTTTACTGTTAAAGGTAACATTATACATAGTTACATAGTAACAGTTTCAGGCAAGAGATGACCGTTGGGCATCTAGCCTACCTTTCCACAGTATTCCCTTGGTGCATCGCTAATAACCCTGAATCCCATTTGTTGAAGAGGACCTGTCTTAGTTTCTTCTTGAAGCCCATTAAGGTTTCTTGTTCCAACGTCCGTGCCAATGCTTGCCACCCTTTTAGTTTAATTTAAAGAAAAATCCTCATCTAGTTTCTTTTTGTTGTCTTTAATTTGTTAATATGAATTAATTTGTTTGAGTTCACCCATCACCCCTGTGCTCGCTGACCTACATTGGCTCCCGGTTAAGCAATGCCTCGATTTAAAAATTCTCATCCTTGTTTTCAAATCTCTCCATGGCTTCGCCCCTCCCTATCTCTGTAATCTCCTCCAGCCCTCCCCCCCCACCCCCCCAAATATCTGCGCTCCTCCAATTCTGGCCTCTTGAGCATTCCCGATTTTAATCGCTCCACCATTGGCGGCTGTGCCTTCAGCTGCCTAGGCCCTACGCTCTGGAATTCCCTCCCTAAATCTCTCTGCCTCTCTACTTCTCTTTCCTCCTTTAAGACACTCCTTAAAACCTACCTCTTCATCTGCCCTAAGATCATCTTATGTGGCTCGGTGTCAAATTTTGTTTGAGAACGCTCCTGTGAAGTGTCTTGGGATGTTTTACTATGTTGAAGGCGCTATATAAATGCAAGTTGTTGTTGCTGTTGAGTTCTTCTGCTTAAATTCTGTACACAATTCAATTCATGGGACACTGGCACTAGTACTGGGGAAAGAGGGAGCTGTTCCGTGGGGACGGACTCGACTTAAACTGGGCTAGGACCAGTATCCTGGCGAATTGAATAACTGGGGTTATAGGGCTTTAAACTAACAAGGGGGAGGGAGGGTTCAGGCAAGGGTAAATCTAGAAGTCTGAAGAGAAAAATAAAGTCTGTAGCGCAGAGTAGCGATTTGGGTAAAATCAAGCAGATTGTGTCAGGAAGGGACAGAGAATTTAATGATGGTAATAGGATATTAGTGACTAAGGCCACATCAGGGAAAAATAGTAAAAAGTTAAAATTAAAGGTACTAATATATGAATGCACAAAGCATTCATAACAAGATGCTGTAGATGAATTAATGGCACAAATAGAGATAAATGGGTTTGATCTAGTAGCCATGTGGTTGTAAGGTGACCTAAGTTGGGAACTAAATATTCCACGGTACTTGACTTTTAGAAAAGATAGCCAAAATGGAAAAGGAGGTGGTGTAGCCCTGATAAAGGATGAGATAAAGGCAGTAGTGAGAAACGATTTTAGCCCAGAAAATCAGGATGTAGAATCCGTATAGGTGGAGCTACAAAATAACAAAGGGCAGAAAACACTGGTGAGAGTAGTTTATAGCCCCCCTAACAGTAATCATAATGTTGGACAAAGTATAAATCAGAACATTAGAGGAGCATGTAACAAGCACTTATGATGAATCTTTATAAAACACTGGTTTGGCCACAACTGGAGTATTGTGTCCAATTCTGGGTACCGCACTTTAAGGAGGATGTGAAGGCTTTAGAGAGAGTGCAGAAAAGATTTACAAGAATGGTTCCAGGGATGAGGGACTTCAGTTATGGGTATAGACTGGAGAGGCTGGGGTTGTTCTCCTTAGAGCAGAGAAGATTGAGAGGAGATTTGATAGGTGTTCAAAATCATGAGGGGTCTGGACAGAGTAGACAGAGAGAAACTGTTCCCATTGACGGAAGGGTCGAGAACCAGAGGACACAGATTTAAGGTGATTGGCAGAAGATACAAAGGCGACATGAGGAAAAACGTTTTTATGGGCTTGACGGGCCGAATGGCCGCCTTCCGTGCTGTAACCATTCTATGAGTGGTTATGATCTGGAATGCACTGCCTGAAAGGGTGGTGGAGGCAGATACAATCATGGCTTTCAAAAGGGAATTAGATAAGTACCTGAAGGAAAATAAAATTGCAGGGCTATGGAGAAAAGGCAGGGGATTGGCACTAGCTGAAGTGCTCTTGCAGAGAGTTGGCACAGGCTCGACGGGCCGAATGGCCCCATACTGTGCTGTAACGATTCTATTATTCTAATTCCCTAGATTCGAGAACATCCCTGTGTATTGGAAGGTAGCAAATGTAACCCCGCTGTTCAAGAAAGGAGGAAGAGAAAACAGGGAACTATAGGCCAGTAAATTGCAAAAATGCTAGAATCTATTATTAAGGATCATCTGACTAAACGTTAACTCTGTTTCTCTCTCCACAGATGCTGCCTGACCTGCTGAGTATTTCCAGCATTTTCTGTTTTTATTTCTATTATTAAGGACGTGGTAACAGGGCACTTGGAAAATCACTATGATTAGGCAGAGTCAACGTGGTTTTATGAAAGTGAAATCATGTTTGACAAATCTATTAGAGTATTTTAAGGGTGTAACTAGCAGGGTGGATGAGGGGGAACCAGTGGATGTAGTATATTTGGATTTTCAGAAGGCATTAGATAAGGTACCACACAATAGGTTGTTACAGAAGATTAGGGCTCATCGGTTTGGGGGGTAATATATTAGCATGGACTTGAGGATTGGTTAACGGGCAGAAAACAAACAGAGAGTCGGAATAAATGGGTCATTTTCAGGATGGCAGGGTGTAACTAGTGGGGTACAGCAAGGATCAGTGCTTGGGCCTCAGCTATTTACAATCTGTATCAATGACTTAGATGAGCGGACCGAGTGTAATATATCCAAGTTTGCTGACGATACAAAGCTAGGTGGGAAAGTAAGCTGTGAGGAGGACGTAAAGAGGCTGCAAAGGGATATAGACCGGTTAAGTGATTAGATAAGAAGGTGGGAGATGGAGTATAATGTGGGGAAGTGTGAAATGATCCACTTTGGTAGGAAGAATGGCAAAGCAGAATTTTTTTTTAAAAAGTTGAGACTAGTAAATGTTGGGATTCATAGGGATTTGTGTGTCCTTGTACATGAATCACAGAAAGTTAACATGCAGAGGGAGTAGGACTAGCTGAAGTGCTCTTGCAGCGAGCCAGCATAGGCTCGTCTGGCTGAATGGCCTCCTTCTGTGCTGTAACCATTCTATGATTCTAGGTACAGCAAGCAAAGGAAGGCAAACTAGTATGTTAGCCTTTATTGCAAGGGGGTTGCAGTATAAGAGTAAGGAAGTCTTGCTGCAATTATATAGGGCTTTGGTGAGACCTAAAACAGAGTAGGCCATTCAACCCCTCGAGCCTGCTCCGCCATTTAATGAGATCATGGCTGATCATGCAAATTCAGTACCCTGTCCCTGCTTTCTCCCCATATCCCTTGATCCCTTTAACCTTAAGAAATATATCTATCTCCTTCTTGAATATATTTAATGAATTGGCCTCAACTGCCTTCTGTGGTAGAGAATTCCACAGGTTCACCACTCTGGGTGAAGAAATTCCTCCTCGTCTCAGTCCTAAATGGCTTACCCCTTATCCTTAGACTGTGACCTCTGATCTGGACTCCCCCGCCATCGGGAACATCCTTCCTGCATCTAGTCTGTCTAGTTCTGTTAGAATTTTATAAGTTTCAATGAGATCCCCTTTCATTCTTCTAAACTCTAGCGAATATAAGCCTAATCGACCCAATCTCTCCTCGTACATCATTCCTGCCATCCCAGGTATCAGTCTGGTGAATCTTCGCTGCACTCCCTCCATGGCAAGAACATCCTTTCTCAGATAAGGCGACCAAAACTGCACACAATACTCAAGGTGTGGTCTCACCAAGGCCCTGTACAACTGCAGCAAGACATCCTTGCTCCTGTACTCTAATCCTCTCGCTATGAAGGCCAACATACCATTTGCCGCCTTAACCGCCTGCTGCACCTGCATGCTTACCTTCAGCGACTGGTGCACATGGACACCCAGGTCTCGTTCCCCTTTTCCCAATCTATTGCCGTTCAGATAATAATCTGTCTTCCTGTTTTTGCCACCAAAGTGGATAACCTCGCATTTATCCACATTATACTGCATCTGCCCAATCACCCTACCTGTCCAAATCACACTGGAGTTTCTCTGCATCCTCCTTACAGCACACACGCCCACCCAGCTTTGTGTCGTCTGCAAACTTGGAGATATTACATCTAGTTCCCTCGTCTAGATCATTAATATATATTGTGAATAGCTGGGGTCCTAGCACCGATCCCTGCGGTACCCCACTAGTCACTGCCTGCCACTCTCCTATATCAGTTCTAATTGTACATTAGCAGATGAGTAAGCTTCTGTGGAGAGAACAGACAAACCAGTTTTGGTATGGACCCATCCTCTGAACTGGAAGATAAATTGGGCCGGAATTTGTGGTCCTGCAAGTTTCAGGTTTCTGCATGCGCAAAAACCTGGAACTTGCGATCTGTCAAGATATGCCTTGGCAGATCTACTGAACCGACTAGAAATGCTGCTGCAGAGTTGGGCTATTTGCCCAACTACTGCCCAGCAAATGCCCATGAAACTCTTGCGCCTGGTAAAAGCAGGAATAGGGCCTGCTTTCACCAGCGTAAGGGTTAATACAAATCTTACATTAAAAATAAAGGATGATGCACAAACACTTAAAATTAGTTTATGCAAATTTTGACCCGATTAAAATGTTTAAAATTATTTTTCAAAAAATTACATTTTTATTGTATTTGCTGTATTGAAGGGACTTTTAATTAAATTTGAAAAGGCAAACATTTATTTTTATTGCAGTTGTTTAAATTGTTGTCTAAATTGTTTAATTATTTCGGGATTCCATTCGGGTTTATGGGGATTCTGTTTGTAAATAGAATCCTCCTTTCTCATTGGAGGACCTAGCCCACGTGATTCCAGGGACGCTCCCGAACCACTTGTGTCTGTGGGATCCATGGGCCTTTACGCAGGCATACACCTGGAGGCCTGAGGCCCAAACTCTCCGTTGCTGTGGAGCCAGGAGGTAAGTTCGGAAATATTTCGCGGGTCGGAGGCGTACTCTGGAGGTACGCCTCTGACCGCAAATTCAGGGCCATTACAGATGAACAGCATTTAAAAAGGAACAGAATAAAGGGAAGGGAAGAAAAGAACACAAGCCACCCACACAGGAAAATAAATAGAATGACCTGTGAAGTGCTTAAGTAGAGAACAGGTGATGGTTA
This sequence comes from Squalus acanthias, assembly GCA_030390025.1. Lineage (NCBI taxonomy): Eukaryota > Metazoa > Chordata > Chondrichthyes > Squaliformes > Squalidae > Squalus > Squalus acanthias. The sequence continues at coordinate 33,481,008 of CM059429.1, forward strand.
AATGGCAAAAGTGATATTAGATGGAGACAATAGAGGCATACTGAGAATTGTTTTTTATATTCGTTCATGGGATCTGGGCGTCGCTGGCAAGGCCAGCATTTATTGCCCATCCCTAATTAACCTTGAGAAGGTGGTGCTGAGCCGCCGCCTTGAACTGCTGCAGTCCGTGCGGTGAAGGTATTCCCACAGTGCTGTTAGGGAGGGGGTTCCAGGATTTTGACCCAGCGACGATGAAATCAAAGAAGTAAAAGACATATACGAGACACAGTGTTTGAATAGCTAAAGAAGTGGGAATAGGCAGGTAGAAAGGAAGAGTGAAAAACTGGAAAAGCAGAGTAGGTTCCAGTGGACCAGGACTGGTGAAAGAAAAAAGCAGTGTGACACCAAGGAACACCAGTATAATGTTCTGATAGGTGTGGGGAGGGGAACGCCAACACATCCAACCCACATTGCTAGCACCTACTGTCAGAGAGAAAGTGGGAGCTACAGTTAAGGTCTAAAGTTGTTAAAGTCAATAGCAAAGTGCTTAATAGACAGATCGGTGCAAGTTCTTCCAGCTTGCATTGGACTTCATTGGAACAATGGAGAAGGCTTGCTTTATTCCTTTTTAAATGGTGTTCATCTGCAATATCTCCCACTTCTGAGGAAAGGTCCATACCCTAAAAATCTTGTCTGTTCTCTCCACAGATGCTGCCTGACCTGCTGAGTTTTCAGAGTTTTCTATTTTTGTTTCAGATTTCCAACATCTGCAGTATTTTGCTTTTTGGTCAGTTGTATTTGTGTCGGCTGCCGAGCCTTCTGCTAAGATAAGTTATAATGCCACAATTCATATTCCTACACTTCAGACTTTGCTCCGCAACACATTCACCATGGTCGTTGAACTGACTAATAAACAGGTACAAAGGTAATAGATGAAACTTGGAAAGCACATGTTAAATAGAATGCTTTGCGGAACCCCTCCGTTCAGTCTGTAAGTGTGACCACGAGCTTTCGGTCGCCTGTCACTTTAATTCTTCGCTCCGCTCCACTCCCACCTCTTTGTCCTCGGCCTCTTGCACCATTTCAACAAAGCTCAACGTAAACTCGAGGAACAGCACCTCATCTTTCGATTAGGCACTTTACAGCCTTCTGGACTCAACATCGAGTTCAACAATTTCAGACCATAACTTTTGCCCCTATTTTTTCACATGGCAGCTGTTGATGATTCTGCCATTCCCATTTACACCCCTTCTAGATTCATCATTTGTTTCTTTACTCGTCCCATTACCATCTCCTTTTCCTTTGTACTATCATACCTTTTGTCATTTCATCACTGCTGCCTTCCATCCTATCACAGACCTTCCCTTTTGTTCTTTCTTCCCCTCCCCACTTTCCCTGCCCCTGCACTTGCTTAAAATTTGTTACATGTCTAACTTTTTCCAGTTCTGACGAAAGGTCATCGAGGTACAAAGCTGGGTGGGAATGTAAGTTGTGAGGAGGATGCAAAGAGGCTTCAAGGGGATATAGACAAGCTAAGTGAGTGGGCAAGAACATGGCAAATGGAATATAATGTGGAGAAATGTGAAGTTATCCACTTTGGTAGGGAAAATAGAAAAGCAGAGTATTTTTTAAATGGTGAGAGATTTGGAAATGTTGGTGTTCAGAGGGACCTAGGTGTCCTTGATACACAAATCACTGAAAGTTAACATGCAGGTACAGCAAGCAATTAGGAAAGCAAATGGTATGTTGGCCTTTATTACAAGAGGATTTGAGTATAAGAGTAAAGACGTCTTACTGCAATTATATAGGGCCCTGGTGAGACCACACCTGGAGTATTGTGGACAGTTTTGGTCTCCTAAGGAAGGATATACTTGCTATAGAGGGAGTGCAATGAAGGTTCACCAGACTGATTCCTGGGATGGGGGATTGTCCTATGAGCAGAGATTGAGTAGACTAGGCCCATATTCTCTGGAGTTTAGAAGAATGAGAGGTGATCTCATTGAAACATACAAAATTCTTACAGGGCTTGACAGGGTAGATGCAGGGAGGATGTTTCCCCTGGCTGGGGAGTCTAGAACCAGGGGTCACAGTCTCAGAATAAGGGGTCAGCCATTTAGGACTGAGATGAGAAATTTCTTCACTGAGGGTGGTGAATCTTTGGAATTCTCTACCCCAGAGGGCTGTGGAGACACAGTCGTTGAGTATATTCAAGACAGAGATCGATAGATTTTTGGATATTAAGGGAATCAAGGGATATGGGGATAGTGCAGGAAAGTGGAGTTGAGGTCAATGATCAGCCATGATCTTACTGAATGGCGGAGCAGGCTCGAGGAGCCGAATAGTCTATTCCTGCTCCTATTTCTTATGTTCTTACTCTGTTTCTCTCTCCACAGATGCTGCCTGACCTGCTGAGTATTTCCAGCATTTTCTGTTTTTATTTATTATTAATTAGATTCATGCATTAAAAAAAACAATTAAATGAATGTCTAGTTCAGTAAAATGTATTTTACTTCAGCTTCTTGCATTCTTCTATCGGCAGTGATTTTACCATAATACTGACAACTAGTATAGGACTGCCATTTCAGATCCAGGAGAAAAGTGAGCCCTCGAACATACATATCTCATCCAAATACAGATTTCTACAGGAAACTCTCTTTTAACTGGCACCCAAATAACCAGAAATCTCTCTTAACCGGCAAAATTCTTAAGTAACCGGGGTTTTCCTTCATCTCTCCTTTTAAAAATAACTTTAAAAAAACCCCGAGGCGTTTGCCTTGTATCGGAGCGTGTAGATTGGGAGGGGAATGTGCAGCCCGGGTAGGCAGCGGACACGACAGATGGTCAGCTGGCGGTCCCCGGGGAGACGGAGCTCCGAATGCAGGCGCATGTCAGTGTGTACGGGGCTCTCGTACGTTGGGAGATATAACTCTCCATTATCCGGACTTTTTGATTAACCGGCACCACGCCGGTCCCGTCGGTGCCGGTTAATAAAGAGTTTCCTGTACTTTGAACCAGCAAGTAAAATTTTTTTTAAACATTATTTAAGTAAAATCTCTTAATGCATTGCAAGCATTAAAATATCCCCAACAGTTCAACATCTGGAAAATGTGTAATGGTTGCACACTAGAGCTTAGAAAATTGAAGTAAATGACATAGAAACATAAAACATAGAATCTAGGAGCAGGAGTAGGCCATTCGGCCCGTCGAGCCTGCTCCGCCATTCAATACGATCATGGCTGATCATCCAAATCCAGTACCCTGTCCCTGCTTTAATCCCCACAGTACACATATCCCACCCTACCCCCGTAACCCCACGTATTTAATTCCCCCTAACATATCCCATCCTATCCCCATAACCCCACATATTTAATCCCCCCTAACACTAAGGGTCAATTTATCATAGCCAAATCAACCTAACCCACACATTTTTGGACTGTGGGAGGAAACCGGAGCACCCGGAGGAAACCCACGCAGACACGGGGAGAATGTGCAAACTCCACACAGACAGTCACCCGAGGTCAGATTCGAACCCGGGTCTCTGGCGCTGTGAGGCACCAGTGCTAACCACTATGCCACAGTCAACAAAATAATTATTTTTGATCTAACTGCTTGATTGTACCATGAAACCTAACCCTCAGGACAGTGTGACGAGAAGCTATTATCTCGTCATGGTAAATAATCACTTTGTTTAATCTGATAGCTGTGTGAAGATATAGACTGGATCATCCGTGAACACCTGTTCTAGTATAATTTAATTTTATATGTAGTTGAAATTGTTCAAAGGCTAAATTCTGTAATCATGCTTACAAAAAGATAAGATTCACACTTTGTACTTGGCATCCATGTCAACTGAATTTGATTTCAAGGTGAACCACTACAGAACACCAGGATTTTGTTTTGCATTAACATTTTGCACCTGCTGCGATCGTGTACCAAAACAAAATCCAGCTGGATATTTTTCTTCTTTAGATCATTTACATTGTGTTTTTATTTCTTTGTTTTTAATAGTGCTCAGGATAAGAATGGATTGCATTTACTTTTGGGCTCACTTGGGTATAATCGACTTTCACTTTCATCAAAAATATGGGAAAGAAAGGGAGAAACATAACAGGACCTTGGCTACGATAGCTAAATAAAAGAGTGCATTAGAATTAGCAAGCAGATTATAGTGAGACACGTTACAGCCAACAGCAAGAAGAATTCAAAGAAGCTTTTTAAGCTATGTTTGCAGTTGCTATCTGAAACAGGTAAGCCCATCAATAGATTATATAGGAATTTGTACTAGAGTGAAACACTGAAAGAAAAGGTCTGACATACTAATGTGCTTCAGTGCTCAAAAATAACAGATTGCAATTCCCTGCTTCAGCAAAGACTATGGAATATTGCTTTTGCACATTTGATAATCATACATACTACCATTATAACATTAAACTTGTACTCGGGTTCATAGTAAAGATAATGTTTTGTCCAAAATATATTAGAGCATAGATGCTATAGTAAAGTTGAAGACTATAATTTCATCCCTGTAGTCCAGAGAAAGTTTCAAAAAATGTTCTTGTAGTTTGCAATTAAAAAAAATCCTTTTGATGCGGACACGGGTATTCATTATTATTTCACATTAGCATTACATAGCCACAAGAGGTTAGTGAGGAAATGATAGGCTACGTGGCTTGAAATAAAAACTATTATTGTTTATTTGCTAGAAAATTATCTCGTGTTGAATACAGATGATGTGATCCCTGTAGGATGTAATGGAGACCAGTTGCTTCACTTAAATTTCATTTCTCAATTGTTTAGTGAGGATCTGATGTCAAAATCTATAAAGCTGATAAAACAAACCTTCAATTCATCCTATTTTGAAGTCTATTACCCTACTATACCACAATCACTCTGCACATTTTTCTGAGGAAAAGGATTTTCTGCCACTTACTGAGGACAGGTGGTCTAATTGGTTTTGGCGAGGACCGTTTTGGAGACGACTCGGGACGTGGGGCAACAGGTTGAACTGGACGAGTCTGTTTGGCTGCTAACTTCTTTAAACTAGCTTGACGCTTTTCGAACATTTCTTGGACATTTTCAAGCTTCTGAAGAATTGTCTGTACATTGGTCTGAAACAGAAATAAATGCAATATTAAAGCATTTTTTTTGCCTTTTGTCACCAATTTTCTGCCCACAACAACAACTTGTATTTATATAGAAACATAGGAGCAGGAGTAGGCCATTTGATGAGATCATGGCTGATCATCCAAACTCAGTATACTGTCCCTGCCTTCTCCTCATATCCCTTGATACCTTTAGCCTTAAGAAATATATCTAACTCCTTCTTGAATATATTTACTGACTTGGCCTCAACTGCCTTCTGTGGTAGAGAATTCCACAGGTTCACCACTCTCTGGGTGAAGAAATTAGCGCCTTTAATGTAGTAAAAGGTCCCAAGGCGTTGCACAGGAGTATTTTAAGACAAAAAATTTGACACCGACCCACATAAGGATAAATTAGGGCAGGTGACCAAAAGCTTGGTCAAAGAGGTAGGTTTTAAGGAGTGTCTTAAAGGAGGAAAGAGAGGCCGAGAGGTTTAGGGAGGAAATTCAAGAGCTTAGGGCCTAGGCAACAAGGCACGACCACCAAAGGTTGAGCGATTTATAATCAGGGATGCTCAAGAGGGCAGAATTAGAGCAGCGCAGATATCTCGGAGGGGGGTGCGGGGGGGTGTTGTAGGGCTGAAGGAGATTAGAGATAGGAAGGGGCGAGGCCGTGGAGGGAATTGAAAACAAGGATGAGAATTTTGAAATCAAGGCGCTGCTTAGGTCAGCAACCACAGGGGTGATGGATGACGGGACTTGGTGCGAGTTAGGACACGAGCAACAGAGACTTGGATGATCTCAAGTTTACTTAGCGTAGAATGTGGAAGGCCAGCCAGGAGTGCATTAGAATAGTCAAGTCTAGAGGTAACAAAGGCATGGATGAGGGTCTCAGCAGCAGAAGAGCTGAGGCAAGGGCGGAGATTGGCGACGTTACGGAAGTGGAAATAGGCGGTCTTAGTTATGGTGCGAATATGTGGTCGGAAGCTCATTTCAGGGTCAAATATGACACCAAGGTTGTGAACAGTCTGGTTCAGCCTCAGACAGATGCTAGGAAGAGGGATGGAGTCAGTGGCTAGGGAACGGAGTTTGTGGTGGGAACCGAAGACATGGCTTCGGTCTTCCCAATATTTAGTTGGAGAAAATTTCTATTCATCCAGTACTGGATGTCAGACAAGCAATCTGACAATTTAGAGACAGTGGACTTCTTTTCTCCCCATCCTCTCTGATTTCAATCTCCAGCTCAATCCCCTTTGCCCTCGCTCCTCAGAATTCACCACTCTCCTGTCTTCCCTAAACCACCACCTCCATCTTCCATGACCTCGCAAATCCCATGCTCTTCATCACTAAAACCGACATCTCTGCCCACTTCCATGTTTCCCTTACCACCCTCTTTCAACCCCATTAACTTATACACCTGCCCCTGTTTTCTTCCCCCTGCTCCCATGTTGCTTACAACTGTGACTGGCCTCTGGTCTTCCATTTGCCACAGCACCACTGCAGCTGTTGCTTTGCTGAACCACTTTGTCACCTCGCCTTTCATGTCTTCATCTCCAATAAAAACTTCATTGGCTCCTATTTGGTTGTTTCTCTTGGTACAACCTCCATATTTGCTTCCTCAAGTCCAAGGGGCACAATCTTGAGCACAACTGGCATAGCCATCCAATGCCAGATCTGGCTGGACCACATCAAGCTCGACTGAGCCTCGCTCTTCTCTACTAATACTAGTTACTACTCTAGAATCATCTTGGAGAGTATTCATGCCATAAAGGTGCTATGTAAATGCAAGTTGTTCATTTTTACTCCTTGCTCGAGTATTGTGCTATGGATCTTGAACAACCTCATCCGAGTAGCTATATTTCATGTTTGACACTTAATGTTTAATGTCAGCATGTAATTCAACTTCTGTGGGCATCACAGCTGAGTGCCAATTTTATTCTTACTGAACATACATCTACAGGAGGTGGCACTGGCTCATTTTTCCTGCTTCCTAATCATTATGGCTTGGATTCTCACTGGATGAATTCATTGGCAAGCTGTAGATTAGAAATCTGAAATGTCTTCTCAGTTAGGAGGCACAATATGTTGTGTAGATGGGAGTAGGAAGTTACAAAGGGACATAGACAGACTAAATGAGTGGGCACAACTATGGCAAATGGAGTTCAATGTGTGGAAGTGCGACGTTATCCAATTTGAATCAGAGAAAGACATTTTGGAATATTTTCTTAATGATGAGAGACTAGGAGCTGTGGTGGAGCAGAGGGATTTGAGTGTCCATGTGCACAGATCACTAAAAGCAAGTACACATATACAAAAAGACTAATGGAATGTTGGCTGTTATCTCAAGGGGGTTGGAATACAAAAGTGAGGAAGTGATGCTCAGTTGTACAGAGCCTCATAACCCTCCACTGATCTCAGTCCAATATGTTTTCTGTAATAGAGACCAAAATTGAACACAATACTTCAAGTGGATTCTCACCAGAACCAGGTACTACTTTAATTTAGAAAGCACAATCCTTAGCTCTACATCCCAACATCTTCTTTACTTTCTTGACTACTTGTGAACATTGACCCAATGACCTATCCACCAAAACACCCAGATCTCTTTCCTGTTCTATTATCTCAAGCATGTTACTATTTAATATATAATCCACATTCTTGATTCTTTGTAACTAATCTTGTGACTTTAAACTTATCCGTGTTGAATTCCATCTGATACCTCCCTGCCCATTGATGTAGCCTGTCCAAATCACTTTGGATTATCACACATTGATTGGCAATTCCATTAGTACCCTTGGATGGAATAATTCAGACCCTAGACCCTTGTTTATTCTATGCTTTCCTACCCTATCTAACATGCTTTCCCTTGTGATGCTAAGAGTTTCCAGCCTGCTCTCTCCATTATACTGTTTCCTCATTTTAGGCATCTCTTCCCTTTCAGTGGTGAAAATGGTCACACTTCCCTGTCCACAACCTCTCTTCCATCCTCAAAACACTCCCCATTGCCACTGGTAAATGGTGCAACATCCCTCTGCAGCCTTCTCTTGCTCCTGATATATTTAAAGAAGCCTTTTATATATTCCGCTCATGCTCTCTCTTTGTGCTTCTTGTCACTTTCTTAGCATTTTGCTGCTCGATTCTGAAGTTATCCCTATCCTCTCCCTTCCCTGTACATTTCAAGTTTTTCTATGCTCTTCCTTTCTATCTCCCTAATGCCTTTTGTGACTTTCTTTGTCATCCATGTCAGTTTTACTCTTTTGTTCGCAATGTGAACAAACTTCTTTAAAGCAATTCCATTTTCCCTCCACATTCTTCCCTTTAACTAGTTCTTCACATTTCTTTTGTAAGCATTTCATCCCCTCAAAGTCTGTTCTCTTCAAATTCAGTTTCTTGTTCGTTTTTATTATCTATTCTGTCCTTATTTCAGCCTTAAAAGTAGCACCACGTTCACTAAACTGCAGATGTTCCCTTATTTCAATATGGCTCATTACTCTCATTAATTAGGAACAAATCTAATACTACCATCTCCGCTATGGATTTCTTCACCTACTGCTTAAGAAAAGATTGTTGAAGGACTTCAATAAACCCCCACTTGCATACAGATTATTCCGATTGCATGTCCAAGTCTGTCGGGGAGATTAATATCTCCCATGATTACAACTGAGCCTTAGCACTACATTTTTTTTAAATGACCTCCCACAGCAGAACATTCACCTGTCTTTTAATTTTGTGGTGACTAATAACATCTTCTACCCTACCATTGCAGTTTTCCCCCTTTTCAATCTTCCAGATCAATCCAAAGAAACTCAATATGAATCTCCAGTTATTTCCCTCAAAGTATCAAGCTCACTTCTCTAAGCCACTTCCTCTAGTTCTATAACTACAATCACTGTTCAAACAATTAAAAGAAAACCAGGATGTTAAGTGTAATGCTAATTCTTTTCAACTGTTCAACTTTCCAAGAGTTCTAATGATGATGGTCACTGCTAAAGGGAAATATATGTAACTTATATATATTTGCAATGCTACGTTTACAATGAAATACATAAAATATCCTATAGGTTTGTATTGCATTGGACTTAATATTCTCAAAAATAGATAAAATCTGCTATCCTAGATTTATTTTCAGACATGTTTAGAAAAAACACTTTCTTTTATGCTAAACTATTTTTTGTCTGTTCATTAATAGATGACTCTGGAAAACTTAACACCGTATTTTATATTATTCAGCTCAACCATGTTTTATATTATTCAGCTCAACAATGTTTCTAGTTTACCTTAACTTCTGAAGTAAGAAACAGTTCAAATTGTTGCTGGAACTCTTTAGGATTGGTAAGCTTGTGGTCTTTGGCAGTTTCAAGGAACTTCTCAATATCTTGGAGTGCAGCTTCAGCTCCTTCTTGTGTTTGGCACTTATCCACTGCTTGAGATGCCAGGAGATAGATCCCTGTTTCACACCACTCCTTGGCCTTAAAGGACAAAATAAAATAATTAAAAATCGAATTTCAATAAGCAGTTACTTGTTTTGTGACCAATTGTTGAAGACTATAACAGATAAATTACACTGTCCAGTTGCTTATGGACTTCAAGAGATTTTCCAAGCACGTCATGTTTTTTCTTCATTTCATTGGTAAAATCATCACATATACGCCTGAGTTCATTACACTTTGGTCGGATGGAGTCAACAGCATAGTGGTTGCTTTGGATAAGTTGGTCTCCATGCAGAGCTAATAATTGTGCCTTTTCTAATGATTCCTGTAAAAAAAAATGGAAAGATATCTAACAAATGAAATAACAAAACAATAACATATGAGATGGACAATTAATTTGTTTGAACAGATCATTAGTGAAACAAGCCATAGATTATGAACCTAGAAATGCTGTTGCCAATATTAGAGGACAAAAGCTTAACTTATTTGTAAGATTCTCCTGTGCATGCTATTTTAGCATTAAAATAGAGGACTTCAACAATAATGCCCCTCAAAAAAAATGATGGAGATTCTTCCTGATGTCTTTGATTTGCCTGCCAATGCAGCCTGTATTTCTAACATGCACAATGGTAGAAATCACTCCTTAGAATATCACAAAGGACTGGCTGCAATGTATATTTGTTATAAAGGTCATTCCATTGAATTTGCATTTGAAAATACATTTTTCACAATAACTGAAAATAAGTATTTTTCTTCTAATAGTGGGAATCTATATTTGTTACACTGAAAGGGAGAACATATTGGGCATCATTTTCCAAAATGCACTGGCAGCAGGTGAGGTTCCCCATTGTCCAGCTGTAATTGGAAAATTGACCCCTTCAATTAAATACGCCAACTGTACTTCTGAAATGTCCAATCTGTTTTTACTTTTTAAATAGTCAAATTAGATAGTTGAAATTAATGGCGAGGAATGGATTTGTGCCTTGCCAGTGGTACTCTCAGCTAAATATCCCAATGCAGTATTTGCAAAAAGTCTAATGGCAGCTTAATCAGTGCTCTAATTGGCTTTCATTGCTAGGGGGATAGAATATAAAAATAGGGAGGTATTGCTTCAGTTGTACAAGGTATTGGTGAGACCGCACCTGGAATACTGCATACAGTTTTGGTGTCCTTACTTAAGGAAAGACATCCTTGCTCTCGAGGCAGTGCAAAAAAGGTTCACTCGGTTAATCCCGGGGATGAGGGGGTGGTCATATGAGGAGAGGTTGGGTAGATTGGGACTCTACTCATTGGAGTTCAGAAGAATGAGAGGCGATCTTATTGAAACATATAAGATTGTGAAGGGGTTGGATCGGGTGGATGCGGGGAGGATGTTCCCGATGACGGGTGAGACTAGAACTAGGGGACATAGTCTTAGAATAAGGGGCTGCTCTTTCAAAACTGAGATGAGGAGGAACTACTTCACTCAGAGGGTGGTAGGTCCATGGAATATGCTGCCACAAAAAGCTGTAGAAGCTACATCATTAAATAAATTTAAAACAGAAATAGACAGTTTCCTAGAAGTAAAGGGCATTAAGGGTTACGGGGAGCGGGCAGGAATTTGGACATGAGTTTAGGTTTGGATCGGTCATGGCCCTGTGGGTAGTGGAGCGGGCCCAGGGACCGTGTAGCCTGATTCTGCTCCTATTTCGTGTGTGCAATTCTGTTCGATGCAGGAGATGGTTCTGTGATAGTAGATAGTAGATTGGCGGTTAGGATCAGATCAGCCATGATCTTATTGAATGGCGGAGCGGGCTCGAGGGGCCGATTGGCCTACTCCTGCTCCTATTTCTTATGTTCTTAAGTTCTAAACATTCTGTCTGTCTACTACCAACTGCCCAAGACTATGATTTTTGTTGCCAAGTGTAAAACTGAATATATTTTTAGTTGAAAAGAAGTGCAAATCAAGGAAGTTTACTAAATGCATATGAGAGCACTACTGGTCTTTGATACAGTATCACTAAATATCATTGTCACTAATGTTTTAGGCAGCTTGGGAATATCATAAAGCCTCAGGAAATTAGGTTGGCGAAGCCCATTTGTGGGAGTCTGGACCATTAGCGGATGTAAGAAGTGATTGGAACATGAAATAAGCATATTTGTAATCAAGAACAGATGGACGCCTGAATAATCATTTAGTGGCTTAACAGGTAGTACGGGGGAAGTTTAAATGACTTGCTCTGTTTTGTTGTAGGATTACAGGACTTTATAAGAGTAAATGTGGAGGAGGGAGTTCATCTGTTGAGGCCTAAAGGACATTTTGGTGTCATTTACCTGTGCTTTCTCTTCCTGCAGTTGGAGTTCCTTTAGGAGGTGTTCCACACAGGTTACACTGTCTCCAATGTCAGTGAATGCAGCCTGTGTTTCCATTAGGCAATCCAGAATGACTTTCACCTGCAAACAGGCAACAAGCAGCAACTTTAACCAGTTTCCAGCCCTTCATTTCAATTTTGTCATTACACTTAGAAATTGTTATGGGTTGCTCAAAAGAAATTGGCATTGAATATTTGCTTGTATCTCAATAGCCTGTTGCATGAGTTTGGATCTCCAAATTGATCTCTGGTTAGATCTTATTGGATTCAGACAACATATGGTTAGTATTCAGACAAGGTTATATGGTTAATTGAGGTAAGTGCATCTCAAGTTTTAGTACAGATAGTGTAACTTTAAAATAAAACCTAGGCTGCAGTACTAGAAGTTGGTGAAAAAAATCAAAATCTGTACTTAATGCAGATCAAAAGTTGGAATTTTACTGATTTGGATTTTCCAATGTGTTGCAACCAAAACATACATACATGGTTGGAAATATTAAATATACATAGTTCCACAAATTGTCCCTAATATTGGATCCCCCTAACATTGCTCGTCGTATAAAGAACTTGCATTTATATAGAACCTTTCATGCCCGCATTCTAAAGAGCTTCACAGCCAATTAATTACTTTTTGAAATTTTGGGCTGGGTTTTCCGGGGGGTCAGCGGGTGCGATTGGTGGTGGGTCAGGTGGGAAAGTGTTTTATTTCCCCAGCGGGTCGGGACACCGCTGTGAACCCGCCGCCATGTGCCTTTCCCCGATGTCGGGTCTGTCAGCGCTGAGCAGACCAGACATGAAGTGGCAGGTTCACAGCTGGGGACCCAATCCAGGTAATTAGTGGCTTGTTTAGAGCCACTTATGAATGAATTTCAGCTCACCTCTGCATTTGACAGCTTGCCCATGGGGTCCACGCTGGTCGTGGACCATGTCTGTCAAGCTGAGGCAGGAGTTCAGTGGCCATTGAATCAGCTGTTGAGTTGACAGCTTCAAATGTACAGTAAAAGCTCCCACCTTAGAGGTATCTTCCCTGAGCCACATGTTCTTCCTCACTGCATTTCCACAACAGATTCACCATGCTGCAAGTCTCTACACAAGTCTCCATTCAGTCTGACCTCATTACTTCTCTCACCATTGACAGATCGCTTCTGTCATCTCTACTTCACCTGCCATCTATTCCATCAGCATAGGTGCCCTTTATACTCGCTCACCTTGGTCCTCAGAATCCCACCACGATCAGCCCCAACACCAGTATCACCAGGCACACCAGCAGCACCAACAACACCACCAACCTTCTCCGCAATCAACTGATGCTGCACAGGACACAGGAATATCAGCACCCGACCACATTGCTGCCTGGGAGGCCAGGGATGACCTCACCATGCCCAGATTTACTTCACTTGATGTTGTACACCCTAGCTGCCACATGATGCGCCAGGTTGGCACCACCCCACACCAACACCATAAAGCATCCCCACAATATCTAAGCCATTCCTTTCACACTCATCACCATTGCAGGGGGTACCGTTATGTCTCACCATTCACTGCAACTCACTAAGCCACTTCCAAAGGTGCACACAAATCTGTCCAAGAAAGCAAAGTGTTGAAAATAAAGGTTTCAATGTTTGACACCACATTAACAGAAACTTCACATGAACATTGCATAAAACACCCAAGTGCCTACCCTTGTGTGTTGTTAGTTGATATGATTGCACTAGGATGAGGGTAAGTGTGAGGGGTGGTTAGTGAGATGGGGATGTGATAATATAGATAGAGGGGGCTGGGTGGAGGTGCAAGGTAAGTTGGTGTGAGTAAGGATGTGCAGGATAGTGTAGGGAAGGCAGAGTGATGGGGATGTGATGAGTGGCACAGCAGGATGAAGTTGAGTGTGGCTTTGTACTAATGTTTTGTGATCTACTGAGATCATTGAAACCTTTGCAGCACTGCAGCCTGGTCCTCCTGACCACATCCCTGCTTGTGCTCTCCTCTGCAAAGTGCAACCAGGCTGTGTTGATCTCCTGGGGAGGTCTCTTCCGCCCATGGGAAGGGAAGAGCACCTCCCTGAGTGCTGTAACTCCCTCCATAAGTGCATGGAGGGAGTCATGGGAGAATCTAGGTGCAGCCCTGCACCTCTGTGCAGTGCTTGTCAGTGTTTGCAGCATCTCAATGCTGTAGAACACTGGCAGCACAAATGTCAAAATAAATTTGCACATGGTCCCTTTAAGGAAACCGGCTGATGACGCGTCATCAAATGACATCACCAGACCCGCTTCCTCTAATTGGCCGGCAGAAGCGCTGGGTGGGCTTAACCAGCCCAATCTAGGGAAATTCATTTCAGAGGCTGGGATGGAGACAGTAGCGGGGTCAGGACCCGCCACCAACGTCACCCGCCGAAGTTAGCAAAATCGCGGCCGTAGTCACTGTTGTTTTGTGAGGAAACATGGCAGCCAATTTGCTCACAGCAAAGTCCCACAAACAGCAATGAGATAAATATTTTGGTGATGTTGGTTCTGGGATAAATGTTGGCCAGGACACTGAAAAACTCCCTTGCTCTTTGAATAATGTGATGGAATCATAAATTTGGTTAATTTCTGATTAAATTCAAAAATGTATGGAGAGTTAAATTCTTTTAAGATTGAAAAGATGGTGTGCATCTTCCTTGCTGCTATGATGGATTTTGTTCTGACTAGTCAGGAAAGGGGTACCAGAGTACCTCAATACATCTCTTACTAATGACAATGGGCGGAGCAATGCGTCCCATATTTATCTAGCAGAATGATGCACCCAAAACTTTAAATTTTTCATATTTCTGGCAACGACATGAAGGCAAATAAATTAACGTTCATCAATTGGGGTAACTATTTGAACTGCGAACTCAAGTTAAAGGAAAAAGGCAAGATCCCATATGTAACCAAACTAAATTGGAACAGGATGAATCAACGAAATGTCCGGGACTAGGAAAAGGACCAAATAATGGACTGATACTGATTTGCGATTTGGAAATTTTTCTACTCTGCTAAATTTTCCTTTTGTAACTTTGCCTTCCGATTTATGTCATTGTTTGTATGTAAAATTTAATCATGCGCTGCCAAGAGAAATAGTACATGATTTTACTACGCGCAATTCGGGAAGAAAATCCGAGAAATTTACTGGGACTTTCGATGAGTTTCTCAGTGTCCCCTTCCTCGTGTACTCTGTCATTACACCGCTTCCTTTGCTTAACAGAGAGGAGGTCGAGGAGTTTGTATTAGCCCGCTCACAGCAGACAGAGGCTGTATAGCAGTTATATAAAAACTCCTTTGTTAGATATGCGAAGAAATTGAAAGTCCACAGCAAACATCAGAGATTAAGATTGTTGTGAGAAAGCAGGATTGAAGTAAAAGTCTAACAGACTTTCTTTTGTGTTTCATAAGATTCTTGGTTATCAGATTTTCAGGAAAGATAGGGAAGGAAAAAAATGAGTTGGGTGGTCATGGTAATGAAGAATTCTATCGTAGTGCAAGAACATAAGGATATTCTGGGGGTTGCGTTAAGACAGAATCATTGTGAATAGAATTTAGTAGAAAGGGAAATGGCACAATTCTTGGTGTACATTATAGGACACAAAGGGTAACGATCAGATAGAGGGAGAGATCTATATACAGTTTAGAGAGATATGCATGTAGTGGGCTACTACATATTGCACAGTATTTAAAGCCTGTTGGCAGATGTTGGTGCAAACATGCTGACCCAACCATGGAGGCACTTTGTTTTGATGCAACCAATGTATTCTATGTCATTATCACAGGGCTGACGGTACAACGCAGGTGTGTATATTCTCTGTGCTGAATGAAACATTCTAATTAATGTCTTAGCCCTTTGTATGCTAGTGTTTTTGTTTGTACCTGCTTTATTTGCTCTTTATGTAGTTGGCTAGGCAACATTGCTTACTGGTGTTCTACAACCTAAAGAGCATTATTTTTTATGCATGTCCTGAAAGTGATAACCTAGTATAAAATGTTCTGGAGGTTCAGTGCCTGCTACCAACTGCTATTGACACCTCAGTCTCCTGGAGAAGATGAAAAAAACCCACAGAAACCTGTACAGGCCAGTCAAATTAACATAATGTGCGATAATCTGTCTGACGAACCTAACTACTATTGTGGAAGCTGGAGACTTTTCATCGACTTTTAGAGATGGGGGGGCAGGGGGGATTTTTTAACTACTGGCCTCCTGTTTCTCGGCTGAAAAATGGGTGACCAGCAGAGAAAGATCTGTTGAGGACCTTTGATAATCATTTTCCCATCTGATTCAATTTTCAAACAGGCCTTTAAATGGGAACCCAGCACTTCCACCCAAAACAGGTGGCATTGGACAAACTGTTGATATTGTGCCCGTTTTGAGCCCGACTTGAAAATCTCCCGTGAGCGATCTGGCAGAAGAAGCAAAGAACTTTTTTAGCTGAGGAAAAACTTTTTGAGGACTTAATAACGTGGGTGTATAAAACTACGTGCTGCACCACCTTGCTTCAACATCATGACTGGTCTTAGATTCAAAAAAACTTAAGTTGCGCTATTCTTGCACAGAGTGTGCAGAATGAAGTAGAATGTAAATATGACTTTAAATTTAACATGTTTTCATTTTTTAATAGGAAGAAGCAGAATTTGTCTCAACCTCAAATATGCATTATGTTTTAATTAAGATGATGCAAGTAATTCAACATTTGAAATCTGCAGAAAACACCAATTAATTTCACAAAAAAATCCATATGCTGTATAGTAGGTGAAAAGTACCTCCCGAAAGTCTTGTTCAAAATGTCGCAGCTGTAGGCATTGTTCTAGTTTGAGGTGGTGTTTGGACCAAAACTGGTCGAAGGCATTTTCAGTTTCATCCAATTGCATCAGTAACCTATCACAAACATAATTTGGGAATACCAAAGAATTACAAATTGGGCATCAATAGATATTGAAGAATAATCTACTGTAAATTATGAAATACTTCTGAAATAATTCCATTTGAAACAAAATTTTAAGTATAAAATGAAGATGAATAAAATTAAAAGCCTTTTTAAAAAAAATTAAAATTAAAGTACAATTGAAGGTAAAAACACCAATTGGTATATTTCCAAGCCGTAAAGACCAAAAAGTCCTAGGTTTGGTTCTTGATTTGTATTGTTATCTAATCTCAGGGTGGGCAGCAACTGGAGTACTTTTTAACTGGCCTTAGCACCCTTGGATTAGACAGCGGAGGTGGTGGTGGTGGGGGGGGGGGACCAGTTTTGGCTTTGATGCCTCTATCGCTTGAGTAGCCTATTAACATTGTCTGACATCAAGAATGGTTACTTGGGTGAGGTCCTGGAGGCAGCTGGTACCTATTGAATCAAATTGCAGTAACAGTTAGTGCCATCAGGTGAGGAGAGGAAAATATTTGCTTAAAAAGAACAAAATCGAAAATGCCGAGCTATAGTGTGGTGTGAAGAAAAATTGAGCTGCTTAGTGATATCAAATTTGAAGATGCACTTATCAAACGTGCTGTCTTTTTATATCAAAAAAAAGTCTTCAAGGTTACAAAGGGTTATGATGAGATAAATATTGATAGGTTGTTTCCACTGGTCAGCAAGGTGACAATGAGGGGGAACAGAGCTAAAGTAATCACAAAAAGGATTAAATATATATATTTTTTTAATTTACATATAGGATGGTCAAAATTTGGAATTCTCTACCTTTAATGAACCTAAATTTATAAATTCTTTAAAAAGGAATTGGATAGTTGTTTGAAAAGTTCAACTCTAAGTGGTATGGTGATCAAGCAGGAGAGCGGGATTAGACTATATGGCTCATGTGGAGAAAAACACTGGCATAGACTTGCTGGTCCAAATGGCCTGTGTTTTCTGGCATTCTATGATTCTGATTCTGAGTCAACCTTATGAGCAAAATCCTCACAGAAACATATGATATCAAGTTTTATGTCTATAATCAATGTTTATATAGCTTTTTTCTCAGATTTCATTAGTCTGACATCCTTCATTGACAGCACTATCAACCAGTATCCAACTGTCAATCAAATGTCAAACCTGAACCACTGGGAAAAGACAGGATGGCTATCAGCAATCACTACAAAAAATTTCAGCAGCCCTTTTCCCAAGTAAGTGCCATTGTACTATATCCAACTTCTACTCCATCCCATCCCCTTGAATGCTCCCCCACACACAACCCATCTGTTGTCTACTCTCCACTCCATTCCTGGGTCTGAGGTTCAGCCCTGCCTGTGCTCCACATCCCCACCATGCTGAACTAAATAAGTATTCTTCAGTTTGCTGTGAGCAAGTCCACAAATTCACTAATTAATTTGAAGATTGTCAAAACTACACTTTAAAATTAAACACTTCGTATTTTTAAAGTTATCTTTCTCCACACATTTTTGCGTTTCCCCTATCTGCCCAAATGACCACTCTCGATCAACTTTTTTAGAACTTCTTCTTCGTTAATTGTTGACTTATGGAATAGCGGCCAGCTAGCACAGTAAATACTGACATAGTTCAAGATTTCAAAAGGAATTTAGATTAATTTCTGATTCAGTAAAGACTGAATGATGGATTGAGTGGGATGGGATAATTAGCAATTTCTCAACTTGGAGTCTTATGAAATGTCTAGCAATTTTTGCTATAGTTATTGATAGAAACGTGGTTAATATACAAATTCAGGTAGTAAATGCTGCAAGATAAACAAATATAATAATATATGTAGACTTTTATCTTCAATAAAAATAAATGTTGTAAAGAGTGATGTTTCTGGTATGGAATCATTTTCATCTGAGGACAACAAAAACTTTGAAAATCCAATTTTAATTGTAAAATATTTAACAATTATATTTCAAACACAAAAAATGACTGATTTAGTAGGGTTTATCACTAAAATGTTTGTGACGCATGCTTTTATATGACAGTTTCTGCAGTAAAGAAAATGTTCTGGTGTTTGAAGATTCTCACTAACCTTTCAACGGTAGCCATATTTTCCAGTTCATCATAATTCAGTTTATAATTAGGATTTTTAGTAAGTGGCTCCTTAATACATATTAGTAAAGTGTTGCCTTCTTTTACTGCCAATTTCAATTTCTCCTGAGAAACAAAAAACATTACCTTAGTTATCATTGCTTTGAAATGACAATCGGAAGCCCTTCATTGCGATCTTTTGCAAAAAAAAGCAATGGATGGCATTTTACATTCATTAACTGAATACTGTGCATTGTCTAAATGACAAATGTAATTGTACATTCTTTGCCATTTTTATAAATGCTTTGCCATTTCCTGTGCATGATCGAATGTAAACTGTGTGACACTGAACGCAAAAGAGCAAACTGTTACTAATCAGATCCTTTGGCAGGATTGTTGATTTTCTGCATATGCTAATGCTATTTTGTTGAAATAGCCACACACATGTCTATATATTATGTTACTTTTCTGTTAAGTCACATGAGTATAAATTAACAGTTTGCTACTTTGGACATACGAGACATTTCTTTTCCTTGGAACAGCTGTGATATACAAATATCTGCACTCTTTCATCATTAAAATATGCAGAGCAATAGAAGTGACAAAAACTTTAAATAGAGTATTGTCAGACTTGCTTATATGGTCTTCTATGCATGTTGAACTCCATTTGGGTAAGAATGAATAAAACTGATCACAATCCCTCAGAGAATGTCCTAAAGGCTGGTTCCAAGTCTTCCATTTGTTAAATTACCCTGATATAGTCATTAACAATTTTTCTTGGTTAAATCTGGTCAAAACACCCAATTACCAGCTAGCTAATTTAAACGGTCACTGAGCTGTGCAGAGCAGGACTGTGCCAGTTTAGATGCCTGGTATTTTTGCTGATCTCAGCCAGAATAGCAGTAGCAGTATTACAATTGGTCACAGTATCCATGGGTTATGGAGGGGAAAAATCACTCCCGCCTGATCATCATCCAGCAAAACCTGCTGGATGTGCACACCAGCTGATGTTGGGTGAGAACAGCATTGAAGTAGGCTGCAATGTCTCCCCATGATAGAATATCCTGATGACACTCATTGCTAAGGCAATGGAAAAATGGTAACAATGAAATTACTCTTTACCAACTCACTAACAGGAAGTTATAAAATGAGAGACAGGCAGCAGCCATGCATTTTACATCCTGTTTTTAAAAGTATGAAAAATATAAATGGAGCTAGCTCATGAACAGGAAGAAGTGTCTGTATGGTTGGACACAATAGAGGAAAGCACAACTAACAAAGTTCAAGGAGAAAAAGTACGTGTGATTAGGTGAGATAGCAGTACATAATTTAATCTTCACCAGTATACTAAAATGTTTCTGAATCTAAGATAACAAACCACTTTGAGATTCTTAGTCATTCCATTGGCTCTAAGTACCATGGAGATCCAGCTTTTTGTTGTAACTTTGAATTAACAACAACAACTACTTGCATTTATATACCGTCTTTAATGTAAGAAAAAGCCCCAAGGTGCTTCACATGAGCGTAATCAGACATAAATTGACACCGAACCAAAGCAGGAGATATTAGGGCAGGTGACTAAAAGCTTGGTCAAAAAGGTAGGTTTTAAGGTGCGCCTTAAAAGAGGAGGGCGAGGTGGAGAGGTTTAGGGAGGGAATTCCGCAGCTTGGGGCCTAGTCGGCTAAAGGCACAGCCTTTAAACAGTGACTGTCAGCAGGACTATTCAAGAATGGGAGGTATCACAGCTGAACCCAATCCTTTTCTCGTCCAGCGTCTACCCATGCACATTTTGCAGCAGAGGACAATAAATAAAGATCGAGTGAAAATGCTTGTTGATTTTCCCCTCTTTAACCAAGGCAATGGGACTGACTGTCGAAAATCTATTGCCATCTTAGGTGAACCAGAATAGGGATTTCTCGTGGACCCTACTTGGACTGGATGGCTCGCTTCCACACTCCCTTTACCCACTGAGACATCAAAGGAGCTCTTAGATGCTTTATTTCTGATGCACACAAGATCATGCAAAGTAATTTAAAAACTCAAAGAGCTAAAATAATTTATACCAGAAGGGCTGGAGGTAACGGTTTGACGTTCCATACATGCACTTGATTTAACAACTCCAGCATGTAGTAATACTATAAATAAACGTACATGCCAAAGGTTATGTTTTCTATAAGTTATGTTAAAATCCATGCCTGTAGGATCTTTGCATTCTTTATGATTTATGTGCTCAACTGAAATTCCAAATTATCTATACAGGAGAGTTTGGATAATTGTGTACACAGAATTCCAATGGTTCATTATCACTCATTCCTATTTATTATATGCTTTTATCCAAGTGTAACATTCCATGGCAAATCCATCATGCATTTGTAAGGATTTGGCTGCATTGCAAACAAACGAATGACTACCAAATATATTTCCCATTTATATAAAATTTGTTGACTCATTAATTTTAATGAGGTTCAAAATTAATCAGCAGTTAATAGGAACAGCTACTGTTTGCCATTCTCTGGAATGCAATATTTCTTAGACGGGCAAATTTATAATGGGGAACAAGGAAATGGCTGAGCAATTAAACAAATACTTTGGTTCTGTCTTCACGGAAGAGGACACAAATAACTTCCCAGAAATGCTAGGGAACCAAAGGCCTAGTGAGAAGGAGGAATTAAAGGAAATTAGTATCAGTAAATAAAATAGTGCTGGAGAAATTAATGGGACTGAAAGCTGATAAATCCCTAGAGCCTGATACTCTACATCCCAGAGTACTAAAAGAGGTAGCCATGGAAATAGTGGATGCATTGGTTGTCATCTTCCAAAATTCTACAGATTATGGAACAGTTCCTGCAGATTGGAGGGTGGCAAATGTAACCCCACTATTTAAAAAAGGAGGGAGAGAGAAAACAGGGAACTACAGACCGGTTAGCCTAACATCAGTAGTAGGGAAAATGCTAGAGTCTATTATAAAGGATGTGATAACAGGACACTTAGAAAATATCAACGGGATTAGACAAAATCAACATGGATTTATGAAAGGGAAATCGTGTTTGACAAACCTACTGGAGTTTTTTGAGGATGTAACTGGTAGAATAGATAAGGGAGAACCAGTGGATGTGGTGTATTTGGATTTTCAGAAGGCCTTTGATAAAGTCCCACATAAGAGGTTAGTGTGCAAAATTAAAGCACATGGGATTGGGGGTAATATACTGGCATGGATTGAAAATTGGTTAACAGACAGGAAACAGAAAGTAGGAATAAATGGGTCTTTTTTGGGGAGGCAGGCAGTGACTAATGGGGTACTGCAGGGATCAGTGCTTGGGCCCCAGCTATTCACAATATATATCAATGATTTGGATGAGGGAACCAAATGTAATATTTCCAAGTTTGCTGACAACACAAAACTAGGTGGGGTTGTGAGGAGGATGCAAAGAGGCTTCAAGGCGATTTAGACAAGTTGAGTGAGTGGGCAAATACATAGCAGATGCAGTATAACATAGATAAATGTGAAGTTAGCCACTTCGGTAGGAAAAACAGAAAGGTAGAGTATTATTTAAATGGTGCTAGATTGGGAAATGCTGATGTACAAAGGGACTTGGGTGTCCTTGTACACCAGTCACTGAAAGCAAACATGCAGGTGCAGCAAGCAGTTAGGAAGGTAAATGGTATGTTGGCCTTCATTGCAAGAGGATTTGAGTACAGGAGCAAGGATGTCTTACTACAGTTGTACAGGGCCTTGGTGAGACCACACCTGGAGTACTGTGTGCAGTTTTGGTCTCCTTACCTAAGAAAGGATATACTTGCCATAGAGGGAGTGCAGCGAAGGTTCACCAGACTGATTCCTGGGATGGCAGGACTGTCGTATGAGGAGAGATTGGGTCAACTAGGCCTGTATTCGCTAGAGTTTAGAAGAATGAGAGGGGATTTCACTGAAACGTATAAAATTCTAACGGGGCTAGACAGATGCAGGGAGGATGTTTCCCCTGGCTAGGGGGTCTAGAACAAGGGGTCTCAGGATATGGGGTAGGACATTTAGGACTGAGATGAGGAGAAATTTCTTAACTGAGGGTGGTGAACCTGTGGAATTCTCTACCACAGAAGGCTGTGGAGGCCAAGTCACTGAATATATTTAAGAAGGAGATAGATAGATTTCTAGACACAAAAGGCATCAAGGGGTATGAGGAGAGCGCGGGAATATGGTATTGAGATAGAGGATCAGCCATGATCATATTGAATGGCGGAGCAGGCTCGAAGGGCTGAATGGCCTACTCCTGCTCCTATTTTTCTATGTTTCTATTACTGAATCATATCCACAAGGGAAGTGAAATAAATAAAACTGGCTAGGGCATTGGTAACTTAAAAACTATCCAGAACCATTCCGTGCAATAAATGTTGTCGTCTGGACTTTCCCTATCAAATACAGTGCTTGGAATCTTAATTCAACCTTGTTACTAAAGGTGCATTAACCTACAAATTTAGAGTTGGTGCAAACCAGTTTCTGTTTCACACTGATGCTAAAATTGCATATAAGCCTAGAGTTGGGGCCTGACCTGATTCCAGAGAGGAGCAGTGCAAGACTACCTACTGGGATCTGATATCGCATGGTGTGATAAATACCAGTGTGGCATTAAACTGGATTTCAAATGCTCTATTTCATAGGTAAAGTAATTTTTAGATATGCTGTTACCTTTAAGTAGGTTTTTACTTAATGCATTTTTTAAGATTCAGTTGGCAATATGCAATGGGAAACCACAAAATTCAGCAATGCCCAATTCATTTTACAGTCTGTATGGAATCTCTTCATTTACAAATACAGTAATAAGAATCGAAGCCAGAATTCCACATTTTTCCCTAACCTTTAAATTTGTCTGTCTCCATGAAACATATAAGCCTTGAAATGACCGTTGGCAATATTAGCAGATAGACGTTTCATGTGTTTACATGACATTCCTCTGTCAGCTATGTTGCTGGAGGTATAATCATTTGAATGGGGTAATAGCTCTACTGAAATAGCAAAGGGACATCCTCCGAATGTGTTAAGCATTCATCTGCGAATATTGCTAATAGTACCTTCTAGGCTTAAGTGTTGCATTCTAAGCATTTGTCAGAAATCAAGAAAAAAGCATATTGGTTTCCCATTGCTGTTTTCATTGACATAAAATGGTTCCCATAAAAAAAAACAATTTGCTCCTCAAACTTATCATGATATTGAAATGTAGTAACACACATAGCCACCATAACATCTACTACCTTTAGATCATTGTGTTTTTCTGTGTGAGTCGTGAGCAGTACTTTTGTGGATTGGACTTCATTGGGTAATTCAGTCTCTGCAAGTTCAGTGCCAAACGACTGTAATAGCTGTGCTGTTGTTTTCACTGTCATAGCAAAATTTTCTATGGCCTGAAAAGAAATATTTGGGTATTCAATAAAACCATGCAACCTAAACATAAGCCCAATATATTTTCTCTCAATTTCATAGTAAATTGTTCTGCTTGCTGTACAGCTGTTTTATGTTAAATAATTGAGAGCCTTGAAAACCAATTGAAGTGCAGATAAATATGAATAGTGATTTACCTTTACTATTACAAACTAATAAACTAACTGCATAAAGGCTCTCGTAACTGAAAAATACAAAGTTACACTTGGCAACTGACAATGTATGTTGCAGTAACCAAGGGGTTAAAATAATACATACAGAATAAAGAACAACAAAATGTTCTGGGACTTTGATCAGATTGATCGGCAGCTGATACAATTAACAGGATTGAGGTGGCAGCAAGGTGATAGTGTCTGAAGTGGCAGGGGAATGTTGAGGTTTATCTCTGCCTGCAAGCAGTTAAAGTGACTGACAGATCACTGAGAATGTTCCCTGAACACTCATTTGGGAAAGGAGAAAAATGTAGTTTTCAGACATAAACTGGATAGTGTGAAAATGGCAATGTGTGTGTGGCTTCACGAAAATGGCATCTCGCCCTTTGCCTCCCCGTTTTCTTTTTTAGGAACTTGCTGTATTTGCCCATTAAACTCGCCACAGAAAGTTAAGTCTACTCATTACAAGCATAAGTACCCTTGTGATAAGTGTAAATTACTGCCAATCAACCTTTTTGGCACTGAAAATTTACTATTACAACTGTGGAGTTTCATTCCTTCAACAAAACAGAAAAGAAAAAGAGGAGGAATGAAGGATTTAAAGAAAATAAAAATAGAACAGAATTTATATTTTTGCACTTACGGTTCGATGGTGAATCCACTGACTGTTACAGTATTCCAGAGTGCCTCCCAAGTCTTTTGTCAACTGACTTTTTTCAATGTAGCTGTACAGATCTGCTATAGTGTTTAACATGATGATCTGGAACAGAGACAATAAGAAGTGGCCTTTTGAGCCATCAAACCATCCTTCACTTTCCACAGGGCAGCATAACAACACACAGCCAACATAAATATCTGAAAAACAAATGTACCATTACATCTGATTCAAATAAATTATACATAAATATAATGGTGAATTACAGCAAATAAACTAGTCATAATACAATATAGTTCACAAACAGCTGCTGTACTTGTGAATTATGCAAAGTAACGCCATCAGTGTGCATCATCATTTAAGCACTCTACCACATCTAGAAATTGACCTCAACCAAATCAGACTTTTTTTTAGAAAAACACTTAGGCCAGAATTTTACCGGTGCTGAGAGGACAGGATTGGAGGCAGGTCAGCTGTGAAATTTGAAAAGATTGACCGGGTTGGGAACCCGCTGTCAACCCGCCTCCACGCTAGTCTCCCAGGTGTTGGGTCTGTCAGCACTGAACAGACCTGACACCAAGTGGCAGGGTAAGCAATTTAGATCATTAGTGGATTGTTAAGAGGCAATTAAGTATTATTTTAAGCTTACCTTTAGATTTTGAGAGTTTGCCAACAGCTTCCCCGCGGCTCGGGGATCACACCAGGTAAGGAGGTCGGGTATTGTGTCAGCATAGGATGATTTACTAACTTGACAGCTGCAAATGGTCTATAAAAGCTCCCATTTCATCCCTTTCCAAGGTTAGAAACTGTTGCTTACTGCATTTGTAAGACAGATTGAGCTTGATGCAGCTAGCACGTCTTTGGAGCCAACTCTCTATCCAGTGTCACCTCATTGGAACAACCTCTCTCACCATTGACAGATCGCTTATGTCATCTCAACCTCACCTGCCATCTATTCCATCAGCATCGGTGCCCTTGAAAAAATCTCACCTTGGTCCTCAGAATCCCACCACGATCAGCCCTAACACCAGCATCACCGGACGCACCACCAACATCAACACAAACCTTCTCTGCAATCAACTGATGCTGCACAGGGCATCAGCACCTGACCATATTGCTGCCCGGGACACCAGGGATGGCCTCTCCATGGCCAGATTTACTTCACTTGATGCTGTACACCCTGGCTGCCACATGATGCGCCAGGTTGGCACCAACGCACACCAACACCATAAAGCATCCCTACAATGTCCAAGCCATTCCTTTCACACTCATCACCATTGCAATGGGGTACGCTTATGTCTCACCATTCACTGCAACTCACTAAGCCACTTCCAAAGGTGCACACAAATCTGTTCAAGAACGCAAAGTGTTAAAAATAAAGATTTCAATGTTTGACAGCACATTAACAGAAACTTCACATGAACACTGGCTAAAACACCCAAGTGCCTACCCTTGTGTGTTGTTAGTTGGTACGCTTGCACTAGGGTGAGTGTGAGGGGTGGCTTGTGAGATGGGAAAGTGATAATGTAAATAGAGAGGGATGGGTGGAGGTGCAAGGTAAGTTGGTGTGAGTAAGGATGTGCAGGAGTAGAGTAGAGAAGGCAGAGTGATGGGGATGTGATGAGTGGCACAGCAGGATGACTTTGAGTGTGGCTTTGCAGTAACATTTCGTGATCTACGAAGATCATTGAAAGGTTTGCGCCACTGCAGCCTGGTCCTCCTGACGACACCCTTGCTTGTGTCCTCCTGTGCAATGTGCAACCAGGCTGCGTTGATCTCCTGGGGAGGTTTCTTCCACCTGTTGGAGGGGAAGAGGACCTTCCTACGTGCTGTGACTCCCTCCATAAGCATATGGAGGGAGTCATGGGAGAGCCTGGGTGCAGCCCTGTGCCTTTGGCAATCATTGTCAGTGTTTGCAGCACCTCAATGCTGTAGAACACAGACAGCACAACTGTCAAAGTAAATTTGGACATGGCCTCTTTAAGGAAACCGGCTGATAACGCGTCTGACTCCATCAGACCCGCTTCCTTTTAAATGGCCGGGAACCTCGCTGGGCGGGCTTAACAAGCCCAATCATTGTAAAATCACCGGTGGGGGCACGGCGCTATTGGCTAGTGCCTTAGTAGCGCCCCGCCGAATTTCTCGGGAGGTGCTATGCCCCCGCCCGGGCGATAAGCCCTTTGTGCCCTGTTAGCGCCCCCCAGAGGCGCTAACGGCAGGCACAAAGGAGCCGAATTTCACAGTCTCTAATTTTAGCTTATGTTGCCTAATCCTTCCACATAGCTGCCAGTCTGGGCCTGCGACAGGCAGTGAGAGAACCAACACGAGGGAAAATCCTTCTTGACCTCGTCCTCACCAATCTACCTGTTGCAGATGCATCTCTGCATGACAGTATTGGTAGCAGTGACCACCGCACGGTCATTGTGGAGATGAAGTCCCGTCTTCACACTGAGGACACCCTCCATCATGTTGTGTGGCACTACCACCGTGCTAAATGGGATAGATTCAGAACAGATTTAGCAGCTCAAAACTGGGCATCCATGAGGCGCTGTGGGCCATCAGCAGCAGCAGAATTGTATTCCACTACAATCTGTAACCTCATGGCCCGGCAAATCCCTCACTCTACCATTACCAGCAAGCCAGGGGACCAACCCTGCTTCAATAAGGAGTGTAGAAGAGCATGCCAGGAGCAGCACCAGGCATACCTAAAAATGAGGTGCCAACCTGGGGAAGCTGCAATACAGGACTACATGCATGCTAAAAAGCAGAAGCAGCATGCAATAGACAGGGCTAAGCAATCCCGCAATCAACGGATCAGATCAAAGCTCTGCAGTCCTGCCACAACCAGTCGTGAATGGTGGTGGACCATTAAACAACTAATGGGAGGAGGAGGCTCCACGGATATCCCCATCCTCAATGATGGTGGAGCCCAGCACGTGAGTGCAAAAGACAAGGCTGAAGTGTTTGCAACCATCTTCAGCCAGAAGTGCCAAGTGGATGATCCATATCGGCCTCCTCCTGAGGTCCCCACCATCACAGAAGCTAGTCTTCAGCCAATTCGATTCACTCCACGTGATATCAAGAAACGGCTGAGCGCACTGGATACAGGAAAGGCTATGGGCCCTGACAACATCCCGGCTATCGTGCTGAATACTTGTGCTCCAGAACTAGCCGCGCCTCCAGCTAAGCTGTTCCAGTACAGCTACAACACTGGCATCTATCCGACAATGTGGAAAACTGCCCAGGTGTGTCCTGTCCACAAAAAGTAGGAAAAATCCAATCCGGCCAATTACCGCCCCATCAGTCTACTCTCAATCATCAGCAAAGTGATGGAAGGTGTCATCAACAGTACTATCAAGCGGCACTTACTCACCAATAGCCTGCTCACTGATGCCCAGTTTGGGTTCCGCCAAGACCACTCGGCTCCCGCTCTCATTACAGCCTTGTTCCAAATATGGACAAAGGAGCTGAATTCCAGAGGTGAGGTGAGAGTGAGAGATGACATCAAGGTAGCATTTGACTGAGTGTGGCATCAAGGAGCCCTAATAAAACTGAAAACAATGGGAATCGGGGGGAAAACTCTCCACTGGCTGGAGTCATACCTAGCACAAAGGAAGATGGTTGTGGTGGTTGAAGGTCAATCATCACAGCCCCAGGACATCACAGGATTTCCTCAGGGCAGTGTCCTAGGCCCAACCATCTTCAGCTGCTTCATCAATGACCTTCCCTCCAATATAATGTCAGAAATGGTGATGTTCGCTGATGACTGCACAGTGTTCAGCGCCATTCACAACTCCTCAGATAATGAAGCAGTCCATGCCCGCATGCAACTAAACCTGGACGACGTGGGCTGATAAGTGGCAGGTAACATTCGCGCCACAGAAGTGCCAGGCAATGACTATCTCCAACAAGCGAGAGTCTAACCACCGCCCCTTGACATTCAACGGCATTACCATTGCCAAATCCCTCACCATCAACATCCTGAGGGTCACCATTGACCAGAAACTTAAATGGACCAGCCACACAAATACTGTGGCAACAAGAGCAGGTCAGAGACTAGGTATTCTGTGGCGAGTGTCTCACCTTCTGATTCCCCAAAGCCTTTCCACCATCTACAAGGCACAAGTAAGGAGTGTGTTGGAATACTCTCCACTTGCCTGGATGAGTGCAGCTCCAATAATACTCAAGAAGCTCGACACCATCCAGGACAAAGCAGCCCACTTGATTGGCAACCCATCCACCACTTTAAACATTCACTCTCTGCACCACCGGCGTACCGTGGCTGCAGTGTGTACCATCTACAAGATGCACTGCAGCAACTCGCCAAGGCTTCTTCAGCAGCACCTCCCAAACCTGCGACCTCTTCCACCTAGAAGGACAAGGGCAGCAGGTGCATAGGAACACCACCACCTCCAAGTTCCCCTCCAAGTCACACACCATCCTGACTTGGAAGTATATCGCCGATCCTTCATCGTCACTGGGTCAAAATCCTGGAACTCCCTCCCAAACAGCACTGTGGGAGTACCTTCATCACATGGACTGTAGCGGTTCAAGATGACGGCTCTCCACCACCTTCTCAGGGGCTATTGGGGATGGGCAATAAATGCTGGCCTTGCCATCGACACCCACATCCCATAAACGAATAAAAAAAAAATCCTGCAACAGCTCAATAAGAACTGCAGATATGATGAATCATAGCGCCAAGCCCTAATATGCAAATATTCCCAAGGCACAAATCTATTATGCAATGATAAATTATACATATATCTGTTCACGGAATCCTACAGCACAACTGGAAAAACGTAGGCAAAGTTGGTCTTCAAAGAATATGTTGTTACTCATCAGAGTACTATCTTGATAACTTATGACGCAGAACTATGTTTACTGGCTGACTTTACATAGATGGAATTGTCTATTTTATGGCAACAGATACAGTTGCCTAGTTTCTACACAATATTGACAAATCTTGACTAATTTTGAAATGATGATATTGGTTATCAAATAATCCATGTCACTGAGTGTATTTCAATCAAGGAGCACAATTTTCTGAAGATTACATAGATTTAGCACTTAGTTATACAAAATCCCAAACAGTATGACCCACTGGTACCCTAATTATGATATGTCTATTATAATAAGATACCTAATCTGCGTAACACATCAAAATTATATGAAAAAGTACACTGGAGAGTTTATAGGAATACAGAACAAAAGCATCTGCTTACCGGGACCTTCATTTTAAAGTCATCTCGTTGAAGCCTGATGCCAATGTCAGTCAAGGTCCTCTGGATGAAACGGAAAGGTCGCAGTACAAACACTAGCTGCAGGTTCCCTGGAAATGCTCCCTAAAAGAAAAAGAAGGGAAAGGCTCTAAAATCAGTGTCTTTGCAGCCTCATCCATGCCAACTGTCTGTGTTAGGGGGTCTGGTCAGCGTTTGCTATCAAAAATCAGCATGGACCAGCCTCTCTTTGCTGCTGATAGGGCCCATCAGGATAATAGTAATGATTACAGTCTCTGTATACTGTAGGTGGGAATTCTCACCTACAATATAAAGAGTTGGCAACCACATTGAATGGAGAAGGGCCCAGTCTAGTCTATTAGTATCTAGACTCAAGTAAGACAGTGAAAATGGGTGGTGATGAAGGGGAGAGGGAAGGGAGCAATGAAGAGGGAAGAAAATGGGTGTCAATGAAGGGAAAAGGAAAATGGATGGCAGTGAAGGGAAGAGGAAAGGGTCAGAAGCTGGGAGCAGTGCTTTGGAGTAGGGGAGGAAGAAAAGTGCCAACATTAATTGACCGGGGTGGGAGGGGGGTTGGAGGTGGGAAAGAGTATCAGCATGAATGGAGGGTGGGGGGAATAGAAGAAAGGTGCTTTTTGAAGCTGTTGGTTAGCTTTTGCTGGTTTTCTAGGTTGGCATGTGTGCAACATTACTAGTTACATTGTCGGCTAGAAATTCGATTGCCCCTGAAAACGGGCACGGGGATCGCAATGCGGGATCAACCTGCGCCCTTAAAAGTAATGCAGGCAGCACGCCAACTTCGTGCAACCTGCTGATTAACATGATACAGCCCAGCGCTGAACGTGCTGCTGAGTGGCTGCACGCTCAGCAGGGGGCCCAAATTCGTGGGAGGCTAGCACCAAGTAAAGCTAGCCTGCCCTTCTTAAAGGCAGTCTGCACCTCTTAAAGAAGAGGTGCATTCTGGCTGCAGCAGATGCTTCAACTGGCTGGGGAAGAGTGTGAGCAGGAAAAAGTAGTACTGATGTCACAACAGGGGAGAGAGCACGCTCCAAAGTTCTCGGATGCAGCACTGGAGGCCTTGGTGCAGGAATTGGACAGGAGGAGAGAGGTCCTGTTTCCACATAAGGCCAGGAGGCCCTTCAGGCAAATTTGGAAAAGGCAATGGGAGCAGATAGCCATCGTGGTCAATGTCAGCAGTGTAGCTCCGAGGACCTGGATGCAGTACAGGAAGAAGTTTAATGATCTCACATGGGTGGTCAAGGTCAGTGAATTCATCTTCAAATGCCATATTCCACCATTTACACCACTAGCCTCACACACTGCTCAATGCACCACACCCCCATTACTCACCTAACAACAATCTCTACCAAACACAACTCATACCTTACATTCATAGCTTCACCTCACCGTCACGCACTTACCACTGCTGCAAACCTCATACCCACATCTCACAGTTTGCACACACTGCCAATTATTCAACCATGACAGGCACATCACCCAAACACATTGCACCACACACAGTGATACACTTCCTTTTCTCTTGCAGGACAAGGTGGCTCACACCGGAGGCAGCAGTACCTAACCGGCATGGGACAGGCGCACCTGCATAACCTGATCCCGATGGAGGAGACAGTGCTGGCTATCATTGGGAGGGCCATTGCTGAGCCCATTGCCAGTGGCAGGGCTGAAACAATACAAGATGACTGTATCCTCATACTTAATCCTCCTTCTCACATTCCACTTCCCCCTCATCCCACAATCTCTTCTGATTTACAAGCTGCGCATGGTGTAAGCATGCACCCCTTGCTTCCTGCCTCCCCCCCCACCACACCCTCCCCTCACCACAACCTTCAGATAGCCAAGAACTGCCACCTGGCCAGGCAGTGATGGAGGAGCAGGAAATTGAAGAGCAACAAGTCAGTGATGGAGACACAGCATCGTCACTCGATTTCACACTCGCAGCCACCAGCTCAGATACTGACACTCCACGTTCTTTAGAGGATAGGTTAGAGGTGGGATCTGCACGGGGTGAGACACTGGGCACGAGTGGCCTGCATCCAGGGCAGGGGGAGAGGGTAGCACAGGTGCCAGCTCCCCAGAGGGCGAGGTCGCACACGAGTTCTGCTGCAGAGAACTCAGATGAGGACTTCGATGGGGCAGCCTAGAGAAGAAGGCTGATGGGTATGCACTAAGAAATGCTTGGTGCATTGGCAGGCCTACCAGAAAGCCTGTGTGCAATGTCAAGGAGCATAAAGGAGTCCAGCACCAACCTTGCACAGGGCTTTGCGCGGAGCTTGGAGCCCATGATTTCCAGCATGTTTTGGAGAAAGATTTATACTTCAGTGCAACTTTATACCAGTGCGCTTGGATCTGATCAGAAAAGGTGGCCAACCAGTATCTGAATGGTTAGTAGCTTAAGTGTTTTTGTTACTCTGCTGTTTTCCAGGTATTTTGTCTGTATCTGATCGATTGAGGAAAGAGTTAAGAAGATCAAGAAAAAAGAGACACAGAAATAAAGTACACAGGGGAGAGAGAAACCGGAGGAGAAGAGTAAAAGAAAAACACAGACATATAAAGAGCAATGCAAGGACAAGAAAGAGAATAGGCATAAAGAAACAGAAGAAAGACTCCATAGGGGAAGAGAGAAATAAATTGGACACAGATGACAGAAAAATACATACACAGGAATTTTCACTTGAAAAATTGGGTGGGTTGGAGGCGGGGTGGTGGGGGGGAAGTTAAAGTTTTAGAAATCTAAATCCCAGCCCCAACCCGCATCCAACCCACCCACTTTCACCTTTTACTCAGGCAGGATGGGGGGCGGGAAGCCAACCCGCTGCCAGGAGGCGGGTTGGCATTTTAAATATGATAATGAGTCCCCGAAGCCTCTGCTTTAACCTGCTTTGCAAGGTTCTACTGCAGGCGGCCGGGAATCCCGGGGCTCGGGATTCCCGGTAGCTGCAGCGAGGTGAGCACAGCCTTGGAGAGTAATCCTTGTGGGACGGGTGGAGCAGGAGTGCTTCCTCCCGGTCCCCCCAAGCTCACCCACCAGTAGCCCACCCTCCCCGGACCCCACCCACTCCGGGCTTGGAACCCCCCCGCCCCAGACCCAGCACCAACCTATTGCTGCAGCATCCTGTCCAGCCAGCGTTTCCTGCCTGACTGGAAGCCAGCCTGTCAATCAGGCAGGGAACCTACCCATGATGTCACACGCACGCTGTGGAGTTAAAACTTCCCAGCGCATGGGGAAACCCAGACTTCCAGGTTTCCCGCGGTCTACCGGTACCCCCCGCCACTCCGAGCGGGTCAGAAACGGGAAATCCAGCCCAGAGTGTCTTTTTTCCCCATCAAGTTACACTCATTGCTAATTAAAGCAATATAGAGCCCTAAAATATTGCATTAATATATATGTCTGCCTATTTTAGAGTTGACATTGAGGAAAATACTTTATTTTCAACCTTCCATTCCTCTCCAAAGTTCTTAAATGTGTTGTCAACTCCCAGCTCCAAGCCCATCTCTCCCATAACTCCCTATTTGAATCCCTCCAATCAGGTTTCCAACCTTCCCAAAATACCACAACGGCTTTAACCAAAGTCACGAACAATACTCTCTCTGACTGTAACAACAACTACAACTTGCATTTATATAGCGTCTTCAATGTAGTAAAATGTCCCAAGGCGCTTCACAGGAATGTTATCAAACAAAAATTTGACACCAAGCCACATAGAGATTTTAGGACAAGTGGCTAAAAGCTTGGTCAAAGAGGAAGGTTTTAAGGAACGTCATAAAGATGCAGAGAGAGGTTTAGGGAGGGAATTCCAGAATTTAGGGCCTAGACAGCTGAAAGCACAGCTGCCAATGGTTGGGCGATGGAAATCAGGGGTGCACAAGAGGCCAGAATTGTAGGAGCGCAGAGATCTCAGAGGGTTGTAGAGCTGGAGGAGGTTAGAGAGATAGGGAGGGGCGAGGCCATGGAGGGATTTGAACACAAGGATGAAAATTTTAAATTTGAGGTATTGCCAGAGAGCCAATGCAGATCAGCAAGCAGAGAGGTGATGGGTGAATGGAACTTGGTGCTAGTTAGGATACAGGCAGCAAAGTTTTGGATGACTCTTTGTCCTACACCTCACTACAGCGTTTGACAGAGTTGACCATACCATTCCCCTCCAACACCTCTTCTCCATTGTCCAGCTCTGTGGGACAGCCCTCGTTTGCTTCCACTCTTACTTATCCAATCGTAGCCAGAATATCTCTACCAATCACTTCTCTTCCCTTCACTCCGCACCATTACCTTCCAAGTCTCCCAAGCATCTGTCCTTGGCCCCCTCCTCTTCCTTATCTACATGATGCCCTTTGGTGACATCAACATAGGGTCAGCTTTCACATATATGCTAATATATATGAATAATGATAATATGATAATATATATGCATATATGCAGTAGTGATTCCCGCCCTCCTGTATGCTTCAGAGACATGGACCGTGTACAGCAGGCACCTCAAAGCACTGGAGACGTACCACCAATGCTACCTCTGCAAGATCCTGCAAATCCATTGGCAGGATAGGTGCACCAACGTCAGTGTTCTCGCTCAGGCCAGCATCGAAGCTTTGACCACGCTCGATCAGCTCCGATGGACGGGCCACATCGTCCGCATGCTTGATACGAGACTCCCAAAACAAGTGCACTACTCGGAGCGCCGACATGGCAGGAGAGCCCCAGGTGGGCAGAGGAAACGCTTCAAGGACACCCTTAAAGCCTCCTTGAAAAAGTGCAACATCCCTTCCGACACCTGGGAATTCCTGGCCCAAGACCGCACAAAGTGTAGGAGAAGCATCCGGGAAGGCGCCGAACACCTCGAGTCTCTTCGCCAGGAGCAAGCGGAAGCCAAGCGCAAACAGCGGAAGGAGCGCACGTCAACCCAAGCACCCCACCCACCCGCCCCTTCAACCACCGTCTGCTCCACCTGTGACAGAGACTGTAGGTCCCGCATTGGACTCATCAGTCACCTGAGAACTCATTTTTAGTGTGGAAACAACTCATCCTCGGTTCCGAGGGACTGCCTAAGAAGAAGAAGATATGCTAATGGCACACAGCTATATCTCTGTATCACCTCTCTTAACCCCTCCAATGTCTCTGTGCTGTCAGACTGCTTCTCCAAAATCCAGTCTTAGATGAGTCACAATTTCCTCCAGTTAAACATTGGGAAGCTGAAGCCATCATCTTCAGCTTCTGCCCCAAAGTATGTATCCTCGCCACCAAGTCCATCCACCTCTCCGGCCACAGTTTTCAGCTGAACCAGACTGCTCGCAATCTCGGCATCATAATTGTCTCCATGCTGATCTTCCATTCCCCATATCCCCTCCATCGCAAAGACAGCCTACTTCCATTTCTGAAACATTTCCCTGCTCTAGTCCTGCCTCAGCCCATCTACCACTGCGAACCTCATCCGAGTGTTTGCCATATAGAAGAAAGAAAGAAAGTCTTACATTTATATAGCGCCTTTCATGACCACCGGATGTCCCAAAGCACTTTACAGCCAATGAAGTACTTTTTCAAGTGTAGTCACTGTTGTAATGTAGGAAACGCGGCAGCCAATTTGCGCACAGCAAGCTCCCACAAACAGCAATGTGATAATGACCAGATAATTTTTTTTTGCTATGTTGATTGAGGGATAAATATTGGCCAGGACACCAGGGATAACTCCCCTGCTCTTCTTCGAAATAGTGCCATGGGATCTTTTACGTCCACCTGAGAGAGGCGAAAGACGGATATCAAGAGTCAACTATTCCAACGCTCCCCTGGATGGCCTCCCATTCTCCACTCTCCATAAACAAGCTAATCCAAAACAATGCTGTACACATCCTGTCCTGCACCAAGTCCTGCTCACCCATCACCCTTCTCCTTGCTAACCTATAGTGGCTCCCTGTTCCCCAAAGGCCTTAAATTTAAAGTTATTATCTTCATGTTTAAATCTCTCCATGTCCTTGCCCCTCCATATCTCTGTAGCCTCCTCCAGCCCCCGCACCCTCCGAGCTCTCTCTTTCTTTGACGCCAGCCTCTCGTGCATCCCGCTCACCTCCCCAATATTGGCAGCTGTGCCTCCAGTTGCCTAGGCTTCATGCTCCAGAATTCCTTCCCCTAAACCACTTCACTTCTGCACCTGCCTCTTGTCCTTTGAGCCTCCTTAAAACCCACCTCTTTGAGCAAGCTTTTGGTTACGCCCTTACTACCTCCATCTTTGACTTGACATCCATTTTTCCCTTATTCCTCTGTGAAGCGTCTTAGAATGTTTGTCTGCATTAAAAGGTGCCATCTAAATGCAAGTTGTTGTTTTAGAAATACAATTCTTGTGTTCTTAAAATCTTGCCGGCACTACAGAATCATCAAACAAAGTCTGCACAGTACTAGCTTGCTGCAGATTTTATTGCTCTGGTACTTGCTGGGGTATTTTGTATTCACTTAATTGGTGAAGAGCTTAAAAAGACCAATAAGAAGAAAGGAGACACAGGAGTAAAACACAGGTGAGAGAAACAGAAGAAGGGATAGCAGCATTAGTGACTTTTATGATGCCATTAAATCTTTGTATTGTACTGTGCTAAGCCTCACCTGGAGGCTGCTAAGTCATGAAAACCTGCATGAGGGGCTATAGGCTAGATGACATGATGCATCAACGAGGACAAGCCCAGAAGTGTGCAGAGTAAGAAAAAAAATATCTCTATATTATGAGCTGGAAAAAAACTGAAAAACACCCTTTATTTATCTTCACAAATAGGAAAATGAGGCACACTTGTTAGCAATGTGCAAAAACATCTCAATTTTCACTCCCTTTACAGAGTTTCACCATTAATAATTCATTTTTTAAATTAAGTTAATTAACCACAATTATGATTAACATTCCTTATAATTTGTTAAATATTTTTGTTTTAACAGTAATGCTAATAACTTTATGGGTTAGAAGAGTAATTAAGCGTAACAGTGTGAGGAAGTTGACTTAAAATTCACAGAGAAACAAGCCAGCGCTAATTTTTTGGTCCCCATTAGTTCTACTGTAAAGCCCACTGGCATCAATAGCGGTGGGAGCTCTGCATTTAGTTCATTAATAAATATAATCGGCCAGAAATGGTTTAAATTTGCAATTCATTGTTACAAGTGGGACTGAAACACTTGATTTTTTTCTCTGTAGATTTGGTTCCCATTAAGAATATAATTGATAAAGGATAAACATACCCACATATACTCCTTTGGCTCCTTTTATATTCTTAGTTCCATTTAAAGGAAGGGTCCAGGAATAAAAGCTTCCACTTTATATAATCCTTTTTATAATTAGTATAATATGGGCCACATGGTGCTCTGTTCACAACAGTATTCTTAGTTTCGGAGTTTGCTACGTTACTCATATTACTCAGTGTTAACTTTTTGGTTATTACGAACGAGATGCTGCAGCAACAGCAACAACAACAAGTACATAAACTACAAAGAGAACTTCTTAGTTTAAAACTAAGTTTAATTAATCATGACATATTGAATTCCATTTATGAGTGGCCTCCTGCACGGTTAACAATTTTCAAAAAAACCTTTAGCAAAATACTATACTCTTGTTAATCCATTTATGGGTATTAGTATCTGAAACAAATATCGCTGATGGTGTAGTGATTGGAATTTTAAATATATCACTGTTTCAGTGACATTAAATATTAGCTGCAGAAGTAGAATATTTACCACACTGTACAACGATATATTCTTATCTGCCAGTAAAATAGGCAAGAAAAGAATGAGAATGCCATTCACATAAGAATGCAATAGAATTTCTCTGTTTCGCATTACATTTTACATAGTTTCAGAATTACAAATTTTGTATGTGCTAATATGCTAATCTAGAAGGAAGGATTAGTTGTAAATGAATAATATTGTGAATTTAGAAATGGAGCATTACTATCACCACTGCATATGTTTTTAGTTTTATTCTCTAGCCTCATACATTGATTCATTTAACAACATGGATAATGAACCTTAAACAACATTATTCCCTAAGTTTGACCTGTGCTGGACTTTAATCATTTGACAGAAATTGTGTGCTGTTAATGCCAGCTAACAGATATTGGGCCGTATATTCCGATCCCTATGGGTGTGTACGCGCTGTGTACGCACCCGTAGGGTCATCGGAAATGCTGGTTTCAGGCATGCACAGCGCATGCGCTGAAAACTGTCATCGCCGATCTGTTAAGGATGCTCTTGACAGATCGGACGCCTGCCCTAGAGAAGGGCCTCCGCGGGCAGAGAGTTCCGCTTTCTGGAGAACCTCCGCCTGCAGAAAACCCTTAGAAGTCTTACGCCTGATAAAAGCCTGCTTTTAACAGGATAAGAGTTGAAAAAAAGTTTTTTTTTTAATTGCTTTTCACTCATTTATCATTTAAAAATACTTTAAAAAAAGATAAGTTTATTTTTAGCCCTGTAAAAAACTTTAATTATTTTTTTCAAAAAATTAAATTTTTGTTTAAAACACTTAATTTATTGTAATTTCAACTAATTTTAAAAAGGTGATGGTTTCTTTTAAATTTATTTAAAGTTTTACTATTTTTTTGGGGTGATCGCCATTCATATATTTGACAGGTCTTTCTGTCAAGTGTATGAAGGGAGATTCCCTTCTTCTATTGGCTCCCCATGGCCCACGTGATCCCAGGGACGCTTGCGAACTGCCTGCGCCTCTGGGATACGTGGGCCCTGCGCATTTCCAGTATGGAGAGGCCCAGGAGCGGAAGTGTAGGTGCCTCGGGAGCCCTCAGGTAAGTTCGTAGATTTTTCCAGATCGGAGGCCTCCGCACGCAGGAGGCCTCTGATCGGAAAATACGGCCCAATGTGAATCTCTGAAAAGGATGCACAATGCTAAGTCCAAGGGCTAGAAATTGCATAGTGCCCCGTTTGGTGCAATAACTTTTGCGGGAGTGCAAAAGTATCGCCGGGCGCTACACAATTGATTCCGACGGGAACTTCCGGTTTAGCGCTCCAAGAGGGAAGTGGAGCGTTAAATCAAGCGCTACCACTTTCCTTAGAGCGCTAAAGGGAGCGAGAGGGGCGGTAGCGGCAGCGCTGCACAATGTTCCGTGCAGCGCTGCCGGTTTTACAGGCTCCTTCCCTCCCTTAAAGGGAAGGGCCAATGCTGCGGTCATTGAAGGCTAAGGCTGGGAACGGTGGTCGACGGCACCTGCGATACGCGCATAGCAGCCCCAAGCACTCTAAGAGAGTACAGGGCTGATCAATCGCGGGCTGGAAAAAAATCAAAATACAGCACGCTGGGGACATTATTAAATGTTGGCCTACCTGACCACCACTGCCTTTAATTAGCGCTCCCCTAAGCGGCCAGCTGAGGTGACAACGCCTCCTGCAGCTGCTGTTGCTGACGCCCGGCAGGGGGCAGAAGCGAATTTTACATCCGGGGTGATAACGGGGCTCTGCGCATCGGATGATGTCACGATCTCTGGGGCGCAGGAGTTCGAGACGGTAAGTTTTAGCACCAGCGCTAACCCGCTATAGAAGTTTGCGGGTGTCGGCAATTTCACCACGCCCGGTTGGTAAGCCCTCAGCGCCCCGTTATCGCACCCCTGGAGGCGCTAAAGGGAGGTGCAAAGGAGGCCAATTTCTCCCCCATAATTTCTGCGTTATGCCTTACCATTCCCGTCTTACTTATTGTATCAGCTAGTTGATTCACAATTGATGATACTAATTGGATACCTTTTATCAAGCTGTAGTGTGCATGAAATATCTCAGTTTTGAATATCTGACAATAAAATACAACTCCTCCAGTTTTGATTTTTTTAAATAATTGCTTTGCAGAAGACTGATACCTTATTTCAGGGAAAT
The DNA here is from genome assembly GCA_030390025.1 of Squalus acanthias. Classification (NCBI taxonomy): domain Eukaryota; kingdom Metazoa; phylum Chordata; class Chondrichthyes; order Squaliformes; family Squalidae; genus Squalus; species Squalus acanthias. The sequence goes on from CM059429.1 coordinate 33,521,156, forward strand.
GGCACATGAGAAGGATCCACACATCTTATAATAAATCTAATTTCAGTAACCAAAAAACTTTAATTCTACTCACTGCTATACGCATTAAAGATGCTTTGACTGAACTCCATTTGTCCCGTCTTCTGTCTATAATTATGATAAATCCAATACTGGCAGCATCCAGACTGCAATAAAATAGAAACAAATAATCTGTGACATAACAGGCCTTTCAAATTGTAGGAAAGAGAATTTTCCATATCTTTTGAAATATATTTTTTGCATTACATTAAAATAATAGACATTTAACAGAATATCTAGAGACAATACATTGTACTAATGTGAGATAGTATTATGCAGACAATAGAATCCTATATACAGGTGTAGAACATTTTTTTTTAATTTGTTTATGGGATGTGGGCGTCACTGGCAAGGCCAGCATTTATTGCCCATCCCTAATTGTCCTTGAGAAGGTGGTGGTGAGCCGCCTTCTTGAACCACTGCAGTCCGTGTGGTGAAGGTACTCCCACAGTGCTGTTAGGGAGGGAGTTCCAGGATTTTGACCCAGCGATGATGAAGGAACGGCGATATACTTCCAAGTCAGGATGGTGTGTGACTTGGAGGGCAACTTGGAGGTGGTGGTGTTCCCATGCACCGGCTGCCATTGTCCTTCTAGGTGGAAGAGGTCGCGGGTTTGGGAGGTGCTGCCGAAGAAGCTTGGCGAGTTGCTGCAGTGCATCTTGTAGATGGTACACACTGCAGCCACGGTATGCCGGTGGTGGAGGGAGTGAATGTTTAAGGTGGTGGATGGGGTGCCAATCATGCGGGCTGCTTTGTCCTGGATGGTGTCAAGCTTCCTGAGTGTTGTTGGAGCTGCACTCATCCAGGCAAGTGGAGAGTATTCCATCACACTCCTTACTTGTGCTTTGTAGATAGTAGAACATGCTCACTGATCATTATTGTCTCTTGTGCCCCTTTCTTTTCTGTTCAAATAATGTTTCAGTAAAGCAGAGGAATAATAAAGGAGACAGTCTATAATATTTGGGCTGTCAATTATGTTTTCTTTTTCTTTCCAATTTTCTCTCATACGCTATCTCTCCTCTCCAGAGGGCGTTGATGTCTTGCTGGGGTATGGGTCCATCAGTGCTCTGTAGTATCTCAGTCTAGCAGCCATCATTCATGAATGACAGTGAGTGCGGGCAGTCTATTTACATGACAACCATTTTAACCAGAGGAGTCTTAGACAGAAGCATCCATAAAGCATATGAATTGCGGAAAATATAATTGATTAAACTTAAGTTTAATGTGACTATTAAACATTGTGGAAGTGGTCTATCATTGAGGTATTTTTGTCTCTGCACAAGGCTTCAATCTTTGACTTGTTGCAATTTTATCCGGATCTGTTTAAAAAAATCAGTTGATTTATTAGAGCCTGATTGTATTGTCAAATTCATTACTACAGTAACAGCATTTCCTGATAAAAATGTAATTAAAAATAAATAATTAAATGGGGAGAACTTAAAGCGGGCAATTAACTTGCTGCAGTAAAAGTTCAATTCAGCTACGAGTTCAGTGATTAGTTTTATTATTGTAGATTGTGATGTCATAAAAATTACATTTTTTTCCTTAGTGAGACGCTAAACCGAGGCCCCGTCTGCTCTCTCAGGGGGACGTAAAAGATCCCATGACACTATTTCGAAGAAGAGCAGGAGAGTTATCCCTGGTGTCCTGGCCAATATTTATTGCTCAACCAACATAACAAAACAGATTATCTGGTCATTATCACATTGCAGTTTGTGGGAGCTTGCTGTGCGCAAATTGGCTGCCGCGTTTCCCACATTACAACAGTGACTCCATTTCAAAAGTACTTCATTGGCTGTAAAGCGCTTTGAGACGTCCGGTGGTCGTGAAAGGCGCTATATAAATGCAAGTCTTTCTTTATTTCATTTAGTGACGATATAAGCAATGCCGTATCAGTGCATTTTTAACATTCCCTTCTGGTTTGTGATTTGTTGTTTCCATCCCATTCTCCTAACTTTTCTCTCTCTTCTACCCTATAAAAGGGCTTAATTATTGGTCAGTTTTTCAATTCTGAGGCAGGATCTTAAACACCTGTTGTGTAGCATTTTCTGTGTTTTATACAGCAACGTGAGCAGGCACATCCAGTTAGACTGCTGACTCTCACCGCTGCTGGATGGGGAAATGCAGAGTTCTCGCTATCAGTACTGAAAACCACGCATAGACTTCTGTTAATCAGCCTGCAATTGTCGGTGTAATTTCTGATGCTGGAACAAAGCTTTGAGAATAGGCAGTAGAAAAGAACTGACATATAGTCAGCTGTTTCCTATCACTGGAAATTGAGACGACAATACAGTGGGCTGCCTGAATTTCTTTTTATAGTTTGAATCCTAAAAGTTGGGTGTGCATTTCGAGCACACCAATTTGAAGACAATTTTTTTATACTCCCTATGTGGCGCTGATGCAGTGCAAAAGATCACACTGCACTGATGCCAAACATGCAGTGTAACTATTTCTTACTTGCCCTAGAATGTGCTGCCATTTCTACAGCACTGTTTGCTACACTGACAAACTTAGTGACACAAATCACATTCATCTGGAAGTTTTTCCCTCCCATTGAATGCTTCTTTCCAATTTAAAAACGGCAAGTTTCTATTAAAAAAAAGAGCAGCTTTATTCATTGTAATAGGTTTGGGATCTTTCTCAGTTTTTCTAATAAATGCATAGAAATACACAGAAGTTACTAAACGGAAACAGGCCACTCGGTCCAAACCAGTCTGTGTTGGTGCGTCATTAAGGCCGTGCAACCCATGCATTTGCATGGTGCCCGAGCAGACCCAGTGAAAGGACAGCTCTGCTCCATGGGACCCGCTGACGTGTATTATAGCACCAAGGACAGTCAGGCCGTAAACCTTATCATATTGTGGTCACTACTCCCATGGTCCACACCCACGTTTAGCTCATCTACCCAATTTATTTCATTTCTCATAATCAGATCGAGCAATACCTCCGCCCTTGTTACTATTGGCAATAACCTGAACTCGGTAATAAAATCTTGCTCTTTGAAACATTGAAGAATATACTTTCTCTTCATACGGACAAATGATCCTTTAAGTAATCAATTAGTATGGTATATGATTGTAATACTGAAGAGCATCATATTAGTTCCATTATAAACATTAACATTTTAATTTAATAAGCTATCATGGTTAACTGAAGCAAATCAAAAGGTATGTGAAGGTTGAGGGCAGTTCTATTTATCTTACAAGGGAATATGCACAAAATACTAACATTTTCAGATGAATAATGAATTGAACATTGTGAGTCAGTCACAGCAAGAGAACCAGATATTATTATTTTCATATGTATTGTTTCCTTTAATGTAATTCCAAGAGATGTAGATAGATTTTCATTCCATGTTATATTGTCACAAAGACAGCACTTGAATTTCAGGAGCTGCTGCTGTGAAACTATAAACACAAGTAGAAGTCTCTTTTACAGAACATCCTCCCTTTATATAACTTTTGAAAATTAGGCCCAAAGCTTTTGGGCATTTGCATCGTAATTATATTTTTAAATTAAGATGTTATGAAAAATGCAATGTTCAGGCAGCACTGTAACTGATCATATTTACCATAATTTCACAACTTTAGTGAGAGTACTTTACTTAACCCCTTTCCTCCAAAAGTGGACTATAAAATATAAAGAAATGGGCAGGTATAATCTGATAAAATAATTCATTATCTATCGATAGTTTAAAAATCTTAGGTCTGTGTGAACTTCTTATCCAGAAAACCGTAGTCATGTTTTTGTCATACGTTTATATCAATTGTTTCCATTAGAACTACCTGGAGTACTGTGTGCAGTTTTGGTCTCCTTACCTAAGAAAGGATATACTTGCCATAGAGGGAGTGCAGCGAAGGTTCACCAGACTGATTCCTGGGATGGCAGGACTGTCGTATGAGGAGAGATTGGGTCGACTAGGCCTGTATTCACTAGAGTGTAGAAGAATGAGAGGGGATCTCACTGAAACGTATAAAATTCTGACAGGGCTAGACAGACTGGATGCAGGGAGGATGTTTCCCCTGGCTGGGCGGTCGAGAACGAGGGGTCACAGTCTCAGGATACGGGGTAGGACATTTAGGATTGAGATGAGGAGAAATTTCTTCACTCAGAGGGTGGTGAACTTGTGGAATTCTCTACCACAGAAGGCTGTGGAGGCCAAGTCACTGAATATATTTAAGAAGGAGATAGATAGATTTCTAGACACAAAAGGCATCAAGGGGTATGGGGAGAGAGCGGGAATATGGTATTGAGATAGAGGATCAGCCATGATCATATTGAATGGCGGAGCAGGCTCGAAGGGCCGAATGGCCTACTCCTGCTCCTATTTTTCTATGTTTCTATGTCTACATTTATAATGACACAGGAGACTCTAACTATATTTATAATGAAACTGCCTGCATAAACTTGTCACACTGTAATTATACCGTTCTGCCAATGGTGGCTTCGCAGTGCCTCAGTTTTGTGTCTCCTAGCATCTCAGTCTATACTGCAGAGAAATTCCTATGCTCCAACTAACTCTACTTCACTGCTCCCAAATTGCTGTAAGTGTTGGTGTTTAAATAAATAATATAGGAGTATGAGCAGAATGGGTGGAAACGGGCTGAAAGTGATATATTTTTCATTGTGTTGAATGTTTTTTGCATGTGGAAATGACAAAGTACAAATATTACTTTCAAAATTGTTCTGCAAAACTTCTACTCAATGGGTATTTTCTCAATCCTGCCTTGGTATAAACTTAAAAATCCCAAGCCCTAATGATCCTGCATAACCAAGTACCACAGCCATAAATTAAACATGCTTGCAGTATAATGAAGAATGTATTAACTATGTACGTACTATAAAGTGGTATAAAATACAACGTGTGCATATATTATTTACAGCGGCAACAACACAGCTCACCTTGGAATGCTAGTCAGATATGTTACAACATTCAGAAAATCTTCATCAGAAAGGTCCCCAAAGGCAGTGTGTTCTGGAAAAGTGATGATTGGTGCACCATCTCTGCTTCGTCCCCCTGAGTTCAAAATATTTGCGTTAGAAAGTATTTGATAGAAAAAAATTTGCAATGATTTACAGTAATAACATTTAAAAATAGTACAGAGTAAAAGCAATTGTTAACATTCTCCCACTGACTCACTGGTAAATGAACAACATAGTACTGAACCATACAGATCAGGAGCAAAAGCAAAATACTGTGGATGCTGGAAATCTGAAATAAAATCTGCCTGACCTGCTGAGTATTTCCAGCATTTTCTCTTTTATTTCAGATTTCCAGCATCCGCAGTATTTTGCTTCAGACCAGCAGCATACAAGGTTCAGTCTATAGTCTGGATCACGTTAGCTAGTCTCAGCAGGAACCTCATTGGATCACTACTATTGGCCTCAACATCCCTGGGCTAGAAGTGAGAAAATTAGCCAGGGTTTCTGCTCAGATGGCTATCTTGTGGCCCCTGCTGGAAATGCATGATTTGATTCAGCTATGACATTCCCCATGGTTGAACACCCTGCCACCACTCACTTTCTAGGCTTACACATGAAGAATGTCAAGTAGATGAGATACCAGATGGCAGCTGACAACCATAAAACAGTACCTAATGTGAGCCTTCAGCACAGGCAGGGAGTAAAGTAGAACTAGTGAAGCCTATAATGTCTGCGCCAGCACCTTGATAGAACAATTCAAAAATTGGGGAAGAAGTACTTTAACAACATGATAAAAATTGAAAATCTTGTCTAATTGGCCCTGAATTTGCGGTCGGAGGCGTAACTCCGAAGTACACCTCCTACCCGCGAAATATTTCCGAACTTACCTCCTGGCTCCACAGCGATGGGGAGATCGGGCCTCCAGGCGTATGCCTGCATAAAGGCCCATGGATTCCAGGGACGCAGGTGGTTCGGAAGCATCCCTGGGATCACATGGGCTAGGTCCTCCAATGAGAAAGGAGGATTCCATTTACAAACGGAATCCCCATAAACCCTAATGGAATTCTGAAATGGTTAAACAATTTAGACAACTGCAATAAAAATAAATGTTCTCATTTTCAAATTTAATTAAAAATCCCTTCAATACAGCAAATACAATAAAAATTTAAGGTTTTGAAAAAATAATTATAAACATTTTAATCCGGTCCAAAATTTGCATAAATTAATTTTAAGTGTTTATGAATCATTTTTTATTTTTTTATTTTTAATTTAAGATTTATATTAACCCTTACACTGGTGAAAGCAGGCCCTACGCCTGTTTTTACCAGGCGTAAGAGTTTCGTGGGCATTTGTTGGGCAGCAATTGGGCAAATAGCCCAACTCTGCACCTGCGTAAGTGAATTTCTAGTTGGTTCAGTAGATCTGTCAAGGCGGGACCTTTCAGAAAGCTTACGAGGGCGTATGCTGAATGAAAAGAGATGAGGAAATTCAAATCACACAATACCCCTTATTTGAGGCTTGGGGAACAGCACCTCATCTTTCGATTAGGCACTTTACAGCCTTCTGGACTCAACATCGAGTTCAACAATTTCAGACCATAACCTCTGCCCCTATTTTTTCACATGCCATTCCCATTTACACCTCTTCTAGACTCATTTTTTGTTTCTTAACTTGTCCCATTACCATCTCCTTTTGCCTTGCACCATCATCCCTTTTGTATTTTAATCTCTCCTGCCTCCCATCCTATCACAGACCTTCCCTTTTGTTCTTTCCTCCCCTCCCCCCTTTCACAGCCCCTACACTTGCTTAAAATCTGTTACATCTCTAATTTTTTCCAGTTCTGACGAAAGGTCAGCGACCTGAAACGTTAACTCTGTTTCTCTCTCCACAGATGCTGCCTGACCAGCTGAGTATTTCCAGCATTTTCTGTTTTTATTTGCATAGACTAGGCTTGTATTCCCTTGAGTATAGATGATTAAGGGGTGAACTATTTGAGGTGCTTTAGATGATTAAAGTAGTTGATAGGGTAGATCAAGAGAAACTATTTCCTCTGGTGAGGGAGTCCAGAACAAGGGGGCATAACCTTAAAATTAGAGCTAGGCCATTCAGGTGTGATGTCAGGAAGCACTTCTTCGCACAAAGAGTAGTGGAAATCTGGAACTCATCTCCCTAAAAAGCTGTTGAGGCTAGATCAATTGAAAATTTCAAAACTGAGTTTGATAGATTTTTGTTAGGTATTAATGGTTATGGAACTAAGGTGGGTAGATGGAGTTAAGATACAGATCAGCTATGATCTAATTGAATGGCGGAACATGCTCGAGGGGCTTAATGGCCTACTCCTGTTCCTATATTCCAGTCAGATAGCATTATGGTGGTTGTAGAGTCGAGAGTGGTGGTGGAGAGATAGAGCTGGGTATGATCAGCACACACAATGCCTATGTGTACTAAACCCAGATACCAGAGAGGAAGAAATACTGTTCTAACCCACAAAGATACCCATTTCTTTAACAATTATTAATCCTTTATATTTTTACCAAACTTTACTGATAAGAGGAAATACTGTAAGAGGGTGAGACATGACATGTGGTAAGTGTAGCATGATTGGGAGGAATGGGTGACAAGTCTGGACCTATGGTTTCCAAAGCTTTCCACACCTGGGGTTTCTCTTGCGTCATGTCTGGGTCTGTTGTAAACTAATTGTTAGAGAGTGATTGCTCTGACTAGTCAACAACTCAATTATTGTTGTATCATGTGACTACCAGGATAGTAGAAAACAAACTAGATGAACCTTGCTCATTTTTTTATCTAGCAATTCCTATGTTCCTAGGATACTGACTAATCCACCATAACCTTTATCTTATGGTCAATAAATTATTTTACCCTATCAACTTGTTTCTTCATACAGCACTACATCTTCCTAACAATTGATATTTAAGCCAATTAAATGCAACAAGATTTACAAATGAATATTTGAGAAATTGTACAAGGGTCCATTTCAGCTGGTAAGAGAATCTTTATAGTTGTTTTAAGAGTTCTGATTAGTACTCACAAATTAAAGTACAGAATATTGATCAAGATATCAAATGATGACAGAAACATCAGTCAGTTAAAATCTGATCCGGTTGAATTTTCCAGCAGTTAATCCAAATATTTACTGGTGCAGGTTTTTTCTTCTACTGGTGGGAACATATATCTTTAAATATTTAAAACTTAATTTGTTAATTTGTATTTTTTTAAAACACAAATATGGAAACAAGGGTAGCAATAGTTGAAAAGCAGGTTAACATTGGATAATGACACGACTCCTGGCAATATATGGTTGGGAGTAAAGGATGTATCCACGTTCCATGGTGATCTCGGTAGCTAATACTTACTTTGGCTTTCAAAATCACAATGCAGTTTTACTATTTCCTGAGCTGTGGAACTTCTGTCGGTGAAGATAAATCTCTCAAAACCAGGGTTAATTTCTAGCACACATCCAGATGGTTAAACAATTTTATAAATGCATTTCTCTCACATGGCAGCTGTTGATGATTCTGCCTTTGCCATTTACACCTCATCTTAACTTGTCCCATTACCATCTCCTTTTGCCTTGCACCATCATCCCTTTTGTCTTTTAATCTCTCCTGCGTTCCATCCTATCACAGACTTTCCCTTTTGTTCTTTCCTCCCCTCCACCCTTTCCCTGCCCCTACACTTGCTTAAAAATCTGTTACTTCTCTAACTTTTTCCAGTTCTGACGAAGGGTCATCGACCTGAAACGTTAACTCTGTTTTTCTCTCCACGATGCTGCCTGGCCTGGTGAGTGTTTCCTGTTGTTGTTTTATACATGCAAATCTCACTTTGCCTTGAAAAAAAACTGTATAGATGTTGCAATAGCTGCTAATTCATTAAACTGCACCAGCTCCACAATGTAAAAAATCCATCTCAACTTCAGATGCCAATTTCAAACTATTTTGAATCACACGGATTAAAATAAGCCTGTTATAAACAGTTTAATTCAAACCTGTTATGTGGTCTCACTGAAATGTAATACCTGCCTGTAATACATGCAGTAATCTGATAATACATGCTTTTGTTCACAAAGTGCAGTATATAAATGGTAGGAAGGTCAAATAAATTTTGGATAAACATGAACAAAACCAAACATGATTATTAGTATGAACTGAATGTTATAGCAAGCCACCAAATAGAGGTTTAGACATAACTCCTCTGGTAGGGAAACAGCCAATGCCAATTTACAGCAGAACCTGGACAACATCTAGGCTTAGCAGAGACAAGGGCCAAATAATGTTCATGCTTCATAAGTGCGAGGAAATGACCGTCTCCAACAAGTAAAAGCCCAACTACCTCCCTCTGACCTTCAACTGTCCTTTACCTTCAACATCTTGAGCATGGCCATTGACCAGATACTTAACTAGAGCAGCCATATCAACACCATAACACAGGATAAGGTACTCTGTGATGAGTGGCTCACCTCTTGACCCCTTATAGCCTCACCTCTTGACCCCTTATAGCCTCTTCACTATCTACAAGGCACAAGTCAGGAGTGTGATGGAATACTCACCACGCGCCTGGATGGGTGCCACTGCAACTACACTGAAGGAGCTCGCCATGATCCAAGACAGAGCAGTCCACTTGACTGGTGCCCCTGCCACTGGACTGAGTATCTAACTCCTCAACCACAGGTGAACTATGGCTGCAGAAAGTACAATCTACAGGAAGCACTGCAGCAGCTCACCAACCTTACTTTGACAGCCCCTCCAAACCCTACAATATTAACCACTGAGAAGGCCAAGAGCACCAATGTAATGGGAACACCATCACCTCAAAGTTCCCCTCTAAGTTATATACCATCCTGAAGTGGACATATGCTGCCATTCCTTCATCATCTCTGGGTCTCAATCTTGGAATTCCCTACATAACAGCATTGCTGAAGCACCATCAGCACAAGGGCTATAGCAGTTTAAGATGTTGGTTAACTGCCGTCTTAGGGCATCTAGGAATGGGCAATAAATGTGACCTTGCTAGCACTGTCCATATCTCAAGAACAAATAAGAAAAATCAAATTCACCCAGTGATGTTAAGTGCCTGAGTTAAAATGTTTATAGATATCGAACCTCAGAATAAGCTATGTAGGCTTACAGGGAATAAAACAGCTACATCAATACATCATGAGGATTCCCTGTGATATCTGCAAACAAGCAGCAAAGATCAACGGCACAATCTGCATTAAAAGCCATATATTAACTACATCACTACTGGCATCCCACAGCAGCATTCTTTTGCTGGCTTTATCTTTTCCAATTTGAGTTTTACTCTGGTATTGAATCCATACAGGTTCACCCACGTCAAAGCTTCTAACACCGAATGGGGGAAGGGGTTCAGAGTCCAGTGGATGCAATATAATGAATGATGTACTTTATGTCCACAAGTGATGGAAAATTGCTTGTAATAAATGTACTAATGCTTATCGTACTACATTTCTTATGTTGAGATAAATTTCTTGGGCAACATGCAATGCTAAATCTTTTTGGGAACTAAGCCAATGGTTTTACACAGACAAGTGTGTGGGAGTCTGCCGCCCCCCTGTGGTCCCATGTAGGAGAAATCTTTTGTCGCGAATATCTATGATTTGATACTCTGATAACATTAATGTGTTTTTTTATTGGTCCTTTTACTTTGCATGTCATAAGACATTTCTGCTATTGTTCCATCTTGGCCATTAACAGCGCTCACCATTATTTACGTGGAAATAGGTCAGCAACTTCCGACAACCGCACATGTACAGTTAAACGCGGAAATCTGGAAGTTGCTGTCCGAGATGCCCTGCTCCTCCAAAATGTGCGCTATAACAGTATTTTGCTGCCTGACTCACCATTCAAATGCATTGAACGGCGTGAAGTTGCTGTACTGACCTGATTTATACGCACGAAACTCGACAAAAAAAGTTAGGGCTTGCCCATTCCAGTATAAGTACCACTTTAACGGCATGGTAAGTCTTAATTACTGCCAAACAACCTCTCTGGCACTGAAAATTAACTTTTACAAGGGTGGAGTTTCATTCCTTCAGCTTTTAATTATTGTTGGAGATTTTTTTTAAATTTAAATAAAACTTTTTTTTTACTTTTTCTTCCGGTCTCTTTTTTCTCTGTCTCTTAATCACATCTTTCTTTCCCTTTCTGGATCTGATTTGACATTGAATTCAATATTCTAACTGACACTTCCTGGTTCAGACTCTGTGCTGCTCATTAATGATTCTTCAATCTGATTGATAAGGATAAAGAGCGGACCGAGAGCGGACCTGAATTAAAGCAGCGGCAGTGGCGAGAGGATAAAGAGCGGACCGAGAGCGGACCGAGAGCGGAGCTGAATTAAAGCAGCGGCAGTGGCGAGAGGATAAAGAGCGGACCGAGAGCGGAGCTGAATTAAAGCAGCGGCAGTGGCGAGAGGATAAAGAGCGGACCGAGAGCGGAGCTGAATTAAAGCAGCGGCGAGGCTCCGATTCAAAAACAAAACAAAAATCAGAGTGACGTCACAGGAGAGCAGCTAGGCGATTGGTTGGTGAGTATGACAGCTTTTTTGCTCTCTAAGTTAGGAAAGGGGGTCAATGAGAAACTGTAACTTGCTAGTACTTATTAAATTAATAACTTAAATTAGATAAAATAATCAAAAAATAAAACTAAAATATCGATTGAATAAAAGCTTTAACTAATTAATAAATAAAACAAGGTTAGAGATGGCAGGGCAGGTGGTGTGTTGTAACTGCAGTATGTTTGTGGAGAGCATCGCGATCCCAAGCAACAACATCTGCAGTAAGTGTCTGCGACTTGAGGAACTTTGTCTCAGAATTGTTGAGCTGGAGTACGAGCTGCAGACATTGCGATGCATCAGGGAGGGGGAGAGTTACCTGGACACTTTGTTCCGGGAGGCAGTCACACCCTTTAGGTTAAGTAGTACTTTAGAGTTCGTCAGTGGTCAGGGACAGGAGGGTGTGACTGTGAGTCAGGAAGGTATGGGGACCCAGGATGTAGTGATGGAGGAGCCTCAGCCCTGGACCTTGTCCAACAGGTACAAGGTATTTGCTACCTGTATGGATGAGGAAAAGGACTGCAGGGAGGATAGGCAAACTGACCCCAGCACTGTGGTACAGGGGGCCATCCAAGTGGGGGAGAAGGAAGGAATGTGGTAGTTGTAGGGGACGGTATAGTCAGGGGGATAGATACTGTTCTCTGCAGCCGCGAAAGAGCGACCCGAAGGCTGTGTTGCCTGCCTGGTGCCAGGGTTAAGGATATCTCCTCGCGGCTGGAGAAGAACTTGGAGTGGGAGGGGGAGGATCCAGTTGTCGTGGTCCATGTAGGAACCAATGACATAGGTAGAACTAAGAATGAGGTTCTGCTGAGGGAGTTTGAGGAGCTAGGGTCTAAATTAATAAGCAGAACCTCAAGGGTAATAATCTCTGGATTACTACCTGAGCCATATGCAAATTGGCATAGGGTCAAGCATATCAGAGAATTAAATGCGTAGCTCAAAGAGTGGTGCGAGAAGAAGGGGTTTCAATTCATGGGGCACTGGCACTAACGCTGGGAAAAAGAGGGAGCTGTTCCATCGAGACGGGCTCCACTTAAACCGGCAATAGAGCAGTGTAGCGATTTGGGTAAAAATAAGCAGAGTGTGACAGGAAGGGACAGAGAGTTTAACGGTAGCAGTACAGCAGAGAATAAGGTCAAAGCAGTGAATAATGGTAAAAAATTTAAATTAAAGGCTCCTTATCTGAATGCACAAAGCATTCATTACAAGATAGACAAACTAGTGGCACAAATAGAGATAAATGGGTTTGATCTAATAGCCATTACGGAGACGTGGTTGCAAGGTGACCAAGGTTGGGAACGAAATGTTCCAGGGTACTTGACGTTTTGAAAAGACAGGCAGAATGAAATAGGAGGGGGGAGTAGCCCTGATAATAAAGGATGACATAAGGACAGTAGAGAGAAAGGATCTCGGCTCAGAAGATCAGGAAGTAGAATCAGTATGGGTGGAGATAAGGAATAACAAGGGGCAGAAAACATTGGTGGGAGTACTATATAGGCCCCCTAACAGTAGCTATACAGTTGGACAGAATATTCATCAAGAAATAGTAGGAGCTTGTAACAAAGGTAATGCAATAATCGTGGGGGACTTTAATCTTCATATAGACTGGACAAATCAAATTGGCAAAGGTAGTCATAGATTCATAATGGCACAGAAGGAGACCATTCGGCACATCGAGTCTGCTCCGTCCGTCTGGAGGATGAGTTCATGGAATGCATTCAGAACAGTTTCCTAGAACAATACATCATGGAAACAACCAGGGAACAGGCTATTTTAGATCTTGTATTGTGTAATGAGACAGGGTTAATTAGCAATCTCATAGTAAAGGATCCTCTGCGGCAGAGTGATCATAATATGATAGAATTTCACATTAAGTTTGAGAGTGACTTGCCTAAGTCCGAAACTAGAGTGTTAAACTTAAATAAAACCAATTAAATAGGTATGAGGGGCGAGTTGGCTAAGGTAGATTGGAAAAATAAATTAAAAGGTATGGCAGTAGATAAGCAGTGGCTAGCATTTAAAGAAATATTTCATAATTCTCAACAAAAATACAATCCATTGAGAAACAAAAACTCCACAGAAAAAGTGATCCAACCATGGCTAACTAAAGAAGTTAAGGATAGCATTTGATTGAAAGAAGAAGCTTATAATGTTGCAAAGAATAAAAGTAAGCCTGAGGATTGGGAGAGTTTCAGAAACCAGCAAAGGTTGACCAAAAAATTGATAAAAAGGGAAAAAATAGAATATGAGAGAAAACTAACAAGAAATATAAAAGCAGATTGTAAGAGCTTCTACAAGTATGTAAAAAGGAAGAGAGTAGCAAAAGTAAACGTTGATCCCTTAGAGACTGAGACAGGAGAAATTATTATGGGGAATAAGGAAATGGCAGAAACGTTAAACAAATATTTTGTATCTGTCTTCACAGTAGAAGACACAGAAAGCATACCAAAAATGGTGGGGAGCCAAGGATCTAATGATAGCGAGGAACTTAACGTAATTAATATAAGTAGAGAAAAAGTACTAGAGAAACTAATGGGACTAAAAGTCGACAAATCCCCTGGACCTGACGGCCTACATCCTAGGGTTCTAAAAGAGGTGGCTGAAGAGATAGTAGATACATTGGTTTTGATCTTCCAAAATTCCCTAGATTCTAGAATGGTCCCAGCAGATCGGAAGGTCGCAAATGTAACACCGCTATTCAAGAAAGGAGAGAGAGAAAAAAAAGAGAACTACAGGCCAGTTAGCCTGACATCAGTCATCGGGAAAATGCTGGAATCCATTGTTAAGGAAGTGGTATCAGGGCACTTAGAAAATCATAACATGATTAGGCAGAGTCAACATGATTTTATGAAAGGCAAATCGTATTTGACAAATTTATTAGAGTTTTTTGAGGATGTAACTAGCAGGGTAGATAAAGGGGAACCAGTGGATGTAGTATATTTGGATTTCCAAAAGGTATTCGATAAGGTGCCACATAAAAGATTATTACACATGATTAGGGCTCATGGGGTTGGGGGTAATATAGTAGCATGGATAAAGGATTGGTTAACGGACAGAAAACAGAGAGTAGGGATAAACGGATCTTTGTCAGGTTGGCAGGCTGTAACTAGTGGGGTGCTGCAAGGATCAGTGTTGGGCCTCAGCTATTTACAATCTATATTAATGACCTAGATGAAGGGACCGAGTGTAATGTATCCAAGTTTGCTGATGATACAAAGCTAGGTGGAACAGTAAGCTGTGAGGAGAGTCTGCAAAAGGATATAGATAGACTAAGTGAGTGGGCAGTAAGGTGGCAGATGGAGTATAATGTAGGGAAATGTGAGGTTATTCACTTTGGTAGGAAGAATAGAAAAACAGAATATTTTTTAAATGGTGAGAAACTTTCAAATGTTGGTGTTCAGAGAGATTTGGGTGTCCTCGTGCAAGAAACACAGAAAGCTAGCATGCAGGTACAGCAAGCAATAAGGAAGGCAAATGGCATGTTGGCCTTTATTGCAAGGGGGTTGGAGTATAAGAGTAAGGAAGTCTTACTACAATTGTACAGGGCCTTGGTGAGACCACACCTGGAGTACTGTGCACAGTTTTGGTCTCCTTATCTAAGGAAGGATAAACTTGCCTTGGAGGCGGTGCAACAAAGGTTCACTAGATTGATTCCTGGGATGAGAGGGTTGACCTATGATGAGAGATTGTGTAGAATGGGCCTATACTCTCTGGAGTTTAGAAGAATGAGAGGTGATCTCATTGAAACATACAAGATTCTGAAGGGGATTGACAGGGTAGATGCTGAGAGGTTGTTTCCCCCGGCTGGAGTGTCTAGAAATAGAGGGCATAGTCTCAGGATAAGGGGTCGGCCATATAAGACTGAGATGAGGAGGAATTTCCTCACTCAGAGGGTTGTGAATCTTTGGAATTCTCTGCCCCAGAGGGCTGTGAATGCTGAGTCTTTGAGTATATTCAAGGCTGAGATAGATAGATTTATGGACTCTAGGGGAATCAAGGGATATAGAGATTGGGCGGGAAAGTGGAGTTGAGGTCGATGATCAGCCATGATCTTATTGAATGGCGGAGCAGGCTCGAGGGGCCGCATGGCCTACTCCTGCTCCTATTTCTTATGTCCTTATGATTTGAGTATTGCTAAATCGTAATCAGTAGAGTCCTCCTGAAAAGCTCTCTCTATATGAAATTGTCCTTAGTGATGTGAAGTTACATTTGAAATTTACTTTTGCTTATTTTTGAAAGCAGATCCCCAAAAGTCTCTGTCAAATTGCATCAGCTTCATAAGTTCTTCATTGCCTTTGGACAGGCCTACAGAAGCTGGAGAGATAAGTTTGAAAAGAGTAAAAGGAAAGTCAAGCCTACCAGTACTCCCACAATGAACCACACTGTTTGCAATCTCAGCATCCTATTTGATCCCAAGCTCAGCTTCTGACCTCATATACTCTCTTTAACAGTGCCTGCCTATTTCCACCTCCATAACATGACCTGCCTCCACCCCTACCTCAGCTCATCAGCTACGGAAAACCAGCAATGCCTTTGTCAGCTCCAAACACGCCTATTCCAATGCTCTCCTGGCTGTCCCCTATCCTCTAACCTCCACCCTCCAAAAGCTTCAGCTCATCCAAAACTCTGCAGCATGTATCCTATGCCTCACCAAGTCTCACTCACCCATCACCTCTGTCCTCACTGACCTACATTGGCTCCCTGTCTCACAACACCTCAAATTTAAAATGTTCACCCTTCAGTTTAAATGTCTGAATGGCCTCATCCCTCTTTATGAGTGGTACAACCACCCTTCCCCCCGAACTCTCCATTCATTCGACTACAGCCTCTTGTGCATACTATCTCCCTTTCACCTCATGACTGGCTGCCTAGGCGCCACACTCTGGAATTCTATCCCTAAATCTTTCCACTTCTCTATCTCTCTCTCAACCTTTAAGAGCCTTCTGAACAGGGGTGGACTGGCCATATAGGAAATCGGGAGATTTCTCGCTTTCCCCGCAAATGGCTCCAAGACACTGTATTATTAGCATTCCCCCTTTTTTCATGAGAATCCCGATGAATCCCGCGCCCTTTTGAGGGAGCCAGTATGCCCCTGCTCCTTAACACACACCTCTTTGACCAATCATTTGGTCACGCCTCCTAATATTTCCTTTGGCTCATATTTGGTATCCATTTTTTTGTCATGCCTCTGAATGCCCTGAAGTTTTTCTATGCTAACAACAACTTGTATTTATATAGTGCCTTTAATGTAGTAAAATGTTCCACGGCGCTTCACAGGAGTGTTATAAACCAAAATTTGACACTGAACTACATAAGGAGATATTAGGGCAGATGACCAAAATCTTGACCAAAGAGGTAGGTTTTAAGGAACGTCTTAAAGGAGGAAAGAAAAGTAGAGAGGCGGAGAGGTTTAGGCAGGGAATTCCATGGCTTAGGGCCTAGACAGCTGAAAGCACAGCTGGTTGGGCAATTGGAATTAGGGGTGCGCAAGAGGTCAGAATTGTAGGAGCGCAGAGATCTCAGAGGGTTGTGGGGCTAGAGGAGGTTAGAGAGATAGGGAGCGGCAAGGCCATGGAGGGATTTGAAAACAAGGATGAGAATTTTAAAATCGAGGCGTTGCTTAACTGGGAGCCAATGTAGGTCAGCGAGCACAGGGGTGATGGGTGAGCGGGACTTGGTGCGAGTTAGGACACGGGCAGCCGAGTTTTGGATGACCTCAAGTTTACGTAGGGTAGAATGTGGGAGGCCAGCCAGAAGTGCGTTGGAATAGTCAAGTCTAGAGTTAGCAAAGGCATGGATGAGGGTTTCAGCAGCAGATGAGCTGAGGCAGGGGCGGAGATGGGTGATGTTACAGTGGTAGAAATAGGCGGTCTTAGTTATGGTGCGAATAAGTGGTCAGAAGCTCATTTCAGGGTCAAATACGACACCAAGGTTGCGAACAGTCTGGTTCAATCTCAGATAGATGCTACGGAGAAGGGTGGAGTCGGTGGCTAAGGAACAAAGTTTGTGGTGGGGACCGAAGACAATGGCTTTAGTCTTCCCAATATTTAGTTGGAGGAAATTTCCGAAATCGGACAAGTAGTCTGACAATTTAGAGACATGATGTGGAGATGCCGGTGTTGGACTGGGGTGGACAAAAGTGAGAAGTCGCACAACACCAGGTTATAGTCCAACAGCTTTATTTGAAATCACAAGCTTTTGGAGCGCTGCTCCTTCGTCAGGTGAAGTGAAGAAATGCATATGAGCACAGCATATATAGTCAGAGAACACTGCCAGATGACTACAGTTAATCTTTCTAACTGCCCTTTATCACACCTCGGCAGAGAGACAATCACAGCAATCAAAGGTGTGGATGGTGTCCAAACAGGTCAGTTAGGAAGACATTACATCAAAGACGATAGCCAAATACAACAAAGACAATGAGGTGGGGTCACAGGGGTCAAATGTGGCAGATGCTGGGGTCTGTATGGAAAACAAAAAACTTTTTACTTTTTTTGCTGGAAATCACAGCAGGTCCGGCCGCATCTGTGTAGAGAGAACAAGCCAACGACGACTCGAGTCTGGATGACTCTATGTCAGGTGGGGTTACATGTAGCGTGACATTAACCCAAGTTCCCGGTTGAGGCCGTCCTCATGGGTGCGGAACTTGGCTATCAGTTTCAGCTCGACGATTTTGCGTTGTCGTGTGTCTCGAAGGCCGCCTTGGAGAACGCTTACCCGAAGATCGGAGGCTGAATGTCCTTGACTGCTGAAGTGTTCCCCGACTGGGAGGGAACACTCCTGCCTGGCGATTGTTGCGCGGTGTCCGTTCATACGTTGTCGCAGTGTCTGCATGGTCTCGCTGATGTACCATGCTCCGGGGCATCCTTTCCTGCAACGTATGAGGTAGACAACGTTGGCCGAGTCACATGAGTATGTACCATGTACCTGGTGGGTAGTGTCCTCACGTGTGATGATTGTATCTGTGTTGATGATCTGGCATGTCTTGCAGAGGTTGCCGTGGCAGGGTTGTGTGGTGTCGTGGTCGCTGTTCTCCTGAAAGCTGGGTAATTTGCTGCGAACGATGGTCCGTTTGAGGTTAGGCGGCTGTTTGAAGGCGAGTAGTGGAGGTGTGGGGATGGCCTTAGCGAGGTGTTCGTCGTCATCGATGACATGTTGAAGGCTGCGAAGAACACGGCGTAGTTTCTCCGCTCCGGGGAAGTACTGGACGACGTAGGGTACTCTGTTGGTTGTGTCCCCTGTTCGTCTTCTGAGGAGGTCTATGCGATTTTTCGCTGTGGCCCGTCGGAACTGTCGATCGACAAGTCGAGCATCATATCCCATTCTTACGAGGGTGTCTTTCAGCGTCCGTAGGTGTCCATCGCGTTCCTCCTCGTCTGAGCAGATCCTGTGTATTCGCAGGGCTTGTCCATAGAGAATGGCTTCTTTAACGTGGTTAGGGTGGAAGCTGGAGAAGTGGAGCATCGTGAGGTTGTCCGTGGGCTTGCGGTAGAGTGAAGTACTGAGGTGTCCGTCTTTGATGGAGATTCGTGTGTCCAAGAATGAAACCGATTCTGAGGAGTTTGAGTGGTGGGATGGAACTTGTTGATGTTATCGTGTAGTCTTTTCAGTGATTCTTCGCCGTGGGTCCATAGGAAGAAATGTCGTCGATGTATCTGGTGTATAGCGTTGGTTGGAGGTCCTGTGCAGCGAAGAAGTCTTGCTCGAACTTGTGCATGAAGATGTTGGCGTATTGGGGTGCGAATTTGGTCCCCATGGCTGTTCCGTGTGTTTGGGTAAAAAACTGGTTGTCGAAGGTGAAGACATTGTGGTCAAGGATGAAGCGGATGAGTTGTAGGATGGCGTCTGGAGATTGGCTGTTGTTGATGTTGAGTACTGAGGCTGTCGCAGCGATGCCGTCATTGTGGGGGATACTGGTGTAGAGTGCCGAGACGTCCATCGTGGCGAGGAGTGTTCCTGGTTCAACTGGTCCGTGGGTGCTGAGTTTCTGTAAGAAGTCTGTAGTGTCGCGACAGAAGCTGGGGGTTCCCTGTACGATGGGTTTCAGGATGCCCTCGACGTATCCAGAGAGGTTCTCACACAGGGTTCCGTTGCCTGATACGATAGGACGTCCGGGTGTGTTGGCTTTGTGTATCTTTGGGAGGCAGTAGAAGTCTCCCACGCGGGGAGTACGTGGGATGAGAGCGCGTAGGATGCTTTGAAGACAGTGGAGGGGTTGAGAGAAGTGGTGCTGAGGTAGAGCTGGGTGTCGTCAGCATACATGTGGAAACTGATGCTGTGTTTTTGGATGAAGTCGCCGAGGGGCAGCATGTAGATGAAAAATAGGAGGGGGCCAAGGATAGATCCTTGGTAGACACCAGAGGTAACAATGTGGGAGCAGGAAGAGAAGCCATTGCAGGTGATTCTCTGGCTACGATTTGATAGATAAGAATGGAACCTGGCGAGTGCAGTCCCACCCAGCTGGACGATGGTGGAGAGGCGTTGGAGGAGGATGGAGTGGTCAACCACATCAAAGGCTGCAGACAGGACGAGGAGGGATAGTTTACCTTTGTCACAGTCACATAGGATGTCATTTGTGACTTTGATAAGGGCCCTTTCAGTACTATGGCAGAGGCAGAAACCTGATCATAGGAATTCAAACATGGCGTTCCAGGAAAAGTGAACATGGATTTGGGAAGTGACAACATTTGGAGAGGAAAGGGAGTTTGGAGATGGGGCGATAGTTTGCAAGGATGGAGGTGTCAAGGGTTGGTTTTTTGAGAGGGGTGATGACGGCAGATTTGAAGGAGAGGGGGACAGTACCTGAGGAGAGAGAACCATTAACAATATCAGCTAATATGGGAGCCAGAATAGGAAGTTGGGTGGTCAGCAGTTTAGTGGGAATAGGGTCAAGGGAGCAGAAAATGGGTCTCATAGACAAGATGAGCACGGAGAGGGCATAAGGGGAGATCGGAGAAAAATTGGAGAAAGATGTGAGTTAAGGGCTAGGGTGGGGGGAACCTGAGAGGAAGTTTGGCCCGGTGGACTAGGTGAAGGAAGGGAAGTGGCAGAGGCAGCTGATCGGATGGTCTCAATCGTAGAGACACAGAAGTCCATGAGCTCCTCACACTTATTGTTGGAGGTGAGGGTGGAGGAGACAGGGGAGAGGGATTTAAGAAGATGTTTGTAGTAGAGAAAAGAAGCCAGATATTATCTTTGCATTCCACAGTGATCCTGGAATAGTGAGCAATTTTGGCAGGCGAGAGCAGGACCTGATAATGCTTTATGTGGTCCAGCCAAATTTGGCGGTGAATGGCTAAACCAGTTGTCCACCATATCCATTCAAGTCTGCATCCCTTGGACTTAAGGGAGCGAAGATGAGGGCCGTACCGGGGGAACGGCCTGGGTGAGAGAGAGTAATGGTTTTAATAGGGACAAGGGCATCAAAGGTGGGTGGTGAGGGTGTGGGCAAGCAGATCGGTAGCTGCAGAAATGCCATGGTGAATGGAGGGCCAAAGGTTGGACAGTTGGGATTTCGTAATTGCAGTTGTAAGTGAGTTGGAAGAGATTTTTTTCCAGCGGCAGACACAGACAGAAGTAGGGTTGCAGGGTGGGGGTGGGGGGGGGGGGGGGCGCGGGGGGGGGGGGTGGATGTGGGTGGAGAGTGATACAAGAAAGTGGTCAGAGATGGCCTTATTGGTGATTGACACGATGGGAGCAGCGAGGCCACGTGAGATGGCAAAGTCAAAGGCGTGGACGTGAATATGGGTTAGGGAGTTTACATGGAGGGATTTTAAATGAGAGGGGTTAGAACAAGGTGAGATGCTCAAAGGAGGAGAAAGTGCCAGAGGAGTAGGGGACAGACTAAGGTGTGATTTGGTGATAAGAGCCACCACAACGGTCTGGGCGGGGCAAGTGGTGGAAGGTATATCCAGGTGGGGAGGCTTCATTTAGGGGTAAGGTGTCATCATCCCTCAGCCAGGTTTCCACCAAGGCCATGATGTCGATGCAATTGTCCACGATAAGCTCATGGATGGCAAGGGCCTTGTTCACAAGTGAACAGACATTCTGGAGGGAGATGCAGAGAGGGGCGGTGATGCAGAGATCAGGATGAGGACGGCTCTCTCAGTGGCAGTCAAGGTCACCGTCGCCCTCAATTTTTTCGCCAGCAGATCTTTCCAGTCTGCAACAGGAGATATAGGGAACATCTCACAGTTCGCTGTCCATCGCTGCATCTGGGAGGTAACAGAGGCTCTCTACAGTAGGAGAAGGGACTACATTTCCTTCCCCATCACCAGAGAGAAGCAGGACGAGCGTGCATGTGGCTTTGCCAGGATAGCGGGATTCCCCATGGTGCAGGGCGCCATTGACTGCACCCATGTGGCTTTGTGGGCACCTCATAACAATCCTGAGATCTTCTTTAACCGCAAAGGCTACCACTCACTTAATGTCCAGTTGGTGTGCGACCACAGACAGCGAATCCTCAATGTGAATGCCCGCTATCCTGGCAGCGTCCACGATGCCTTCATCCTGCGCCAGCACTCTTCCAGCAACCACATCAAGCTTGCGGCTGGCTGGTCAGAGACAAGGGCTATCCGCTCTCCAGCTGACTCGTGACTCCCCTCCGCAACCCCAACACTCCTGCACAGCACTCATATAATGAGAGCCATGCTGCCACCAGGAACATCATTGAGCAGATCATCGGGGTGCTCAAGCAACAGTTCCGCTGCCTTGACCACTCGGGAGGAGCCCTCAGTACTCACCAGAGCGGGTGTCCCATTTCGTCGTGCATTCTCCACAATCTGGCCATCATGAGGTCCCAGCCCTTGCCAGCAGGGATTGCGGGACCACCTCAGGAGAAGGAAGAGGGAGAGGGGGAGGAGGACGAGGACGAGGAAGACGAGAAGGAGGAGGAGGAGGAGGAACAGGAGCAAGGGAGGAGGCAGCCATTCAATCGGCCTTCCGGAAGAGCGGTCCGTAACCGCCTCATCAGACTGCGGTTCCAGTAAATTCAACCCCAGATCCCCATTGCTCACCACATCCCCATCATTCCATCCCTGTCACAGGCCATATCACAGCGCACAGCTGAAATGAGAGACTGTACAAAATTATCCAAAGTGAATTAATTCGTCAGGTGGATGTTCTGACGAAGGGTCATCGACCTGAAACGTTAACTCTGTTTCTCTCTCTACAGATGCTGCCTGACCTGCTGAGCATTTCCAGCATTTTCTGTTTTTATTATTAATGAATTTCGCCCCCCTGGTGTCAGAGAGAAAGGGTAAGTAAATTAAATATGTGCTCTTTTAATAGAGCAATTTATTATAAAACGTTACCAAATATTTGTTTTTGATTTTTTTTTCTGCTTTGCCCACCACACTGCAGCTCCTCCTGCTCTTTAGCCAGAATGCTGAACAATCTGCTTTTCCTGCTGCCATCACTGCAGCTTCTGGATCAGCCACTTAGAGGCATTATGCTATTGGTAGAATATTTATAAAACTGGGAGTACATATGCCCCATTTACAAACTACGTTTGGAACCGTCCATTGGATGAGACGTTAAACTGAGGCTCCGTCTGCCCTCTCAAGTGGATGTAAAAGATGCCATGTCACTATTTTGCAGAAGAGTGGGGGCGTTCTCCCCGGTGTCCTGGCAAATATTTATTCCCTCAACCATAACTAAAAAACAGATTATCTGGTCATCATCTCATTGCTGTTTGTGGGACTGGCAAATTCACTGCTCGCTTCCTACATTACATCAGCGACTACACTTTAAAAAGTACTTAATTGGCTGTAAAACGCTTTGGGATGTCCTGAGGTCGTGAAATGCGTTAGATAAATGCTAGACTTTCTTGCCTTGTTTTAACTTTATAAGTTCATTAAGCTAGCTTACCGTAAATCATAAAATGGGAAAACTGCAGTAGAATTGCAAAATTGTTCATATTCTCTATTAAGCACAATACATTCATTGTTATTTTAGCTATGTACAGCGTAAATATAATTTTATTCTACAAGGATTGACCATACGAGGACCAGCAAATCATGAGTTTAGCTGACTGCCTGTAGCACTGCACCACATGAACCTCCAAATGAAATTCTGAACTCAGAAACTTTTCTGTAGTGCTCCAGACAGCACCAACAGTTATCAATGCAAAGAAGAAAATGCTGCTAATTTCCTACCTGATAGGACAGCAAACTGTTTCTGTAGCTGTTCAATGATATCAACCGCAAGCAGGGGTCTTATTTCCTGCTGCATGATTTCATCTGCGGAGAGAGTAATGGAGTAATCCAGTGAGTCAAGTTCAGAACCAAGACAAAGTTACATTGTCAAGTAACAGAGATGCTCAGGGATTAAAAACTGCAACCATTTCCCAAGACGCTGCTTAGGTTTCAGTCATAAGACTATCTTATTACTCAAAAGTGTTATGACACTTTGGAAAAATCTCACACTGTCTTCAATACACACACCCCATATATTCCGTGTTGTTTCAGAATTAAATAAACACAGTTTAAGAAAATATGAAGTAAATAAATCAGCTGAAGTTTGGCCACTCGTTCTTTGATCAAAATGTACAGTATATTTTCTCTCAATCAGATGGCAATACAAAGCACCATTTCATAACATGACTACCAGAATACAAATACAAAGCAAAATACTGCGGATGCTGGAAATCTGAAATAAAAACAGAAAATGCTGGAAATACTCAGCAGGTCAGGCAGCATCTGTGGAGAGAAAAACAAAGTTAACGTTTCAGGTCGATGACCTTTTATCAGAACTGGAAAAGATTAGAGATGTAACAGGTTTTAAGCAAGTATATAAGGCAGGGAAAGGGGGGAGGGGAGGAAAGAACAAAAGGGAAGCTCTGTGATAGGATGGAAGGCAGGAGAGATTAAATGACAAAAAGCATGTTGGTGCAAGGCAAAAGGAGATGGTAATGGGACACGTAAAGAAACAAAAGATGGGTCTAGAGGAGGTGTAAATAGAAATATCAGAATCATCAGCAACAGCTGCCGTCCAAAAACATGGGGGCAGAGGTTATGATCTGAAATTGTTGAACTCAATATTGAGTCCGGAAGGCTTCATTGGAACAGTGTAGGAGGCCGAGGACAGAGAGGTCAAAGTGGGAGTGGTCCGGAGAATTATAATGACAGGCGACCGGAAGCTCGGGGTCACGCTTGCGGACTGAATGGAGGTGTTCCGCAAAGCGGTCACCCAATCTGCGTTTGGTCTTCCCAATGTTGAGGAGACCACATCATGAGCAGCGAATACGGTATTTGGAGGAAGTGAGTGGAGTCAAAGGAGAGGTTGTTCAATGTGACAAGAAGTTCAGCCAGGCGGAGGAGGATGGTGGTGGATGGGGATTGGTTGGGCACCACCCTCCTCCGCCTGGCTGAACTTGTTGTCACATTGAACAACCTCTTCTTTGACTCCACTCACTTCCTCCAAATCAAAGGTGTTGCTATGGGAACCCGTATGGGTCCTAGCGATGCCTTCAGCATTTTCTGTTTTTATACGAGAATATAAATCTATTTTGCTCCCTCTTCCAATGGCTTCAGCTGTATGCAACTAAAGGTCACTCTTTTGCATGAAGGTATTTTCGCACTTTAGCCACTTTTTTCCTAGCAAACAAACAACTCACTTTGTAAAAGGAAAGTATTATAAAAAGGAAATAAAACTTAGAATGAGTTGATTAGGCCTTTTTAAAAATAAATATAGATTATATCCATCCATGCAACAGAATAAATACAGCAATTACAGGGTTCTCTTCTGAGTAATTATATACACTACAACAAGCTACTGCTTCAGTTAAAACTACATTTGTTCAGCTGTTACTTCAAACTGTGCTGGAAATCTAAATAATTGCCCTGATGGCTACTGTTAAGATCAAGAGTATCATTATATGCAGAGCAGCACAAAGCCTACAGTATGCCAGCATGTGATTTAAACTGCAGCAATATTGGGAATTAAATTAGTGCAAGCTACAGCAGAATAGCGTAACCGCCTTACAACATGACATACTGGACCGCAAAGTTGCCAGGCTGCATGTGCTAAGGAAATATGCACATGAATATTCAAGAAAATTTAAATCAGGTTAATTTTGGTACAGAAGGTAGAAAGTGAAAAAAGTGAATAGAATTTCTAAACACTCATTATGGCCAGATTTCCCCCCTAATAAAACGGGTGGGTTTGGAGCGTCAGGGCAGTTAAAGTGTTAAAAATGGGATTCCCGACCTGATCCCGCCTCCAACCCTCCCACTTCCGGTTTTGCCGGAGGCAGCATGGGGGGCGAGCGACCAACCCGCTCTCAGGGGGCGTTACCTTAATTTAAATATTGTAATGAGGCTGCAAGCCTCTTTTTCCCCGTACATTTTGTGTTTAACTGCCTGTGGACGGGTTTCACGCAATTTGTGAAACCCAGCAGTTAAACAGAGGCAGGGACTGCTGCATCCAGGAGGTAACTGGCTTTATACCTACCTCCTTGATCCAGGGTCCCTGCCTAACCCACCCTCCGCGATTGAAGACCACCCACGAGGCCTCCGATCACCCCCCCCGCCACCCCCCAAAACTCCCCACCCCAACGATGATGATGAGGCCGGCCATGATTCTCCGGTGACCAGCCCCGATCCTCTTTCTCCCCTGCCCATGCTCCGGCCAACCACTCCCCACCCTGCCGAATGCCAACCCCCGATCCCCGGCCGACCACTGCCCCTCCGTTGACCCCTGCCCCCACGATCCCCAGTGCCCAATGCCAACCCCCCGACCCCCCTCCTGCGTTCCCCAATGCCCGAAGCTGACCATCCCCCCAACCCCCCGGGACCGACCCCTCGCATCTGAGGCCTACCCGCCCACAGCCAGCCAGCCAGCCTCTCAATCTGGCTGGCTACGGGCAGGAATCCGAGGTCTCACATGCAAATCAGGCCCTGCTGTTAAAGTCGGCAGGGCCTGCAGGAGACCCGGTCGGGCGAGTTTCCCGCCCACCTCGGAGGTCCCCCGCCCCCAACCCTCCTCCCTGGGAAAATATGTTTTGGCAGAAAAATTGGGAACATCCCCAAAATAAAAAAATGTATTCATTGCTTATGTCTGCAAGCTCTCACCAAGCAGTGCCACACAATAACTGAAAAATATTCAACTTCACAGATATGCAGATAACATGGGGCACTTTATGCTACACTCACATATTAATAAGACAAAAAGTCATTTCTTTTTAAACTGAAACATTTGCTGAAGTTAGATGTTCTCCTTTAAAATAATGAGCAATAAAAAGATATCCAAATCCAAATATTGAAGTTAGTGGGAATCAGGGGGAAAACTCTCCACTGGCTGGAGTCATACCTAGCACAAAGGAAGATTGTTGTGGTGGTTGAAGGTCAATCATCACAGCCCCAGGACATCGCTGCAGGAGTTCCTCAGGGCAGTGCCCTAGACCCAACCATCTTCAGCTGCTTCATCAATGGCTTTCCCTCCATCATAAGGTCAGAAGTGGGGATGTTCGCTGATGATTGCAGTGTTCAGTTCCATTCGCAACTCCTCAGATAATGAAGCAGTATGTGCCCACATGCAGCAAGATGTCGACAACATACAGGCTTTTGCTAATAAGTGGCAAGTAACATTCACGCCACACAAGTGCCAGGCAATGACCATCTCCAACAAGAGAGAGTCTAATCACCTTCCCTTGACAGTCAACGGTATTACCATTGTCGAATCCACCACCATCAACATCCTGTGAGTCCCCATTGACCAGAATCTTAACTGGACCAGCCACATAAATACTCTGGCTACAAGAGCAGGTCAGAGGCTGTTTATTCTGTGGCGAGTGACTCATCTCTTGACTCCCCAAAGCCTTCCCACCATCTACAAGGCACAAGTCAGGAGTGCAATGGAATACTCTCCACTTGCCTGGATGAGTGCAGCTGCAACAATACTCAAGAAGCTCGACACCATCCAGGACAAAGCAGCCCACTTGTTTGGCACCTCATCCACCACCTTAAACATTCACTCCCTCGACCACCGGCACACCGTGTCTGCAGTGTGCATTGTCTACAAGATGCACTGCAGCAATTCGCCAAGGCTTCTTTGACAGTACCTCCCAAAACTGCGACCTCTACCACCTAGAAGGACAAGGGCAGTAGGCGCATGGGAACGCCACCACCTCCAAGATCCCCCCCATCCTGACTTGGAAAAATATTGCCGATCCTTCATCGTCGCTGAGTCAAAATCCTGGAACTCTCTCCCTTACAGCACTGTAGGAGAACCTTCACCACACGGACTGCAGCGGTTCAAGAAGGTGGCTCATGGGCAATTAGGGATGGGCAATAAATGCTGGCCTTGCCAACAATGCCTATATCTCGGAATGAATAAAAATAAACAAATAAATAAAGTGAAACTATGTCGGATGTGATGGAGTACTCACCATAGATCAGTATAGTTATAACAACACACAAGAAGCTCAACACCATCACGGATAGAGCAGTTTGCTTTGTTGGTAACCCAGCCACTGAACTCAATATCCATCCCCTTCATTACTGGTACACAATGGCTGCAGTATGTACTATCTACAAGATGCACTGCAGCAACTCACCATGTTTACTTTGACAGCACCTCCCTTCCACACAACCTCTACCATCAAGAAGGACAAACGCAGCAAATTGTGGGAACACCATCACCTACAAGTTCTCCTCCAAGTCACACACCATCCTAACTTGGACATGTGTCGCCATTCATTCATCATCACTGGGTCAATATCCTGAAATTGCCGACTGACTACCATTGTGGGAGCACAGAAGAAGGCTCACCACCACCTTCTTATGTCAACTAGGCATGGGTACTTAATGTGACCTTGCCAGTGTCGCCCACATCCCAAGAACACATTTTTTAAATAGTCTGTTAACACTCAGTGTCATATGAAGAATGGCCCCTTGAGCAAGGTACTGGAAGACTGCCAGTCCCTGCAAAACTCTGCAGATATGTAACACCAAATTTAGGGAATACACATAATTTTGTGTGATTAAAACACAAAAAAGCACTCCCCCTCCCCAAGCTAAGTTACAAACCAGCTGCATGAATTTTCTGCCTAGAACCACAATGACACTGCATATACATATAACATCTGGAAGAGATAAACTATCGTGTCCACATTCCACAAATAACTACGGATTCACATTTTGTAGACACAGGTATGAGTGAATCATTCAACCTGACTATTCTCATTAAACATATTGGCCCAGAATTTGCGGTCAAGGCTTTCGTTGCTGGCCTTGAAGTAAGCTTCGCACAAAGATCTCACGATCTCTGTGTCAAGAAGTTTGGGTTTTCCGACGCATAGTTCAAATCAATGTAGTTTAGTGGGAATCCCATAGTGCGAGGTGCTGTGACGTCAACAAGCTGCCTAAGCAGCCAATCAAAATGCAGAATTCTCACAGACAGGGAACCAGGTAAGCTCTTAAAATTCTAACTTTTTCAAAATGTTAGAGAGAGCAAAACAAAGATTGGGGCGCTCACATGGGGAAAAGGCCAATCTGAAATAAAGATGAACAAACTTTTCAAAAAAATTATATATTTTTTTAAAGTTTCTTAAAAAATTAAATTTTTATTAAAATGAATAAATTTGACACGACACAAAATTAAAATTAGTTTTTCAGGGCCATACCTTTGTTTAGCAGTCAATATGCTGTTGAAACCCCAGTTACACCTAATCCCTTTGGGTCTAACTTTTAGTGGGGTATTTAACAGCGTAATTACTGCGGAAGAGCCGAAGTTTTCATCAGTTTCCCTGATCTCACAGATTTCACTGACTGCTGGCTCTGTGGGGTGGGGGGGGGGGGGAGGGCAGGGTGGTGGGGCGGGGGGGCGGGTGGTGGGGCGGGGGGGCGGGGGGGGCGGGGGTTGCATAGCACAGCCTGTGGAGGAGCAGTTAATGACAGAACGCAACTTAAGGATTTCCGCATCAGGCTGCGTGTGTGCTAAATCCTGAAGTTGCAAAAGGTCAGTTTCAAAGGCGAAATGATGCCGAACGCTGCCAGTTCGCCATCATCAGGACAGCTAAATCCAGGCCCTTCTTTTTGTCATGGCCATTTCTTCAAAAACTAATAGTTAAAGTTGCCAAAATGCAGTTAACCCTTTAAACGGTATGCACCATGTATCTTTTCCGGACAATGATGTTACATTTGCTGTAGTTTTGATTATGTAAAACACTGGCAAACAAATATATCCCTTTGCCTACAAACCAGTCTTAAGAGATGTGTCCATAATCACTCAAACTAATTAGAATTAGACTTGCATGTCCCTGATGTGAAGAAGACAGGCATAATACTGATTGGTTGTGACTCGACTGGTCAGTGTCCTTTGTTGCAGGATCAAGCTCAGACAACAATGTCCTCTTCTATAGCCCATGGGAAAACTGGCTGAAGGGAGAGTCTCATCATCCATACACTATTTTAAATTGGTTACAAAGAACTACTAACCTACATTCTTCCATTTTTTTTAAGGTTCAGTACACATTCTGATTTCTGATGAATATTATAGGATCTTCATGACATCATTGAGGAAACTCGCTTGAATAAGTTACCAAGACCAACAGTGCAAGAGAACTGAGTAACTAGAATGCTGTTGAAATTGCTGGATTACTGAAGCACCCCAAGTTGGTCCTTATATCTACAGCTGTGATAACTCTTTCCAATTGCAGTTTTATAACTTCTTCATGCCAGTTCCTCTAATACATTTAACATAAGAACATAAGAATTAGGAGCAGGAGTAGGCCATACGGCCCCTCGAGCTTGCTCCACCATTCAATAAGATGATGGCTGATCTTCGACCTCAACTCTACTTTCCCGCCCAATCTCCATATCCCTTGATTCCCCTAGAGTCTAAGAATCTATCTATCTGAGCCTTGAATTTACTCAACGATTCAGCATCCACAACCCTTAGGGGTAGAGAACTCCAAATATTCACAAGGGCCCAAAAATTCGGCCCTTCCCGGGTGAGTACACAGTCCGTACTCACCCGTATTGCTTCCCGAAGTGCCGGTTTCCTGCATGCACTGCGCATGCGCGGGAAACCCGAACTTCCGGTATGGTGAAGGGGGCGGTTCCTAGGTGAACCGCGTGCGTGCTAGAGGCTGCGCACACGCAGCAAACTTAGATTTTTTTTCAGGTTTCTACGCGAGGGTATGTATGGAAGATACTACGCTAATGAAAAGGAAGCGCAAGACCCGTTTTAAACAAGGTAAGTGGTTAATTAAGTATAATTTTAAATTTTTTTCAACAGGTTTATCTTTTTTAGATACTTTAAAGAAAGGTAAGTTTATTTTTATAACTTTTTAAAAGTATTTTAATTTTTTCAAAAATTTAAATTTTTGTTTAAAGTGGTTAATTTATTTAACTATAGTTATTTTATAAATGTGATGGTTTTTAAAAAAAATTTATTTTAAGTTTAGCTGTTCTTTTGGGGCCGATTTCAATTCACAGATTTGACAGTGTCAAATCTATGAATGAAAGATGGTCTGCTGCCATTGGCTCTCCATGGCCCACGTGATCCCAGGGGACTCATCGCACTAACTGCGACCCTGGGACACGCAAGCACTGCGTGCCGGCAGTTGGGAGAGGCCCAGGACCCGAAGTTCCTGTGGGCCCAAAACACAACGGCAGGCGCGGTAGGTAAGAGCGCGCGCGATCCTTACCCCCGCGGCAAGCCGGACAGGCGAATTTCTGGGCCAATACCTCTGAGTGAAGAAATTCCTCCTCATCTCAGTCTTAAATGGCCGAACCTTTCTCCTGAGACTATGCCCCCTAGTTTTAGACACTCCAGCCAGGGAAAACAACCTCTCAGCATCTACCCTTTCAATCCCCCTCAGAATCTTATGTTTCAATGAGATCACCTCTCATTCTTCTAAACTCCGGAGAGTATAGGCCCAATTTACTCAATCTCTCCTCATAGGACAACCCTCTCATCCCAGGAATCAATCTAGTGAACGTTCGTTGCACCGCCTCTAAGGCAAGTATATCCTTCCTCAGATAATGGCCCAAAAATTAGTCTTGCTACGCGAGAGTACGCACTGTGTACTCTCGCGTATTCTGTCTCCAATTGCCGGTTTCCAGCATGCACTGCGCATGTGCTGAAAACCGGCACTTGGTGATTTCAAAAGGGGGCGGTTCCTAAGTGAACCACGTGTGCGCTACAGGCTGCGCGCACGCAGTGCACTTAGTGCTTTGAATGCGCAGGTAAGCATGGAAGATTTTACACATAAAGAAAGGAGGCGTAAGACCCTCTTTTAACAAGGTAAGTAGTTAATTAAGTATTATTTTGAATTTTTTTCAACAGGTATATCTTTTTTAGAGACTTTAAAGAAAGGTAAGTTTATTTTTATAACTTTTTAAAAGATTTTAAATTTTTGTTTAAAGTGGTTAATTTATTTAACTATACTTATTTTATTAATGTGATGGTTTGTTTTTTTAATTTAATTGAGGTTTAGCTGTTCTTTTGGGGGGGTATAGATTCATAGCTTTCACAGCCCTTGCTCTGAAAACTATGAATGAAAGATGGTGTGCTGCCATTGGCTGTAACTGAATCACGTGATCCCACAGCTCGCACGAATTAACTGCATCTGTGGGATACGGAAGCACTGCACAGCTGCTGTCTAGAAACTCAAGTTCGTGCGAGCTCGGAATGAAAAGGCAGGCGCGCAGTGAGATATCGCGGGGAAGCCTTACCCCTGCACGAAGGCTCCGTCTTTAATTTCTGGGCCAATGAGACTAAAACTGTACACAGTACTCCAGGTGTGGTCTCACCAAAGCCCTGTACAATTGTAGTAAGACTTCCTTACTCTTGTATCCAACCTCCTTGCAATAAAGGCCAACATGCCATTTGCCTTCCTAATTGCTTGCTGTGCCTGCATGCTAACTCTCTGTGTTTCTTGTACGAGGACACCTAAATCTCTCTGCACACCAACAATTAATAGTTTCTCACCATTTAAAGATATTCTGTTTTTCTATTCTTCCTACCAAAGTGAATAACCTCACATTTCTCCACATTATATTCCATCTGCCACCTTATTGCCCACTCACTTAACCTGTCTATATCCCTTTGCAGGCTCTTTGTGTCCTCCTCACAGCTTACTTTCCCACCTAGCTTTGTATCGTCAGCAAACTTGGATACATTGCACTCGGTCCCTTCGTCTAATTCCATTAATAAAGATTGTAAAAAGCGGAGGCCCAAGCACTGATCCTTGCGGCACCCAACTAGTTACAGCCTGCCAACTGGAAAATGAGCTGTTTATCCCTACTTTCTGTTTTCTGTCTGTTAACCAATCCTCTATCCGTGCTAATATATTACCCCCAACCCCATGAGCCCTTATCTTGCATATCAACCTTTTATGTGGCACCTTATCGAAAGCCTTTTGGAAATCCAAATATACTACATCCACTATACCATCTGCAAGATTCAGGACCATGCAGTGAGGTAGATTTGTGACAAAAAGGAGAAACAATAGTGGCTCTTGCCTACACTGACCCACTTCCTGAAGGAGGACGTTAGTAGGCATGCTTCTTTTCCAAAACCTTTCACATGTGCATCCAGATTAAGCGGTTGGTGGCAAATAAGCCTCATACATAGCTTTGGACATTTACACCATCAAGGTGATTGGTATGTCATGAGCTGTCCTGTGCACATCCTTCTACCATGGCGAAGCCAGATGTTCACTGTATAGTTGATGAGGAAACGCTAAGATTTGGGATGATAGGTGCTGGATAGTGTTACCTGAAAGCTGGGTACAAGAACATGCATTCATATATCCAAGTTACGAGGAGATGCTTGAGAAATGGGAATTATTTCCACATGAGCAGGAGGAGAATTAGTGGAGGTTTTTTAAATTATGAAAGGTTTTGATAGTACGCAAGGAAAAACTATTTCCTCTGGTTGGGGACTTAGTGATGACAGGCCATCAATTTAAAGTTATTAAGAGGGTGAGGAGAGATATTAGGAGAAATTTCTTTACTCAGAGAGTGGTTGGAGCATGGAGTGCCATCACAGGGAATGTTGAGGTAGAGCCCCATTATATCTTTTTATGGAAAATTGAATAAATATTTGAAGCAAAGGAAGATACAGTGGGATTAGTTTTGGATTTCTCTAGCAAAGAGCCAACACAGACACGATGGGCCAAATGGCCTCCTTTTGTGCTGTAGTCCTTTATGGATCTTTAAAAGTAATTCATTGCCTGTGAACTGCTGTGGGATGACCTAAGAATGTTGAAGGTGTTATTTAAATGTAAGTTCTTTATTATTTATTTTCCATGAAGCTGCTCCCTGAACTTAGAGAGCTGGATGTCCTCCTTCTATGGTTCAGTGGTTTGCAGAGATGATAAGTGTGCAACACATATTCTATAGCAGTTTTCTCATTGATACATGGTGTGATTCTAATAGGGCTGTCTGGATATGAGTCTAGCATTGGTCACAGACTTTGCGAGGCCCCTTGGGGAGGAGCGATCATAATATGTAAGAATTCTTCATTAAAATGGAGAGTGAAGTAGTTGACTCAGAGACTAGGGTCCTGAATTTAAATAAAGGAAACTACAATGGTATGAGGCACGAGTTGGCTAGGATGGATTGGGGAATGTTACTTAAAGGGTTGACGGTGGATAGGCAGTGGCAAACATTTAAAGATCACATGGATGAACTACAGAATTTGTTCATCCCAGTTTGGCATAAAAATAAAACAAAAAAGGTGACTCAACTGTGGCTAACAAGGGAAATTAGGGATAGCATAGGATTCAAGGAGAGGACATATAATTTGGCCAGAAAAAGCAGCAAACCTGAGGATTGGGAACAGTTTAGGACAAAGGGATTAATTAAGAGGGGGAAAATAAATTATGAGAGTAAGCTTGCAGGGAACATAAAAACTGACTGTAAAAGCCTCTATAGATATGTGAAGAGAAAAAGATTGGTGAAGTCAAGTGTAGGTCCCTTGCAGTCAGAATCAGGGGAATTTATAATGAGGAACAAAGAAATGGCAGACCAATTAAATACATACTTTGGTTCTGTCTTCACAAAGGAGGACACAAATAACCTCCCAGAGATGTCGGGGAACATAGGGTCTAATGAGAGGGAGGAATTGAATGAAATCAGTATTTGTAGGGAAATGGTGTTAGGGAAATTGATGGGATTGAAGGATGATAAATCCCCAGGACCTGATAATCTACATCCTGGGGTACTTAAGGAAGTGGCCCTAGAAATAGTAGATGCATTGCTGGTCATCTTCCAAAATTCTATAGACTCTGGAACAGTTCCCATGGATTGGAGGATAGCTAAAAAGGTGGTAGAGAGAAAACGGGGAATTATAGACCGGTAAGTCAGACATCGGTAGTGGAGGAAATGGTAGAGTCCATTATAAAAGATGTAATAGCAGAGCACTTGGAATACAGTGACAGGATCGGACAAAGTCAACATGGATTTACAAAAGGTAAATCATGCTTGACTAATCTACTGGAATTTTTTGAGGATATAACTGGTAGAATAGATAAGGAAGAACCAGTGGATGTGGTGTATTTGGACTTTCAGAAGGCTTTCAATAAGGTCCCGCATAAGAGATTAGCGTGCAAAGTTAAAGCACACGGGATTGGGGGTAAGATACTGTCTTGGATAGAGAACTGGTTGGCAGACAGGAAGCAAAGAGTTGGAATAAACAGGTCTTTTTCCGAGTGGCAGGCAGTGACTAGTGGGGTACCGCAGGGATCGGTGCTAGGACCACAGCTATTCACAATATATATATAAATGATCTAAATGAGGGAACTAGATGTAATATCTCCAAGTTTGCAGACGACACAAAGCTGGGTGGGCGTGTGTGCTGTGAGGAGGATGCAGAGAAACTCCAGTATGATTTGGACAGGTTGGGTGATTGGGCAGATGCATGGCAGATGCAGTATAATGTGGATAAATGCGAGGTTATCCACTTTGGTGGCAAAAACAGGAAGGCAGATTATTATCTGAATGGCAATAGATTGGGAAAAGGGGTAGTGCAACGAGACCTGGGTGTCCTTGTGCACCAGTCGCTGAAGGTAAGCATGCAGGTGCAGCAGGCGGTTAAGAAGGCAAATGGTATGTTGACCTTCATAGCGAGAGGATTCGAGTACAGGAGCAAGGATGTCTTGCTGCAGTTGTACAGGGCCTTGGTGAGACCACACCTTGAGTATTGTGTGCAGTTTTGGTCGCCTTATCTGAGGAAGGATGTTCTTGCCATGGAGAGAGTGCAGTGAAGATTCACCAGACTGATACCTGGGATGGCAGGAATGACGTATGAGGAGAGATTGGGTCGATTAGGCTTATATTCACTAGAGTTTAGAAGAATGAGAGGGGATCTCATTGAAACTTATAAAATTCTAACAGGACTAGACAGACTAGATGCAGGAAGGATGTTCCCGATGGTGGGGGAGTCCAGAACCAGGGATCACAGTCTAAGGATAAGGGGTAAGCCATTTAGGGCTGAGATGAGGAGGAATTTCTTCACCCAGAGAGTGGTGAACCTGTGGAATTCTCTACCACAAAAGGCAGTTGAGGCCAATTCATTAAATATATTCAAGAAGGAGTTAGATATATTTCTTAAGGCTAAAGGGATCAAGGGATATGGGGAGAAAGCAGGGACAGGGTACTGAATTTGGATGATCAGCCATGATCTCATTAAATGGCAGAACAGGCTCAAGGGGCCAAATGGCCTACTCCTGCTCCTATCTTCTATGTTTCTATGTCCTTTGAAATCCAGCATTGAAGGTGCTTAGCAAGAATGGAACTGAAGGGACTTCAACTTAAACTGATGGATTTACCACAGTCTGTTGTAGAAGGACTGGAAGTGCTGAGCTAATTCGCTCAATTAAAAATTGGTGCCTTAAAAGTAAACTGTTCTGTTAACATCCAGGTAGAGCTCTGCTTATGGGACAAATGTAAGTCGTACTGCATAGCCTAGATGTTCCTCTTCAGTGCCTCCTCTGGTTGAAATCTGGCAAAGTGGCACTAATGCCAACCTTATTGACAATTATACATTTTCTGATATTAACCTTATTTAAATATTTTCAGCTGACTCCCAGGAGTGTTGCTGCCTCTGATTTAGGGGGAGGAGCTAATGGGTGGGGTGGGTGAAGAGAATAGCTGATGCATGAATTAAATATCTGCAGCAATTTAAAGGGCCAGACAGCCTCCCAGAATGAAAATGTTAGTACCTTCAAATAATGTGAAAATCTGCCACTGTATAAGTGTTGATCAATTGTCCTTGCATTGATTTCAGTGCCTGCTGTGGCCAATTAAATTTTTGAAACACGTTACGCAAAGCTGAATACCTGTTGTGCACAGATGCATACAACAATCAGTGTTGACAAGGCAGTAATGATGGAAAATGTGACATAGTCACACACTCATTATTGCTTCATTTGAATACACCTAGCCATATTTGATGCTGGACTTCCACAGTGCATGTTCAAATGGGCGGGGATCTGGCACAATAAGCCCCAGCCCAATTTTCCACCACTACTCACCACTTAACTGGCAGGAGTTGAAAGGAAAATCCCACTACATGTCTCCACAATGGGCTTATGTTTTTTCCTTTTTGTCTTCATTTTAATTGCAGTTTACCACCTTTTGCTCCCTCCATCCTACCCTTCTTCGGTCAGGAGGACAGGACTTGGAGGGAGGCCAGGCTTAAATGTCAGACATAGATAGAATTTACCTAACACCTCTGAATGGGAATCTAACGTGCTAATACTAGAGCTTGTGGGATCCCAATAGGTTTTATTTATGTATTTTTAAATGTAATATTTAAAATACATTATTTGATCATTAGGTCTTGAATTTTTCAGTATTAAGTCAATTTAAACTGTAAAAACCCTCTTGATATTTTGTTCCTGTTAGTTAAAATAAAGAGTACAAAATGATTTAAGTACTCAGTTGATTACAAACTGCACATTAACTCTTAGCCTGTATCGCTGCTTAGCATGGGAGATAGAGGTAGAGGAAACTAGATTTTAAAAAAAACTATCACTTATATATTCTGCTTCTCAACAGGTCATCGTTTTCAAAATCTCTTTTCCCAGTCCGATTACTAGAGGTGTTCTTCCCTTCCTTGAACATGAGATACTATACTAGACAAAACCCTAAACCACATAGGATTTGATTATGTCCATAGGTAGGAAGTTGTAGTAATTCATTTCATGTTTTTCAATAGCAATGGTTTAAGTTCAAATCAAGATTAGTAATTAAAAATAAGTTCTTTCTGTTATTCTGCAGGTTTGGGCATTGAGACTGTGCCATCTTCTGCAGCTCTATGGCACAAAATGTGTGATCTAAAAAAAGGAGCTAGTGCACGGAAGAGGTATTTTTAGTATTGCTAAAACAATTTCAGTCAATGTGACAGCAGCAGGAAATAGACCCAAATAGAATTATGCATTCCCAGAGATGAACAAACACGTGAGAAACTCCTTCAGTAATGACAGGAAGAATAGCTATTCTCATATTGAACTAGTAAAATATTCCAGAGTATGAAGCCACCTAAAGTAAGATATGTTTGTGTAGTTATTATGGCAAATAAAAATGTTTGTAATATGTTTTGCTGATGTTAAAACTAAAGTAAACCTGCAGCAATAAACGCAATCTCTAAGGATTACATCATATTGTAGACCACATTGTACCTTCATTCTGAGGTAATGCATCTCACAAGAAACTTTATCAATGTGCTTCATAAATTGTGAGCTTAAAAATAAGAGGTCTTTAATTTTTATGATGTTTAAAATTACTATGTTGCAAGAATAGTTAAATTTGATTCAGGTTCTAGTTATAATTGGTTCTCAGTATATAGAATTACAGAAGAGTACAAAGGTAATTTGGCATCACTACAATTGTCTAATGTTTAGTATCAAAATGATTTATGATTTGCATCCCTGATGTAGACTGTGCTGGACTTAGAGTCCTAGAGTCATAGGCCGCGATTTTATGATCGGTGTCAGGATGGGTGTGAGACAGCTGGTTTCCGGGTTCCGGTCCCGCCCCCAGCTGCCTCCGCTCCACAGACGTGATTTTCCCTTGATTGATATTGTTAAGCCCGCCCTTACCGGCCAATTAACAAGAAGCGGGTCTGATGACGTCATTTGATGACGCGTCATCTGCCGGTTTCCTTAAAGGAACCACGCACAATTTTATTTTGACAGTTGATTTCTCAGTGTTTGTCAGCATTGAGGTGCTGAAAACACTGACAATCACTGCACAAAGGTGAACTCTTGCACCCAGACTCTCCAATGACTCGCTCCATATGCTGGAATAGATGGCAGCTGCAAGTGAGATGGCAGAAGCGATCTGTCACTGGTGAGAGAGGTTCTCCCAATGAGGTGGCACTGGACATATAGATGGATTTAAAAACTTGTAAGCTAAAGAAATCTGTATAGGTTTTAAAAATGCAGTAACCAACATTGAAAACTCACCATGTGCAACATTGCATCCTTCATAACACTTCTGAAGCTGTCATCTTTTCACAAACATTACACCAGCTCACAACACGCCACACTTATCTGGCGTGGTGTCCGGATGTCAGGAAACCCGACCCAGAAGCGGGAAAATCCAAAAACAGGCTGAAAACTACTGACAAATACCTGTTAATAGGCAGGTAATTGCCTTTAATCCGTTTCCCGCCACTAGGTGTCGGGTCCATTCGCAAATCAGGACCTGACACTTGGGAAAGCTGTTTGGAGGCGGGTTGACGGCGGGTTCAGGACCCGCCGACAATCAATAGTACTTTAACCTCCGACCTGCCTCTCTGAGCGCAGGCAAAATTGCGGCCTTAGAGTCATAACGGCACAGGAGGAGGCCATTCCGCCCAGCGAGTCCGTGCCAGCTCTTTGTAGAGCAATCCAGTCAGTCCCATTCCCCTGCTCTATCCCCGTAGCCCTGCAAGTTTATTTCCCTCAAGTGCCTATCCAGTCTCCCCTTGAAAACATTGAGTGTCTCCGCTTCCATCACTTCCGTCTGCAGCGAGTTCCAGGTCCTCACCACTCGCTGCGTAAAAAAGTTTTTCCTCACATCCCCCCTGTATCTCTTGCCCAAAATCTTAAATCTGTGTCCCCTAGTCCTTGTACCATCAACTAGTGGGAATAGCCTTTCCCCGACTAGCCTATCCAAACCTGTCATATTCTTGTCCACCTCTATCAAATCACCCCTCAACCTCCTTTGCTCTAATGAAAACAAATCCAGCTTCTCCAACCTGTCCTTGTAGCTAAGATCCCCATCCCCGGAAACATTCTGGTAAATCTCCTCTGCACCCTCTCAAGTGCCTTCACATCCTTCCTAAAGTGTGGTGACCAGAACTGGACACTATACTCCAGTTGTTGCCTAAACAGCGCTTTATAAAGGTTCAGCATAACTTTTGTGCTCAATACCTCTATTTATGAAGCTCAAGACCCCATATGCTTTGCTAACCACTCTCTCAATATGTCCCGCCACCTTCAGGGACCTATGCACATTAACTCCCAGATCCCTCTGTCCCTGCACACTCTTTAAAACTGTGCCATTAAGTGTATATTGCCTTTCCCTGTTCCTTCTGCCAAAATGCATCACCTCACACTTCTCTGTATTAAATTCCATCTGCCACTTGTCTGCCCATTCTGTTAGCCTTTCTATGTCCAGTTGTAGTCGATTGGTATCATCCTCACTGTTTGCCACACCCCCAAGTTTGGTGTCATCGGCAAATTTAGAAATTCTGCTCTGTATTCCATTATCCAGGTCATTTATATATATCAAAAAAAGCAGTGGCCCCAGCACTGACCCTTGGGGAACACCACTGTCTACCATCCTCCAGTCTGAAAAACAGCCATTTACCACAACTCGCTGTTTTCTGTCCTTAAGCCAATTTCTTATCCAAGCTGCAACTGACCCACCTATTCCATGAGCCAGCCTTCTATGTGGTACTTTGTCAAACGCCTTCCTAAAATCCATGTAGACAACATCTATTGCATTCCCTTCATCAATCATCCCTGTTACATCATCAAAAAATTCAATTAGATTAGTCAAACACGATCTGCCTTTTACAAATCCGTGTTGGCTCTCCTTAATTAGCTTAAACCTCTCCAAGTGCCTGTTAATTTTTTCCTTGATTATTGGTTCTAAAACTTTACGACCACTGATGTTAAACTGACCGGCCTGTAGTTACTAGGATTGTCCTTACACCCTTTCTTGAACAATGGTGTCACATTTGCCACTTTCCAATCCTCAGGCACCTCCCCCACATCTGGGGAAGATTGGAAAATTAAGGCAAGTCCTTCTGCTATCTCCTCCCCCAATTCCCTTAGCAACCTGGGATGCAAGCCAATAGAACAATGATGGAATTACATTAAATATTTGGTTTAAAAATATTGCAGGTTCCAAAGAATACATGCTAAATTCAAAAATAAATACAGAAAGTGCTGGAAATACTCAGTAGATCAGGCAGCATTTGTGGAGAGAGAAACAGAGTTAACGGGCCAGAATTTGCAGTGGGAGAGTATGTCGTCATACCGCCTTTGAAATGGCCCACAGGTTTGGGATTTCCTGCACTAAATCCCAAACTTGCGATTTGTCAACATACGTGTTGACAGATCATCCGCACAGCCAAAGAAAAACCAATTGCTGGCGCAGAGTTGGACTATTTGCCCACCAACTGCCCAGCAATTGCGTACGAAAATTTCATGGTTCTGTTCTTATTTAATTTCCAGCATCCGCAGTCTTTTGCTTTTACATACTAAAATTCAACTTGGCAATCACAATTTGATATCCTCCAAAACCCAACGGATCTCACATCAGTCTACTGGCTTCCAGTTCCCTACAGACTACAAAGTTGAAACCTCACAAGTGCTTCCATCACTATCAATAATCTCTCAATGCTATAGCCACGATTTTACAAGTCAGGCAGATAGTGCAGCGAGGTCAGGGGGTGAATTTTGCAATTGGAGCCCCATAATTTAAATAGGCTATTGGAACAGGCGAAGCTTTCTAGAGAGGATGGTCTGTATCATGTGGAGTGTAAAATCCCACAAGTCAACAGCTTGCCAGTGGTGGCAGAAAAATGGACTAATTGTTCACAATGGCACAGCTGAGCTACGTTAGGGTTTTGTTGTTTAAATGAGTACTTCCACTGCTTGAAGTTCATAGTGTTGCCTGTTTTTATCTGTAAATGCTGCACATGTTTGATCTTGCAATTTTAGATACAATAGTTTAATTAAAGTATTCTAAATAATAGTATTTCAAAAATAAACTGCAATGTGTCAC
Source organism: Squalus acanthias (assembly GCA_030390025.1). Lineage (NCBI taxonomy): Eukaryota > Metazoa > Chordata > Chondrichthyes > Squaliformes > Squalidae > Squalus > Squalus acanthias. The sequence goes on from CM059429.1 coordinate 33,562,963, forward strand.
TTTGTTAAAATTGCTAATGCTATATATTTTTTAAGAATTTCTTAGGCATAAGTGGATGCTTTCAGTTTTCAGTGTCAACCATGGCTCAGTGGGTAGCATCCTCGCCTTCTGAGTCAGAAGGATGTGGGTTCAAGACCCACTCCAGAGACATGAGCACAAAATCTAGGCTGACACTCCAGTACAGTACTGAGAGTGCTGCACTGTCAGAGGTGCTGTCTTTCGGATAAGATGTTAAACCGAGGCCCTGTCTGCTCTCTCGGGTGGATGTAAAAGATCCCGTGGCACTATTTCAAAGAAGAGCAGGGGAGGTGTCCTGGGTAATATTTATCCCTCAATCAACACTAAAATTCACTATCATTATCACATTGCTGTTTGTGGGAGCTTGCTGTGTGCTAATTGGCTGCCGCGTTTCCTACATTACAACAGTGACTACACTTCAAAAAGTACTTAATTGGCTGTAAAGTGCTTTGGGACGTCCGGTGGTCGTGAAAGTCGCTATATAAACGCAAGTCTTTCTTTCAGTTCTGCCATGATTTTATGTGAGTAATATATTGTTTTTGTACGCAGCAAACTTACATATTATCCACAATATTAATTTATTTTTTAAATGTACAATTTTATTTACAATCGCCAAGAAAAGCCTTTTTAAAAACAAAATGTGAAGACTAAAAGAATCTATTGTGCAACTAGCATGTGGCATATGCAAAACCACAGCATTCTGCACTATAAATGAACAAAAATATCTTTTCTTTCCTTTTATCAATTCTTGAGTGTACTTAAAAAGGACAAGTTCACAAAGTGTCTAACATATGCACCATAATACTGACTGCAGCTCATTTGTTAACTGTCTAGGGGTTTCTCTTTTCACTCATTCCAAATATTGCACCAAATATTCCAAATATTTTCCCTTGTTCGATAATTTCTACTAAAACTAGATGCATAATACCAGTGAAAGTACTGATGCATTATTTTAAAATAAGTCTTTTTTCAAACAGAGGAAAACGGAGTCCCAGAAGAGGTCATCATTTTGTCCAGCATCACATCAAAGCAGCACAATCGTGTTTATGTAACAACCTGAAGTCTTTATAAAACACATGTACATTATGGCATTGTGTACTGATAAGTAGAGGCTTTCCAAACAACTATGGATACAAATTTCCTCTTAAAGTTACATTCTTTTTTTGAGGATTTGCAGAAATGACTTACTTTATTTGATACATTTTTTGAAAGCTTGGATGGTTGAATTGTGTGGTTCGTTTAGCAAAGATTAAGTGGCCAATCCAAAAGCACCTCCTAGAATGCTATTTACCTAGCGAAACAGACACTTAACCAGCATTCTGTGAGACAATGCTGCTGGGAAAAATGCAATTTCTGGGGAAAATGGAGGGCCGCAGAGACAAGTGAAACCAGGATTTGCAAAGACCTGCAGCTCAGTCAACGGGGTTAGGTCAAGTGGTAACAGCTCTACATGGTGCAGAACAGCAAACCATTTATAACCAGAGAACAAAGCAGGTTGGAAGAAGTTTCAAAGTGTGTACCAACAACATATTCCATAGGTTAAAAAACAAATGAATAAAAACCTAACCTTCTGGATCCCATTGTAGTGAGAACATTTGATAACTTGACAACTGGGTATGTGATAAAATTCTTGAAATTTTACTTCTTTATAAACTCAAAGGCATGTCTAATGCAGATGAGACTGGCCATTTTACAAGTTGCACTCAAGCAAAATGCTAGCTTTCATCAGCAAATGTTCCGTTGTGGGAAAAGCTCAGCAGAAAAATTGATGGTTTATGCTAGCATAACTGGAGATAAAAGAGAGGACCTGGTTATTGGGAATTCCAACCCCCTCCCCCACCCCTGACATTTTCAGGATGTTATTACTCTGCCTGTAACCTACAGGAGTAATGAAAAGGCATGGATGAGTGGTGCTCTCTTCGAGGAGTGCCAGAAGCATGGCATCACAAGGCACTAAGGTCCCCTTGATTGCTAATGACAGTGGGGATCATGTAAAGTGCCTGCATCTAAATGCGACACAGCTAATAGTTTTACCACGGTACAGGATGCCTACGATCCAGCCAATGAATGCTGATGTGACTTATGCTTTGAAATGGCACTTCAAGAAATGGTTTGTGCGAAAGGTGATTGTCGCACATGATACAGTTGCTCCATTTTCATTGGTTGTTCTGCAGGTAATATAAAAAAATAAGTCTTGGATTTATATAGCGCCTTTCACAACCACCGGAAATCCCAAATTGCTTTACAGCTAATGAAATACTTTTTGAAGTGTAGTCATTGTTGTAATGTAGGAAACGCGGCAGCCAATTTGCGCACGGCAAGCACCCATAAGCAGCAATGTGATAATGACCAGATAATCTGTTTCAGTGATGTTGATTGAGGGATAAATATTGGATAGGACACCGGGGTTAAGTCCCCTGCTCTTCTTCAAAATAGTGCCCTGTGATCTTTTACATCCACCTGAGAGAGCAGACAGAGCCTCGGTTTAACGTCTCATCCGAAAGACGGATACATGTGATCCACTCAATGTGAGGGAGGAGACAAAAGCAAAACCCAGTGACAACTGCTTACAGCCCTGCAAATTCATCCCACCAGTAGATAGAGCAGCTGCAGCTGACACAGCCGAGGATACAATACGGGCAGCGATAGCCTACCTCTCAGGCAGCGCACCTCTCTGAATGCATGAGTTCTCCAATAGAAACTGCCAGAGGCCGTAGTTTTGCATATTGTTAATATTGATAAGAAGGTTCTGAGGTCCAAATTGCTGACCAACACTGAAATTGTTGCTGTGCAGAAGGATGCTGCTGCTAGTAGGAATGAATGCGAGGCAGAGACCCAAACAAATAGATCCAGTGAGCAGATGGAGACAGTGGAACCAGCCCCATCACAGCCGTGGTGCTGAATTATGTAAGATTGCTCAGCAAGTGGTTGACATCTAAATCAGACACCCCTGATAGAATATTTCTCTGCACGAAATAGAGCTGACAATTTTTTGGATAAATGTGCGGTTAGCAGGAAGCAAACTATAATCTCACACTATTTTGTAAAATGGCTGAACTGTGCATTGCACAGCTTGTTCAGTGCTGAACTTTCAATCATGCGCATTTCAATAGTTGTTGTTTGGTTGTTTGATGTCTTCTGATATTTGCAAGTCTTCCTGCAGTGTATGTTTTTGTTGAAAATCCACTAAACTCAGTTTACTTGCACTTCCAGATAATTCATAATTTTTTTCACAGAAAAAGTGGCTTTAAGTTAAGCAGAATAGACTGTATTTAATAGTAGCAAGTGAATAGAATGCACACATTTTCAATCAGCTCACCCACTAGCAAAGAAATCCAAAACTAAAATAAAATACATGTCCTAATATGAACATTTAATGATGATTTAAACATATTTGCACAGTTCCAGGAATGCTTCTACTTAAAAAAAATTCCCAAGGAAATGCCTTTTTACACAGGACGGTACAGACAACAAAAGACCACTGATGAATACAGTAAAAACAATATGCTACTTCATAAGGGCCTGTTTGAAGCTATAAAAAGAATCCTCACAAAATGCTTTTTCCAAGTGGCCTGTAACCCAACCCAGAAATCATCTGCTATGTTACCACAGATTAAAGGTCACACTGACGTAATACAAAAGGAGAGGAATTGTAAGCTTAAACCTCATACTTAACCAACAAAATATGCAGGTCATTGTTCCACTGGTTTGAGATATTTTTGTTCCAGATTGCTACCAGGGCCACGTGCTAATCAGAATAGAGAGAACAGGATAGTGAGATTGAATACGTGGCTTGAGCAGTGGTGCAGGAGGGAGGGATTCAAATTCCTGAGGCATTGGAACCAGTTCTGGGGGAAGTGGGACCTGTACAAAAGGGACGGTCTGCACTTGGGCAGGACTGGAACCGATGTCCTCGGGGTAATATTTGCTAAAGCAGTTCGGGAGGATTTAAACTAATATGGCAGGGGAATGGGAACCTATGTAGCGAAACAGGGGGAAGTAATATGCAGTCAGAAACAAATGTTAGAAGGGTGAGAAACAATAGGGGAAGGCCGAGTAAACAAAGGCAAGAAACACAAAGGGCCATACTAAATCATAAGTCTAAAAGGACAAAGGATGTTAATAAAACAAGCCTAAAGGCTCTGTGTCTTAATGCAAGGAGTATCCGTAATAAGGTGGATGAATTGACTGTGCAAATAGATGTTAACGGATACGATGTGATTGGGATTACAGAGACGTGGCTCCAGAACAATCAAGGCTGGGAACTGAACATCCAGGGGTATTCAACATTCAGAAAGGATAGAATAAAAGGAAAAGGGGGCGGGGTAGCATTGCTGGTTAAAGAGGAGATTAATGCAATAGCTAGGAAGGACATCAGCTTGGAGGATGTGGAATCAATATGGGTTGAGCTGCAGAACACCAAAGGGCAGAAAACGTTAGTGGGAGTTGTGTACAGACCTCCAAACAGCAGTAGTGAGGTGGGGGAGGGTATGAAACAGGAAATCAGAGGTGCGTGCAAAAAAGGCACGGCAGTTATCATGGGTGACTTTAATATGCATATAGATTGGGCTACTCAAACTGGAAGCAATACGGTGGAGGAGGATTTCCTGGAGTGTTTAAGGGATGGTTTCCTAAACCAATATGTTGAGGAACCAACTCGAGGGGAGGCCATCCTGGACTGGGTGTTGTGTAATGAGGAAGGACTAATCAGCAATCTTGTGGTACGAGGCCCCCTGGGGAAGAGTGACCATAGTATGGTGGAGTTCTACATTAGGATGGAGAAGGAAACAGTTAAGTCAGAGACCATGGTCCAGAACTTAAATAAGGGCAACTTTGAGGGTATGAGGCGTGAATTGGCGAGGTTAAATTGGCAAGCGATATTTAAGGGGCTATCAGTGGAAGGGCAATGGCAGACATTTAGAGATCGCATGGATGAACTACAACAATTGTACATCCCGGTCTGGCATAAAAATAAAAAAGGGAAGGTGGCTCAACCATGGCTAACAAGGGAAATCAGAGATAGTATTAAAACCAAGGAAGTTGCATACAAATTGGCCAGAAGTAGCAGCAAACCCGGGGACTGGGAGAACTTCAAAACTCAGCAGAGGAGGACGAAGGGTTTGATTAGGGCAGGGAAAATAAAATATGAAAGGAAGCTTGCAGAGAACATTAAAATGGACTGCAAAAGCTTCTATAAATATGTAAAAAGAAAGAGGTTAGTAAAAACAAACGTAGGTCCCCTGCAGTCGGAAACAGGGGAAGTGGTAATGGGGAACAAGGAAATGGCAGATCAATTGAACAAGTACTTTGGTTCGGTGTTTACTGTGGAGGACACACACAACCTGCCGGAAATAAAAGGGGTCAGAGGATCTGGTAAGAGGGAGGAGCTGAGGGAAATCCTTATTAGTCGGGAAAAGGTATTGGTGAAATTGATGGGACTGAAGGCTGAAAAATCCCCGGGGCCTGATGGTCTGCATCCCAGAGTACTTAAGGAGGTGGCCTTGGAAATAGTGGATGCATTGACGATCATTTTCCAACATTCCTTAGACTCTGGATCAGTTCCGATGGAGTGGAGGGTGGCCAATGTAACCCCTCTTTTTAAAAAAGGAGGGAGGGAGAAAGCAGGGAATTATAGACCGGTCAGCCTGACATCGGTGGTGGGTAAAATGATGGAAGCAATTATTAAAGATGTCATAACAGACCATTTGGAAAGTGGCGACATGATAGGTCCAAGTCAGCATGGATTTGTGAAAGGGAAATCATGCTTGACAAATCTTCTGGAATTTTTTGAGGATGTTTCCAATAGGGTGGACAGGGGGGAACCAGTAGATGTGGTGTATTTGGACTTTCAGAAGGCCTTCGACAAGGTCCCACACAAGAGATTGGTGAGCAAAGTTAAAGCACATGGGATTGGGGGTAATGTGTTGACGTGGATTGAGAACTGGTTGGCACACAGGAAACAAAGAGTAGGAGTAAATGGGTACTTTTCAGAATGGCAGGCAGTGACCAGCGGGGTACCGCAGGGTTCGGTGCTGGGACCCCAGCTGTTTACATTATATATTAATGATTTGGACGAAGGGATTAAATGTAATATCTCCAAATTTGCGGATGACACTAAATTGGGAGGCAGTGTGAACAATGAGGAGGATGCTAGGAGGCTACAGAGTGACTTGGACAGGTTGGGTGAATGGGCAAATGTATGGCAGATGAAGTACAATGTGGATAAATGTGAGGTTATCCACTTTGGTGGTAAAAATAGAGAGGCGGACTATTACCTGAATGGTGGCAGATTAGGGAAAGGGGACGTGCAACGAGACCTGGGCGTCATGGTACATCAGTCACTGAAGGTGGGAATGCAAGTGCAGCAGGCAGTCAAGAAAGCAAACGGAATGATGGCCTTCATAGCAAGGGGATTTGAGTACAGGAGTAGGGAGGTGATGCTACAGTTGTACAGGGCCTTGGTGAGGCCACACCTGGAGTATTGTGCGCAGTTTTGGTCTCCTAACTTAAGGAAGGACATTCTTGCTATTGAGGGAGTGCAGCGAAGGTTCACTAGATTGATTCCTGGGATGGCCGGACTGACATATCAAGAAAGATTGGGTCAACTGAACTTGTATCCTCTGGAGTTCAGAAGAATGAGGGGGGATCTTATAGAGACATTTAAAATCCTGACTGGTTTAGACAAATTAGATGCGGGCAGAATGTTCCCAATGGTAGGGAAAACTAGAACCAGGGGTCACAGTCTAAGGATTAAGGGGAAGCCATTTAGGACTGAGCTGAGGAGGAACTTCTTCACCCAGAGAGTGGTGAATCTATGGAATTCTCTTCCACAGAAGGTTGTTGAGGCCAGTTCGCTAAATATATTCAAAAGGGAGTTAGATATAACACTCACAACTAAGGGGATCAAGGGGTATGGCGAGAAAGCAGGAATGGGGTACTGAGGTAGCATGTTCAGCCATGAACGCATTGAATGGCGGTGCAGGCTCGAAGGACCGAATGGTCTACTCCTGTACCTATTTTCTATGTTTCTATGTTTCTATGACACCATTTCTTGGGCTAATCATAAAGCTATCTACTCAATCCCATTTCCTTACTCTTTCCCTGCGCCTTAAATATTTTTCTGCAGGTGTTTACCTAATTCCTCCTTAAATATCCTGATTGACTTGGTTTCATTAGCCACTCATGGTTAAGAATTCCATATTCTAATAAACCTTTACGTGAAAATCCTTTGCATGGAGTTACTGGCACCAGCTCTATTCAGAGAGTTATTTGGTCTCACTAAAGGGTCAGTCCAAAAATATTTTGTATTCATTTGTAGCATCTGCTTCCACGATCAATATTTCCAGCAATGTTTTGGACCTTTTTTAAACTTTAGCCCGAGAAATTGTCTCCATTCTAGAATTAAAGCCCCTCAAACCAGTGGAACAATGATCAACTATTTGTAAATTCAAAATAAGGTTTTAGCATTTCACCATATTAGTGCTATAAAACAAGATGATGTAAATCTCAGTCAGAGCAACCACATGCACACTTTGTTACATATACAATTTTAAAAGCATTTTTCTATTACTGGATGCGCAATTCCCCATTATTCAGCAGACATTTCCATCTCGACTGATGTTAGTTTTCTTTAAATTAATTTCAAAAACAATTTTATTATGAATGGTTTTATCTTTTTGCAACTCATAGCTCCTTAAGATGCAGAATTATGACCACTAATTTTATAAACATTGAACTGTAATGTGTTAACAGGAGTATGTTAGATTAGGTTAACCCCATGTAAACTCATCATGTGGAAATGGATTACTTATTTGCACTGTTAGATTGAAAATCGCTGGGAAATAATTCAACACTTGGGCTATACATTACATTCTTAGTCAAAGAGAAAGGGTTTTAAAAGCCATATTTTGTAATGGTGACAAATGATTTTTTAAAGTTTATGAAGATGAGATTTCCAAACCAAGCACATTCAAAGCTACATTGCGTTATTCCCTGCTGGTTTTCTCACTTGTTCCTTGACTGATTACATTTTATATTACAGAGGTTGTTAGAACTACAAAATGAAAGTAGTGAAGCAGAGTACTTACTTATGAGTTGTGTGAAATACACATATAAAATTTTCTCTCACTTGAACTCAAAAATGAACAGCAGACTTGATTTTCCTTTTTTACTTCATAAGTTGGAAGCGGAAATGTAATTTTAAATTTCCTTCCTCCACTCCAGCTTTTCTGAACCTTGGCAAGAACTTTGCCTGTATACAGTGGCAGGAAAATGCTGCTGTAAATTTTGCCATCGAACAGCTCTTGTTGCTGTTGTTACAGCACTATCACTCCAGTCCTCCCTCCAAACATATCAGTAAGACAGTAACTGGAAGCTTAGCCACTTATGTAAAACACCCAGTATGGAACTTTGTATGTTTAAAATTACACTGCATTGTAAACTGCTGCACAGTCATTTCATAACTTAGCTCCAAAGTGCTGCCAGGAAAATCACATGGGTTGTGTGTGCATCCTAAAACATTTCACCAAATAAAATTCATGCAAGGCACATGCAGACCATAAGGTCGAGAAGTACAGTACTACGAGATGCAGAAGATGCCCATGCAAACAAGTTTTAAAATAAAAGCTAGCTGTAATGCAAACAGTATGCACACAGTACTTCAAAATGAGAACAAAATTATGAGAGATTCTTACTTGGTGAACATATAGGCAAGAGGCATTTGGGGATTTGAAGACTACAGCCTGGAAATTACTGCATGCAATGGTTATTGTACGAGCACTTTAACATATTTGAATTAAATTCCTCTCTTCGCTTGTTTAATGGGGGTGTTAATCCATTCATTTTAAATGTATCAACAGGTCAATGCCTCAATAAATAGCAGAAAGAGGAGTTTGATATGAGTGTGTTAATCGTTTGTATGATAACATTACTCAGTGATTTCCAACAACAACAACTTGTATTTATATACCGCCTTTAACATAGTAAAATATCCCAAGGTGCTTCACAGGAGTGTTATAAGACAAAAATTTAACACCGAGCCACATAAGGAGAAATTAGGCAGATGACCAAAAGCTTGGTCAAAGGGGTGGGTTTTAAGGAGCGTCTTAAAGGAGGAAAGAGAGGTAGAGAGGCAGAGAGGTTTAGGCAGGGAATTCCAGAGCTTAGGGTCTAGGCAACAGAAGGCACGGCCACCAATGGTTGAGCGATTATAATCAGGGATGCTCAAGACGGCAGAATTAGAGGAGCGCAGATATCTCGGGGGGTTTGTGGGGCTGAAGGAGATTACAGAGATAGGAAGGGGTGAGGCCATGGAGGGATTTGAAAACAAGGATGAGAATTTCCAGGTTTACATTTGAAATTGTAAATGGTTTGTGAAAATTTTGAAATGACTTCTGCATGAAACAATTTCATAATTTTAGTTTTAGAATAAATAAGATCTCTGTCTTTTTGTTTATTTATTTTTAGGCATTTTCTTCCCTCTCCCTTTCTTGGGTTTCCCTATGGCATGCATCATCTTTGGTTAAGAGAACATCCACATAACCTGATCACAATAATGTCTCCACCAATACTGCACTGAAATTGGCCAGGAGGTGTGAGGGAGACTACAACCCCACTTAATTGTTTCTCTCTCGCCTCTGTTATGTCCCTCCACACAGCAGAATGGCTGACTTTTAAAAAAAAGTAGTGGGAAGCAAATTCAATAACACTGCACAAAAGAAAATAATTTTGAGTACTACAATAGAATAATATCGACTCTACTTGGATTAATTTCATGACACTCTCTAAGAGCTCCTCTCCTTAAAAATGAGAGGATGCCAAATTTCAGCATCATAAGCATATAATTCAGAATTAGTGATTTATGATAGGATATGGACAGCAAAGCTGATGTTTACAGGGGATGGGAGGCCATCCAGGAAGGCACTGAAGTAATCGAGTCTGAAAGTGACAAAAGCATGGATGAGTGTTTCATTAGCAGATGGGGTGAGGTAGGGGTGACATTTTGGAGGTAGAAGTTGGCAGTTGTTGTAATGGAAAGGAAAAGAGGTCAGAAACTCAGTTTGGGGTTGAACAGTCTACTTCAACCGTAGACAGTGGTCAAGGAGGGGGATGGAGACAGTGCGGAATTTGTGTTGGGGTCCAAAGACAATTGCGTTGGCCTTCCCAAAGTTCAGCTGGAAGAAGTTATGGTTCATCCAAGACTGCATGTCAGATAAGTAGTCTGAGACCTGTGGGTGGGATGGAAACTAGTTTAGAAGTACCTAAACAGGGAGTGGTGGGTGCAGAGTCTTAATTCAGTTCATGCCACTAGCTTTAATATTTTGGTTTAAGTAATAATATCTTATGGCTATGCCACATTTTGTAGCTGAGGCACACATACCATATGCAACTCAACAACAATGTTAACTATAATCTAAAATAATTATAATCAGTTAACATACAAAAGCAACATTTAAACTTACAGAAAGCCCCATAAAGGTCTAGTGGATAAGGTTTCTAGGCCATTGTTCCAGATTCTATTCCTGACATAACTTGAGTTAACTGATCTCAGCTGAGGTGCTACATTGATCTCCGCGGCCCTGGGTTATGGAGGGGTTTAATCAGTTAGGGTTCGCACTCCCAATCGCTAGCCAGTGATATCTGCTAGAAAGTGCACGTGTCTAAGTGACAGATGACAAAAGGATTAGTTCACCTGTGGTGTCCTCCATGATTAAACAGCCTGCCAACACTCACTGTCTAGATTCACTTGGGCAAGGGGGCGGGAAAACTGCCACTGACCATGGAATGATATCCTAGCAAGAATCAGGGAGCAAAAGGGAAGAAAATTGGGTCAAAAATCTCAAGATAAAAGGATAGCCACAACTTTTTCCAGTATTGAGAGCCTCCATCATCACAACTGTGCTATGAAAGAAATGCATTCAAAAAAGGTATATTTCTCACCCCACCTCCTATTGAAGGCATCAACACCGCTGGGTTTACTTCCACAGGCACTGCAAGCCCAAGAGACCAGTCTTCATTTTGAATATTAACAAAGTATTTGGTTACAAGATCTGTCACAGTAGAGCCCAATTCTGAAGTTCCTTTGCCAGCAGGAGACACTGGTTGGTGATCTAGAGCAGTAACTGCACTGATTTTCTCCTTTTATTTTAAATTTTACAGAATTCATTTCACCAGTTGCAGCACTTTATGTAAACAGAACAGAATATACTTTTTGTACCAAACAATTCTTTGTTTACACAAAGGATTTTGATGACTTGCCTGAAATTAACTCAAGCTGGCACATAAATAACATCACGTTAAATAAAACGAATCAGAAAAATTCTCTACATAATAATAACGTACCCATCCTTTACTAGTTTTTTTCTCTACAAGGAGCTACAGAACGTTTTTTCCAATCAACATCATTTGAAATGTGTAATTTAACATTGCAATTTAAAAAAAATGAAGGCTTGCAATTACCCTGTGAAGATTAATGTGCAAATGCTTAATGAGTTTATATACAATTCCTTTGTCCACTATTTAAATGAGGATGTTAACCTATTTCAAATAAACATCTGTGTTAAAATAGCAGACCAATGAATATGAATCAAATTAGTAGTAATACAAATTGTGAGGTTGCTGTATCAATGGGCGCGATCTTGCCAGCCCTGGGGAGGCGGGTATGGAGGCGGAACTGCCGGGAAAATGGCAGAATCTGGGGGTGGGTGTCCATCCCGTCCCCAACCCACCTTCGTGCCATCTTGCCAGGATAACTGACCCGCGCCAGGTCCCGTCTCCTTGGAGGCGGGAAGGGGATTACAGCCACTTAAGAGGATTATTCCCATTTTACCCACACAAGTGCGGGCTTCCCAAAGGCTGCGAACCCCGCCAGGGTCATCGAGGCGAGCAGTGGGTCTGCGGGGATCGGAGGGGTGCAAAAGTGCACTGTGAAGGTAAGTGATGGGTGCAAGTGTGGAGAGGTGAGTGGAAAGTGTTAGAAAAAATTACTTACCTTTGTTTCTTCCTGCAGGCTTCAATCGTTGGGGATGCAGAGAGTCTTGCATCTCTGCTGCAGAGATGACAGATGGCTGCTGCATTCTCCAATGCAACAACCATCTAATTTCTGCAAAAGAAAGAGGTTTGATGAGTCTTGAATACAAGAACTCATCAAACTACACAGAATGTCAGTGTTTGACAGCTTCACAGAGCTGTCAAACGATGACAATTCATCTGTCAAAAATTTGTGACAGATGAACTGTCATACGCTGACGTTCTCTGTAACCGGCTTCCCCTTAATTGGCCTGCTAAGCCCGCTGGGCGGGCTTAACAAGGTCAATCAAGGGAAAATAGTGTGGGTTGGCCAGAAGTCGATGGAGGCGGGACTAAAACCCGACAAGTGGGAGTCCCGTCTCCAAAAGCTCCCCATTGGCAAAATCCAGCCCTATGTTTCTTACTCTGGATATTTACAACTAAAAAAATACTTTGCAATTTTTAATGGCTTTATATCCATATCCTTTAAAATATGTGAAATAGAAACATAGAAACATAGAAGATAGGAGCAGGAATAGGCCATTTGGCCCCTCGAGCCTGCTCCACCATTCAAAGCAATCATGGCTGATCATCCAAATTCAGTACCCTGTCCCTGCTTTCTCCCCATATCCCTTGATCCCCATAGCCTTAAGAAATATATCTAACTCCTTCTTGAATATATTTAATGAATTGGACTCAACTGTCTTCTGTGGTAGAGAATTCCACAGGTTCACCATTCTCTGGGTGAAGAAATTCCTCCTCATCTCAGTCCTAAATGGCTTACTCCTTATCTTTAGACTGTGACCCCTAGTTCTGGACTCCCCCGCCATCGGGAACATCCTTCCTGCATCTAGTCTGTCTAGTCCTGTTAGAATTTTATAAGTTTCAATGAGATCCCCTCTCATTCTTCTAAACTCTAGCGAATACAAGCCCAATCGACCCAATCTCTCTTCATACGTCATTCCTGCCATCCCAGGTATCAGTCTGGTGAATCTTCACTGCACTCCCTCCATGGCAAGAACATCCTTCCTCAGATAAGGCGACCAAAACTGCACACAATACTCAAGGTGTGGTCTCACCAAGGCCCTGTACAACTGCAGCAAGACATCCTTGCTCCTGTACTCGAATCCTCTCGCTATGAAGGCCAACATACCATTTGCCTTCTTAACCACCTGCTGCACCTGCATGCTTACCTTCAGCGACTGGTGCACAAGGACACCCAGGTCTCGTTGCACTTCCCCTTTTCCCAATCTATTGCCGTTCAGATAATAATCTGCCTTCCTGTTTTTGCCACCAAAGTGGATAACCTCACATTTATCCACATTATACTGCATCTGCCATGCATCTGCCCAATCACCCAACCTGTCCAAATCATACTGGAGTTTCTCTGCATCCTCCTCACAGCACACACGCCCACCCAGCTTTGTGTCATCTGCAAACTTGGAGATATTACATCTAGTTCCCTCGTCTAGATCATTAATATATATTGTGAATAACTGGGGTCCTAGCACCGATCCCTGCGGTACCCCACTAGTCACTGCCTGCAACTCGGAAAAAGATCCGTTTATTCCAACTCTTTGCTTCCTGTCTGCCAACCAGTTTTCTATCCAAGTCAGTACCTTACCCCCAATCCCATGTGCTTTAACTTTGCACGCTAATCTCTTATGCGGGACCTTATCGAAAGCCTTCTGAAAGTCCAAATACACCACATCCACTGGTTCTCCCTTATCTATTCTGCCAGTTACATCCTCAAAAAATTCCAGTAGATTAGTCAAGCCCGATTTACCTTTTGTAAATCCATGTTGACTTTGTCCGATCCTGTCACTGTTTTCCAAGTGCTCTGCTATTACATCTTTTATAATGGACTCTAGCATTTTCCCCACTACCGATGTCAGGCTTACCGGTCTATAATTCCCCGTTTTCTCTCTACCACCTTTTTTTAAATAGTGGGGTTACATTAGCTACCCTCCAATCCATGGGAACTGTTCCAGACTCTATAGAATTTTGGAAGATGACCAACAATGCATCTACTATTTCTAGGGCCACTTCCTTAAGTACCCTAGGATGTAGATTATCAGGCCCTGGGGATTTATCGGCCTTCAATCCCTTCAATTTCTCTAACACCATTTCCCTACAAATACTGATTTCATTCAGTTCCTCCCTCTCATTAGACCCTATGTTCCCCGACATCTCTGGGAGGTTATTTGTGTCCTCCTCATTAAAAAAAACTAGAAACTACTGCCAAATATTTTATTTTTAAACCTGCATTGTTTTCTAGTGGAACTCAACAATTTCAGAGCCACAAAATTTCATAACTTAAATGTTTTTTTTTCAATTTTTAATAGTAGAAGCTGTTGATACATCTTAGGTAGCACTGAATTCTCATCCTTGTTTTCAAATCACTCCATGGCCTCGCCCGTCCCTATCTCTGTAATCTCCTTCAGCGCCACAACCCCCCGAGATATCTGCGCTCCTCTAATTCTGCCCTCTTGAGCATCCCTGATTATAATCGCTCAACCATTGGTGGCCGTGCCTTCAGCTGCCTAGGCCCTAAGCTCTGGAATTCCCTCCCTCTGCCTCTCTACCTCTCTTTCCTCCTTTAAGACGCTCCTTCAAAGCTACCTCTATGACCTCATCTGCCCTAGTTTTTTATGTGACTTGGTGTCAATTTTTTTGTCTTAAACACTCCTGTGAAGCGCCTTGGGACGTTTTACTACATTAAAGGTGCTATATAAATACAAGTTGTTGTTGTTGTTGTTGTTGTTGTTATGACAAAGTTTTTTTTCTAAATCTTTTACAAGGCTGGCCGTACTGCAACCTTGGGCCAAAAATGTTATACATCAAATTGATCAATGTTGCACTTTCTCTACCCAGTCAAATAGAAACTGTATTGATCTGGACAGTATTGATCTAAACTTGAGATGACATAAAAACTATTAGGTTTTGTGAAAGAATCAACCTCTGCTATAAACTATTTGTCCACAACATTGATGAGAACAATTCATGACTCATCAGTTGCACCATTGGTTCAGTTTTGCAGACTTGCTGAAAGTTTCTTGTGTAATGTTCAATCACAACATCTGTTTCCATTACTCAACATCTATAAAGGAGAGATTAGAAGAAAACCATTTAACTTTGTCAAATTCTACAGACTTTTACTGAATAAATAAATATGTGATTGTTCATTTTCATATTTAACTTTCAGTAAATAGGTTTACAAATTGGGGTCCCCAAGCTCTAGGGGTCCATTAAGGGATTCCAGGATGTCTGCAAGGTCAACAGTTTTCTGCACTTGTTGACTTGTTAGCACTTTCTGTTGCATAGAATAAAAGTATTTTCTGCAAAGATAACATTATTTTCCTCCAGGTAGCTGACACCTGTTAGGATGGGGGTGGGGGGTTACGGGGGCTTCCTTTGAGTGTGTCAGTATTTGCAAGGGGGTGTCCCTGCAAAACAAAGTCTGACAAACATTGGCTTAGTGAATAAGTTAGCAAGATAACGTCTAGCTGTGTACATCTGTAAAGGACCCATAGATGCATTGCATCTCAAATAAAGTAAACCACACAATTGGCCTGGATTTTTCTGTAATAACGATGGGGCTATCAGCGCTCATCGTTATTACAGGGTAAATCTGTCAGGAACTTCTGGCGTCCACACATGCACATGTCCTCATACAAGAAACACAGAGGGCTGGATTTTATGAATGGAGATGTGTTGGAGGCGGGACTGCTGTGTGCCAAGTTTCAGTCCCGCCTCCATCAGCTTCTGGCCAACCAGCAGGATTTTCCCCTGATTGACCTTGTTAAGCCCGCCCGGCGGGCTCAGCAGGCCAATTAGGGGGAAGTCAGTGACAGAGCACGTCAATGTATGACGTGTCATCTGTCAAGAATTTTTGAAAGAAGAAATTTAATTGTTTGACAGCTCTGTGAAGCTGTCAAACACTGACATTCTGTGTAGTTTGATGAGGCCTTGTGTTCAGGATTCATCAAACCTTTCTACTTTGCAGAAATCAGCTGGCTGTTGTATCGGAGGATGCAACAGCCAGTCTGTGATATCTACAATGGAGATGTCGGGACACTGGCTCCACAGCGGCTGAAGGCTGTAGGTAGAAACAAAGGTAAGTTAACATTTTCTAACACTTTACACTCACCTCACATACTTACCACTCCACACTTGCACCCATCACTCACCTCTACATCGCACTTTCAGACCCCTCCGACCCCCGCAGACCTCCTACTCGCCTCCTACACCCCGGCGGGGTTCCCCCAGGTCGGGAAGCCCGCACTTCAGGATGAAAAATAGGGATAATCCTATTTTCTGCCTGTTAACTACCTGTTAACAGACAGTTAATAGGCTTTAATCCCTTGCCGCCTCCAAGGAGATGGGACCCGGGGCAGGACGGCTTCCCGCCTCCTGGCAAGAGGGCACGGAGGCGGGTTGGGGACGGGTTTGCCACCCGTCCCCAAATTCTGCCACTTTCCCGGCAGTCCTGCCTCCATACCAGCCTCCTCGGGGCTGGTAAAATCCAGCCCATAGAGTTTCACTTTTTAAAAAAACATTTAACATTTGAGAAAAGATGATCGAAGTATTATGAATTCTCAATTTACTTCATAGAAAACGGAGTCAATAGCAACTTGCTGAAAGGCATAACCTCAGACATGAAATTACATTAAGTATGACACAGCAGTTTGGCTGATTCAGTGTCTAAGTCTTCTTCTTTTCCTGTACCATTTATATTTGAAATAGAATTGAAATAAACACACACCTAGATGTTTTCCAAAGGCCAACCACTCCTGAATCTCTTCTGTAAACGGATAAAATATTTCACTGTTCATCTTGCCTGGATTTTCATCTGCTTATAAAACATCCAAAAGTGCACATTTCCCTGTCTCTATTTTCAGGACTACACAGAACAACACTCTGTGACTAATTGAGTCCAGTTGCTTTCTAAGTAGTAATGAGTTCAGGCTAAACTGAGAATAAAAGAGCCACTTTGTGGTGGGATGCTGAGCCGTTAATGTACAGCAGTTTTTAAACGAGCAGTCATCAGACTACAGCAGGTCATGTGAAATATTATAACCAGTACTGTGTCAGGCCCAAAAAGACAGAAGGTTCAGTTTGTTGTGCCTGAGAGAAGCCAATTCACAGTTATGTACAAAAGTGCAATGTTTCGGGTAAAAAAACCAGAAAGAAGTCTGAACATTTGCAATTAAAGAAACTATGGGCTATAGATAAAAATCATTAAGTGTTTAGTAATCTGATCATGTCCAGACCATAACTGATCCTGTTATTTCTCTTAAAACTGCTTAATAGTTCTTGATTTCATCTTTTCCCCCCAAATTGATGGACAAGCTGTTTTAAAAGCATGATTCCAGTCTGTTACTCCTGTAGTTTCCGAGCAGCCAGGCTATCCCATTATGTATTTGATAGAACCACCCTATTTTTTCTGTCCTTCCCCCAACCCCCGCCCACCAATTTTCTTTCCTCAATTTCTCCTTGCCCATTCTCTAGAATCGCTAACATCGTTATCTGATTTGCTGAAATAGAGATTAATGCATTGGATAGGAGAGATTTTGCAAGTATATATCAAAATAAGTAAATACTGGTCCAATTCAGCAATACAATTCTAAAGGTGATTGTATGAAACCATATGATCCAGTTGTAGCTACTACTCGAATATGTTTTTCTAAAAGTTCACTTTTGGGCTTCTTGAGTTAGTTGCAATAATCAAGGACTAATGACTTGTGAAGAACAAAGTTTAATTTATGAACAAGTTTGACTATTTAAAAAAAAAATACAATGAAGTAAAAATTTTAGCAAACAAGTGTTTAGTTTTGATGATCTTTATTAGGATATGACTAAAATGTCCATAAATTTAAGCCTCTGTCCAGCCATTTAGAATATAGAAATTAGAATGCGCGTTAATACCATTGAATTTGCACTTGTTTTACGCTGGTTTTTATGTTCTGGTGTAGTTAAGCTTTGCAGGAAATTTGGATGTAAGATCCCATTGGCAAAAATCGATGCAGAAACTGGCATCAATTTTGGTGTAATTTCTGTGTACATGCAATCCAGGAAATTCCAGGACGCATGTTTCAGTACTTTGGGTCCCAATTTTCTTATTAACTGGTACCATCGAATGGTTGTAGCACCAAAAATAAATTATAAGCATCCAATTCTCCTAATATGTTTCCCTTATATATTAATGTTCATTTTTTTTTTGGATGAAAGGGGATGAATGTTAACTCCTGTCTGTTACATTCAAAAATATGGTCATTCAAGACTGGCCTGCTTTCAAGAAAGGCACTAGGAATGTGTTTCAAACTGTACAAATGCCTGACATTTAGATCTAATGTAGTTCAAAATTATGAAAAGATTTTGACAGGGTGAATAGTGAAAGATTGCTTCCATTGGTTGGCTGGTCAGTAACAAGGGGGCAAAAACTGAGGACTATCGTCACTAAAAGAACAAAGGGGGAAGTTACAAAATTTTTTGTCACACAGAGGGTAGAAACGTATATTGCTTTAAACGAAAATGGTTACTGAGATAGAGACTAAACATAATTTAAAAGGCAATTTAAGTATTTGAAAAGGAAGAATATTACAGGGTATTGGGAAAGGGGAGGAAAATGGGATTACAGTAGATAGCTCCAGTTTAAGCACCGGCATGGACATGTCCACCTTCCAGGTGGTAATTTCTGCGGTTCTATGATTACGGAAGAACAATATTCATGTCCCAGCTCAACATTTAGATTTCTAAAGCTGTTTTCCTTACAATGATGACATAACTATTGCAACGTTGAGGCAAAAATTACTGTATTTTGCTTTTTACACTGTTCTGGAGCAGGGACAGGCTTCAGATTAGTGAGTGCCCTACAAATCCCTGGCACCCAGATAGTGTTAGTGGGCATGTCAATTAATTAAGACTGGTAGGTAGACAGGCTGCTTTTCCTCATTGCTGCTCAAACCTCCACCTGTATACCTGTCCATTCTCTTTGAGCAAGAAGAGAGTGCAAAGAGAGAGATTTTTCCTTTACCAAATAAAAGTTGACAATTTTTTTTATGAAGGCACGGTCCCTTTAACATCAGGACCATCCTACTTTTAACCAAACTGCAGTGAAAATTACTGGCAGTTTAATAATGGATTTCAAATGCTACAAAGCACATTGCAGCCTTTTTCACACCTTTTTATGTTCCTCTCCCCCCAACTGTCCCATGTTGAGAGTGAAAAAAAATACCCACTCCAGTCTCTCCCAATTCACTCTGTAACTTTCTGAGAAGTATGCAGACGAGATTCTTCCTTTGTTCTCTCTCCACTCCACATTTTCAACAGCCTAAATGAGATCTTGCATTTGGGATGTGAATCATGGATGCAAACCCACATCCTGCCACTCTACTGGCACAGTATGGCTTTTCCAACTGTTCCCCCTCAGCAAAACCAAAGGTTTGATGAACACTTTTAAACGTTCTGTGCTAGCATACAGAGCACATTTTAAAAGCGTGGCTTGGAAAGATAGTACATCTTTTTCTTTTAATAAGATGATGTTCATCATAGCCACAGAAAGATAATCCATGCAGGTTTGACTGCTGCATTTTTAGATGGAGTTGATCTGAAGCATTATATTTATCAACCTTCCATAGTCATGTCAGAAATTCAAAGCTGGACCTTGTTAAATGTAACCACTGCAGCTTCGGATTCTTACATTTTTAAATAACAGTCTAGAGTTTTATCCTACCCACAGAAAACACAGTAACCACAAATCAGAACTGTGTACAAGAAAACTTTTGACTTGGGGATTTGAATTCTGTGGAACAACACTTTATAGATTAAATCAACAAAGCACAAGTTTTTTTTCGTTTTTTTTATTCATTCATGGGATGTGGGCGTCGCTGGCAAGGCCAGCATTTATTGCCCATCCCTAATTGCCCTTGAGAAGGTGGTGGTGAGACGCCTTCTTGAACCACTGGAGTCCGTGTGGTGAAGGTACTCCCACAGTGCTGTTAGGGAGAGAGTTCCAGGATTTTGACCCAGTGACGATGAAGGATCGGCGATATACTTCCAAGTCAGGATGGTGTGTGACTTGGAGGGGAACTTGGAGGTGGTGGTGTTCCCATGCACCTGCTGCTCTTGTCCTTCTAGGTGGAAGAGGTCGCGGATTTGGGAGGTGCTGCCGAAGAAGCCTTGGCGAGTTGCTGCAGTGCATCTTGTAGATGGTACACACTGCAGCCACGGTACGCCAGTGGTGGAGGGAGTGAATGTTTAAGGTGTTGGATGGGGTGCCAATCAAGCGGGCTGCTTTGTCCTGGATGGTGTCGAGCTTCTTGAGTGTTGTTGGAGCTGCGCTCATCCAGGCAAGTGGAGAGTATTCCATCACACTCCTGACTTGTGCCTTGTAGATGGTAGAAAGGCTTTGGGGAGTCAGGAGGCGAGACACTTGCCGCAGAATACCTAGCCTTTGACCTGCTCTTGTTGCCACAGTATTTATGTGGCTGGGCCAGTTAAGTTTCTGGTCAATGTCGTTGCAATGGTTGCAAAGCATATTTGGTTTTGGCACAAAGCTTCAAAGTGACTAAATAGTCAATGCTCATTAAGTCACATTAAATAGTTGCTATAATAATGCAAAATGATTCTGCAGCACTGTATAATTGTGCACATTTGTATATTGACAGTTAATCAAATTTCAGAATTTTTTGACCATTTCTTTCACAGAAAGGACTTGGAGGAGTGGGGAGGAGTGGGGGGGGAGGAGTGGGGGGGGGGGAGGAGTGGGGGGGGAGGAGTGGGGGGGAGGTGGGGGGGAGGAGTGGGGTGGGGGGGAGGAGTGGGGGGGTGGGGTGGGGGGGAGGAGTGAGGGGGGGAGGAGTGGCGGGGGGGTGGGGTGGGGGGGAGGAGAGGGGGAGGGGGTGGGGGGGGAGGAGTGGGGGGGGAGGAGTGGGGGGGTGGGGTGGGGGGGGAGGAGAGGGGGATAGAGTGCGGGGGGAGGAGTGGGGGGGGGGAGGAGTGGGGGGAGGGGGTGGCGACGATAGTAGGCGCAAAACCAGGAAGTGGTTTGCTGCACCTGAATGTCCAATTTCCACATGACTACCTAATCATAATTTTATTTCCAGGTTTCACGTCTCCAATGCGGGACCGCAGGCGCGGTGAGCACCCACATGACGCGATCTCCACTCGACTATTTAGAGGGCCGTTTCAAAGACGGCATTTGGAGGAGTTAGAAGTTCATGCAGAGATGGCGAAGTTTAAAGATGGACTCAGGACTGTCAAGGTCTGCGCCCCGGTTTAACGACGCATGACTTGTTGTATTGCTAGGTGCAGTGAGGAGCCGGAAGGAGATTATCTTCCCCGGCAACAGGTGGCAAATACTCGCACATCTGTGGGTCCTGATAGACAAATAGTTGGGTTTTCACCTGGTGACTCAGTTCACAAGTGAGCACGAGCAGACACTGTTGCAGGGACAGCTGTGGAGAGTCCGCGTTGGGGGCAGCAATCCTCTCCAAGCTCTGCTCAGCTGGACACAGACTATTCACTGTATTTATTAACGACTTAGATGACGGGATAGTGAGCCACATATCCAAGTTTGCCGATGGCACAAAGATAGGCGGCATTGTAAGCAGTGTAGATGGAAGCATAAAATTACAGATTATTAATAGATTACGTGAATGGGCAAAACTGCAGCAAATGGATTTCAATATAGGCAAGTGTGAGGTCATCCACTTTGGACCGAAAAAGGATAGATCAGAGTACTTTCTAAATGGTGAAAAGCTAGAAGCAATGGAGGTCCAAAGAGACTTAGGGGTCGATGTACATAGTTCATTAAAATGTCATGGACAGGTACAAAAAAAATCAAAAAGGCTAATGGAATGCTGGCCTTTATATCTGGAGAACTAGAATTCATGGGGTTAGAAGTCATGCTGCAGCTATACAAAGCCCTGGTTAGACCACACCTGGAGTACTGTGTTCAATTCTGGGCACCACACCTTAGGAAGGATATATTGGCCTTGGAGGGAGTGCAGCGTAGGTTTACCAGACTGATACCTGGACTCCAGGGTTAAATTACTAGGAGAGATTACACAAACTAGGGTTGTATTCCCTGGAATTTAGAAGATTAAGGGGTGATTTGATCGAAGTTCTCAAGTTATTAAGGGGAACAGATAGGGTAGATAGAGAGAAACTATTTCCGCTGGTTGGGGATTCTAGGACTAGGGGACATAGCCTAAAAATTAGAACCAGGCCGTTCAGGAATGAAGTTCGGAAACACTTCTACACACAAAGGGTGGTAGAAGTTTGGAACTCTCTTCCGCAAACGACAGTTGATGCTGGGTCAATTGTTAATTTTAAATCTGAGATTGATAGATTTCTGCTAACCAAAGATATTAGGAGATTTGGGGCAAAGACGGTATATGGAGTTGGGTCACATATCAGCCATGATCTCATTGAATGGCGGAACAAGCTCAAGGGGCTAAATGGCCTACTCCTGTTCCTATGTTCCTAGATGCTGAACCCCAGGGATTAGTGATGAAAAGGAGAATCATTGAGGGGTAGCAGCAAATTTGTGATGTACTGGCAGGCATGCCACACACACACTCCACAATAGCAGAAAAGATAGAGGCGTCCAGCTTGAATATTTGTGGATTGATGTCACTGGCCATTGCAAGAATGTCTGTCATGGAGAGAATGGCTGCTTCCATGGAACTTCACTCGTGGCTATCAAACCAGACCATTCAGGTCATGCCCACGTCAGTGCAGACTTTGGATGGCAGCACGTCTACTGCCTTAAACAGAATGACAGATACCTTACCCGTGGCCTTACAACGCATCATGGATCTATACCAAGATGCTCCACAGCAGAGAGGTAGGAGTGATGTGCTGCTGGCCAAGGAGATGGATGATGGCAAAAGGGGACATGGAAGTGGGATCTCCACTCAAAGCAACCCCCGTCTCACCCATTGGACCCCCCGACCCCCTCAGCCTGTACCTGACATGCTGCCTCATCTCCCGATGGCCGAGCCTGCCCCTGCACAGTTACAAGTAGAGCAGTCTTAGGCAGGGTCCTCATGGGCTCCAACACCGGGAGGTCGATGGTCAAGAGCATGTTAGCAGTCAGAGCAGGGATCTGAGCAGCCTGCTTCTACATCTGGTGAAGCCACAGGGGTTGCACCACATAGGAGCAGTAGGCAAAGGAAGACAAAAACATTGTAATTCACTAAGGGTATGCACATGGGTGTTTGTTAAAATGTTATGTTATTAAGGTTCCTTTTGTTATTATCTCACTTAAAATTTATTAATTTGCACCACTTCCCCGTGTTGCCCATTCTTGCGTGCCGAGTGGCAACTCACCTCATCTCATTTTCAGTTTAATTGGTGATGAATGTAAAGACATGAATTGACAGGACAAATTGGGGGGGGTGCAATGGGGGTGTGGTTGGTTGCAGGACTGCTTTGTGTGAGTGGGAGGTGGGTGGGGCCAGGGGATATGATAGTTACTTTGGTCCAGTGTGAGTGACTAACTGAACCTTTGAGCTATTATAGCATCCCTGGCATCCCGAGCAGTAATGTGAGCGGCTGCTGTGGACTTGGGTGCACCATCTTCATCTTCCTCATCCACCTCTTCCTCATCCTTCTCCTCTTCATTGGAATTGTCATCAGATGATGAGTGATGAGCACCTTGTTCTTCCTCTAGCTCTAATCCTTGTTGCTGTGCAATGTTGTGCAGAATGCAGCACACCATGATCATTCTAGAGACCCTCGCTGGCGAGTACTGAAGGCTTGCTTAATGGCACATCTGGTGGTCATATAGCTGTCATTGTACCACTCTTGGAGTTCATTGGTGGGGTTCCTCATACGTTTCATCGGCTAAGTTTGAAGGTGGTATCTGTTGTCTCCTAACAGCCACCCTTTAAGTCTGCTTGCAGGTACGAATACATCGGGGATCTTGGACTGACGCAGTCACCTGCCCTTTAACCACCCCCATGAAGTGCTGCTCAATCTTGCCTCCGTTTTACTGCTGAGTTTCCGGAGTCCCGGGTAACCGGCGCTGAAGGCATTAAATTTAAATTGCAGTCAAAATTGGAGCGATGTGCCCTCATTAACATATTAAAATGGCAAACCTGCCTCTCGAGGTCAGGTTACTCGGCCACACCCAAACCCGCCTCCATCGAAACCAGAAGTGGGAGGTCGGGTTTCACATATTTGATATTTTAACCTCCCCACCCACCACTAACCCATCCATCCTTGGGGGCTAAAATTCCCCCCATTGTGTTGAAAGGTTTCCAGTTTCTTTCTGACTGTGAACAGTTAGGAATATATCAGAATATCAGATAGCTAAAAAACAGTCTGTGGTGTACATGTCGCCTGTTTAGTAGAGCGGGTTAAAATTGGGAACAGTTGACTCCCAGCGGCTCCAATGTGGGTAAGTAACCTGGGCGATTTTAACGGCCCATGCGCCTGGTTTCTGCTGGGTGGGTAGGGTTAAAACCTAAAGAAACAGAGACTCCAATATCGCTGACATTTTATACAACCATAATACATTGTTTGAACAGAAGCACAATGCTACTTTTCTGGCACTTCCCCAACGCAGAGATGCAGCATGTTCAGGCAAACAAGTAGGAATTGTCTGAGATGCTGCAGTACGCCATGAATCAGATATGTGACCCTGACTCAGAAATTAAAAATTGATCTCACTATATGAAAGCATATCACTAACAGTGCCTCTCCCTGCTTTCTTCAGTCCTACAATTAACTTATTTCTTGCCTTTCTGCTGCTGTTTTAAATCGTGATTCTGCTGGATCATCAGGGGAACAGAGCTGCGGGAGCTACTGGACCATAACAATCTGAGGAAGTACAACGAACATTCATAATTGAATCTTAAGACCCCTGGATCAATGACTAGTCATGCAATACAATATATTAAACATTTTACATCTCCATGCACTTCTCATCAACCTTTCCCACAATAAATCCCTATGTCCACATTGCCAATGAAGACTGCCTATGCAAATTTGTCATGCTGTAATTGTACCCTCCTTGCAGCAATGGCACTGTAACGGCCTCAGTTTCCATCTCCCAGCTTCTCAGCTGCATTGCAGAGAAATTCCAACGCTCCAATCAAATCTATTGCTCTGCTTCCAAAACTGCCATATGTTTTGCTTTTTTACTATAGATAATAATATTAAAGTATTATATAAAAATAAGGACAGAATGTATGTCTTTAAAATGGTGACCAGATCACTCTGTGCCCCCTGATCCAATTATCTCCTGCTCTCTACAGCCTCTTTGCCTGAGGATTACATTTGGTCTCGAGTCATTGAGGGCAATTTTGATTTTGTACAATAATGTAAAACGGGTGATAGCGAATCGGCAGCCCATTTTACATCTCTCCTGATTTTTATTTCCATTATCTTCATCAAATAAGATTGAAGTATTTTTAAGTCTTTCTTACAATAGTTTTTATATCAATTAATATTTTGCTTTTCTTTTTGTTTCTTTAGAGAAATGTTCGCATACAAGAAATTTTCTCTGGTTTTATTTATTTAATTCATTAATCATGTTCTGGGTTGTTATTTTGAATGATTATTGAATAATGTTGAACTGGCCGGAATGGAAACAGCCCAGTGTTTCATGCAAGACATGTAGCTAAATTAATTTAACAGTCATCAGAAGTTTTCTACTGCTTTGCTACAACATATGTTTGCTTGCAGTAAAGTCGGTATGACTTTAATACTTTTTGACCAGTTAAATAATAAAGATGGGTTTTGAGAAGATTTTTAATGTGGAGAGAGAAGTGGAGAGGGTTTAGGAAGGGGATTCCTGAGAATCAGGTCAAGATGGTTGAAGACTCTGACACCAATGGTGGCGATAAGGTTCCACAAAGAGATTATCAGCAAAAATAAGAGTGCACAGAATTGGAGGTAGCCTTTTAACTTGGATTGGAAATTGGTTAGGAGGTAGCAGACAGAGAATGGGGATAAAGGATAGGTACTCTGATTGGTGGGATGTGACAAGTGGTGTTCCCCAGGGATCTGTTCTGGGGCCTCAACTTTTCACCATATTTATTAAGGACTTGGATGAAGGAAGAGAGAGTTGTATAGCCAAGTTAGCAGATGACACTCAGTTATGAGGGGCAGTGAGTAGTGCAGATGGGAGCAGAATGTTACAAAGGGACATAGACAGATTAAGTGAGTGAGCAAAACTATGGCAAATGGAATTCAATGTGGGAAAGTGTGAGGTCATCAACATTGGACCCAAGAAAGATAAAGCAGAGTATTTTCTAAATGTGAGACACTAGCAACTGTAGAGGAGCAAAGCGATTTGGGAGTCCAAGTACACAAATCATTAAAAGCCAGTAGACAGGTGCAAAAAACAATCAAAAATGCAAATGGAATGTTGGCCTTTATCTCAAGGGGCTGGAATACAATGGGGAGGAAGTTATGCTTCAGTTGTTTAGAGCCTTGGTCTGACCCTATCTGGAATACTGTGTTCAGCTTTGGGCAGCACACCTCAGGAAGGATATATTGGCCTTGGAGGGGGTGCAGCGCAGATTCACCAGAATTCTACCAGAGCTTAGAGGGTTAAATTATGAGAACAGGTTGCATAAACTTGACTTGTATTCCCTTGAGTATAGGAGATCGAGGGGTGACCTGATCAAGGTGTTTATAATGTTAAAAGGATTTGATCAGGTAGATATAAAGAATCTATTTCCTTTGGTGTGGGGGAATCAAGAACAAGGGGACACAATCTTAAAATTAAAGCTAGGCCTTTCAAGTGTGAAATCAAGAAGCACTTTTTCTACACAAAGGGTTCAAAGTACTAGGAGATAGAGATTCACTGTAGGTTAGCAAGAGTGATGGATGTATAGGTTTGAATGGGTTTCAGCTTATGGAGAGGGCTTCCCCAGTGTTGGTACAGCCTGATATTCCGACTGCTGGTACCATTTTCCCATAGCCTATTCCACAGGAGTGTGCATTTTGGTGACTCCAATATAGACTATTTCTACTGCTGGAAAATCAACAGCACTGCCACTGGTTGGGTTGCGGGGCAAGTAGGATAAAGGTTCTGGTTCTGGTTGCAAACTCGGCAGGGATGAGCCCAAAAGGGGCAAGGGAGAAGTTTGACCCTATTCAGTTGTGCCTTTTTATCCACAGTGTTACCTAACCACTACCAATATTAATATTTGCAAGGAATGCCAATGCAGCCAGTCCTACTCCTTCCCTTAATACCAGCAAACAATGCCCATTACTGCCAAAATATTGCACTCCCCTTTCAGTAATGCAAGATATTGCCACCCCCCAGATTTATGGTCTGTAGTCTGTAATGCTGATAGACCAGGCCACGACTTTTGCTATTTCTGCTAACCCTCTACCAATGTTCTGAAATGCACAGATCACATTTGCAAAAGTTTGAGATTCTTGGTAATATCTCTACTACAGTCAAATCACATAATCCTATTTTGGCAAAGGATTTGAGAGGGTAGATATAGAGAAACTATTTCTTTTGGTGTGGGGGAATCAAGAACAAACGGACACAATCTTAAAATTAAAGCTAGGCCATTCAAGTGTGAAATCAAGAAGCACTTTTTCATACAAAGGGTTCAAAGCACTAGGAGATAGAGATTCACTGTAGGTTAGCAAGAACAAGGAGTGTTGGATGTACACAATGAGAAACTGCTAAGAACTGTGATAATAGATATCCTGAATAACTGGTGAGGAGAACCTACCAATAAAAGAAAGAAAGTGAACCAAACAAAATCACTTATTGAAAAATAAAATTTTGTAAATTTTTTCTTACTGGCTGAAATTTCTGATGTTCAAAATTAAGTTTTACACAAAATAAAATAATTACACATTTCACAACACCATTAAATTAAATGAATTGTCTTTTAACACTTCTTTCAAGAACCAAGGCTTTGACTGAGTACTTCTTCCACTGAAGGGAGTTACAATCACATCCATTCATTTTGAGTGTGTGCAGTTTGCAGAATTTTACAGCATGCATCAATGGTTTTTGAACTGAAGTAGAATCCTGCAAGGATTTGGAAGTTTCTTTGTTGGTTCCATAACACTTAGAAACAAACTGGAAATTGAATTTTCAAAGCTTTATTATAGGCACATTTAAAATATTAACAACTACTTGTTTCCTACTCTGAAATTCTCAAACTTTACCTCACAGACGGGCAACAGTACCTGTGATTAACATACCTGTGGTTTTTTTTATTTTAAAAATCTTTGATGAAGTAATAGAGAGGGTTGATGAAGGTAGTGCAAAAGATGTATATATGGACTTTCAAAAGGCATTTGATAAAGTATCACATAATAGACTTATTTGAACAATAGTAGCACATTTATTAAAGTGACGGTGGTAACTTGGGTATGTAATTGGCTAAGAGATAGCAGGCAAAACGTAGTGGTGAATGGATGTTTTTCTGACTGCAAGAAGTATGCAGTGTGGTCCCCCAGGGGCCGATATTAGGACCATTGCTTTTCTTGGCCTGGACTTGGGTATAGGGAGTACAATTTCTAAGTTTGCAGATAACACAAAACTTGGCAACATAGCAAATAGTGAGCAGGATAGTAGCAGACTTCAGGAGGACAAAGACAGACTGGTGAAATGGGCAGACACATGACAGATGCAATTTAATGTGGTTAAGTGTCAAGTGATGCACTTTCGGGGAAACAACATTGAGAGGCAGTATAATTTAAATGGTACTATTTTGAGCGGGGTGTAAGAGCAGAGGAACCATATTCACAAATCCTTGAAGGTGGCAGGGCAAGTTGAGAAGGCAGTTAAGAAAGGGTGTGGGATATTTGGCTTTGTAAATAGGGACATCGAATACAAAAACAAGGAAATCATGCTAAACATTTACAAATCACTGGTTAGGCCTCAGCTGGAGTATTGTGTACAATTCTGGGCACCGCACTTTAGGAAGGATGTCAGGGCCTTGTAGAGGGTACAGAGGAGGTTTACCAGGATGATACCAGGGATGAGGGATTTCAGTTATGTGGAGAGATTGGAGAAGCTGGGATTGTTCTTCTTAGAGCAGTGAAGGTTAAGGGGAGACCTGATAGGGGTCTTCAAAATTATGAGGGGTTTTGATAAAGCAAGTAGGGAGAAACTGTTACCTTTGGCAAGTGGGTCGATAACCAGAGGTCATAGATTTAAAATAATTGACAAAAGAACTAGAGGGGAAATGAGGAGAAATTGTTTCACACAGAGGTTTGTTATGATCTGGAACACACTACCTGAAAGGGTGGTGGAATCAGATTTCATGGGAACTTTCAAAAGGCAATTGTACATGTATTGGAAGAGAATTAATTTTCAGGGTTATGGGGAAAAAGCTGGGGTGTGGGACTAAACTGGACATCTCTTTCAAAGAGTCGGCACAGGCAAGCCAACCAGTGGAAAAGTTAATGAGAATTTCCGTATGTTATTCCTCAATTTATCTAAGCTTAGCTGGAAGATTAATCTCAATTATTTTATTCTTTTCAATTGGCATGGTCCATGGCAATTACAACATACCCCTTCCTTTATTTTGGCTTCAAATTCAGTACAAAAATCTCTTTTCTGAAAAAAAACGACAAACAATTTTTGGGGCTTAAGGGAAAATCTTGGCAACCACATAAACAATGAACTTTAGAGCATTTTAAGAAGTAATGTTTGTTTATGCAAATTTATGTTAATGAAAGACTATATAAATCCCCAATAGTACACTTGGGGGGCAAAATTGGGTCACGCCCCCTTTGGGGTGCTAACTTCGCCAGGGCGCTACTTTTAGCGCCCCCAAAAAGTTAGCACCCCCGTACCCGAAATTCACTGGTAGCGCCCCAAGAGAGAGGCGGGGCACTACTGGAAGCGCCCCGCCTCCCCCTTAGAGTGCTGCGAGTGAATATCACGATGCTATGTGCCGCAGCGCCACACGCTGCAGCACGTCACGCCGCGTTACTGCCGACCTTCCTCTCCTTATTAAAAGGAAGAGGCCTCTCGCAGCGCAACCCGGGATCGGAGTGCCGGCAAAAGAGCGCAGCCGGGACCCCATGGGGTGGCTTCACAGGAGGCCGGGGACAGCGACGGGGGCAGGTGCTGGCAGGCAGCCAGCAAAACAAAAATGGCCGCCCAGCACCTTCCCTTTAATTTGCGCCGCCCTGGCTGCATGTAGCGTCCGGCGGTAAGTCAGGGGCCGCTAATGAAGATTGCAGCCGGGGCGCGAGCGGGGCTCTGCGTATGGCAATGACGTCATTGGCGGCGGTGCAGCACCGTGGGGCGCTAATGGTTACTGCCACCGCTAAAGTCCGCTGAATTTCGCGGGAGGTGTTAGCGGCGCCGTGCCCAGGCACTAGTTGCTTTGCGCCCCGTTAGTGCCCTCTTAGGGCGCTAATGGGAGACGCAAATCAACCAAATTTTTTGGTGCTCTACGGCAGGAACTTAATGGAAGTAATCAGCTTGCCAATGAGATGGCCTAAATAACTTGTTTTTATATAGCACCTTTAATATAGTGAAACGTCCCAAGGTACTTCACAGGAGCGTAATCAGACAAAATTTTACACCGAGCCACATAAGGACGTATTAGTATAGGTGACCAGAAGCTTGGTCAAAGAGGTTCTAAGGAGCGTCTTACCGGAGGAGAGAAAGGCAGAGAGGCTTAGGGAGGGAATTCCAGAGCTTAGGGCCTAGACAGTTAAAGGCATGTCTGCTAATGATGGGTAAAGGAAATCAGGGATGCACAAGAGGCCAGAATTGGAAGAATGCAGAGTCAGAGGTTTGTAGGGCTGGAGGAGGTTACAGAGATTGCGAGTGGCAAGGCCATGGAGGGTTTTGAACACAAGGATGAGAATTTTAAATTCAAGGTGTTGGTAGACTGCAAACCAATGTAGGTCAATGAGCACAGGGGTGATGGTTGAACGGGATTTGGTGCAAGTTAGGATACGGCCAGCAGAATTTTGGATGAGCTCAAGTTTACGGAGGGTGGAAGTGGGGAAGCTGGCCAGGAGAGCATTAGAATGGTCGAGTCTAGATGTAACAAACACATGGATGAGGCTGAGCCAGGGGCAGAGACGGGCACTATCACGAAGGTGGAAGTAGGCAGTTTTGGTGATGGAGAGGATATGAGTTTGGAAGCTCAGCTCAGGGTCAAATAGGACGCCAACATTGCGAACAGTCAGGTTCAGCCTCGGAGAGTGGCCAGGGAAGGGTATTGAATCGGTGACTAAGGAACGGAGATTGTGGCAGGAGCCGAAGACAATGGCTTTGGTCTTCCTAATATTTAATTGGGGGAAATTTCTGCTTATCCAATACTAGATGTCAGTCAAGCAGCATGACAAATCATAGGCAGTGGAGGGTCGAGAGAAAATCAAGGGGCTGGATTTTCATTGACCCGTGGAGGCGGGTTTGGAGGCGTGTGGGGGGTTAAAATTGTGAAAACTGGCGGGCGGGCACAAGTCCGCCTCCATCCCGCCTCCATGCAATTTTCATTAAATCGTGTCTGCTCGTCCCGCCTTTAAGAGACGGGATAGGCTGTTAAGGCCCTTAACAAGCACTAAATTGGCTCTATAATGCCATTTTGAAAGGCCTTTGTAATTTTAACCCTTGTTCTACGTGAAGCACACCTGTTCTGAACCACGATTGTGAAACCTGTCGGGAGCACATTTGGCTGGATCTCTCTCTCTCTCTCTCTCTCTGTGGTGGTGTAAAACTATGTGGGAGCAGACTTAGGGCTGCTGCTTATTTTGCAGGTCCTCTCACAGCAAAGGCCAGGCAGTCTTTACAGACCTTCAATGCAGCAGCAATGATGACATCATCAGAGGCGACTTTCAGACTGAAAACACTAATTGGTTCATGGGTTCCCACATGCTGGAACTCAATTGCCCAATTAGGTGAAAATTGCATCAATCTCCCACATCCAATTGCAGTCGGGTGGATAACACGAAAAGTGGATGACACGACCCCAACCCGCCCCAGTATCAAAATCCAGCCCAAGGTGTTAGAAGCATCAGCAATTGCCTTAATGATACCAAAGAACCACAAGACCAAACAATTATTGGTTTCTGGTGCTATCACTATTACTTGTACCTAAATACATTAATGCAGCATTCACCTATACATAAAGCAGAAGCTCCCTTAGATCCTGTCTAGTTCGTTACTTGCAAATACTAATGATGGCAGAGTTAATCAGATCTTCATCGGAAGTACAAGCTGTCACAATTTCAAATCCAATTTCATGCCTATCTACAATAATAGGGGCTAATATGTAGGCCAAAGCCAAACTTAATTACCATTATTACGCTACTACAGATTATTCTTCAACATGCTAAACAGCTTTAACATGGCTTCATTAATAACTTATTCTTCCTTGTAACCTATTTCTTGGAGCAATTCTATCAATGTATCACAGATGTAAAATTCTTCCTTTATCTATTCACCTCACTATAAATTTCAAATATACAAACACAGCATGTTATATGAACTCAGTTTCCATTCCCACTCTTCTTTGTAATGTATAATACAAGGTTTACATTAGACCACTGGAAATATATTGGAAATATATTTTGTTATAATTCAGCACTCGAAAGTGTACCATAAAAAAGTTTTTAAATAAGTGTTTTCATTAAATCCTAATCAAAATGCTTGATACATACTCTTCTGTTTTGTGCACTCCAGATGTCGACACATTTGGAGAAAGTGGAAATAAGACTTCATTTCCCCTTCAGAAATCCGGACAACATTAAAAGGCACGGCCCAGATTCCACAACGATCACAGTCACAATATCGGTAGGTCATTGATTGCTTCCAAAGCTTACGTCCTCACTTATTGTAACTGTTTGAGGGAAATGCTCACAATGCTTCACAGTCATATGATTCCTTAGTACCTTACTCAAGGTCATGTATTACACTGGAAATCTTACCAGTGAAGCTTATTGGCTAGTGTCGTGAGGCTAATTATAATTATCTGTCCTCTTGCGCACCTACCTTTCATTCGAGAAGATTAAAGGCACATGTAGTTTGCAGCCATGTTTTCACAAGTATTTTTAATAGGGTTGTTTAGAAATTTATGGACTGATTTTCAAGCTGGTTAACAATTCCCCAAGCACATTACTCATTTATATACTGTAACCACATGCTGCAGTTCATTGCAACATATTGTAACACTGGTTAGATTTTTTTCAATTCACAAGAATGATCTAATCTCAAGTTACGGAAAAAAGAAATATTTGAAGCAAGCCTCAACAAAGTTTTTAACTGATTCAAAGCCTCTATGCTCAAGTGAAGATTTATCCTCAACAAATACTTTAATTACCAGATGGCAAGAGTTTTGTCCATCACTAATAACGATAGCTTAAAGCAATTAGATTTTCACTGGTCAGTGAAGTAAAATATCAGATATGAAGCTTTGTTAAACAAGGAGAATTCGAGTTACTCAAGAGTGACTGTGGTTTTGCCAGTGTAATGTTCTTACAAAATAGTCAAAGCACCTGAATTATTTTTAACCCACTTTTCTGAATTCTAGCCTGCTGCGTCACTGTTCCATCAGCTGGATATCAGACAACACAGATGGCCTGTTCCCTGCTGTTACAGACACCACATTACTGTCTCTTAACAATCGTGGATTAAAACTGGCAGCAAGTAATAATAACCATTTCTTGTCTTTTCCCAATGATTTAAATGTTGTTGGTTGTTTCTCAAATTATTTATGCTCAATCTGACCTTCCAACTTTTGAGAATAATCGCCAAAATCAGTTTTCCTGCTATAATCTAGATATTGTGGAACACAAAATATTATTAGTAAGCTCACTGACCCGCATCTCCCTTGCTTTAGTTACTCTGACTACTTTTCATCTCCGCTGTAGGTGGCAGTGCACCATTTCTGATATAAATGTATACCAGTGGGACAGCAGATCAGTTTATTGGTGTATTGAGCTATGTAGTCTTATGGCTATATTTCACTACATGGCAAGTTTCTAATCTCTGCTCGGGCTTCAGAGTGAGGGACCAAGTGGAGGTCAATCTCTTTCACATGTAGAGGGAAGTAAAATTGATAGCAAAAGCACTCCAGGGGATTGAAAATTTCTCTCCATTATTTTTAGTGCATTGGCTAATACATTAGCATCAAATTTCTGAGTGTGCTATTTCTAAGAAACACATTAACCCATTTATATTGACTGATTAATAACTTTGTTAAAATAGGAATTTGCTGCAAACAGGCTAACCAGGTAGACTAAAATAGAACATGCAGGAATTTGGTCTCTTATGTGCACCTTTTATAGTCATTACAATGACAGAGGCCTGCAATGAGACTGCTACCCACCCTCTCAAGAAAGGGTACATGGTATTGGGCTACCAACAGAGTGGGGAAAGAAGCTTGAGGAGAGAATTATATTGTTCTAAAAATTACATTTGCTCTCAGTGACAGTATGATCACTATAAGGGGGCAAAATTGGATAGCTCCGAAAACGGGCGCTGGGATCGTGATGCTCGGCATCTTCGTGCTGCCTGCTCATTATCATGATTTCTATGTGCAGCCAGTGCTAACCGTGCTGTTGATTGGCTGCACACATCAGCAGGGGCTCAAAATTGTTACCTGCTAGCCTGCACTGCTTACAGCTAGCCTGCACCTCTTAAAGGGGAGGTGCATTGTGGCTGGAGCAGGTGCTGGGAGTCCTTTGTGAGCTGAATCTGACCTGGGAAAGAGAGAGGAATGGCTGAACATGGGAGAGAGCGGGCACCCAGGTTTTCCGACACGCATTAGAGGTCTTGGTGGAAGAGGTGGAAAGGAGGAGAAATGTCCTTTATCCGAAGGGGGCCAGGAGGCCCTCCAGATACATGGTGAAAAGGCAGTGGGAGCAGATAGCCATAGAGGTCAATGCCACGACTGCAGCCCCAAGGATCTGGATGCAGTGCCACAAGAAGTTTAATGACCTCACACAAGTGGTCAAGGTCAGTGAATGCATCTTCAATTGCCATATCCTACCAGCTGCACCACTAAACTCATCCACTGCTCAAATCACCACACCCCCATCACTTACCTACCAATAATCTCTATCAATCAGGACTCATACCTAACTGTGCACAGTTTTGGTCTCCTTATCTGAGAAAGGACATACATGCCATAGAGGCTGTGCAACGAAGGTTCACTAGATTGATCCTTGGGATGAGAGGGTTGTCATATGAGCAGAGATTGAGTAGATTGGGCCTATACTTTCTGGAGTTTAGAAGAATGAGCGGTGATCTCATTGAAATAAATAAGATTCTGAGGGGGATTGACAGGGTAGATGCTGAGAGGTTCTTTCCCCTGGCTGGAGAGTCTAGAACTAGGGGGCATAGTCTCAGGATAAGGGGTCGGCCATTTAAGACTCAGAGGGTTGTGAATTTTTGGAATTCTCTACCCCAAAGGGCTGTGGATGCTGAGCCATTGAGTATTATCAAGGCTGAGGTAGATTGATTTTTGGACTCTAGGGGAATCAGGGGATATGGGGATCGGGCAAGAAAGTAGAGTTAAGGTCGAAGATCAGCCATGATCTTATTGAATGGCGGAGCAGGCTCGAAAGGCCATAGGCCTACTCTTGCTCCTAATTCTTATGTTCTTATGTTCTTATATACTTCACCTCACCCTCACATACTTAGCACAGTTGCAAGCTTCACACCCACATCTCATAGCTTGCACATACTACCAGCTATTCAACTATGATAGCCACATCACCCAAACAGATTGCATGACACTCACTGACACACTTCTCTCTCTCTTGCAGGAGAAGGTGGCGTACAACCGGAGACAGCAGGAACTAACCAGAGTGGGAGAGACGCGCCTGCATGCTCTAACCCCCGTGGAGGTTGCAGGCCATTATCAGAAGGGCCATTGCTGAGGCCATGGCTAGCGGCGGGGCTGAATCCATTGAAGATGACGGTATCCTCAAACCTAATCCTCCTTCTCACATCTCACTTGCCCCTCATCCCACAATCTCTTCTGATTTACAAGCTGCAGATGGTGTAAGCATGCACCTCTTACTTTCCCCCCTCCCCTCACCACAACATTACCCATGTGCATTTTTCCTAAGAAGTGCAACCTGGCCAGGAGGTGGAGGAAGACCAAGAAGAGAGTGATGATGAAGACATACCGTCACTCGATTTCACACTCGCAGCCACCAGCTCAGATACTGACACTGCGCGTATCTTAGAGGATAGCATAGAGGCGGGATCTACATGTGGTGAGACACCGGGCACAAGTGTGCTATAGCCAGGGCAGGGGGCAAGGATAGCGCAGGTGCCAGATTGCCGGAGGGCGAGTTCTCACATGAGTACTACTGCAGAGGAGTCAGATGAGGACTTCGATGGGCCAGGTTACAGAAGAAGGCTGCTGGGTGTACACAGAGAAATGCTTGGTGCATTGGAAAGCCTGCCAGAAAGCCTGCGTTCAACGTCAAGGAGCATGAAAGAGTCTGGCGCCAACTTGGCACAGGGCTTTGCACAGAGCTTGGAGCCCATCCTTTCCAGCATGGAACTGGTGGCCAATTCCATCAACACTTGTGGACCCAACCATGATGCAGCATCTGATGGCCGATGTCTCAGCTTCCATTGCAGCTTCCACCAAAAGTCTAAGTGCTGCAGTGGAAGCTCAGACTGCGGTCATGCAAGCTCAACTTGCTGCCATCATGGCTGTGGATACCAATGTTCAAAGGGGCTTGCAGGGGTCACAGCAGTCCAGCAATCTGTCCTGCAACAGATTACTAGGATTGCTGAAGCGCCGCCATGGGGGGGAGTGGCAGTGGCTCCATGGAGCACGAGCCTGCTGTCCTCCCTCAGGAGGACAGCATTCTCACTCCCACCCCTGCCACTCCACCAGTGCCTTTGCTTTTGCCTGTCAGCTAGCCAGCCCAGACTGCTGCCACCAATGCTAAGATGGTGCAGTCTGAAGCCAGGCCTTATTAGGCCCAGAGCTGCTTGAGGTCGTCCTCCAAGGCCATCTGCGGTCTCCTCCACTGAAAGTCAGCAGCCTTACACCAGCCATGCTGCAGCTACTGGGGTAGCACTTCGTAGGAGCACTAGGACAGGCAAAAGCACATGAAAGACAGGCACTAAGGGAATGCACAAGGATGATTAGTTTAAATTTGTATGCAATATGGCATGATTTAATTTATAAATTTGGTTTAAAATGTTTATTTTGTGTTGGCTTTTATTTTTCACCTTCACAACCACTGGCAATGTGATCCTTGGCCTGCTCTGAGGTTGGGGTTGTGGCTGCAGCAGGTGGCAGATTTCAGTGACGACCTTCTTAGTGAAGCACAGACGTCTTAAACATTGGTCATTGCTAAGGTTCAGGTAGGAGAATTGCTCCCTGAACACCCTGAGCGTGTATGGCCTCCTGCTAAGAGCCCTTCTCCCCCTCCTCGTCCTCCCTCTTCTAGCAGCTTTTCTGCTCTGCGTGGCCTCGGTTCATTCTTCCAATCATGCTGTATTCCAAGAGGAAGGCCTACAAATGCACCCATGTCTGGGAACAATTGGTTTGTGCAGAAGCCTTGAAGTCAGCAAAAAGTACTCCAGCACTTGCCACACCACTCCCTGTAGCCTTTTGAAACTTGAAGCAACTATGCAAAGCACCAAAAACGTGTAGAATTGTAGCAACAGCCAAAAGAAATCAACCAGCAACTAACCTGTAAGAGGTAGTTGATAATCCCTTTAAGTAGCGCTGGTGGGGGCTCCTTCCTGCTGCTGAACGCATGCAAGGTTAAGAGAGGGCATCGGCTGAAGCGTGGTGCTCCAAAATGGCAGCGTGGCATCAAATCAGCATGTGACGTCATTATCTGCCTGCTCTGCATACTTCCGGCGGATGTTAACTGCGCCCGCGCTAACGCCTTTACCAAGATGGCATCCGGCGCGCTTCGCATCAGAAGTGTGCGCGCATGCCACGGACACTGTTTTGGATCCCTAACGGCACTCATTGCGCCCAAAAAAACGGGCGCTAGCGAGCCCAATTTCTCACCCTAAGTGATTTAGAAATAAACAAAATTTCATTGGCAATAGAAAATCGATGTTATGATTCGGCTTCTCCATATACTCTGGGGGTGAAATTGGTCTTTGCTGGTAGTGTGAATTGAGCTCATAGCCAATCGACAGACTGTGTTTGAAGTTGATGGAAAAGAAAATGGTGTAAACGGTGTAAAATGGGCAGCCAATTCGCTATGTACCTGTTTCTTGCTAATGGCGAAGACTATTTTCGCCCCCCTTATCTCATGCCCAGCACTAATCAACACTATACTTTAAACAGGATGGATCTGACACAGACAAAACTTGTCAAACCCTACATTAGCATACTTTTGTGTAAGTGCTATGGTTCAATGGGGCAGTAAAGTCAGCAAGCCTGCATCTCCCATGAACCAAAGTAAGACCTGTGTGCAAAGTAATCTGGGATAGCCTATCCTGGGTGAACAAAAAATCTCTTTATTGTCTCTGAATTACACATAGAATTTTCACTAACATGTCCATGTCACTTCAGAGGATAATTAATACCAGTCATGCTAGACATTTTTCATTAAAGACTAAACTATCAAAAGGTTATTTGCAGATAATTATTTAGAGAAGCAAGCAGGTGAAGTCAGTACAAAGAACACAACTTTTGAACTAGTTCATGAAAGAGTTAAATAGAAAAACTCATGAGCTAAGTTCCTCTGATTAGCTTTCTTTTTAGGTCTTTCCAAAAAAAATAGTCAAACACTACTCAGAAAGGAATTAGCAGCCTAATTTCCATCAGTTATGGTCTTTCTGAGAATTATGTGGGTGTTCCTCTCTATGGAGTTACATCTTGCCTCCACGTCTGTTGTGGCTAGTCAAAGCCATAATCAAGTGGTACATCAAAAATGGCAGATTCTTCTATCTATAAAATCCTTTGAACTGTAGTCTGATCTTTGAGAATTCAGTTTACAAGACAGATACTTTACTCAAACGATGTACACAAACTCCATAATACGCACACAAAAGTATGCTGGTGGCCACCTGTAGGATTTGACAACAGCTGCCTGTGTCAAAGCTACACTGATTAAACTATGTTGTTGATTAATAGCCTGGTGATTTGTTAGTTATTTCTAAAACTTGGGTGCACTTGTTAGTAATCAACTGCATTGACTTAAATGGCTTTTTCCTGATGTACTTCATGCAAACTAAAAGAATAGAAGCCCTATTTCCAGCATGCAATGCAGAGCCATTTTGGGATTGATATCTTTCTGGAAAAAAAAATATTTTTAAGTTAAGAAATGCAGTACAGAGGAAAACCCAAAAACTAATGTCAAAATACACCATATTTGTCACAATGGGTTTTGAATAAATTGTGAGATTCTAATCTCAGCAGGGTTGTCAGAGGTAAGTGTCCACCAACCTAAATACAGGGAAGAAAACAAAGGGTGACTCAACTGAAGCCACACTTATGCACTTACTCATGACTGATTAAACAGCATAATTGACAGAGCCACGGGACAGGTCACTTGCTGCCATCTTGGCCAGAGAATGATGTGTAGTTAGAGGGGATGCAGAGAGGTGGAAATATAATTTCAGTGGGGGTGGAGCGAAAGAAATCAAATTACTTCCTTTAGGTCGCTGTGTAGTCATTTTAAAGTTTCTGGGGGAAAAATGAATTTGTAATACTTTCTTAATCTTTCCTATTCTCCACACACTCTCTTCTAGCCAAGAGGCTAGGTAGGTGACCTTCTCCTAGGCTCACACAATGCCACAATTTATTTGCTTTTTAAATTTTACCAGTATAGATGTTGCAATCCTGTAGATTGATTTAATTTACAGCCCTACATTTGAGATTATCATTATTCCATCCAGCACCTTTTTATAGCAATTCGATTTTTGGCAATTCTGTATACAGTGCACTGACTGGTACAGGTTTGATTTTTGTCAATGTTATTTTTCCCAGTTTCTCTCTTGAGTTCCAGTTGTGGAAGCAGGGAAGCTGTGCAACTTGGCCTTCATTTAGCCTGCTTTGGGTTACCTTGACTCCAATTCCTGGCCATTCTTTATAATTTTGTTCTGTATTTCTTTACTGTGGATTGATGGATGGCTGGATTGATATTAGTTTAGTTGCATTTACTTAGAGTGTAGTAGCTCTTACGTCCTGTTAACGGCTTGATTACTTGTTGCCAGTTCCCAAGCTAGTATGGGAAGGTATCCAAAGCAATTCCTGTCTGGCAGGTGGACCTCCTTCCATAGTGAATGCTAAGTCTTCATACCCTTTATACTCATTATTACAATATAGTGTAGAGACCTTTGTTTCCCCAGCTCTTGAATACTTTTTACATTGTCAATTACTGGCGGGATATCCAGGTTAATCCAATAGACAATTTCACCATTTTCTCTACTGGCGTGTGGAAGTGCATGCATCTTGCGAGCTTCTGAATCTTATTCCATATTTAATAATTCATTAGAAAAAGGTGTAGTGCCAGAGAACTGGCGGATAGCTAATGTAATACCTATATTTAAGAAGAGAGATAGAACATGTCGAGGGAACTAAAGACCAGTCAGCTTAACATTGGTGGTAGGAAAAATAATGCAATCCCTACTAAAGGGGAAAATAGAAGAACATCTAGAAACCAAAAATATAATAATGAATAGTCAGCATGGATTTCTTGCTTGACCAACCTCATTGAATTTTTTGAAGAGGTAACAGAGAGAATAGACAAGGGTAATGCAATTGATGTAATTTACCTAGATTTTCAAAAGGACTTCGATAAGGTACCATATAATAGACTAATGAACAAGGTCAGAGAATGTGGAGTCAGGGGACAAGTAGCAGAATGGATAGGTAGCTGGCTTCAAGGCAGAAAGCAGAGAGTAGGGGTAAAGGGTAGCTATTCACAGTGGCAGAAGGTGGGTAGTGGTGTTCCACAAGGATCAGTGCTGAGACCACTGTTGTTCACAATTTCTATTAACAATTTAGACTTTGGAATCATAAACACAATTTCTAAATTTGCAGATGACACCAAATTGGGGGGGATAGTCAATACTGAGGAGTACTGCAACAAATTACAGGAGGACATTAATAAACTTGCAGAATGGCCATATAATTGGCAAATTAATTTCAACACAGATAAATGTGAGGTATTACATTTTGGTAGGAAGAATAGGGAGGTCACTTATTACTTGGAGAATGCGAGTCTGGGTGGGGTAGAGGAACAAAGGGATCTCGGAGTATAAATACACAAATCACTAAAAGTAGCGGCACAGGTTAACAAGGCCACCAAAAAAGCAAACAAAGCACCAGTGTTTATTTCTAGAGGGATAGAATTGAAAAGTAGTGAAGTTATGCTAAACTTATATCGAACCTTGGTGAGACCACACTTGGAGTACTGTGTGCAATTCTGGTCGCCATATTATAAAAAGGATATAGAGGCACTGGAGAGGGTGCAGAGAAGATTTACAAGGATGATACCAGAAATAACTATCAGGAAAAGATGAACAGGCTGGGTCTCTTTTTTCTTGAAAAAAGAAGGCTGAGGAGTGACCTAATAGAGGTCTCTAAAATTATGAAAGGTTTTGATAGAGTAGATACAGAGAGAGTGTTTCTACTTATGGGCAAGAGCAAAACTAGAGGCCATCAATATAAGATAGTCACCAAGAAATCAAATAAGGAATTCAGAAGAAACTTCTTTACCCAAAGAGTGGTGAGAATGTGGAACTCGCTATCACAAGGAGTGTTTGAAGCAAATAGTATAGATGCATTTAAGGGGCAGTTAGATAAGTGTATGAGGGAGAAGGGAATAGAGGGTTATGCTGATAGAGTTAGATGAGGAAAGACAGGAGGAGGCTCGAGTGGAGCATAAACGTCGGCATGGACTGGTTGGGCCGAATGGCCTGTTTCTGTGTCATACAGCCTATGTAATCCTATGTAAAGATACGTTGACTTGGATATTACAAAACCTGATCACATGATGCTACTTATCTACAGTTCCAATCTGACATTCTGTCCCACATCATGTCACCTGAACTTTGCAGCTGTACTCACTGCAGAATCGTAATAAAGGGAATATTATATTAATAAAATACATTAAGGTATACATGAAATAAAGGCTAAATACCTAGTAGTTAAAGGCAGAAATTCATACTTAGGGCTCTGCTGATATTAACAAGTCACGACA
Source organism: Squalus acanthias (assembly GCA_030390025.1). Lineage (NCBI taxonomy): Eukaryota > Metazoa > Chordata > Chondrichthyes > Squaliformes > Squalidae > Squalus > Squalus acanthias. The sequence goes on from CM059429.1 coordinate 33,605,098, forward strand.
GTGAGCTCAAGCAGTTTACTGATGTCAGCAAAACCCCTTGATTGAATTATAATTATGTAACCCACCCTCCGGTATCTATTATATTTTATACATAACTGAGGAAAACAGGTTATACTTTTATGTTTCAATTTAAATTAAATTCAAATGCAACTTAATGCTCTTCCAGACTAGACCATGATATTCACTTCAGTAAATTTGTGGCTCTTCAATGAAAGACAAGTATGAGCACAGAAAATAAACATTTGGTTAATTCGTGTCACTCTCTTGAAAGTGTTCACATTTAATTCAACAGCATCAAAAATGTTATCCTTTCATACAATTGGATTTCATAATCCAATAGTACTGCTGTTTTTAAGAAATCATTTTATCCCATTGCATGATGCAGTTTCAATAGCCAGCTTCACAGATCATGCTGACTATCTAATTTTATCAGATTTGATGTAACCAATTTTGGCATGAACATAGTTACCATAAAACTAAATTAGTTCCTTCTTGTCAAAATACCCAAATTTTATTCATTTGTTTGTAATCCTTTTAAGAGCCTTTCCCATGACATATTTTGTCTATTGCAATATATTTCATTTTATAAATTCTAGTCACTGATGGTGATTGATCAAGAATGAAAATCATAATAAAATGTTTGAGTATTTTAATACAGAAAAATAATCTTTGAAGCACAGTTCACCAAAATAGCAACTAGTGCTTACTTAATAAAATTATATTTCATGGAGTTAGTCTTATTAAATTATAGTGTCAGTTGACATCATTGCTTTTAAATTACCAGCAAATACCCAGTCATTTCTCTACAGACGCTCAGTAACCATCAATAAAAAATAATGGGCCGTATATTCCGATGCCTGCGGGTGTGTACGAGTATGAGGCCTGCGAAGCACGTGCGCTGAAAACCACTATTTCCGATCAGTCAAGAATGCTCTTGACAGATCCTCCGCCTGCCCTAGAGAAGGGCCTCTGCGGGCGGATAGTTCCGCTTTCTGGAGAACCTCCGCCCGCAGAAAACCCTTAGAAATCTTACGCCTGGTAAAAGCAGGCGTAAGGTCTGCTTTTACCAGCATGAGAGTTGATAAAAAGTTTTAAAAAAAAATGTCACTGATTTATAATTTTAAAATACTTTTAAAAAAGGTAAGTTTATTTTTAGCCCCGTAAAAAACTTTAATTATTTTTTTCAAAAAATTTAATTTTTGTTTAAAATATTTAATTTATTGTAATTTCAACTCATTTGAAAAATGTGATTTAAAAAAAAAATTATTTAATGTTTTACTGTGTTTTTGGGGTGATCTCCATTTATATATTTGACAGGTCTATCTGTCAAGTGTATGAAGGGAGATTCCCTTCTCCTATTGGCTCCCCATGGCGCACGTGATCCCAGGGACACTTGCGAACTGCATGCGCCTCTGGGATACGTGGGCCCTGCGCATTTCCAGTTTGGAGAGGCCCAGGAGCGGAAATATATGTACCTCGGGAGCCCTCAGGTAAATCCGTAGATTTTTTCCAGATCGGAGGCCTCCGCTCACAGGAAGCCTCCAATCGGAAAATACGGCCCATTAATTTGAGCAGTTAGTATATTGGTTGCATCACATATTAATTAGGGGAGCTCTACCACAGCATACTACATTATTTCTACAGTATTTGATAGCTCGTATGTTATGTCAAATTTGTGCCATGAAACTCCTTCAGACTGCTGTGTGGAAAATGTAACATCTTCAGCTACTGAGCCAGACAGACTAGGAAGGCTCCAGGGTCAATTCCTCATCTGTGCTGAATTAGCTAATCTCAACTGAGTAGCAGTCAGGACAGTATAATTGGCCTCAGTGACTGTAGAATATAAGAACATAAGAAATAGGAGCAGGAGTAGGCCATACAGCCCCACGAGCCTGCTCCGCTGTTCAATAAGATCATGATGTGGAGATGCCGGCGTTGGACTGGGGTGGACAAAAATGAGAAGTCGCACAACACCAGGTTATAGTCCAACAGATTTATTTAATTTTACAAGCTTTCGGAGCTATTCGCTCCTTCCTCAGGTAAGTTAGCAGTGAGAGAATCTCCCAGAATTCACAATTTAAACACAGACAAAATGTATTCAAATCTTTCCCTACATCAAAGACACACTAAGAGTACAGCCAAGACAATGAGATGTGTCCCAGGGGGTCCAACGTGTCAAACCACCTGCTGGCTGCATATCCTGTCAATTTGTGTTGGTTCTTGTGTTAGTCTTTTTAAAAAAAAAAACACCTGGGAAGACCGGCCATGATGTCAAGTCACGTTCTGTATCGTGACATGAACCCGATATCGCGATTGAGGCCATCCTCATGAGTGCGGTACTTGGCTATCAGTTTCTGCTCTATGATTTTGCGCTGTCGTGTATCCCGAAGGCCGCCTTGGAGAACGCTTACCCGCAGATCCGAGGCTGAATGCCCCTGGCTGCTGAAGTGTTCCCCGACTGGGAGGCAACCCTCCTGCCTGGCGATTGTTGCGCGGTGTCCGTTCATACGTTGTCATCATGGCTGAGCTTCTACATCAACTCCACTTTCCTGCCCTCTGGGCTCTGGATTGTGAGCCAGTAACCCTTGCTGACTGACCTGCTATGTATTTCCAGCATTTTATGTTTTTATGTTGGATTATCCAGCATTTGCCGTTTTCCATTATATTAACAAATATTTGTTTTCCTATCTTTTTTTGCTAGAAATAAGGTAGTATGCTTTAGTGGAGCTCCCCTAATTAATATGTGATACCACTAATATACTAAGTATGGGAGGGCACTGCTGATTTATTGGGGCAGACAGTGAGTAGTGTGGGAACATATCCTGCTTAAAAATTGGTCGCAGTATAGTGTATCAAGGCAAGATGGCTCAAAATAAATACATACAAAATGGAAATCAGAAACAAAACTGTAGAAAAAATAAATTATTAAATTAAATGCATAAACTGAAAAAACTCATATAATTAACAAGTCTTTAACTTTATAATAAATTTCTTACAGCATTTTTATTTTTCCCATCAAAGGTAATTTATTTCTAGATATCAAAATTGAAAAATTCATCTAGATGTGAAAATTAACCAGCTGTTTCTAACACTATTTAGAAGTGCTACTATAAATATTTTGCTGCTATCAAGTCAAACTGTGACTAGGGTATTTTTTCCGTAATAAACAAAAAGCACAGTTAATGAGATTGCCAATACAAGGCAAGCAAGCAAGAAGGCAGTGTAAAAACAGAAAAAGGAGAGGCAACTGGGAAAATCCTGCAGAGGTCTCCAATTGTTTTTTTGTTGCCAGTTGGATTGTTGTCTCAATTTTCATCAGACAAGATTATTTTTATGCTCACTTCTGTTATCTGATTGAAACGTATAAAAATCTCATTGAAACGTATAAAATTCTGACAGGGCTAGACAGACTGGATGCAGGGAGGATGTTTCCCCTGGCTGGGGGCTCCAGAACGAGGGGTCACAGTCTCAGGATACGGGGTAGGACATTTAGGACTGAGATGAGGAGAAATTTCTTCACTCAGAGGGTGGTGAACCTGTGGAATTCTTTACCACAGAAGTGCTGTGGAGGCCAAGTCACTGATTATATTTAAGAAGGAGATAGATAGATTTCTAGACACAAAAGGCATCAAGGGGTACGGGGAGAAAGCGGGAATATGGTATTGAGATAGAGGATCAGCCATGATCATATTGAATGGCGGAGCAGGCTCGAAGGGCCGAATGGCCTACTCCTGCTCCTATTTTTCTATGTTTCTATGTTCTATGATTGGCCCAGAATTTGTAGTGGGTAATAACAGCAAACGAATAGCGTTCCCTGTTAGTACCCCTTTGAAACTGACCGCAACTTCAGGATGTAGCGTATGGGCATCCTAACGTGGAAATCCTGAAGTTGCGGTCAGTCATTCACTGCTCTGACACTGGCTGCGCTGTGGACCCCACCTCCCTCCCACCAGCCCCCCCAATACCCCAGCCAGCAATCAGTGCAATCAGGGAAATCAGCTAAACTGACGAACACTTCGGCTTTTCCTCTTTAGTATCACCGTTAAATACCCCATTAAAAGTTAGCCACTTTTGGATTAGGTGTAACTAGGGTTTTAACAGCGTATTGACTGCTGAACAAATGTTATGGCCCTGAAAAACTAACTTAAATTTTGTGGAGTGTCAAATTTGCCCATTATGATAAAAATTACAATTTTTAAGAAACTTAAAAAAAAATTTTTAAGTTTATTCATCTTTATTTCAGGTTTACCCTTTCATAAGAAATAGGAGCAGGATTAGGCCATTTGGCCTCTCGAGCCTGCTCCGCCATTCAATAAGATCATGGCTGATCTTCTACCTCATCTACCTCACAGTCCAAAAATGTGCGGGTTAGGTTGATTTGGCTATGATAAATTGACCCTTAGTGTTAGGGGGGGATTAAATATGTGGGGTTACGGGGATAGGATGGGATATGTTAGGGGGAATTAAATACGTGGGGTTACGGGGATAGGGTGGGATATGTGTCGGTGCAGGCTCGATGGGGATTCTGTGTGAGAAAGTAGGGACAGGGTACTGGATTTGGATGATCAGCCATGATCGTATTGAATGGTGGAGCAGGCTTGACGGGCCGAATGGCCTACTCCTGCTCCTAGTTTCTATGTTTCTATGTTTCTATCTCCACTTTCCTGCACTATCCCCATATACTGTACCTTGATTCCCTTAATATCCAAAAATCTATCGATCTCTGTCTTGAATATACTCAACGACTGAGCCTCCACAGCCCTCTGGGGTAGAGAATTCCAAAGATTCACCACCCTCTGAGTGAAGAAATTTCTCCTCATCTCAGTCCTAAATGGCCGACCTCTTATTCTGAGACTGTGACCCCTGGTTCTAGATTCCCCAGCCAGGGGAAACATCCTCCCTGCATCTACCCTGTCAAGCCCTGTAAGAATTTTGTATGTTTCAATGAGATCACCTCTCATCCTTCTAAACTCTAGTGAATACAGGCCTAGTCTACTCAATCTCTCCTCATAGGACAATCCCCCCTATCCCAGGAATCAGTCTGGTGAACCTTCGCTGCACTCCCTCTATGGCAAGTATATCCTTCCTTAGGTAAGGAGACCAAACTATACACAATACTCCAGGTGTGGTCTCACCAGGGCCCTATATAACTGCAGTAAGACAGCTTTACTCTTATACTCAAATCCTCTTGTAATAAAGGCTAACATACAATTTGCTTTCTTAATTGCTTACTGTACCTGCATGTTAACTTTCAGTGATTCGTGTACAAGGACACCCAGGTCCCTCTGAACACCAACATTTCCCAATCTCTCACCATTTAAAAAATACTCTGCTTTTCTATTTTTCCTACCAAAGTGGATAACTTCACATTTCTCCACATTATATTCCATTTGCCATGTTCTTGCCCATTCACTTAGCATGTCTATATCCCCTTGAAGCCTCTTTGCATCCTCCTCACAACTTACATTCCACCCAGCTTTGTATCATCAGCAAACTTGTAAATATTACATTTGGTCCTCTCATCCAAATCATTGATATAGATTATGAATAGCTGAGGTCCAAGCATTGATCCTTGCGGTACCCCACTAGTTACAGCCTGCCAACCCGAAAATGACCCGTTTATTCCTACTCTCTGTTTTCTGTCCGTTAACCAATCCTCTATCCATGCTAATATATTACCCCCAATCCCATGAGCTCTAATTTTGTTTAATAACCTCTTGTGTGGCACCTTATCGAATGCCTTCTGAAAATCCAAATACACCACATCCACTGGTTTCCCCTTATCTATTCTGCGAGTTACAACCTCAAAAGACTTTAACAGATTCGGCAAACACGATTTCCCTTTCATAAATCCATGTTGACTCTGCCCAATCCTATTATTATTTTCTAAGTGCCCTGTTACCACGTCCTTAATAATAGATTCTAGCATTTTCCCTACTACTGATATCAGGCCAACTGGTCTGTAGTTCCCCGTTTTCTCTCTCCCTCCTTTCTTAAATAGTGAGGTTACATTTGCTACCTTCCAATCCACAGGAACCGTTCTAGAATCTATGGAATTTTGGAAAATGACAACCAATGCATCCACTATCTCTATAGCCAACTCTATTACAACTACTGTTTGGGGGCCTATAAACAACTCCCACCAATGTTTTCTGTCCCTTGCTGTTTCTTAGCTCCACCCAAACTGATTCTACTTCTTGATTTTAAGAGCTAAGATCCTTTCTCTCTACTGTCTTTATCCCATCCTTTATTATCAGGGCTGCCCCTCCTCCTTTTCTATTTTGCCTATCTCTTCTAAAAGTTAAGTATCCTGGAATATTTAGTTCCCAACCTTGGCCACATTGCAACCATATCTCCGTAATGGCTATTGGATCAAACCAACTAATTTCTATCTGCGTTATTAATTCATCTGTTTTGTTGTAAATGCTTCGCGCATTCAGATAGAGTGCCTTTAGCTTTGACTTATTTCTATTTTTCCCTGATGTCACCTTAGTCACTGATGCCTTAATGGCCCAGAAATTGATCTCGCTCTGTTCCCGCGGGGGTAAGCCTTCCCCGCGATGTCTCACCTCGCTTATGCTTTTTCAGATCCAGCTCGCACGAACTTGATGTTCCAGACATCAGCTGTGCTGGGCTTGCGTATCCCAGCGGCGTAGTGAATTCGTGCGAGCTGTGGGATCACGTGACTCAGTTAGAGCCAATGGCAGCACACCATCTTCCATTCATAAGTCTCACAGCATGGCTGTGAAATCTATGAATCTTACACCCCCCCAAAATAACAGCTAAACCTCAATTAAATTAAAAAAAAAAACCATCACATTAATAAAATAAGTATAGTTAATTAAATTAACCATTTTAAATAAAAAATTAAATTTTTGAAAAAATTTAAAATCTTTTAAAAAGTTATAAAAATAAACTTACCTGTCTTTAAAGTCTATAAAAAAGATATACCTGTAAAAAAAAATTCAAAAAAATACTTAATTCACTACTTACCTTCTTAAAAGCGGGTCTTACTCCTACTTTTTACATTTCCAAAATCTTCCCTACTTACCTGCGCGTCCAAAGCATGAAGTGCACAGCGTGCGCGCAGCCTGTAGCGCGCACGCGATGCACCCAGGCCCCGCCCCCTTTTCAGAAGAGCAATTGCCGGTTTTCAGCGCATGCGCAGGGCATGCAGAAAACCAGCAAATGGAGTGGGAATACGCGAGAGTACGCAGTGCGTACTCTCGCGCACCGAGATCAAGTTTCGGCCCATTACCTTTGTTACTCTCTCTGTCCCTTCCTGACCCACTCTGCTTATTTTTACCCAAAACTCTACTCTGCTCTGGAGCCTTGACATTTCTCTCACTGCTTTTAAATTTACTCTTTCCTGAATCCTCCCACCGCGCGCCCCCCCCCCCCGCACCCCTTCATTAGTTTAAAGCCCTGTCTATTGCCCTAGCTATTCGGTTCACCAGGACACTGGTCCCAGCCCGGTTTAAGTGGAGCCCATCCCAACGGAACAGCTCCCTCTTTCCCCAGTACTGGTGCCAGTACCCCATGAACTGAAACTCCTTCCTCCCACACCACTCTTTGAGCCACGCATTTAAACCTCTAATCTGTTTGTCCCTATGCCAATTTGCACGTGGCTCAGGTAACAATCCAGAGATTATTACCTTTGAGGTTCTGCTTTTTAATTTGGATTCTAGCTCCTCAAACTCCCTCAGCAGAACCTCATTCCTAGTTCTACCTATGTCATTGGTTCCTACGTGGACCACAACAACAGGATCCTCCCCCTCCCACTCCAAGTTCTCCTCCAGCCATGAGGAGATGTCTTTAACCCTGGCACCAGGCAGGCAACATAACCTTTGGAACTCTCAGTCATGGCTGCAGAGAACAGTGTCTATCCCCCTGACCTTACTGTCCCCTACCACAACTACATTCCCTTTCACTCCCCCCACTGAATGGCCTCCTGCACCATGGTGCCATGGTCAGCCTGCTCATCCATCCTGCTGGCTTTTCCCACATCCACACAGGCAGCAAGAACCTCATACCCATTGGACTAGGGCAAAGGCTGATGCTCCTCCAGCACTGCACCTGGGGTCGCCTTACCTGCCTGAGTTGCAGTCACACCCTCCTGTCCCTGACCACTAACCAGACCTGTACAACTACCTAGCCTAAGGGGTGTTGACTGCCTCCTGGATCAAAGTGTCCAGGTAACTCTCCCCATCCCTGATGCCCCGCAATGTCTGCACCTCAGACTCCAGCTTAAAAGCTCTGAGCTTGAAGTTCCTCAAGATGCAGGCACTTACTGCAAACATGGTTGTCCGGGATCACAATGCTCTCCACAAACTCCCACATGCTGCAGTTGTGGCACACCACCTGCACTGCCATCCCTATATGACCTTGTTTTATTTAATTAAATTTGTTAATTAGGTAACTTACTTTACAGTGTAGTTTCTTGACTACTTACTTGATCTAGGTTAAGTTAAGAGTACTGAAATTAAATATCTACCTGTAACACAAAGCACTACAAGTAATGTAGGCAAAAAGCAACAACTCCTTCCCCCTCTTCTTCGAATTCCCACACTTTCCAAATTCCCAAATAAAACACTCTGTTTAAGTACACTCCGTTTAATCCCGCTCTGTGCATACTGCTCTGTGTGCTTTCCCCATGTGAGAGCCCCAATCTTTGTTTTGCTCTCTATAACATTTTTAAAAGTTAGGATAAAAGAGCTTATTCACTTCCTGGTTCCCAGTCTGTGAGAATTCTGCATTGTGATTGGCTGCTTAGTCAGCTTGTTACTGTCACAGCAGCTCACGCTATGGAATTTCCCATGAACTTACACTGATCTCAACTGAACGCCGGAAAAGCCGAACGTCTCACCACAGAGATCGCGAGATCTTTGTGGGAAGCTTACTTCGGGGCCAACAGCGAACGCCTTTGCTTCACCGCTGACCACAAATTACTGGCCAATGTGTTTAAGAAAACAAATGTTTGAAAGTAAGGATCCTAGGACTTTCCTGCTAGCTAAATAGTCAAATTTTTTTTTTTTTGAGTATGTGGCATCCTGTCCTCATTTGATCTCCAGACACACGTATTCCCAGTAAAGTTGCTCGAAAGCAATAAGTAATGAGAATCCTATCTTATTTTCCCTCCCTAATCCAGGGTTAAGGAGGCCAATCATAGCCATTTAGGAGTGAAATCGGGAAGCACTTTTTCACACAAAGGGTTATGGAAATCTGATGCTCTTCCCCAAAAAGGCTGCGGATGCTGGGGCAATCGAAGTTTTCAAGACTGACATCAATACATTTTTGTGAGGTAAGAGTATCAATGGATATGGAGCAAAGCAGTTAAATGGACTTGAAGCACAGATCAAATTCAATGGTGGAACTGGCTAGAGGGGCTGAATGGCCTACTCCTGTCCCTATGTTTCTATAACACTCCTGCTGCACAACTAAGATCAACTAAAAGCACAGACTAGGAATTGAACCTGGACTGTATGGGTCAGATATTAACTGAGAAACCTCCTTGAGCTATCAAGAAGCTCTCTAGTCACTGCATACCTAATTATTTGTTCAGTAGAGTTGTGCTAAAAATGAATTTGAGAATGTTACTTCTCTTATTTGCAAAACACAGACGGTTAAAGGTTTCTCTTCTGATCAGATAATTCTGCAGAGAGCCTCGGTAAATTCCTGTAAAACCTTTGTGGAATATCATCTGTAAAAGTGGGTGAGCCTGTGTAGAATAGGCATCTACAGCATCCGAGTCATAACATGGCAACATTGTCAACACTGGGTAATTCCTGGGTGCGAAATCTTTCAGTCTCAAGTATACCCTGAGACATCACCAAAACATAAACATGGTTAAAAGTATTATCTGCATCTGTCACATAGAGTGCAGAGAACCGCCCTGTTTGTGCTAAAATCTGTTTGAATACGCATGCATAGAGAGCTCTGCCTTCCCAATGTAATAACAATACAAGAAACAGTGAACACCTGGCTTCCACTAGCATTGTTATGAAAATCAAACCAATACTGTATCATTCAGTGCAATGTAAAAGTAGAATTAAAATGTTCCATTTCTCTCCTGCCTTTTTTCTTTTTCTTCTTTCTCTTCTCTTTCTGGTTGCTGAACGTGTGGTTTTCTCTTTATGTTCTCTTGGTGAACAAGAGAACTACACAAAAGACGGGCTGATGGCCCTCCTGCTTTATAAAGCTCTTTCATTTCTACCAGAGGCTGGAAAAGTTCTGCTTCCATAGTACCCCCACACTCTAGCAAGAGAAACAGTGAAAAAACATGAGTGTGTGATCTTGAAGTGGGAGAGCAGGAGCACGTAATATCACACATAAGACTCCCATGGAATACGGAAATGCTAGTAAATTTGCAAAATAAATATCAAAAACCAACATTCTGAATTGTTTCATACACACAACCAGTCAGTTAGCGAGAAAAGTAATTCTTAGGGCTGGATTTTGTCAATGGGGGCGCGTTGGGGGCGGGACTGATGGTTTTCAGGTTTTAGTCCCGCCCCCAACGACGTCCGGCCAACCCACGCTACTTTCCCTTGATTGACCTTGTTAAGCCTGCCCTGCGGGCTTAGCCGGCCAATTAAGGGAAAGCCGGTGACAGAGGACGTCAGCGTATGACATTTCATCTATCAAAAATTTTTGACAGATGAATTGTCAGCGTTTGACAGCTTAGAGAATTTGTCAAACACTGACAATCTTTGTTCTAAGGTGAGCCCTTGTACTGAAGACTCCCCAAACCTCTTTCCTCAGCAAAAATCAGATGGCTCCTGCATCTGAGAATGCTGCAGCGATTCTGTCATCTCTGCCGTTGAGATGAGGCACCTCCGGATCCCTAAGGTTTGAAGCCTGCAGGAAGAAACAAAGGTAAGTAAACTTTTTCTAACACTTTACACTCACCTCTCATACTTACCTCTCCACACTTGCACCTATCACTCACCTCCACAGCGGACTTTTCGATCCCTTTCACCCCCGCAGACCCACTGCTCGCCTTGGTGACCCTGGCGAGGTTCGCAGCCGTCGGGAAGCCCGCACTTGCAGGGGTAAAATGGGGATAATCCTCTTAACTGCCTGTTAACTACCTGTTAACAGGCAGTTAAATGGCTGTAATCCCCTTCCTGCCTCGAGGAGACGGGTCCCTGCGCGACTCGGGGACCCGCCTCCCGGGAAGATGGCACGGAGGCGGGTTGGGAGCGGGTTCGGTACCCGCTCCTAGTTTCTGCCATTTTCCCAGCAGTCCCGCCTCCATACCCGCCTCCCCAGGGCTGGCAAAATTCCCCCCTACGATACTGAACTTTCTCCTAACTTCCTCCTTTGAAACTATTCAGTTTCACAGGCATCAGCAGCCCCCCAGTACCTCACCCAATCATTGTTCATGTGCAAATCTATACACTGAGCATCAGCAGACTACTTAACTGTGGGCAGCATCAGAACTGAGCCAGTTCCTGTCCTTACTTAATATTCACATACGCACACTCTCCAGCAGGGGCCACTGGATGCTGATCAGATGAAGAACCTTCCCTGATTTTTTTCCCCTCCTTAGCCCAGGGATACAGAGGCCAGCTGCTGAGCTCCTACCACTGTCTGGCTGATATTATCTAGAATCACTAAACAGACATCACAGTTGAGACCCTCCTTCCCACGCTATATTTACCCACGAGCTATTTCCCACCAATATCAGTTCTTGTTTGTTTGACATTGAATTTTCAAAGCCTGCATGTTAAGATACTGAATATATTCACTTTATGGTTTTAATACTTTGAGTTTTCAGAAATAATGAAACAAACATCTAAAATTGCTGCAAATCGTCACCATATTGGATTCCTAGTATATGAGGCGAGTAAACAGGTGAGATTTCTAATTTTACTAAAATGTAACATTTTACTTATATTTTTGACCTGCATTACTTTTATCCTTTTCCCACTCAAGGTAATATTTTTCCCCAAAACGTATTTTCGGCCCTTCTCAGTAGGACCTCTAAAGAAAGACTTGCATTTATATAGCGCCTTTCATGACCACCGGACGTCCCAAAGCGCTTTACAGCCAATAAAGTACTTTTTTTTAAGTGTAGTCACTGTTGTAATGTAGGAAACGCGGCAGCCAATTTGCACACAGCAAACTCGCACAAACAGCAATGTGATAATGATCAGATAATCTGTTTTAGTGATGTTGATTGAAGGATAAATATTGGCCAGGAGACCGGGGAGAACTCCCCTGCTCTTCTTCGAAATAATAACAGCCTTTCTGGCTAATCTTTCACATTCTGGCCAGTCCTTGAGAGAGCATCTTTTATTTAATTTTTAATTTTAAACTCAATCATTAGTATTGTGGATAATAATATTTCAATATTTTTCCTTAATATATATATATTTTTTAATGTTTCCAATGCCACAGCCAGCTTATCAGTTGCTTGTGTCTCCCCCCTCCCCTCCACTGGTGGCACTTCAGCAACCTGTTTCTCGGCCACTACTCTCGTTATGTTTGGTGGGTTTTTGCCGTCACGTTCTTGACCATCGCTGGTGCTCCCAGACTGATGACCGGCCTTTCCAAACCCCTTTAATGTTTGGCACAACTTTAATGGCCTATTATTGGCTCTAAATACTCCCTACCACCGGCTATTAGCCATTTGGTGGCCTGTCTTGCCAGCTTCCAAGGCTTGTTCTGGCCAAGACTACTCTCCCACCAGGTGCACTGTTTCTCTAAATTTTGAAGCCAAGGATCTTAACAAAAAATAGGTCAAAAATGTAAAAAAATGGATCGCGAGTGCCTTAAAGATGAGGTAATTCCATATTATATGAAGTAGAATTGATTACTAGGCTGAGACCTGAGGCAATTCTATATTACAATATTGATAATGATTCATTACTTGACACAGAGAGCTGAGGTAATTCTATAATAGAATAACAAATATAATTCATTACTGAGTCAGAGAGGCGATCTAATTCTCTAATATATGCATATAATTCATTACTCAGGTCACAGAGCTGAGTACAATTCATTACTGAGACAGAGGTAATTATCTAATATAATATATAATATATATAGCAGATTCAGTGAGGTGAAATGATTATTAATATTTATAGATTTTATTAAAAATCATACATCTGCTTGCCCTATTCCAATATCCCCTGCCCTGTAACCGCATTTCTCCTGAATTACACAGAAATCACATAGGTGTTGAATTTGTAGAAGACATTGCATGGGAAAGAAGGGTTGTTATGGGAGGCCACAAAGTTATGTAGTGTGCAGCACATCACTACTATCTTTGACACTTGTGCGAACTGTATTGTGGAACCCACTGAAGCGTGACTTCAGTATGGCAATTGTGTACTCTTTTACAACCCTGGTGATAGAATGGACCTTGTTGTATTGGTGCCCTGCTTGTGTCCTGAGGGACTGCACAGATTTCATCAGCCAAGGACACTTGCCTTTCATTCTGAAGCAGCAGTGGCACCAAGATTTCACTTCCAATGACAAAGCAAATGCTTAAAAATGGGCAGGGACTTGGCATTGCCTGACCTATTTCCCTTCCCAGTTACACGGCTAAATTGGAAAATCTAAGCTCATAAATTCAAATACTGATATGGAGCTTAAGTCCATATTAACATAGAAACATAGAAACATAGAAAATAGGTACAGGAGTAGACCATTCGGTCCTTCGAGCCTGCACCGCCATTCAATGCGTTCATGGCTGAACATGCTACCTCAGTACCCCATTCCTGCTTTCTCGCCATACCCCTTGATCCCCTTAGTTGTGAGTGTTATATCTAACTCCCTTTTGAATATATTTAGCGAACTGGCCTCAACAACCTTCTGTGGAAGAGAATTCCATAGATTCACCACTCTCTGGGTGAAGAAGTTCCTCCTCAGCTCAGTCCTAAATGGCTTCCCCTTAATCCTTAGACTGTGACCCCTGGTTCTAGTTTTCCCTACCATTGGGAACATTCTGCCCGCATCTAATTTGTCTAAACCAGTCAGGATTTTAAATGTCTCTATAAGATCCCCCCTCATTCTTCTGAACTCCAGAGGATACAAGTTCAGTTGACCCAATCTTTCTTGATATGTCAGTCCGGCCATCCCAGGAATCAATCTAGTGAACCTTCGCTGCACTCCCTCAATAGCAAGAATGTCCTTCCTTAAGTTAGGAGACCAAAACTGCGCACAATACTCCAGGTGTGGCCTCACCAAGGCCCTGTACAACTGTAGCATCACCTCCCTACTCCTGTACTCAAATCCCCTTGCTATGAAGGCCATCATTCCGTTTGCTTTCTTGACTGCCTGCTGCACTTGCATTCCCACCTTCAGTGACTGATGTACCATGACGCCCAGGTCTCGTTGCACGTCCCCTTTCCCTAATCTGCCACCATTCAGGTAATAGTCCGCCTCTCTATTTTTACCACCAAAGTGGATAACCTCACATTTATCCACATTGTACTTCATCTGCCATACATTTGCCCATTCACCCAACCTGTCCAAGTCACTCTGTAGCCTCCTAGCATCCTCCTCATTGTTCACAATGCCTCCCAATTTAGTGTCATCCGCAAATTTGGAAATATTACATTTAATCCCTTCGTCCAAATCATTAATATATAATGTAAACAGCTGGGGTCCCAGCACCGAACCCTGCGGTACCACGCTGGTCACTGCCTGCCATTCTGAAAAGTACCCATTTACTCCTACTCTTTGTTTCCTGTGTGCCAACCAGTTCTCAATCCACGTCAACACATTACCCCCAATCCCATGTGCTTTAACTTTGCTCACCAATCTCTTGTGTGGGACCTTGTCGAAGGCCTTCTGAAAGTCCAAATACACCACATCTACTGGTTCCCCCCTGTCCACCCTATTGGAAACATCCTCAAAAAATTCCAGAAGATTTGTCAAGCATGATTTCCCTTTCACAAATCCATGCTGACTTGGACCTATCATGTCGCCACTTTCCAAATGGTCTGTTATGACATCTTTAATAATTGCTTCCATCATTTTACCCACGACCGATGTCAGGCTGACCGGTCTATAATTCCCTGCTTTCTCCCTCCCTCCTTTTTTAAAAAGAGGGGTTACATTGGCCACCCTCCACTCCATCGGAACTGATCCAGAGTCTAAGGAATGTTGGAAAATGATCGTCAATGCATCCACTATTTCCAAGGCCACCTCCTTAAGTACTCTGGGATGCAGACCATCAGGCCCCGGGGATTTTTCAGCCTTCAGTCCCATCAATTTCACCAATACCTTTTCCCGACTAATAAGGATTTCCCTCAGCTCCTCCCTCTTACCAGATCCTCTGACCCCTTTTATTTCCAGCAGGTTGTGTGTGTCCTCCACAGTAAACACCGAACCAAAGTACTTGTTCAATTGATCTGCCATTTCCTTGTTCCCCATTACCACTTCCCCTGTTTCCGACTGCAGGGGACCTACGTTTGTTTTTACTAACCTCTTTCTTTTTACATATTTATAGAAGCTTTTGCAGTCCATTTTAATGTTCTCTGCAAGCTTCCTTTCATATTTTATTTTCCCTGCCCTAATCAAACCCTTCGTCCTCCTCTGCTGAGTTTTGAAGTTCTCCCAGTCCCCGGGTTTGCTGCTACTTCTGGCCAATTTGTATGCAACTTCCTTGGTTTTAATACTATCCCTGATTTCCCTTGTTAGCCATGGTTGAGCCACCTTCCCTTTTTTATTTTTACGCCAGACCGGGATGTACAATTGTTGTAGTTCATCCATGCGATCTCTAAATGTCTGCCATTCTTCTGTTATATGGATGTGATTTACCATGCTTGTGATATATAATTTGAGGAGGTTGCAATACGAGGAGGAGGAGAAGGAGAAGGGCAGGAGAAGTTGAATTTATATATTGCATTTATAAAGAACTAAGTAATGGTTTGAACATCCTGAAATGTTAACGCTGTTTCTCTCTCCACAGATGCTGCCTGACCGGCTGAGTGTTTCCAGCACTTTCTGTTTATATTTCAGATTTCTAGCATCTGCAGTATTTTGCTTTTGTCTCCATGTGTAATGCTGAGCACTAGTCCTTTCAAAGCTTTGATTAGAACTAGTAGATTTATAACACTGTCACATTTTGGAATTGCAGACACGAGGGTTAATAATATTTAATTTTGAGCAGTAGAACACAAAATAAAACATTCTCCTGTAAAATTGTTCTAACCTTTTTATTTTTGAAAATGTTATGACATTTTGATCTTATATAATCTGTATTAAAATTGTACTGAACAGCTTCATTTTTACAGTAAGGTTGTTGAGTTTTTTTTAATAAAAGAGCTCACAGAAACAATTGTTTTTATCAGAATGTATCCCATAGTTTCTGATGCCTTTACACCATCCTATGCTTTGTATGCGATTGTGTAGCATATTTTCCTAATTGATGTTAAGGAACTCAATCCCATACACTATGTTAACATTTTGATCATTTAAGATTAATATAAACAAACTGTGCAACTGACAATATATAGATTCTCCAATTCAGATGACATCCAATACAATCAGTAAACATGAATTTAATCCAAAATAACTAAAATGAGCCAATGTATATTACCTTTGTTCTTGCAGTCATATGATTCACTTTTTAATTATTTTTTGTTCTCTTTTCTCATCAGTTTTCTCCCTAACCCTCTTCTCCTGAAAGTATTTACTCTTTCCTGGTATATGGATTCACAGGTCCCTTCTGCAGTACCTTGACTGCCCCCGCCCACCCCACCGCCACCCCCGACCCCCCCGCCCCCCCAAGTCTAATCTCTATCCTCGTCCCAGATCCACAGATGCAGACTTCCTAGTGGGATCCCAGGATGGTGATCCGAAGCAGGAACGCTGGCCACTTTTTTCCCTCCGTCAACCAATGCATTGAGGCCAACGGAAGTGCTCCTGCCCTCATTCTGGCTCAGATGAGCCAACTCAGCAAAGACCAGAGATTAAACCTGGGACCTTTCTGGTCTCGATGGCGCAGTTATTTACTGGATAGACTCACTGAGCCATTGGGGAGCCAGATGATACCTGCTTATACAACCAACCGAGTGAAAATCATCGACCTGCCATAGTTTGCAGAAGAAATTACAAGCATATCAGATTTTTACTTCCTCATAAAGGCCTGCTGAGGTTCAGCCTTGCAAAAGAGCATTTGGGCTTGAACAGACCTTGGACAGGCTAATGTATTTCAATGAATGCCATTCTGCAGTTCTTCAGAAAGTACTGCCACGGCACATTTCAGCAGTCTGCCTGCTAACACCACACTTTCAGAATGTATACACCATTTTGATATAAGCTGCTTTGTCGATTAGTATTGACTGCTGCAGTATGCATAATAATAGCTTAGTACTGAAAATGCAAATTTTGCAATTAGATGAGATTTGATTTTTGCCTCCCACGGTTTTTCCAGTGAATCAGTGAGAACAAAGATAACAAAGACATTGGCTCATTTTAATTATTTTGGATTGAATTCATGTTTACTGATTGTAATTTGATGTCATCTAAATTGGAGAATCTATATATTGTCAGTTGCACCATTTGTTTATATTAACCATCAGTCTACTCTCAATCATCAGCAAAGTGATGGAAGGTGTCGTTGCAGCACTTATTCACCAATAACCTGCTCACCGATGCTCAGTTTGGGTTCCGTCAGGACCACTCAGCTCCAGACCTCATTACAGCCTTGGTCCAAACATGGACAAAAGAGCTGAATTCCAGAGGTGAGGTGAGAGTGACTGCCCTTGATATAAAGGCAGCATTTGACCGAGTGTGGCATCAAGGGGCTCTAGTAAAATTGAAGTTAATGGGAATCAGGGGAAAACTCTCCACTGGTTGGAGTCGTACCTAGCACAAAGGAAGATGGTTGTGCTTGTTGGAGGCCAATCATCTCAGCCCCAGGACATCGCTGCAGGATGGTGTAAATGCACCAGAAGCTATGGACTACATTTTGATTTTGGGTGGCATTGCTTTTTGGATTGTGATATTTCATCCAAAGACTGGGACCTACAAATAGAGCCAAAATATATACAGTGCACAAGTAATCTACCAGGAAAGTCGTACACACAGGAAAGTCAAGTGACAAATAGAAATAAGTTAGCTCAATCTTGCACTATATTTAAAGATAGGTAAAATAAGGGAAAATGTGAACTATTTTATCTGATATCTACTAGATCTGGAATCATGATGCTCCAAGGTTGATCAATACAAAGCCTGGAGCATCCAACAGTATCACAAGGAAAAAAAGATCAGTGAGTGAGACTGAGTTCTGAACAAATCAGTGCAAGGCCATTAGAGAGACAGCACACAAAGGAGAGAAACTGTGCCAAAAATCAAGAGTGGAATTATCCAAAGTATTATCCATAATGCCTTTCACATCCTCAACTAAAACACAAATATCAGCAGCAGCGCAATTTAATTATTCAAATAAAAACTTTCACTAAAGAAGAATCAGAGGTGTAGTTGAGCATATATTCGAGCGCACTTCAGTTTTGGAAGCAATAATACACTCACTCTGGCAGCAAGTTTTCTTTTGGATGTTAAGCTATTAATAGGGATTAAACATGGTATGTTTGCTTAGTCTATATTCGCATAATTTTTACATGCATACACATCATCAACATTAGAACCAGATTAAGAATTCTTGTAGCCTTTGGCTCTAAATGTTAAACATATTTTTGTTAAAACAACTCTGGGTCAGTAATACAACAAGCACCCATAGCTTGACTAATCTACTGGAATTTTTTGAGGATGTAACTGGTAGAATAGATAAGGGAGAACCAGTGGATGTGGTGTATTTGGACTTTCAGAAGGCTTTCGATAAGGTCCCGCATAAGAGATTAGCGTGCAAAGTTAAAGCACACGGGATTGGGGGTAAGGTACTGTCTTGGATAGAGAACTGGTTGGCAGACAGGAAGCAAAGAGTTGGAATAAACGGGTCTTTTTCCGAGTGGCAGGCAGTGACTAGTGGGGTACCGCAGGGATCGGTGCTAGGACCCCAGCTATTCACAATATATATAAATGATCTAGACGAGGGAACTAGATGTAATATCTCCAAGTTTGCAGACGACACAAAGCTGGGTGGGCGTGTGTGCTGTGAGGAGGATGCAGAGAAACTCCAGTATGATTTGGATAGGTTGGCTGATTGGGCAGATGCATGGCAAATGCAGTATAATGTGGATAAATGTGAGGTTATCCACTGCGGTGGCAAAAACAGGAAGACAGATTATTATCTGAACGGCAATAGATTGGGAAAAGGGGAAGTGCAACGAGACCTGGGTGCCCTTGTACACCAGTCACTGAAGGTAAGCATGCGGGTGCAGCAGGCGGTTAAGAAGGCAAATGGTATGTTGGCCTTCATAGCGAGAGGATTCGAGTACAGGAGCAAGGATGTCTTGCTGCAGTTGTACAGGGCCTTGGTGAGACCACACCTTGAGTATTGTGTGCAGTTTTGGTCACCTTATCTGAGGAAGGATGTTCTTGCTATGGAGGGAGTGCAGCGAAGATTCACCAGACTGATACCTGGGATGGCAGGAATGACGTATGAGGAGAGATTAGGCTTATATTCGCTAGAGTTTAGAGGAATGAGAGGGGATCTCATTGAAACTTATAAAATTCTAACAGGACTAGACAGACTAGATGCAGGAAGGATGTTCCCGATGGCGGGGGAGTCCAGAACCAGGGGTCACAGTCTAAGGATAAGGGGTAAGCCATTTAGGGCTGAGATGAGGAGGAATTTCTTCACCCAGAGAGTGGTGAACCTGTGGAATTCTCTACCACACAAGGCAGTTGAGGCCAATTCATTAAATATATTCAAGAAGGAGTTAGATATATTTCTTAAGGCTAAAGGGATCAAGGGATATGGGGAGAAAGCAGGGACAGAGTACTGAATTTGGATGATCAGCCATGATCTCATTAAATGGCGGAACAGGCTCGAGGGGCCGAATGGCCTACTCCTGCTCCTATCTTCTATGTTTCTATGTTTCTAAGCACCCATAGCTACATTAGCTGCTCTTATCCCTATGGAATAGGAGAATGGCAGAAACTCACATGTGCACACTGTGCACTCATTCTTACAAAAATCACTACTTACTGGTGTCTGAATCAGGTCAGTTGTCTTCTGATTGAAAAAATAATAAATAACTGGTCGATCTCTCATGGCACTGCTCACAGGCAGCCCAGAACTTGAGCATGGTTTCTGACTCTTACAGAGTTCTGCAGCAGAATTGCCCATTGCTCCAATACAGCAAATTTACTGAACCAATATATTCTTGATTTATATTATACAAATAATACTGAAAGATACATGCCTTATATGGCTGTAATATTTGTGATACCCTTACCTACCACTTCACAAAACTTGCTTAAGATGCGAGTAACTTTATTTGTTCTCCATTCCCACAATGTCTATTCTCATTATATGGATTATAAACGTTTCTTAAGATATGAGCACACATTTATTTTGTTTATTCTTTCCTCCCCAAATTGTTTTTCACAGTTATTTATATGATTATTAGGAGATCACATAAGATACAAGCTTTCATGTTTTAACCTCTACACAAGTCTTCACTACTGTCAAAGAAATATCTCAAAAACATAATAGTAACTAACATTTAATCAGTGAATACTGTAACTGAATAAGGGAAAGGCTTGTATTTATATGGTGCTTTATCATGTCACCTAGAAATACCCCAAAGCACTTCAGAGCTTCACATCCAATTAATTCCTTTGAAATGCAGTGAATGTTATGGAGGCAAATGCTGCCACACAGCAAGATCCCACAAGCAGAATAAGATGAATGACCAGTTAATCTGTTTTCGGTTGCATTGGTTGATGGATGAATGTTGGCGAGGGAGAACTTACATTGAAAGAACTTCCTGCTTTTCTTTGAATAGTGCCATGGGATCTTTAATCATTGGGACAGGCAAGCGGGTTCAACATCTCTTCTGAAGGATGGCATCTTTGGCAATGCAGCAATCTCTTCTTGGTACTGTACTGGGGTATTAGCCTAGTTTAAGTGCTCAATTCCTGGAGTGGGAGTTTGGATTCACAATCTTCTGATTCAGAGGTGGGTATCCTATTAACTGAGCCAAGCTAATACTTCTAATGCAATGTGCACTGAATGAAAGAGCTGAAAAACAAGAACTTTTGTATTTTATTTTCCAATTTTTCCTATGATATTCTCTCTTTCTATGGTGTTGACTCCTGCTAAGATACAGTTTCACAGTTGATCTCAGCCCTTTAATATGCTACTCACGTGTTCATTCATTCTTCATGCGAGAGCCGAGACTGTGCATTGGCAGGATATTCATTCATATGTAAATCACAGTCAGCCCTATCCTATCCTTACTCGATATGCACACTTCCACAGATTTCTGGATAGGAGCAGGAACACTGGCTGATTTTCTCCTGCCTAACCCAGCAATGGTGAAGCAGTGGTAGCAACACACAATTTTCTGGTTCAAATCAGGTAGCTTGGCACTCATCAAATTTTTGTTTTAAGGTTATTTGAGCATAATTTTCATAAAGCTTATCTGTTTGACTTGTTCTTTCTTTTAAAGGTAAAATAAAGGAGATGTTTTAGCAGTTTCTTGAAAATAAATAGCATTATTTAGCTAAATGAGACTGGAGAAATTCACATTGTTTTTCTAATTGGTGCTATTTTAATACTGCTGGTAATCCACTTAATTAATTAATGTATTTTTTATAAATAGGAAACTTGCTGGTAAAATAATGACAATCAGAAAATCCAGACTTTTCTTTTCTACCCTCTACTTAAGCCCTTAACTACTGAAATGTTCAACGTTGTTGTTTTCAACTGCATCAACATTATTGCACAGTGTTAAGTACTGCATATGTGGCAGGCAAAGGATTGAAGAACCCACTGTAATGTGACTACAGTAATCTCCATGGAAACAGACAGCCATTTGAGTCAAATCTAATTAATAAGTGTCTAACCCAAAGAATCTTTTTGATTCGAATATGGCCACTAGAAATATTATCCAACTCTCTATATAAAGCTATATGATGTAAGTACATGAAACATAAGCTTAGATTACATTCAGGGGTAAAATTATTGTAATTATTCCACAGAAAGTATCTAGATACAAGTTATTTTAAAATGTACTTTTAGTTAAAGCTTGCTTTAAAGGGGTTAGTTTTTTGAAGACGGCACCAATGCTAAGATGCGGATCAGAAGTCGGCCAAAGGGTGGTTAATATGCTAATTGGAAGTTGTTTCTCCCAGAATAAAAAATATGCAATTTATTAACATATTTATTAACATATTTATTAACATATCTCTGGGTAAATCGGGAAACACCTCTCACTCATTGTGTTGGAAATCTTTTCCTCTCTATTGGTCTGTGAGATGTGGAGTAGAAAAGAGAGGGAATCTTTGACTCAGGGGAAAGAGCTTTTTTGAAAAAAGCAGAACTCTGCAGAGATAGTCAGGCAGCAAAAGACAAGAGACTGCAAAGAAAAGAGGTTCTGTCCCAGATTGTAGGACAGAATGCAGAGAGGGGTTATTCTGTTTGAGTTAAGTAAGACAACCTGCTAAAGTGAAGGTAGCATTGCGTCTTCATTATTTTTATATCATTACGTGAAGATAGGTTTTACGATTAAACTAAGTGAATCGGATATTAGCTGTTGCTCTGTACGTTCACCTTACTGTGGAATAAAGCTGCCTAACAATTTGAACCAAGCTTTGTCTCATCTAGTGACAACTCAGTCCACCTTTGGATAGCTTGAAGAAATACAAGTGCAAAAGATGTAGGGATCCAGTGCAGATCACGAGGGTTTCATTGTTACAACCGATGTCCCTGCTATCATACAATTAGATATAGGGCAGTGTGAGCCAACTCACGTAAGAGCTAAACACACTGCTTATGGGAGCAACCAGTCCTACTGAACCAGGGAAGGTATCTATGACAGATCTAAATTCATAGAATTCCTCAACAAAGAGCTATCTGGAGATATACTATCCATGTCTAGGGTTTATTAGATGCCTGGAATTTATCTGGCTTCAAACATCTTACATTAACAAATCCAAAATTGCATTGTTATACAAACCAACCACCTTTCTGGGGCACATGGTAGATGACAGAATGAATGATTTAACCTTTACAAAAGAAAGAAAGTCAAGCAACAAAATCATAAACTAACATTTCACAGAATCACAGAATCCCCACAGTGCAGATAGAGGCCATTTCGGCCCATCAAGCCTGCACCGACACATATCCCACCCTATCCCCGTAACCCCACGTATTTAATCCCCCCTAACACTAAGGGTCAATTTATCATAGCCAAATCAACCTAACCCGCACATCTTTGGACTGTGGGAGGAAACCGGAGCACCCGGAGGAAACCCATGCAGACACGGGGAGAATGTGCAAACTCCACACAGACAGTCACCCGAGGCCGGATTCGAACCCGGGTCCCTGGCACTGTGAGGTAACAGTACTAACCACTATGCCACCGTGTTGCCCATTTCTTTATTATTTTTATGAAAACTTGATTAACATCATCTTAATACTAATATTAAAAAGTATTCAAGGTACTTAAGCAGATATTATTAACTGATAGGATTAATTATTGGTATTTTCAGAGTTTTGCTGACTCTGCAGCACTTTCCACATTCAGGACATTTATATAGTCTCCCTCCTGTATGAATTTGCTGGCCTCTGAAAGTTCCTTGACACTGTGAAACTCTTTCACATTTAGTGCATAGTCACTCTTAATTTCTTAGCTGTTGCTGACAGGTCTGGTGAGGCCTGATGCTACACCGCATCTTAGTTAACAGCGTAGTTTTGAAAAGTATGCTCTGCAGTTCAACTACGGAAAATGGGTCAGCATCACAGAATGCTGTCAGTTTCAGTCGATCAGGCACCCAACCCAGTGTAAGCTGAAGGATCACTCGGCTCCTGGTGTTGTTCTGTTCCAGGTAGCTTTGTGCTTGGCTGCAACACACAAAAGCTGACTGCAAACCCTGTGCAATGCTGGTTAGCACTCCACCTAGTGGATAAACTGTTATAAATGGCATGGTATTTTCTAGCCCTGATTTTTGTATTAAGCAAGCAATCATTGTATTCAACAAACAGATCAGAACAAGATGGACACCATACAGACTGCAGCGGTTCAAGAAGGCGGTTCACCACCACCTTCTCAAGGGCAATTAGAGATGGGCAATAAATGCTGGCCTTGCCAGCGACGCCCACATCCAGTGAATGAATAAAAAAGATTGACTGTCACTACCAACATAATTAATTTTGTCAGAAGCAAAGGAATCATGGGAAATGAGGATAAGGCGGG
Organism: Squalus acanthias; assembly: GCA_030390025.1. Taxonomy (NCBI): domain Eukaryota; kingdom Metazoa; phylum Chordata; class Chondrichthyes; order Squaliformes; family Squalidae; genus Squalus; species Squalus acanthias. The sequence continues at coordinate 33,629,385 of CM059429.1, forward strand.
AAAGTTGAAGTAGAAGATCAGCCATGAACTTATTGAATGGCTCGAGGGGCCGTATCGCCTACTCCTGCTTCTATTTCTTATGTTTTTATCCCAAATGCCTGATATAACATTAAGGTGCATTTCTGTTTAGTTTTTTTTATTTGTTCTTGAGATGTGGCTGACGCTGGCGAGACCATATTTATTGCCCTTTGCTAAACTGAACAGCTTGCTACGTAATTTTAAAGGATATTGAGAGTCAAGCATTTATTGTGGGACTGGCGTCCAATATAAGCCAGACCAAATAGGGATCTTCTCTTCTTCTTAGGCAGTCCCTCGGAACCGAAGATGACTTGCTTCCACATTAAAAATGAGTTCTTAGGTGACTGATGAGTCCAATGCGGGACCTACAGTCTCTGTCACAGGTGGGGCAGACAGTGGTTGAAGGGGCGGGTGGGTGGGGTGCTTGGGTTGACGTGCGCTCCTTCTGCTGTTTGCGCTTGGCTTCTGCTTGCTCCCGGCGAAGAGACTCGAGGTATTCGGCGCCTTCCCGGATGCTTCTCCTCCACTTTGTACGGTCTTGGGCCAGGGATTCCCAGGTGTCGGTGGGGATGTTGCACTTTTTCAAGGAGGCTTTGAGGGTGTCCTTGAAGCGTTTCCTCTGCCCACCTGGGGCTCTCTTGCCGTGTCGGAGCTCTGAGTAGAGCGCTTGTTTTGGGAGTCTCGTATCGGGCATGTGGACGATGCGACCCGTCCATCGGAGCTGATCGAGCGTGGTCAAAGCTTCGATGCTGGGGATGTTGACCTGAGCGAGAACACTGACATTGGTGCGCCTATCCTGCCAATGGATTTGCAGGATCTTGCGGAGGCAGCGTTGGTGGTACCTCTCCAGTGCTTTGAGGTGCCTGCTGTACATGGTCCATGTCTCTGAGGCATACAGGAGGGCGGGTATTACTACTGCTCTGTAGACCATGAGCTTGGTGCCGGGTTTGAGGTCCTGGTCTTCAAACACTCTCTTCCTCAGGCGACCGAAGGCTGCACTGGCACACTGAAGGCGGTGTTGGACTTCGTCATCGAACCTGCTCTTGTTGACAGTAGGCTCCCGAGGTATGGAAAGTGGTCCACATTGCCCAAGGCCTTGTCATGGATTTTGATAATCGGGGGGCAGTACTGTGTGGCGGGGGCAGGTTGGTAGAGGACCTTTGTCTTACGGATGTTTAGTGTAAGGCCCATGCTCTCGAACGCTTCGGTGAAGGTGTTAACGATGGTTTGGAGTTCGACCTCCGAGTGTGCGCAGACGCAAGCGTCATCTGCATACTGTAATTCGACGACAGAGGAAGGGATGACCTTGGATCTGGACTGGAGGCGACGGAGGTTGAACAGTTTCCCGTTTGTTCTGTAAATTAGCTCCACTCCAGCGGGGAGCTTACTGAGGGTGAGATGGAGCACTGCCACAAGGAATAGCAGGTTAAGAACAATAGTGAACCAGTTAGGTTTTTACAACAATCTGGCAGGAACTGGTCTCTGATAATGGACCACACTTCACCCATTTTTCTGGGGTCGGGTGACTCTGGATTGGTTTTTGGTCAGATCGCTAAAATCACAACCCCTATTGTTTCCTATGAAGTTATTCCAGGATGCTTGGGAATACTCTCTATTGGTGTGATGTCACCAGAGCGGCACAGAAGGGAGGAAGTCTGCCTCGAGGGTCTCTGTGCTGACAATAACAATGGTAAACCTGATTTTTATAACTATTGTGTTTTTGCATGAAATAGGGGAGTAGTTAAAATAAAAAGTATCAAAGATTTTTCCATTGTAGGGACTGGGTTTTGTTTTGCATTTTAAAGAACTTGTTACTTGATGTTGACACAATTCTGTGATGCAAAATTAGTGTAAATCTCAGACAGATTTACTTAGCCTAGTAGACCTCAACAAAATAAAATTGTGCATCTTGATTTTGGCAAACTAGTACAATTAAGGAGCAATTTTATCAAATTGTGCTCCTAGCTTCATCATAGAGCGCATGTGCCTGAATCCCTGATATTTGCTCCTGGGATCTGAAGCTCCCTGCCAGAAGCGTGATTTCATCAAGTCAGCCCTGCTGCTCCTTTATGTGCACAACACCTTGAGGCACCGAATGAAGGCCTCCTATTGAAAAATAATCAGCCGATGAACATCCCCTCCAGAGAACCTGTGGCAGTCATTTAAATGAAGCAGGTGCAAAGCAGATGGATCCCACTGAGGTCAGACAGACAATCCTCATGAAGCACGTCCTCGAGCTGGCACAGTTCCATACAGCTTTTTTTTTGCACATATAATGATCAGGGGCTGTCATTTTATTTTTAAACTGATTCTCACAGAAATCCTGTAAAGTTCATCTAAGCTCCTGTGGGAAAGCACAAGGGGAAGATTTCCTCTGTGCTCTAAGTGTAGGGAATTCATAAACCTGTTCTTCATTCTACATTACAACAGTGACTACACTTCAAAAATATTTCATTGGTTGTAAAGCGCTTTGGGATGTCCTGAGGTCGTGAAAGGCGCTACACAAATGTAAGTGTTTCTTTTTTTTTGATCTTTGGGATTATGATTTTGTTACAGCCAGCACGCAGAGGATGCATCCCTCATGATGCATTAGATGAAAAAGATGCAGGAGAGTTTATTGATGGCTAATAATGCAGTGGTTATGGAAATTGTGGATAATAGTGATATTAGTCATGGGATGTTTGCAAAACAAAATATTTCAAATGAAGTAACCAGCATCATTCTTATTCCTATGCATCATTCATACTGAACGTCATAGGTACACTTAGCCATATTAAGCCCTGGATGAGTGCAGCCATAACAACACTCAAGAATCTCAACACCATCCAGTACAGAACAGTTAGGTTCAAACAGCACCCTTGCCACTCTGCTCAATATCCACCTCCTTCATCACTAGCGCACTGTGGCTGCAGTATATCTAATCTGCAGGATGCACTGCAGCAACGCACCAACCTTACTTTGACAGCACCTCCCTCAAAACAAGAGCAGCAACGTTCTTTCATCGTTGCTGGGTTAATATCCTGGAATACCCTATCATTGTGGGATCACCATGACCACAAAGACTCCAGTGATTCAAGAAAAAGGTCCGCCACTGTTTTGGGCAATAAATGTGGCCTTGACAGCATCACCCACAATCTGAGAATAAGAGAAAAAATTTCACAAATCATCTCATAGTAAGGAAGTGGGTATCACAAGTTCTAGTACAAACAAGTCAGAAGTTCACAATCCCATCATTCTGGAAATTCGTGTGACAGATGAATGACAGATTCATCCAATTAATGCCCTGGATGTAATGAAATTGTCATAACACAACAAATTTGGTTACACCTGTATTTATCAGAAAAAATAGGCAACTTGCTAAAGAGATTCAGCAATCTACTTGTTTTCCATTGTGAAAAAGTTATCCATTTCAATAAACAACCTTTCTTTTGCTTTCTAAATGTCAACAAAAGAAACTCATCGTGCTGTTAATCACAGGTACTGTCTAACTGCAAGATAAAATTAAGCTGTTTGTAATAGAAAAGGCGCAATTGCTAATATTTTAAATGTGAAAATCAACTGAAATAAAGTTTTGAGAATTCACCTCCAGTTTATTTTGAAGTCATTTGGAAAATACAATAAAACTCACAAATCCTCACCCAATGAGGGGAAACAGCTCAGAGAAACCTACTGATATATGCTGGAAAACTCTGAAAACTGCACACGCTCAGAATCCAAGAAGGTGGTTTGTAACTTCCTTCAACTGTCTTAGCGAAGCAGTGCCCGGCCTTTGTGCGGAGAAATCCGAAGGAAGTCTGTGTTAGTGGACAAATAGTTACCTTGCTGGAGGGATCCAGTGTAATCTGTCATTGGCTTAAATTGCCAACTATATTTTGATGGACATCATTCCTGACATTCTTTTTGTGATGGTTGATGCCAGTGTTCCCTCAGTGATAGTCAGTGCCAGCAGCGTGTCACCTTCGTCTGACACTGATGGGTTCTAAGCACCATAAAGTCTATGCATTGACAGTGTTTCCGAAGTTCTGTCTAAGTGTGTCCAATTGTGCCTGTCTATCTTATTCTGAATATTGCAGGAAACACGTTGCAACTGTTCCTTATGGGTGTGCTTCATGAATTCCAGTCAAATGAGATTACTTGCACCATCATGTTTTGGTGACAAGTATTTTACGCAGCAATCATAAGTGTCAGCACTTGTGAACTAATTATGCATTTTGCATGGTATTTAACACCTTTGGCAGTTATTGGTGCAGACTTGCTGATCCAACTCTAAATGCACATAAGCCGTTTTTTTAATACTGTCGTTTTTAGGTCAGGTTCCAGAAGATCAGCATCTGTGAGCCAGCTCCCAGCATTTATACAACTAAATCCTACTCACAGCACAGCAGCAGAATTGTAAACCATGAAAAATTGCGTCCATGATTCTCCTGCCTTGATAAAGGAGTTGGATTTACTAGTGTAAATGCTGGGGGCTGGCTCACGGATGCCAGCCATCTAGGATCCAACTTAAAGTATGAAAATGGCTTCAGTTTGTTTTAATGCAGCATTATATTGTATGGATCTGTACTAAAGGCATATCAGGTAACCATGACGGAGCTGGGGCACACTCACTTTGCTGAGTGTAAAATTCCAGAATGTGCCTTAGTCCCTTGTCTGCTAATGACTTTGTTTTTGCCTGCTTTATGTGTTCTTTAGGTGGTCATCCAGAGAAGCAGAGGACTAGTTGTCTCGGGCATTCAACAGGGAGTTGGGGGGGGATGGGGTGGAATGAATTGGTGGGAGTGGTGTTTAGAGCTGACAGGGGAACATGAATGAGAGAAGATGAGAAAATAGTTGTGATCATGACCTATGAGGTGGTGAGGCCACAAATTATGGTGAGGCCAAGGGGAATGGCCCTGTCTGTGAGGCAATTATATGTGGAGGGTGGGGTCATGAGAAGAGAAGAGAGTAGAAACTTTGGAGAAGACAGGGCATGTTGAGTCCAAGTGGAGGCTGACGTCTCCAAGGATAAGGAAATACTTAGTGCAGTGACTAAGGGATACTAGAAGGGAAGAGATTTTGGTAAGAAAGAGAGCCAAATGAGGAACACTAAGGAGCTCAAAGGAGAAGGAGCTGTTGGAGTAGGGGATAGGTTTGAAACTGACCATTGTTGCAGGGTCAGCCAGGGGATAGCGAATTGGGCGGAGGACAAAATGGGCTGCTGATTCGCTATTGGCAGTAATGCCCAAGACGACTTTATACCCCAGGGTAGCTTAAGTCCAAGGTATTAGTAGCTAAAATGTGCACATAAGGAGCAGTTTGAAACATTGTAAGTGATTGCAACGCACTGCTGAACACTCAGCAGGGAGCCCAAGTTCGTGCGAGGCTAGCTCCAATTAATGCTAGCCTCCACTTCTTAAAGGCAGTCTGCACCTCTTAAAGGGGAGGTGCATTCTGCCTGCAGCAGCTTGTGCAACTAGTTGTGGAGGTAAGGGTGACTGAATAATGGTTCAACAGGCCAGAGAAAGGGCTCCAAGGTTCTTGGATGCAGCACTAGAGGCCTTAGTGCAGGGGGTGGAAAGGAGTAGCACCTATCTGCAATATGCATTCTTAATCGTTTTGTCAGAATCTACCAAAGTAGGCTATATCCCTATTGCTTTTGGAGGATGTAGAATGAAGAAAAAATATTTTATAAAGATACATGAAAGGAAAGCTAGTCAGTTATAAAGCCATTTAAAAAAAAATGAGAACTAAACAGGGGAAAAACTGCCTCATTTATAGAGTTGAACATGATCTGGGCACACTGAAGCAAAAATATCAGGCTATAATCTTGGCTCATTCTTTTACACCAGTAAGAGTAAACTAATATAAACATTTTTTTGGTATATACGGACATATGTGTGTGTATATACACAGAGAAAACTCCCAAAAATACAAGGAGAATATGGGGGGAAATTATATGGTGTACAAGAAAAGACTGATCTGATAGGGGATCACTGCATATATTGCAAAATGGAGGAGAAATGATCAGTAATAAAGTCATCCATGGAAAATACTAAAAGGAGTGCCTCTAATCTAAATAACATATAGATGGATGTTTTAAAAACCTTTTTAAAGGGAAAACTGTAGGGCCTAGAAATTTGTTTCGGGCAGTGGCACAAAATGGGTGATATCGGATCAGCCGCCCATTATACACAGCGCCTAATATTCAGTTCCATTGACTGCAATTTCTAGGCCAAATGTAAGACTAATTGAGAGAGGACATCTAGCTTTGTTAATAGTTCCACTTATACTATCCTGAGAAGCTGGTAATTTAATAGTTGGATAAGGTCCACAGAAAATCTTGCCAGCTTAGTGCTTCATTAGTTATACATTGAGGAACTGTCATTCCCCCTGCACTCGAAGGACCTGCCAAGACATATAGTAATCTATGATAGTTGCCCTAAGGAAAACTTTCATGGGAATTACGGTGATGCCTGACCCATTCATTCGCCTCATTAGAACATGAGAGGGTTTACAAAGAGGTATAGGGTGTGGTTTAAATGCATTGTGCAGGATGATTCAATTACATATGAATAAGGATAGGACATGGCTTTCAACACCAATACTCGCATTATTTCCCCATCAGTTCTCTTGAAGTAATCATTAATCATAAGATTTTTTCACAGATCAACTTCACAGGTTACCACAACTACAGAAATACTACTGGCTAAGCAATTTGAGACTCAAACAGCAGCTGCATTATAATCAAGATGGTGTTTATATGCTCCCTATCTGGATGAGGGAGTGGCCGTGGTTCTGATATTTATATTCCATAATAACAATGGAAAGATTACTCAGATTATGTATTGTTACTGGCCTGTGGCTGCATTAAAACATCAAAATGTAGAGAGGAATTCTTACGAAAATGCATCAGATAATATACAAATATTTGCATTTCTAGATTCAACTGTTTTATATTCTATAGTGATGCGCTAAGATCCCGAAGGCTTGTGTTCATATTGCTATAGGAACAGGAGTAGGCCATTCAGCCCCTTGAGCCTGTTCCCACATTCAATTAGATCATGGCTGATGATTTGCTGTCAAAAATAGTTTTTTACCAGGTACGTTCTGTTCCTAGAGGCTTAACCATTTTTTTAAAACAGAGAATAGCATTCCCTTTAAGGTACTAGCAAGCCATGACAAATTAATTTAGTTTTAGTAAAGTATAATTATAAAAACCTAATATATTTTCTATTAATCTGTAAAACAACTGAAAAAATAACCAATGGTTTTATCTGTGAAAACATGTCTGCTAAAGAGAAAAAGCATATTTTTATGAATTTTATACAACATACTGCTAAAACCAATTTTGTCAAAATACTATCCGAAAGACAAAACAACTAATATAAATACAGAGTATTATTTATAAGTAAAAATGTTATTGCAATTTTCTTTCTTGCAGTATCATAAGCCTATATTTATAGTAAAAGGCATAACCATCTTACAATGGATTTCTGATCTTAGCCAGGACACCAGAGGGAGAAAATAAATTACAGAGAGTGAGATAAACTGGCTTGCTCTCATACATCTCCTAGCAGCTGTGCAGAGTAACATTAGCAGACATTTATGGATAGGTCACTTGTTTGTCTTTCAGCTAGGGAACAGTATAAATTAGATAACCTTCAGACAGCTAAATTTTCACAAAAGCGAGCCTCAGTGAAAAAAATTGTGTGGCTTTAATTTCACTGTTGACCATTTCATACCATTTCATAATAAATGTAACAATTAGTACATGGTTTAATTCTCTAACAAGAAGGCAGATGTGAAATCTGTGAAAATAAAGCCTATATGAAAATCACCCAATTTACAGTAGTCGCCACAAGGGCAAAGATAACCAGGCCGCTGAGGATTAAAGCAGTAACAACTGTATTATCTCGCGTCTGTACTTTTGAAATTTCATGTACTCAAATGGGTACAGTAGTAGTTATAACCAATATTATCCTATTACTCTATTTTAACGAGAAGTCGCACAACACCAGGTTATAGTCCAACAGCTTTATTTGAAATTTAATGGTTTAGGAAAAGGTCTTATAAAACACATCAGCACAAGATTCCAGTTGGAAGTTGACTCTGACCACCACCAGAATATCAATCAAGATATAGCAACAATGTATGATGATATCTTGATTGATATTCTGGTCTGTGAGCACCACAGATATGTTGGCCCGGAATTTGCAGTGGGTAATAAGAGTAAACGGTTATTACCCCTTTGAAATGGACCGCAACTTCAGGATTTAGCGCATGTGCATCCTAACACGGAAATCCTGACGTTACAGTCAGTCATTCACTGCTCAGACACTGGCTGCGCTGTGGCCTTGCCCCCGACTACACCCCCCCCCCACCCCACACCCACTGCCCAAGCCTCCCCCTCCCCCCAGCCAGCAATCAGTGCAATTAGGGAAATCAGGGAAACTGACGAGACTTTGGCTTTTCCGCGATTAAATACCCCATTAAAAGTTAGACCCTTCTGGATTAGGTGTAACTGGGGTTTTAACAGCGTATTGACTGCTAAACAAACGTTATGGCCCTGAAAAACAAACTTTAATTTTGTGGAGTGTCAAATTTATCCATTTTAATAAAATAAAAATTGCAATTTTTAAGAAACTTTAAAAAAAGTTTTAATTTTTTTTAAAGTTTATTCATCTTTATTTCTGGTTTACCTTTTCCCCATATGAGAGCCCCAATCTTTGTTTTGCTCTCTATAACTTTTTAAAAAGTTAGAATAAAAGGAGCTTATTCACTTCCTGGTCTGTGAGAATTCTGCATTGTGATTGGTTGCTTAGCCAGCTAGTTGACGTCACAGCAGCTCGCATTAGGGGATCCCCATTTACTTACACTGATTTCAACTGAACGTCAGAAAAGCCGAACATCTTGCCACAGAGATCGCAAGATCTTTATGGGAAGCTTACTTCAGGGCCAACGGCGTACGCCACTGTGTTTAATTAAATATTGGGTCAAATGGCTTTTTCTTGTTCCTAAAATTTTTTTAAAAATCAGATCTCTCCATTTCAGTGTCATCAAAAGCAAATTAATTTAAATTGTCATTTTTGCAGGCGCTGATGGGTTCTATTTATTTTGGTTTACCATACTTCTGGGAAAACAAGCATATGTTTTGCATATGATTGTTTCCAAGGGCACTGGGATTTCAAGAAAAAGTGTTTGGGAATTTATTTTTGTTCAGAGGGGAAGAACCAGAAAAAAATATAAAATTTTTCTCATGATCATACCACGCGCAAAGATTACAATGTGTTGGATTGGCGCTATGATGGGAGCGTGGTTTACATAAAATTGGCAACTTTGTGTATTTTGTCAGGTGCATTCTGTGTGGCTGGAATCTAGGGCTCTGGCTCCCCAAGCTCCTTAGTCAGACACTCATTGTCTTCTTTCACAATTTCACAGGAGACTTCTACAACTGTGCTTGTGCTCCCTTATACTGGAGTTCCTGCTCCAGGTACGCAGAGTGAGTGGAAGTACACTGGCCGGCATAGATAGGCAGGTGCTGGCGATACATCTATCTGACCCATGATAAGAAGCCCAACTGCTGAGTCTAAAAATTCTGGCATGGAGGGATCCCTACCCAAGGAATTTTGGCCCCCATATCTGTAAACTTGTTTATTATTTTATTACATAGTATACAAAGGAATTCTTTCCCCACAGAGTATATAGATTAGAATAGCTGTAATCTGTGTACAGTGCAGTTGGAATCTAATTTTATTTTAAATTAATAATTTCTGAATAAGGGATTTTGTTTTATTTGTTCATGGGCTGTGTGCGTCACTGGCAAGGCCAGCATTTATTGCCCATCCCTAGTTGCCCTTGAGAAGGTGGTGGTGAGCCGCCTTCTTTAACCGCTGCAGTCCGTGTGGTGTAGGTACTCCCACAGTGCTGTTAGGGAAGGAGTTCCAGGATTTTGACCCAGCGACAATGAAGTAATGGCGATATACTTCCAAGTCAGGATGGTGTGTGACTTGGTTGGGAACTTGGAGGTGGTGGTGTTCCCATGCGCCTGCTGCCCTTGTCCTTCTAGGTAGCAGAGGTCGCGGGTTTGGGAGGTGCTGCCGAAGAAGCCTTGGCGAGTTGCTGCAGTGCATCTTGTAGATGGTACACACTGCAGCCACGGTACGCCGGTGGTGGAGGGAGTGAATTTTTAAGGTGGTGGATGGAGTGCCAATCAAGCGGGCTGCTTTGTCTTGGATGGTGTTGAACTACTTGAGTGTTGTTGGAGCTGCACTCATCCAGGCAAGTGGAGAGTATTCCATCACACTCCTGACTTGTGCCTTGTAGAAAGGCTTTGGGGAGTCAGGAGGTGAGACACTCACCGCAGAATACCCAGCCTCTGACCTGTTCTTGTTACCACAGTATTTATGTGGCTGGTCCAGTTAAGTTTCTGGTCAATGCTAATCCCCCAGGATATTGATGGTGGGGGATTTGGCGATGGTAATGTCGTTGAATGTCAAGGGGCGGTGATTAGACGTTCGCTTGTTGGAGATAGTCATTGCCTGGCACTTGTGTCGCGCGAATGTTACTTGCTACTTATCAGCCCAAGCCTGAATGTCATCCAAGTCTTGCTGCATGCGGGCATGGACTGCTTCATTATCTGAGGAGTTGCGAATGGCACTGAACACTGTGCAGTCATCAGCGAACATCCCCACTTCTGACCTTATGATGGAGAGAAGGTCATTGGTAAAGCAGCTGAAGATGGTTGGGCCTAGGACACTGCCCTGAGGGACTCCTGCAACGATGTCCTGGGGCTGTGATGATTGACCTCCAACCACCACAACCTTCTTCCTTTGTGCTAGGTATGACTCCAGCCAGTGGAGAGATTTCCCCCCCGATTCCCATTGACTTCAGTTTTACTAGGGCTCCTTGATGCCACACTCGGTCAAATGCTGCCTTGATGTCAAGGGCAGTCACTTGTTAGAAACTAGGGGTGCCTGAAAATATATATGGCTACGCGAATAATACTGTGTTTAAATGATTATATGTTTCTGCTCGAGATAAGTAAGGGGTTAATGTATAAGTAATGTTATACAAGAACTGTGCAAGTTTTGTTTTCCTGGAAAACTTGCATTAGAATTTGAGACATTCTTTTTAATTTGTTAGATTAGGTGAGGCATTAACATTCCACACAGGGGCACACAGGATGGCCTTGCCTGTTATATCTGTTGGTTGTAAGTTAGGGTTTTGACTTTTTTAATGTATCTTTAATTTGGCCAATGAAGGCCCAACCTATGTTTCTTCCATTATTATTAATAACCATATTATAATCTCTACAGAAAGAATTTGGAGTTTGTTCAGCAGAACTGCTTGCGAAGATAATTAAAAGTTAATTAGTTGAAAGACATAGAATAAAAGGAATTTAGGGGAGTTAAGGTATCCATCTCAGGATGGTACAGTCTAGATTAAAGGGAGATAGTTTGGATAATGGCAGGATGAGCAAGACAGCTCTGGCTTGGGCCTCTTGATTGAAGGCCAGGCCTAGCACCAATTGTACCAGGGAGGATAGTGACCAGGGAGATAAGACACAAATTCCAATGGAGGAACCTTCAAAATGTAAAAACAAGAAAGAAAAATTGGATGAGATCATGAGACACCTTTAGGGGAGGGCTTTCATCCAAGAATCGAGACAAAGAACTTGATGCCCCATTGGGTAATGAGGTTTTAGGGGAACCTCTATAGGTTAAATGGTCTTGTCACTAATTTGCCCTCAGGCCCACCCCTAAAAAGAGAATAAAAGTAAGACCCTGAGTGCTTGCCCACACAGACAGTGGAGAGAAGAGCTAAGCAAAGGTTGGGCTGGTTGAGCGCTCTTTCGAGAGTGACCCCATGCTCACCAGTTCTAGACAAAAGTAAGAGAGGCCACAAGACAGAGAACTGTTCATGCACGCCAGCCGTCTGTCTGATCGGGACCAGTACCAGCTACTTGTCACGGTCGTATGTTTTTGCTGTATTACTAGTGTGTTATATTCCATCCTAAAGCCCGATTAAACACAATATACCCACCATATTGGTTTGCCATCGATCCTGTTTACCAGAGATACGAGAATCTCTACACACTCTCACCTCACCTCTGGAATTCAGCTCTTTTTTGTCCATGTTTGGACCAAGGCTGTAATGAGGTCTGGAGCCGAGTGGTCCTGGCGGAACCCAAACTGGGCATCAGTGAGCAGGTTATTGGTGAGTAGGTGCTGCTTGATAGCACTGTCAACGACACCGTCCATCACTTTGCTGATGATTGAGAGTAGACTGATGGGGTGGTAATTGGTTGGATTGGATTTGTCCTGCTTTTTGTGGACAGGACATACCTGGGCAGTTTTCCACATTGTCGGATAGATGCCAGTATTATAGCTGTAAGGGAACAGCTTGGCTAGAGGCGCAGCTAGTTCTGGAGCACAAGTCTTCAGTACGACAGCCGGGATGTTGTCAGGGCCCATAGCCTTTGCTGAATCCAGTGCGCTCAGCCATTTTTTGATATCACATGGAGTGAATCGAATTGGCTGATGACTAGCTTCTGTGGTGGTGGGGACCTCAGGAGGAGGCCAATATGGATCATCCACTCGGCACTTCTGGCTGAAGATGGTTGGAAACGCTTCAGCTTTGTCTTTTGCACTCACGTGCTGGGCTCCACCATCATTGAGGATGGGGATATTCATGGAGCCTCCTCCTCCCGTTAGTTGTTTAATGGCCCACCACCATTCACGACTGGATGTGGCAGGACTGCAGAGCTTTGATCTGATCCGTTGATTGTGGGATCGCTTAGCTCTGTCTATAGCTTCCGCTTTTTAGCATGCATGTAGTCCTGTGTTGCAGCTTCCCCAGGTTGGCACCACATTTTTAGGTACACCTGGTGCTGCTCCTGGCATGCTCTTCTACACTTCTTATTGAACTAGGGCTGGTCCCATGGCTTGATGGTAATGGTAGAGTGAGGGCTATGCCGGGCCAGGAGGTTACAGATTGTGGTGGAATACAATTCTGCTGCTGATGGCCCACAGCGCCTCATGGATGCCCAGTTTTGAGCTGCTAGATCTGTTTTGAATCTATCCCATTTAGCACGGTGGTAGTGCCACACAACACGATGGAGGGTGTCCTCAGTGTGAAGATGGGACTTCATCTCCACAATGACTGTGCAGTGGTCACTGCTACCAATGTTGTCATGGACAGATGCATCTGCAACACGTAGATTGGTGAGGATGAGGTCAAGTAGGTTTTTCCCTCATGTTGGTTGTCTCACCACCTGTCGCAGGCCCAGACTGGCAGCTATATCCTTCAGGACTCGGCCAGCTCGGTCAGTAGTGGTGCTACCGAGCCACTCTTGGTGATGGACATTGAAGTCCCCCACCCAGAGTACATTCTGTGCCCTTGCTACTCTCAGTGCTTCTTCCAAGTGGTGTTCAACATGGAGAAGTACTGATTCATCAGCTGAGGGAGGGTGGTAGGTGGTAATCAGCAGGAGGTTTCCTTTCCCATGCTTGACCTGAAGCCATGAGACTTCATGGGGTTCGGAGTCAATGTTGAGGTCTCCCAGGGCCACTTCTTCCAGACTGTATACCACTGTGCCACCACCACTGGTGGGTCTGTCCTGTCCCACTGGCAGGACAGGGATGGTGATGGAGGAGTTTGGGACATTGGCTGAAAGGTATGATTTTGTGAGTATGACTATGTCAGGCTGTTGCTTGACTCGTCTGTGGTACAGCTCTCCCAATTTTGGCACAAGCCCCCAGATGTTGGTGAGGAGGACTTTGCACGGTCGACTGGGCTGGGTGTGCTATTGTCATGTCCATAGCCGGTGCTGAAGTTGATGCCGGGAGGTCCATCCGGTTTTATTCTTATTGTTTTTCGTAGCGGTTTGTTACAACTGTGTGGCTTGCTAGGCCATTTCAGAGGACAGTTAAGAGTCAACCACATTGCTGTGGGTCTGGAGTCACATATAGGCCAGACCAGGTAAGGATGGCAGATTTCCTTCTCTAAAGGACATTAGTGAACCAGATGGGTTTTTACGACAATCCAGTAGTTTCATGGTCACTATTACAGATTTATTTAATTAACTGAATTTAAATTCCCCAGCTGCCGTGGTGGGATTTGAACTCACAGTCTCCGGATCATTAGTCCGGGCCTCTGGATTACTAGTCCAGTAACATATCCACTATGCTACCGTTCCATATTCAATGAGCATGAAACCCAGCCACCAAAATTTGTTTAATTTTCTTTAGTTTTTGATTCAAATAACCTGTCAGGAGATGGACATTTACCTGTTGTTGGTGTCATCTGACACATTAAATGTCCACAGCCATGCCCAAATCGTGCACAGAATTAATTTAAAGGATGTATACACACATTCATGGCCCCAAACATGCACCTGTGAATATATGGATGTGAAAACCTGGTCCTGGCTGTTTATTATTTTCAGTTAGAATTGAACTCTGATACAAAATGAACAGTTTTAGTTCCTATTTATATTGGCCATAGCTTGTTTTTATTTGTATATCATCATACAAAACACAGTTAGGAATATTTATCATAATGTTTGTGAACACAAAAACATAAAAGTTGATCCTCCTAGTGACTCATTCAGAATGTTTAAATGCACAATTTACAAGTGCATATTACTTTCTTTGTTTTGTTGTGTTTCCTTGAACATCTAATTTACTGTAATTGCACAGCATGATTCAAAAGCTTGTTGGTAAACAGATATTAATGTGTTATTTTAAATTTTTCATACACAAATATTGTGAAAGGCTCCCTCGGTCCCAATGCTCTGAAGATTTTTTCCATTTTTGAGAATCGTAAGAATCAACAAGTTCTGCCATTCTATACATTTGTCTGACTTTTGGCCCATTTTGCCAGTAATTGTTTGATGATTTTTTTTAAATTTGTTCACAGGATGTGGGCGTCACTGGCAATGCCAGCTTTTATTGCTCATCCCTAATTGCCCTTGAGAAGGTGGTAGTGAGACCTATCTTCTATGTTTCTATGAGATAACTGAGTGGGGAGGGCAGTTCAGAGTCAACCACATTGCTGTGGGTCTAGAGTCACATATGGGTCAGACCAGGTAATGGACGACAGATTTCCTTCCCTAAAGAACATTAGTGAACCAGATGGGTTTTTACAACAATCTGGTAGTTTCACAGTCACCATTACTGATACTAGGTTTTTTTTCCAGATTTATTTAATCAACTAGAATTTAAATTCCCCAGCTGCCATGGTGGGATTTGAACTCACATCTCTGGATTATTAGACCAGATCTACTAGAATTACTAGTCCAGTAACATAACCACTATGCTACCGTTCCCTGCATCTTTATAGAAATACATTTTTAGGATCTTAATTCCCACCCAGTTCCCACAAATGCTCCAGAATACAATGCAGGGAGATCACACCTTTGGAGTAATTGTTATAAAGTTAGTGTCCCATCAGACAATCTATTTTGAAGTGACATTAGCACATTAGTCAAGCTGTGTAGTTACCCAATAATAGAAAACAGACAGTCCTTCATGAAAGTAGAAATGATATTTTAACCGGGTCACAGTACTGCCAAGCTATGTATTTCCACAAAAAATATTAAAAATAGAGTTAGTAATGATTTAAACAAAACAGATCTCTGATTTGTCACAGAAACCTTCTCTGCCATCTTGGGCTTGGCTGCCCTTCATAAACCAAAATTGATCTTCAAAATCTCTTCTTTATAATTCTGGAGAACCTTTCACTAGCAGGAAGGAGGGTGATGGAATACTTTACATTGAAAGTACATTCAACACCTCCTTGCAACTGGCAGTTCCCTATAAATAATGTTATTGTGTCTATTCATCACAAAATTCATACGGATTAAGAAGGCCATCTTAATTCATCCATCCAGAAAAGCCACTCACTTGCTGCATCCAATTGTCTCATATTATTCTGGGGATTTGACCTCCACTACTCTATCTGGGAATCATTCCATGTGTTGATCACAGTGTGTGTGAAGAAGAACTTCCTGATATCAATCTTCAAGTTGCCTTTTACTAGTTTGATCCTGTGGCCTTTTGTCCAATTTAAAGTAATATTCCAGATTTACCTTTTATATGCCATTAACTATGTTATATACCTCTACAAATTCACCTCTCAGATGCTTTCTTTTCAGGCTGAAAAGCCAAAGTACCTCCAATCTTTCATCATAACAAATCCCTGATTCTAGCAATTCTCCCCATCATCTCTTCTCCACACTGCTTCCATCACTTGAATGTCTTCCTCGTTTTTCAGTGACCAGCACTGAGCACAGTAGTCAAGATGCAGTTTAACCAAAAAAGAACTTGCATTTATATAGTGCCTGTCATGTCTTCAGGATGTCCCAAAGCACTTCACAGCCAATTAAGTACTTTTGAAGTGTAATAACTGTTGTCCTATAGTCAATTTGCACACAGCCAGGTCCCACAAACAGATAAACGATCAGATATTCTGTTTTTTTCTAAAATTGGTGTTTGATTGAGGGTTAAACGTTGACCAGGACACTGGAAGAACTTCCCTGCTCTTCTTTCTTTACGTCCACTGAAGGGGCAAACAGGGTCTCGGTTTACCATCTCATCTGAAAGACGGCACCTCCAGCAATGCAGCACTTCCCCAGTACTGCAGTAAAACTTAGATTGCGTGCTCAGGACTGTTGAGTGTGGTTTGAACCCGTAATCTTCTGACTCAGACAGGAGTGGTACCACCAAGCTAAGATTGACACCATAGAGCACTGCACAGTTTGATCATGACTTCCTTTGACTTGCATTCTACTGCTTTGGCTGTGTGGTTCAACATTCTGTTGGCTTTGTTGACTGCTGCTCTGCATTGGCTGAACTTGTTGAACGCTGAGGCTCCTAGGTCTCTTTCAACTTCATCCTTAGCTATTTAAACACCATTCATGGAGTACATAAATTACCCATTTCTCCTTCCTATATCCAATACTTTACTCTTGTCTGCATTAAATTGCATCTGCCATTCTTCTGCCCACCCATACATTTTGTTTAATTCATTCCGTAATTTCTGCTCACTGTGGCTGCAATTTCGCCGACCGAGGCAGGTCTGGGGTGGCCGGGGTCGGTGTCGTGGTCCCAGCCCGTTGCCTACTGCAGCCCGCACTCTCCAAGTGATTTTACGTTAATAGGGCTTGTTATCCCACCCTGCGAGGTTTGTGGCCAATTAAAAGGAAGCAGGTCTGATGACGTCATTTGATGACGCGTCATCAGCCGGTTTCCTTAAAGGGGCCAAGTCCAAATTGATTTTTGACAGTTCTGCTCTCAGTGTTCTACAGCATTGGGGTGCCTCAAACACTGACAAGCACTGTAAATGGTGCACGGCTGCACCCAGGCTCTCCCATGACTCCCTCCATATGCTTATGGAGGGAGTCACAGCACGCAGGGAGGTTCTCTTCCCTTCCAATGGGTGGAAGAGACCTCCCCAGGAAATCAACACAGCCTGGTTGCACATTGCACAGGAGGGCACAAGCAGGGATGTCATCAGGAGGACCAGGCTGCAGTGGCACAAGCCTTTCAATGATCTCAGTAGATCACGAAACGTTACTGCCAAGCCACACTCAACCTCATCCTGCTGTGCCACTCATCACATCCACATCACTCTGCCTTCCCTACCCTACTCCTGCACATCCTTACTCCCACCAACTTACCTTGCACCTCCACCTATCCCTCTCTATCTACATTATCACTTCCCCATTTCACTAGCCACCCCTCATACTCACCTTCATCCTACTGCAAGCACACCAAATAACAACACACAAGTAGGCACTTGGGTGGTTTAGCCAATGTTCATGTGAAGTTTCTGGTAATGTGCTGTCAAACATTGAACTCTTTATTTTCAGCACTTTGCGTTCCTGGACAGATTTGGAAGTGGCTTAGTGAGTTGTAGTGAATGGTGATACATAAGGGTACACCCCCCACCCCGTCCCCCGCAATGGTGACGAGTGTGAAAGGAATGGCTTGGGCATTGTAGGGATGCTTTATGGTGTTGGTGTGGGGTGGTGCCAACCTGGCGCATCATGTGGCATCCAGGGTGTACAGCGTCAAGTGAAGTAAATCTGGCCATGGTGAGGCCATCCCTGGCGTCCCGGGCAGCAATGTGGTCAGGTGCTGATGCCCTGTGTCCTGTACAGCATCAGTTGATTGCGGAGAAGGCTGGTGTTGTTGTTATTGCTGCTGGCATGCCCGATGATGCTGGTGTTGGGGCTGATCTTGGTGGGATTCTGAGGACCAAGGTGAGATATTTTCAAGGGCACCGATGCTGATGGAATAGATAGCAGGTGAGGTTGAGATGACAGAATCGATCTGTCAATGGTGAGAGAGGTTGTTCCAATGAGGTGGCACTGGATAGAGAGTTGGCACCAAACAGTTGCAAGCTGCAGAAAGCTCAATATGTCTTCCAAATGCAGTAACCAACAGTTTCTGGGCTTTGAAAGTGAACAGCTGTAACTTGGGATCTTTTATACAACTTTGGCAGCTGTCAGGTCATGTGATAATTCAATGCTGAATCCACTCACGACATGCTGAGCTGACGTGTTCCCCAAGCAGCGGGTAAACTGTGGGGGAGCACATAAAATTGAAATGTAGGCTTAAAATAACAGTTAATTGGATGTTAACAACCCATTTAATTATGTGAATTGCCTCCCCCGCCGCTTGGTGTCGGGTCGGGTCTGTTCAGCGCCGACAGACCCGATACCTGGGAGACTCGTGTGGAGGCGGGTTGACAGCGGGTTCCCTACCCGCTGTCAGTCTTTGCTATTTTGACAGCTGACCCGCCTCCAAACCCGCCCTCTGAGCGCTGGCAAAATTCAGCCCTGTGTTTCAATTCCACTGTCCCTCCTAGTTAAATATTGGTGAAAAACTCCATTCACTAAATTTGGCTTTCATTAGCAGCAAATTGTTTCTTTGCATGGAACAGAAAGGAAAGACTAGGATTGTCCAATGAATCTAGATCAAGTAACCTGGAAGCACTTGTTTCTGGGTTATTCTTTTTGAAGATTGTAAAAACTAGTTTGTTTTTTTACAAATCAATTGGCAATTTGTCATTTCATAAATAACCTGGTTTAAAAGCATTTTAGGCCACATGTACATTAATGTTTTGCCTAAGGCACCTCATTATTATATCAGTGAAGTAACTAAATTCATGTTGAAAATTAACTAGCTAGTATCACAAACCAGCTGTCTGAAGAGCAGATGCATCATCTCAGCGCCAGGCTCCAGATGGAGGTAAGACCTTTCCCAACAAATAGTTCTACCAGAATGTGTAAAAGACACAATGAGGATAATTGTTTCACTTAAACCTATTACTGCTGACGTTTAGTCTCTCGTGCTGATAATTAAAGCTAATCAAATCTTGTTGGTAGATTTTCACGGCACTATTTATTAGCGTACTTCACTATCTTGTGTCTGACTAACCTGATTGCGTTCTTTGATGAAGTAACAGAGAGGGTTGATGAAAGTAGTGAGGGTTGATGAAGGTAGTGCAGATTGTTGTATATATGGACTTTTAAAAAGCATTTGATAAAGTACCACATAACAGACTTATTTGGAAAATAGAAGCATATGGGATTAAAGGGACGATGGTAACTTAAGTACGTAATTGGCAAAGGGATAAGAGGCAGAGAGTAGTGGTGAATGGATGTTTTTCTGACTGAAGAGAAGTATGCAGTCGGGTCCTCCAGGGGTCGGTATTAGGACCATTGCTTTTCTTGTTATATATAAATGGCCTGGACTTGGGTATAGGAAGTGCAATTTCGAAGTTTGTGGATGATACAAAACTTGGCAATGTAGTAATTAATGAAAAGGAAATTAGCAAACCTCAGGAGGACTTAGATAGGCTGGTGAAATTGGCAGACAAATGGCAGATGCAATTTAATGTGAAGTAATGCACTTTGGGAGGAACAACATGGAGAGGCAGTGTAATCTAAATGGTACTATTTTGAGGGCCGTGCAAGAGCAGAGGGACCTGGGAGTACATATTCACAATTCTTTGAAGGTGGCAGGACAAGTTGATAAGGCGGTTAAGACACCGTATGTGATAATTGGCTTTGTAAATAGGGGCATTGAATACAAAAACAAGGAAGTCATGCTAAACATTTACAAATAACTGGTTACTCCTCAGCTGGAGTATTGTGTACATTTGAAGGAAAATAAACAGTGTACTGGTGCGAATGATCTTTTAAAATGTTTTCATAGATTTTGGGCATATTCTAATGGGAACATTTTTTACACCACAGAAGTGAGACACCACACCTGTGCCAGTTATCTGAAACAGCAATAACTTAGTCCCATCCCCTGCCCTTTCATCATAATGTTTTAAATTTTTAATTTTCAATTATTTACCCGCTTTTTAAAAGCTATTATGAATTCTACTTCCGTCACTGTTTCTGATAGGGCATTTTACCCTCTGCATAGGAAAAGTTTTCCTAACCTGTCCCTTCATTCTTCTTTAGATGATTTTAAATTTATGCCCATTAGTTACCAACTCACCAGCTAGTGACAAATAGTATTCAGGTGAAAAATAATGGCCCGGATTTTGTGGTCAGCAGCAAACCGCCGCTGACCTTGAAGAAAGCTGCCCACAAAGTTTTAGTGGGCTCTGTGGCATCAATTTCCCCTTTTCCGATGTGACTTTGCATCTGCCACCATATACAGGGGATCTGTGGCATCCAGCAACAGTGATGTCATTAAGCAGGCTGAGTAGCCAATCACATTGAAGAATTCTCACAGACCGCAAACCAGGAAGTAAAAAGCAGGTTTTATCATTCACGTTTTAATCATTTTACAGAACTCAAAATAAAGATTGTGACATACACATGGGATTAAGGTAAAAGCTGAAATATCATAAACAAACTTTAAAAATATAAAATAAAAATTATTTTTAATTATTTAAAAAATATATGGAATTTTATCATGGAATGGAAGGAATGATACTCCACACTTATAAAATTAGTTTTTCAGGACCAGAGAGGTTGTTCAGCAGTAATTATGACTTAGTACCAATGTTCCCTCTAAGTTGCGTGGCCACGCTCTGCTGGTCCTGCACAGCCCGGGACCGGCTTTTTCAATGTTAAGTTTCGCGATGCGTGAAACTGTGAATGCATTGCATGGCCCCTTTGCAGCCAAACAAAAATTAGGGGGAACATTGTTTAGTACGCCATTAAAAACTCAGTTACACCTCATTCAACAAGGCTTAACTTTTTCAATGTTTTTTACGGCGAGAACAGTGCGTAAAAAGTTGACGTTCACATTAAATCTGTGATTTCTAATTGATTGCATCTGCGAAGACTGCAACAGTGCACCCTGTGGAGGAGCAGGGTATCACTGACAGCAACATCCTCATTTCCGCATTTAACATGGCTGCAGAGATAGTGGATGCGTTGGTTGTAATCTACCAAAATTCCCTGGATTCTGGAGAGGTCCCAGCGGATTGGAAAACCGCAAATGTAATGCCCCTATTCAAGAAAGGAGGGAGACAAAAAGCAGGAAACTATAGGCCAGTTAGCCTAACATCTGTCATTGGGAAAATGCTGGAATCCATTATTAAGGAAGTAATAGCAGGACATTTAGAAAATCATAATACAATCAATCAGAGTCAACATGGTTTTATGAAAGGGAAATCATGTTTGACAAATTTACTAGAGTTCTTTGAGGATGTAACGAGCAGGGTGGATAAAGGGGAACCAGTAAATGTAGCGTATTTGGATTTCCAGAAGGCGTTCGATAAGGTGCCACATAAAAGGTTACTGCACAAGATAAGAGCTCACGGGGTTGGGGGTAATATATTACCATGGATAGTGGATTGGCTAACTAACAGAAATCAAAGAGTCGAGATAAATGGGTCATTTTCCGGTTGGCAAACTGTAACTAGTGGGGTGCCACAGGGATCAGTGCTGGGGCCTCAACTATTTACAATCTATATTAATGACTTGGATGAAGGGACCGTGTGTACTGTAGCCAAATTTGCTGATGATACAAAGATAGGTGGGAAAGCAAGTTGTGAGGAGGACACAAAGGCCGCGATTTTGCCAGCGCTAAGAGGGCGGGTTTAGAGGTGGGTCAGAGGTTAAAGTCGTTTTGGTTGATGGCGGGTTCCGAACCCGCTGTCATCCTGCCTCCACACAACCTTCCCAAGTGTCGGGTCCCCGATTTGCGAATGGACCCGACACCTAGCGGCGGGAAACAGATTAAAGCCAATTAACTGCCTATTAGCAGGTACTTGTGAGCAATTTTCAGGGTCTTTTTCAATTTTCCAGCTTCTGGGTCGGGTTTTATGATGTCCGTACAACATGTCAGGTAAGTGTGGCGTGTTGTGAGTCTGGTCTGATTTTTGTGAAAAGATGACATCTGTAGAAGTGGTGTCAAGGATGCTATGTTGCACATGGTGAGTTTCAGAGCAAAGAAAATGTTGGTTACTGCATTTTTAATACATATACAGATTTCTTTAGCTTACAAGTTTTTAAATCCAACTGTATGCCCAGTGCCACCTCATTGGGAGAACCTCTCTCACCTGTGACAGATCGCTTCTGTCATCTCACCTACAGGAGTGTGATGGAATACTCTCCACTTGCCTGGATGAGTGCAGCTCCAACAACACTCAAGAAGCTCGACACCATCCAGGACAAAGCAGCCCGCTTGATTGGCACCCCATCCACCACCTTAAACATTCACTCCCTCCACCATCGGCGTACCGTGGCTGCAGCGTGTACCATCTACAAGATGCACTGCAGCAACTTGCCAAGACTTCTTCAACAGCACCTCCCAAACCCGTGACCTCTACCACCTAGAAGGACAAGGGTAGCAGGCGCATGGGAACACCATCACCTCCAAGTTCCCCTCCAAGTCACACACCATCCTGACTTAGAAATATATCGGCGATCCTTCATCGTCGCTGGGTCAAAATCCTGGAAATCCCTCCCTAACAGCACTGTGGGAGTACCTTCACCACATGGACTGCAGCGGTTCAAGAAGGCGGCTCACCACCACCTTCTCGAGGGCAATTAGGGATGGACAATAAATGCTGGCCTTGTCAGCGGCGCCCACATCCCATAAATTAATTTAAAAAAAAGCTGCCATCTATTCCAGCAACATCAGAGCCAATGAAACAATCAGACCTTGGTCCTCCGAATCCTTCCACAATCATCCCAACACCAGCATCACCAACCTCATCACCAACCTTCGCCGCCATCACCTGATGCTGCACTGGACACAGGGCATCAGCCCCTGACAAAATTGCTGGCCAGGAGGCCAGCGATGGCATCACCATGGCCAGACTTTCTTCACTTGAGGCTGTAAACCCTGGCTGCCACATGATGTGCCAGGTTGACACCATCTCACACCAGCACCGTGAAGCATCCCTTTAATGTCTAAGCCATTCCATGCACACTCATCACTATAGCGGGGTGGGGGGTGGGGGGAGTTATGACTGAACAATCACTGGAACTCAGTAAGACATTCTCAATGTGAACTCAGATCTGTCCAATGAGGGGCACTTTTTGAAAAAAGATATTTCACTGTATGACAACATATTACCAGAAACTTCACATGGACATTGGCTAAACCTCTCAAGTGCCCACTCTTGTGTGTTGTTAGTTGGTATGCTTGCAGCAGAATGAGCGTGAGTATGAGGGGTGGCTAGTGAGATGGGGAAGTGCTAAAGTAGATAGAGAGGGTTGGGTGGAGGTGCAAGGTAAGTTGGTGTCCTGGGGAGGTCTCTTCCGCCCTTGGAAGGGAAGAGAACCTCTCTGCGTACTGTGACTCCCTCCATAAGCATATGGAGGGAGTCATTGCAGAGCCTGGGTGCAAGAGTTCACCTTTGTGCAGTGATTGTCAGTGCTTTCAGTACCTCAATGCTGTCAAACACTGAAAAATCAACTGTCAAAATAAAATTGTGCATGGTCCCTTTAAGGAAACTGGCAGATGACGCGTCATCAAATGACGTCATCAGACCTGCTTCCTGTTAATTGACCAGTAAGGGTGGACTTAACAAGGCC
Organism: Squalus acanthias; assembly: GCA_030390025.1. NCBI lineage: Eukaryota > Metazoa > Chordata > Chondrichthyes > Squaliformes > Squalidae > Squalus > Squalus acanthias. The sequence goes on from CM059429.1 coordinate 33,653,404, forward strand.
AATCAAGGGAAAATCACGTCTGCAGAGCGGAGGCAGCTGGGGGCGAGACTGGAACCCGGAAACCAGCTGACTCGCCCCCATCCCGACACCGATGAGAAAATCGCGGCCAAAGAGTCTGCAAAGAGATAAAGATAGATAGATAAAGTGAGTGGGCAAAAATTTGGCAGATGGAGTATAATGTGGGAAAATGTGAGGTTATCCACTTTGGTAGGAAAAATAAAAAAGCAAATTATTCTTTAAATGGAGAGAGACTACAGAATGCTGTGGTACAGAGGGTTCTGGGAGTCCTCATACATGAAACAAAAAAAGTTAGCATGCAGGTACAGCAAGTAATTAGGAAGGCAAATGGAATGTTGGCCTTTATTGTAAGGGGGATGGAGTACAAAAGTAGGGAAGTCTTGCTACAACAGTACAGGGTGCTGGTGAGACCACACCTGGAGTACTGCGCACAGTTTTGGTCTCATAACATAGAAACATAGAAGATAGGAGCAGGAGTAGGCCATTCAGCCCCTCGAGCCTGCTCCACCATTCAATGTGATCATGGCTGATCATCCAAATTCAGTACCCTGTCCCTGCTTTCTCCCCATATCCCTTGGTCCCTTTAGCCTTATTTAAGGAAGGATATACTTGCATTGGAGGCAGTTCAGAGAAGGTTCACTAGGTTAATTCCTGAGATGAAGGGGCTGTCTTATGAAGAAAGGTTGAGCAGGTTGGGCCTATACTCATTGGAGTTTAGAAGAATGAGAGGTGATCTTATTGAAACATCTAAGATTCTGAGGGGGCTTGACAGGGTAGGGAGGATGTTTCCCCTTGTGGGGGAATCTAGAACTAGGGGGCACAGTTTCAGAATAAAGGGTCGCCCATTTAAAATGGAGATGAGGAGGAATTTCTTCTCTTAGAGGGTCATGAATCTTTGGAATTCTCTACCCCAGAGAGCTGTGGAGGCAGAGTCATTGAATATATTCAAGGCAGAGATAGACAGATATTTGAGCTACAGGGGAGTCAAGGGTTATGGGGAACGGGTGGAAAAGTGGCATTGAGGCCAAGATCAGATCAGCCATGATCTTATTGAATGGCGGGGCAGGCTCGAGGGGCCGAATGGCCTACTCCTGCTCCTATTTCTTATGTTCTTGTGTTCCTATGTGCAGACGGCAGAAGTTGCTGTCAGATTTACAGAGTAATGATAGCGAGCGCTGACAGTTTTGTCGTCATTACAACTGTAAATTCCAGACCTATGTTTTTTAAAGAGAGCTTTAAAAGGAAAGGGCACAGGCTGTGGGAATTGACTATTTGTACTGATGCCAGATAGACTTGTTTGTCAAATTCACAATTGATACAATGAGAGTCTCATCCCAGGCTCATTATCCAGGATAGCCCTGCTTTTTTCTTGACAACAGTAGGAGTTGGCCTCTTTAAACTCACACCTCAGGTGGTGAAGAGAGGTAGCTGGTTTGATTGACAAACCTACTTGTGAATCGAAGGAGGGAGGGGGAAACTCTGCGTCTCAGGCCTTCTCTGGTTGAGGACACAAAGAGACAAAGGGCCGCATGGGTAGTCACGTTTTGAACAACAGACTGTGGCACATAGCCCTAGGCCCAGAGCTGGAAGTTTAAAATGTTTAGGAGGTCATTATTTGCAGTTAGAAGTAGTCTGAATGAAAGGTAAAGTCAAAAGCAAATAAATCAGCCCCCGATAAGGGCAGAATATGTGGTTTATTATTTTTATCCATGTATTTGAGGAGCGAAGTGAGATTGACCAAGTAAATGGAATTTGCATTGACTGTTACTGTATGTTCACGCTGTCTGTGAAATAAATAATCCAATTGTTACATCCCTGAGTCACACTATTGTATAGTTGGATATTGGGCAGTACAGGCACATCCCTAAACATAAGACACTAAGGGCTAGAAATTTATTATAGCCAAGGAATGGGCAGTGTTTAGACTAAAAATGGTGAATTAGCGCCAGGTGAAAAATCGTCTAGACTGCACGCAAAATTCGTCCTCACTCCTCATTAAAATTATTGCAACCATAAATCTAGTCTAAAAACCCAAGCTCATTGGCGTTACACTGAAAAGATGGACCAATATCAGGTGTAGTCTAAACACAAGTAATGATTGCCACTAGCTTTTTTCACTGCTTAAAGGGGAGGTTCATTGATGCTGCAGCATCTCATTCTCAGCATTGTTGGGTGTACACCTGCCTCAACAACCATAAGAAGGACAAAGAGAAGGAGCACTTCTTTACAAATGCTGATGGCAGATCGCCGCCCCAGGGAGAGAGCCCAGGGGTTTTCCGAGGAAGCTTTGGAGGCATTGGTTTTAACGGTGGAGAGAACTGGTTAAGGAGGAGTCACTCAAGTGGGAGTTTATTCATCCATGCCATTCGATGTTATAATTGGTAGTGACAAAGATACTGAGGGGGTTATAGATAAGAAGCTATGGGAAGAGAAGATCTGGGGGATAAAGCACTGGGCCTGCTTTATTTGTCCAATGCAGGGAACTACAAAAGTCGCTGACCGAGTTACATGAGGTCTAAAGCTCCCACAGCTGAAAAAACGCAGGGGGATAAGATGATTTCAGGCGGTGGGCTTGCCAGGCTGGCTCCAAGCAACTGGAAGATGGGTGGGGTGTGGCAGTGGGGCATCAAGTGATTTTAGGGATTTTTCAAAAGCTAGTCAGTTTTGAATTAATCAAACCTCCCACACTCCTTTACAATTTCTGATTTATATAACTAAATATATCAATAGCTTCTTTGCAAACTTTACTTTTAAAATTAGTTACTGGATAAATTTCTGTAAAATTTGAATTAAATCCAGACGAATGTGTAACATTTCTGGTCAGGAAAAAGTAAGTATGCATAAAAAATGTAAATGTGAATCATTTCTACCACCCATAATAAATTATAATGGGATAAATTAGTATCATTGATTTATATGCCCAATTATGTTACCTCTAAAAAATGGGATTTAATTTCTAAATTAACATAAATAGGTTTAAAATTTTAAAAAGATGATTATTAAATCCATTAAAAAACTGAATAAATTAATTCCAAAAGTTCAATTTGTTTTTATTAGTTCCTGGAATGTGGGTGTCACTGGCAAGGCCAGCATTTATAGCCCATCCCTAATTGCCCTTCAGAAGGTGGTGGTGAGCCGCCTTCTTGAACCACTGCAGTCTGTGTGGTGAAGGTACTCCCACAGTGTTGTTCGGGAGTTCGTTCCAGGATTTTGACCCAGCGACAATAAAGGAACAGCGATATATTTCCAAGTCAAGATGGTGTGTGACTTGGAGGGGAACTTGGAGGTGATGGTGTTCCCATGCACCTGCTGCCCTTGTCCTTCTAGGTGGTAGAGGTCGTGGGTTTGGGAGGTGCTGCAGTGCATCTTGTAGATGGTACACACTGCAGCCACGGTACGCCGGTGATGGAGGGAGTGAATGTTTAAGGTGGTGGATGGGGTGCCAATCAAGCGGGCTGCTTTGTCCTGGATAGTGTCAAGCTTCTTGAGTGTTGGAGCTACACTCATCCAGGCAAGTTGATAGTATTCCATCACACTCCTGACTTGTGCCTTGTAGATGGTGGAAAGACTTTGGGGACTCAGGAGGTGAGACACTCACCACAGAATACCTAGCCTCTGACCTGCTCTTGTTGCCACAGTATTTATGTGGCTGGTCCAGTTAAGTTTCTGGTCAATGGTGACCCCCAGGATGTTGATGGTGGAGGATTCAGTGATGGTAATGCCATTGAATGTCAATGGTCGGTGGTTAGATGGTCTCTTGTTGGAGATGGTCATTGCCTGGCACTTGTGTGGCGCAAATGTTACTTGCCACTTACCAGCCCAAGCCTGAATGTTGTCCAGGTCTTGCTGCATGTGGGCATGGACTGCTTCATTATCTGAGGAGTTGCGAATGGAAATGGGGAGAATTACCTTACATTCTAGGCTACAGAAGATTAGGTAAAAGTAAATTTGCAGTACTGATATCTGACTTTGTGCTAGAGTAGTTTGTTTGGGCTAAAGTGGTCTGACATGGATTATTCCATGAATGGGCATATGTGGTCTTCTTGCCTTTCTATTATCATTTTTGTATCAATGATTTTATTTATGTTAGATTATGATTTGTCAAATCATATAAAAAAGAAAGACTTGCATTTATATAGCGCATTTCATGACCTCAGGATGTCCCAAAGCATTGTATAGCTGATGAAGTATTTTGAATGAAATAGATGACCAGATCATATTTTTAGTGATGTTGATTGAGGGATAAATGTTGGCCAGGACACCGGGATAACTCCCCTGCTCTTCTTCAAATAGTGCTGTGGGATTTTTTGCATTCACCTGACCTCAGTTTAACGTCTCATCCGAAAGACAGCATCTCCAACAGTGCAGTACACCCTCAGTACTGCACTGAAGTTTCAGCCTGGAGTATGTGCTCAAGTCTTCTGGAGTGAGACTTGAACCCACAACCTTCTGACTCAGAGGTAAGAGTGCTAAGACTGAGCCATAGCTGATACTGCAAAGACAATCATAGCCGCCTTATAAACTGTCCTCCATCATACAAACATTTTCTCTTATTTAATCTTTGCTAGAATTTCTTGAAGAATATTGTGCCATTTTTTACTGCTCCCACCTATACACTGAACCCAATTGTCATGTGACTGAAAAATAGAACAACAATAGTAATTCCTCGTATAATAAAACATTAGACTGTCTCAGTGCTTAACAATACTGAAATAGCCTCATAAAGTCAATCACATATGCTAGTAACAAGATACCTGATAGGACTACGATTTATGGAAAAAAAACACCAGTGTGTCAGTCCTGCATAACTCTGTATCACTATGAGCTAGCTATCACTGGATGATTTATTGTAAACTACTGGAGTCCCTTTGAAAATTCTCTACACATTATTTACAGGACATAGGATTTATCAGCATATGAATGAATCATTAATTCTTATGCATGATCATCACACACCACAGACATGAAGCACACCAAGAGTTGCAGTTCACAAAAAATTGATTTCAACAACAGATTAAAAACCCCTGGGAAGGTTGTAAAATGATTAACTACATTTTCCTTTGGTTGGTAGTGGGAACAAATAAGTGTGTAGGAGTATAAAACATGGCAAACTTCATTGACTTTTTCATTCTCATTAGTGACCAGAGAGAAATATGATATATGTTATAAATTATAACAGATAGCATAGAGTGATTTCATGACCATATTCTAATCTTAAGATTCAAAGGACAGTTATAAATTACTCAATCTCGAGGCTTATGACATCATCTGAATCCCTTGATGAGGTAACTGTCTTCTGATTATTATCCACTATCCATTGTTCTCTATATTACTGCTGTTGCAAGAGAAAAGGAAACTAATAACTGAACTAGTGTGTTAGTCTTGGATCGAGTTAATTATTTTTGGATACTCTTCTGTACTGATGCTTTACAAACAACATTGTATAATTTACTATCTAAGCTCTAATGAATAGATAGAATAAAATGCAAACCATTACTTGCAGAAAGTTAATATCACTTGAATGGAAAAGGAAATTGAGCAAGAAGCAATACAAAATACATTTATTGACATTATTGTTTTTATTTTCTTTGTGCTTGTGCATAAGTGCCCATTAAGGGAAAGAAAAAAATATCCAGAAATTAGACATGTTTTCCCTTTAAGCCCATTAATATAATGAACTACCAAGTCAAATCAAGCATAGATCAGATATCCAATCCCTCCTCATGTACACACACATTATACTATAACCTGAATCCCATGCACCTGTGCAACATTTATCTTTCATGTACTGTTTCCTTGTGCTCCCTCAGAGCAGGATTGTTGAGTAAGTACACATTAGTAATGAAATCTAAGCAGTTTGTTCTGTGAATACTGTTCACTGGCAACAGAAGTGGGAGTGCCCAAACTCCTTTCACTCATTATATATCAGTCATAATTGCATTCATATTTCTTTACTGAATTGGAACAAAGGTGCCAGAAATGAGAAGAGTGTTTTAATAATTAACCACAAATTACTATCCTAGGAATGTGGTTTTTTCGTGATGTGATGCCAGATTGGCTCATTATTAAGGTTATTCTAAGCATATTTTTATACCCTCTCAACAAATATCTCCCAAGCTTTTCCCCAAATTATATCATTTTTACAGTTTTTGCTGAAACATGACTATGCAGCCATCATATCATATGTATTAATTTGAACTGAATTCTTCAAAGATGCTGTTGTGCATGTTGAGTGTAGATCCTTCGCTACAGGACTAAATGAAATTAAACAATTGAGTTGTTTCTTACCGACATGAGTGATAACGTTGACCAGTCGCTGTGTGAGTTCTTGAAGTGACATCTCTTCTTCCCTTAGACAGAGAAGCATCTCACTGTCCTCAGCTCCAAATGTACAGCTGCTCCCGTGGAACCTTCTCAAACACACAAAGGCGAGTGCCACTCCCAGCAGCAATATTCCATTCAAGATACTGGTGCTAATGCGGCTATTTTAGATCCTAGAATCTTTTTTGCCATCTTCAATAATATTCAAAACCTCCTTTTTAAAAAAAAATATATAGTTTTAGGCCAAGGAAACTCAGCATCTAGATATTTTTAGAAATGTAAAGACAAAGCTGATGAAATTCTGTATCAGACCTGCTTGCTGCTCATTTCTATTAACACTGAGTCAGGCTCAAGTAGCAAATCAGTGCGCAGCTACCTGCCTCAAGGGAGATGCTGGGTGACAGTACTTCAAATCAAAACCTGGAGTCATGGATTAATAGGACTGGAACAAGAATAGCATTAAAAAAGCTATTGATCTACAGCTTTAGTTGCATTAATTTAAACATTCTTCGTTTTCATTTAGAGTAGAATTAATTTCTTGTTTCAACTGCATTCACTAAAAAAGAAGACCTTTCCATTTGAATTGTCCTTTTTATGACTATCTGTTAAATGATATTTTCTATTGACATCTGCTCACTAGCGGTGCCCACTGTCAAACTCTGAACATTGCCAGCATGGTTTGGTTACCTCCCATCTGCCACAGCCCCAAGCAGACAAGATCTGCTAAGGCCCAAAAGTCATGGGTCTCCAAGGAAGATCAATGTGAAAAGCCTTAGCAACACAGTCTCTGAGATGCAGCTGTTCTAACGCCTTAAGGGATCGCTTCTGAAATGACAGCAGAAATCAATGCACTCTGCTCAGTGACATGCTGATCTGCAATCCCAGCATGTGTTCTAAGTGAAGGAAATGCAAACAAATCCTGTAAAGTATGTGAAGAAATAGTAAATACAACAAGTCTGTAAAGAACCTTGCGGTCGAGAGGTTAAGAGGGTAAAAAATTTACAGTCCGATTCCCTGTATAATAATGCTGGCCCTGGGAGCCAGACCAAATCTGTGCTACAGTGAGGATGTTGATCTGTGTTCTTTTTAACTCTTTATATGTGACAATCTACTGGCAAACCAAAATAGGAAATACAAGACCTGATCATAAGCACTGTCTTTCTTAACTTATAGTTTCATTTAAATTATTGTAGATATTAGCTTGGTAGTTACAGTACTGATATTCTTACCAAATTTAAAAAGGGCAGTAGACAGAAGGCTGGTAACTATAGACCGGTTAGCCTAACATCTGTGGTAGGTAAAATTTTGGAGTCCATTATTAAGGAAACAGTAACAGGACATTTGGATAATCATAATTTAATAGGACAAAGTCAGCATGGTTTTACGAAGGGGAAGTCATGTTTGACAAATTTGCTGGAGTTCTTTGAGGAAGTAACATATAGAGTGGATAAAGGGGAACCAGTGGACGTAGTGTATTTAGACTTCCAAAAGGCATTTGACAAGGTGCCACACAAAAGATTATTGCTTAAGGTAAAAAATCACGGGATTGGGGGTAATATTCTGGCATGGATAGAGGATTGGCTATCTAACAGAAAGCAACGAGTTGGGATAATTGGTTCATTCTCAGACTGGCAATCAGTAACTAGTGGTGTTCCACAGGGGTCAGTGCTGGGTCCCCAACTCTTTACAATCTATATTAACGATTTGGAGGAAGGGACCAAGTGTAACATATCAAAATTTGCAGATGATACTAAGATGGGAGGGAAAGTAGTGAGTGAGGAGGACATAAAAAACCTGCAAGGGGACATAGACAGGCTAAGTAAGTGGGCAGAGATTTGGCAGATGGAATACAACACTGGAAAGTGTGAGGTGATGCACTTTGGCAGGAAAAATCCTAGAGCAATTTATTATCTTAATGGCAAGAAACTGGAGAGTACTGAAGTGCAAAGGGATCTGGGGGTCCTGGTGCACGAAACTCAAAAGGTTAGTATGCAGGTGCAGCAAGTGATTAAGAAGGCAAATGGAATGTTGGCTTTCATTGCTAGGGGGATAGAATGTAAAAATAGGGAGGTATTGCTTCAGTTGTACAATGTATTGGTGAGACCGCACCTGGAATACTGCATACAGTTTTGGTGTCCTTACTTAAGGAAAGACATCCTTGCTCTCGAGGCAGTGCAAAAAAGGTTCACACGGTTAATCCCGGGGATGAGGGGGTGGTCATATGAGGAGAGGTTGGGTAGATTGGGACTCTACTCATTGGAGTTCAGAAGAATGAGAGGCGATCTTATTGAAACATATAAGATTGTGAAGGGGTTGGATCGGGTGGATGCAGGGAGGATGTTCCCGATGACGGGTGAGACTAGAACTAGGGGACATAGTCTTAGAATAAGGGGCTGCTCTTTCAAAACTGAGATGAGGAGGAACTACTTCACTCAGAGGGTGGTAGGTCCATGGAATATGCTGCCACAAAAAGCTGTAGAAGCTACATCATTAAATAAATTTAAAACAGAAATAGACAGTTTCCTAGAAGTAAAGGGCATTAAGGGTTACGGGGAGCGGGCAGGAATTTGGACATGAGTCTAGGTTCGGATCGGTCATGGCCCTGTGGGTAGTGGAGCGGGCCCAGGGACCGTGTAGCCTGATTCTGCTCCTATTTCGTGTGTGCAATTCTGTTAGATGCAGGAGATGGTTCTGTGATAGATAGTAGATTGGCTCGAGGGGCCGATTGGCCTACTCCTGCTCCTATTTCTTATGTTCTTATGTTCTTAAATATATTTTGGTTTGTGAAATCTAACTGGTCCATATGCTAGTTGGAATATTTTGTGTGTGGAACAGGAAATTGGAAGAAAAATAGTCAACCTTGCCCCCTTAAAAACACATTTACAGGTCATCAGAAACAAAATTCGAAGTAGCCATTGGAAAAGCAGGAAAAGATTATTCAAAGGCAAGAGGGCACATGAGAAGGAAATAATGAGAGCAGAGAAACAATTTTAGAAAAAATTAAGGTCAGAACAAGAGTGTTAGGAATTGTCTGAAAAGTTCACAATCTGAATCCAAAAGATACAACACCTTTTCTTGACTACCACCCTCCCCCTACATTAGAGGTGAATTTGAAGTATAAAACTGTACATAGAATCCACTTATGGTGCGGCTTTTACTGTCTTGTGAACCTGAATCCTCAAATCTCTTTGCTCTGTAATAACACCCAGCTTTCTACATTCAAAGTATAATTATTATTTTTATTTTTTTACCAAAATGTATGTAGCAAGACTTTGACTTAGTGGTGGCATTCCCACCTTTGAGTCAGAAGGGGCAGGCTTTGAATCCCACTCCAGCCAGTCCAAGAGAATGAAGACCAAGAGCTCTGGCTCTGAATTCGAGGTTGACATGCTGTTGGATAATCTTTTCTGGTGTTTGGGGGTGATCTCCCCTCATCGTACGGGTTGTGGGAGCCCATAAAACCCTCCTGCCGTATAGCACTAACCACCCTGTTGACTGGTATAAAGATGGTTATGGCCATGGAAGTTGTGTTCACGTTGCGGCCTGTTAGACTGTTAATCAATCTGCGAATCCTGGCACTGCTTCACACTGTTCTCCAAAGGAAAAGTGTGAAAATACAAAAACAACAATTAAAATATATCACCTTGCATTTACTGACATTGAATGCCATCAACCACTAGTTTGCTCATTCCACCTCTTGCAGCTTCCTTAGGACCTCAGAATGATTTACTATACCTCCTACTTTAGTATCATCTGCAAATTTGGACACTAGTACTTGTAGCCCTATATCCAAATCATTGATGTACACAGTGAACAGAACAGTACTTGGTGGGACACTGCTACACACTTATAAGCAGAAACTGGCCTTAACTGCTACTCACTGTTTCTTCCCTCCCAGCCAGTTTTTAATCTGGTTTGCTACCTTCCTGCAATTTCATACCCCTTAATCTTCTACAATAGTCCTCTGAATGGTACCTGGTCACAGACTTTCTGACAGTTCATGTACACCACATCCACTGGGTTTCCCCAATCCACCATGTCTGTCACCTCCTCAAGGAATCACAATATCAAGGATGCCTCGGCCAAAGTCACAAATGACATCTCTGTGATTGTGACCATGGTGTATTATCCCTCCTTGTCCTCTCCACAGTGTTTGATACACAATCCTTCTCCATCATCTCTCCTCCACTATCCAGGTTCATAGGACTGCCCTTGCAAGGTTATAATCCTACCTGTCCAAATGTAGTCTGCGCATTGCCAGCACTTCCCATCTTGCACAGTCAACTTCAGAGTCCTCCAAGGATCTATCCTTGGCCCTCTCCTCTTCTTCCTTTGGATGATGCTTTTCAGTCACATCCACCTGCAGGCATAGGATAAAATGTATGTTGATATCCAGCTCGACCTCCCCAGCACTTCCCTCAACCCCACGACCACTGCTGTCCTGCCATATTGCCTGTTCAAAATCAAGTCACAGCTAAGTGAAGATTCCCTCCAACTGAACATCAGGAAAACTGAAGCCACTGTTTTCTGTGTCTGCTACAAACTCGTTATAACCTTCTATGCCTTTCCGCACCCTACAGTCCTCTAACTCTGGCCTTTTGTGCATCCAACCTTCCATCCACCCCACCACTGGCAGTAAATCCTTCAGCTGTCTCTGTCCTACTCTCTCGAACTTCCTCCTAAAATCCTTCCCCTCCCTACTTCTCTCTGCACCTTTAAAAACCTTCATCAACCCATCTTCCAACCCAGTATTCAGTAGTCTCTCTTAATTCCACCTTCATGGCCCATCAGCCATTCTCTTGTCTACTTTTTTTCTCCTCCTCTCTGTAAAGCATTTTACGACATTTCCTACTTCAAAGGCACTGTGTTAGAGCTGCTATACAAATGCAAGTTGTTATTGTAATATTGTAATATTGTCTCTCATTACTTTTACAAATTTTCTGCCTTTTCCCTTCTTTTTCCGTCCCATTAACCAGGTCTGGTTGTAGATACACAAAAACAGAGATTGTACCTGAGGAGTAACAAAAAGACAAAGATGCATTGGCGAGGGTACAGAGATTCTGGGATTCAGGGCTCTAAGTTGTAAAGGGAGAATCATAAAGCTGAAGTTATTTTCACTGAAGAAAAGAAAACTGAGAGGGATAAGGATCCAGGTCTTCAAAATGACAAGGGACACAGATGATGTAGACATAATCAGATTATGTAGCACAGGCTGTGAGCACAGTGAGTAGAACATTAACCAGCCTCCAGTAAAGTAAAGCAGAGATTGGAATGTTTTTCTCCCCCACCAGCAGACTGCCAGAAAAAGCAGTTGAAGTTGTGTCAGTTAGGTCCTTCAAAAAACACAGCTGGATTTATCAACGATTACAACAACAACTTGTATTTATATAGCGCCTTTGACGTAGTACAACGTCCCAAGGCGCTTCACAGGAGTATTACAAGACAAAGATTTGACACCGAGCCATATAAGGAGAAATTAGGGCAGATGACCAAAAGTTTGGCCAAAGAGATAGGTTTTAAGGAGCGTCTTAAAGGAGGAAGAAGAGTTGGAGAGGCGGAGAGGTTTAGGCAGGGAATTCCAGAGCTTAGGGCCTTGGCAGCTGAAGACACGGTGATCTATATAATCATAGCCAGAGAATCACCTGCGATGGCTTCTCTTCCCACTCCCGCATCGTCACCTCTGGTGTCCCCCAAGGATCTATCCTTGGCCCCTTCCTATTTCTCATCTACATGTTGCCCTTGGCGACAACATCCGAAAACACAGAGGCAGATTCCACGTGTACACTGACGACACCCAGCTCTACCTTCTACCTCACTACTTCTTCTCTCGACCCCTCCACAGTCTCTAAATTGTCAGACTGCTTGTCCGACATCCAGATCTGGATGAGCAGAAATTTTCTCGAATTAAATATTGGGAAGACCAAAGCCATTGTTTTTGGTCCACGCCACAAACTCCATTCCCTAGCCACTGACTCCATCCCTCTCCCTAACACCTGTCTGAGGCTGAACCACACTGTTCGCAACCTTGGTGTCATATTTGACCCTGAAATGAGCTTCCGACCACATATCCGCAGCATAACTAAGACCACCTATTTCCACCTCCGTAACATCTCCCGTCTCCACCCTTGCCTCAGCTCATCCACTGCTGAAACCCTCATCCATGCCTTTGTTACCTCTAGACTTGACTATTCCAACGCACTCCTGGCTGGCCTCCCACATTCTACCCTAGGTAAACTTGAGGTCATCCAAAACTCAGCTGCCTGTGTCCTAACTCCTACCATGTCCCGTTCGCCCATCACCTCTGTGGTCGCTGACCTACATTGGCTCCCGGTTAAGCAACTCCTCAATTTCAAAATTCTCATCCTTGTTTTCAAATCCCTCCATGGCCTCGCCCCTCCCTATCTCTGGAATCTCCTTCAGCCCCACAACCCCCCAAGATATCTGCGCTCCTCTAATTCTGCCCTCTTGAGCATCCCTGATTATAATCGCTGAACCATTGGTGGCCGTGCCTTCTGTTGCCTAGGCCGTAAGCTCTGGAATTCCTTGCCTAAACCTCTCTGCCTCGCTACCTCTCTTTCCTCCTTTAAGACGCTCCTTAAAACCTACCTCTTTGACCAAGCTTTTGGTCACCTGCCCTAATTTCTCCTTATGTAGCTCGGTGTTAAATTTTTTGTCTTATAATACTCCTGTGAAGCGCCTTAGGACGTTTTACTAGATTAAATTCGCCATATAAATACAAGTTGTTGTTGTTGTTATCTCAATCTTAGAGACAAAGAAGTCCATGAGCTCCTCACACTTGTTGTCGGAGCTGAGGGTGGAGGAGACAGGGAATAGGGGTTTAAGAAGACGGTTAGCAGGGGAGAATAGAAGCCAGGATTTATCTTTGCATTCCAGAATGATTCTGGAATAGTGAGCAAATTTGGCAGACGAGAGCAGGACCCGATAATGCTTTATGTGGTCCAGCCAGATCTAGCAGTGAATGGCTAAACCAGTTGTCCGCCAGATCCGTTCAAGTCTGCGTCCCTTGGACTTAAGGGAGCGAAGATGAGGGCCGTACTGGGGGAATGGCTAGGGTGAGCGAGAGTAATCGTTTTAATAGGGACTAGGGCATCAAAGGTGGTGGTGAGGATGTGGCTGAGCAGATCCGTAGCTGCAGAAATGTCGTGGTGAATGGAGGGCCAAAGCCTGGACAGTTAGGATTTCATAAGTGCAGTTGTAAGAGAGTTGGGGGAGAGTTTTTTCCAGGGGCGGACACAGAAGGAAGTAGGGTTGTGGGTGGGGGAGTGGGGGGGGGTGAAGGGGGATGTGGGTGGAGAGCGATACGAGGAAGTGGTCAGAGATGGCCTTATCTGCGATTGACACGATGGGAGTAGCGAGGCCACGAGAGATTGCAAGGTCGAGGGGGTGGCTGTGAATATGGGTTGGGGAGTTTACATGGAGGGATAAATTAAGGGAGGATAGGAGGCTAGTGAACTCAGAGGAGAGAGCATGATGAATTGAGATGGAGGTTGAAATCACTGAGGATGAGAAGTCACTCAGTGCAGAGGCTGAGGGAGGAAAGCAGTGAAGATATCTCGGTAATAACATTTTTATGGTACTTGGGTGAGCAGTAGAGAACGACAATTTTAAATGAGTGGTGAGAGGGGTGGAATAAGGTGTGATACTCAAAGGAGAAGAAAGTGCCAGAGGAGTAGGGGGACAGACCAAGGTGTGATTTGGTGGTGGGAGCCACACCGCCACCATGGCGGTCTGAGCTGGGCAACTGGAGGCGGGGAGGCTTCATTTAAGGGTAAGGTGTCATCACCCCTCTGCCAAGTTTCCTCATGGCCATGATGTAGATGCAATCATCCACGATAAGCTCATGGATGGCAAGGGCCTTGTTCGGAAGTGAATGGACATTCTGGAGGGAGGTGCGGAGAGGGTCGGTGATGGCTGACCCACTGCCAGCATCCACAGGGCCAGCGCTGGGAGGGGTGAGTTGGGCAGGGAGGAGATTGGCAAGATTAGCCCCCAGTGGGTGCATTGGGCAGGAAGGTCGGCGAGAGAGTAGGATAGGGCAGTTGGGGTTGCTGCTCATAAGGAGGCACTGACGAGTGCCTCAATGGGCCCTTCGAAGGATGCAGAGAGAGGCACAGAGGGAAGCTGTAGGCTTATCTAAGAGGGAATCAAGCCTGGGACGGCGGCAGGAGAGTAGTAAGGTTGAAGAGTAATGAAGGATTGGGGTAGGGCCAGGGTAACCTAAGCAATGGTAGACAGGAGATTGGGGGAAGAAAGGGCAAAGGATGGCAATGGATGACCAAGGATACAGTTGAAGAGAAGAGCAGTTCAGTGAGGAGTTGCCAGCCCAGGAGCCATCTTGGAAACATTACAGGGACAAATATAGTTAATAACAACAACTTGCATTTTCATAGCACTTTTAATACAAAGAAACATGGTGCTTCATAAATAGGCGAAAGAAAACAGATGCCGAGCCAGAGAGATTAGGAAGGGTGACCAAAAGCTTAGTCGACGTGATGGGTTTTGAGAATGTTCTTGAAGGTTGAGAGGCAAAGAGGTTTATGGAGGGAGTTCCAAAGAGTATGAACATTGTGGCTAAAGGCTCTGCACTGATGATGAAGTGAACTGGGGGAGAGATGCCCAGAATGCTTGAGTAACAGGAGCACTTGACTGCGGATATAAGGCTGGAGGAAATGGTAGAGATAGGATGGGAAAGGCCACAGAAGGACTTATAGATGAGGATGAGGATTTTGAATTGAATATGTTAGTGGCTGGGAAGCCAGTGTAGATCAGAGAGGGCAGGGTGATGGGTGAACAGGACTTGTGTGGACAGGAAACATGTGAAAGTGACAGAATTTTGGACAAGTTAGAGCATTTGGAGGCCAGAGAATGGGAGACCAGCAAGGAGAACATTCGAGTAGTCCATTCTGGAGATGACAAATGCATATATAAAGCTTTTATTGACAGAAGAGCTGAGGTAGGGATGGAGGTGGGCAATGTTGCACGGGTGGAAGTCAGTGGTCTTAGTGATGGATAAGATATAGGGCTTATTCGGTATTAAAAAAGAAAATGGTAGTGCATGGAATATGGTAAATCTGGGGGGTGGGGGAACAGTCACTGATTAGATTCCACTGTGTTGTACTCTGGCTTCTTTGGGGCTTCTGCTATTCATAAACATTATAACGGGGTATGTCTAATTATATGAAATTACCTGATGATAATGTTATATAGTCAATTAACTAGGATATAGGGTATTGCTAGCATTCAGAAGGACCTAGCCAAATTGAAGGTAAAATATAATCAGTGGAATTTCACACCTCCAATTTTATGGAGATTGTTATACACTTGTTTTATCTTTTAGACTTCCAGAAATTTCCCAAAAACTTAACATGAAGACATTTTATTTCAGTGACATTATGAATGGGGAGAACTGACCACAGGCCACTATTCCTATTCATGATGTCACAGGAGCAGAACCTCATTGGGAGAGAAGCGCTCCAACAGTGTTTTCAGAATTCACATTTGTATTTGCACATTAATATGCAAAAAGAACATCAAAGTCCTTTGAATTTTCATGGGTGCAATTCATCTGGCTTTGTCCTCCTTAAGTTCGGTTAGTTTATCTAGTATCTCATTTATTTCTACCTTAACTGTTGTAAAATCCATCTTGACTTCTTTAACTGTTATCATTTCCTCTTTGTTCTCCTCTTCAGTGAAAATTGAGGCCCAGTATCTATTCAGTATCCCTACTATTTCAGTATCATCTCATGTGAATTTATCTTGCTTATCCGTTAGTGGCTCTATCCCTATCTTAATTTTCCTTTTGTTACTTATGTGACTATAGAATACTTTACTATTTCTTTTTATAATCTTTGATATTTTCATTTCATATTTTCTCTTTGCATCCTAATTGTCTTTTTAACCTCTTTCCTAACCTTACCATATTCCCTTTTGTCGTCCTTTCCTTTATTGCTTATGTACATTGCATGTGCCTTTTTCTTTTGATTCAATTTTTATTTTCACCTCTTTATTTATCCATGGCATCTCATTGTTGGCTAATTTGTTCTGATTTTTTAATGGAACATATTTCTCCTGAACCCTATCAATCTTGTCTTTAAGTATTGCCTACAATTGTTCTACCTCTTTGTCAATATTTTTCTCCAGTTTACCTTCCTTAGCTCTATCCTCATTCCATCATAGTTGGCTTTTTCCAATCTATTACTTTGGTGTTTGTATTATCTACATTTGATCTCAATCATTATCTTAAACATTATTATAATGTGATCACTACTCCCTAGATGCTCTCCCATGCTTACTTCTCTTATGTGCTCTGATTTCCCATTACAAGCAGTGTTTCATCCCTTGTTGGACTTCTTGCATACTGGGTCAGGAAGGATACACTTTGAGATGTGGGTCTGGAGCTGCATGGAGAAAGTAAAGTAGATAGACAAGATAAGTAATGAGGAGGAGCAATGATACAAGAACATCGTTTGATTGATGTTATCAGAAAAGGCAAATGAATTGGATTGAGCATGTGCTGAGAGGGGATGGGATCTTGAAAGGTGTTTGAAGGGCGGATGTAATGAAAAAATCCAAGAGGAAAAGAAGGATGTTTCAGGACCACCTGAAGAATGGAAGATCGTATGGAGAATTGGTGATAATGACACATGGTAAAAACTTGATCCCCTTCTCCCCTTTCACTCCCTCTCCCCGCCAATTTATTTGGGATTGTTGAAATCCCCCTTGATTATGATTCTGTGTTCTTTTACTCATTTTATATATTTGTCTACATATTTTTCCCTCCACTTCCTTGCCACTCTTTGGTGGTCTGTAGCATACCCCTAATATTGTGACCAATCCCTTCCTATCCTTTATTTCAGTCGATATGTATTCTGTTTCTATCTCTTTGTTAGTTTATGTCTTTTCTTGCTAATGCCATTATGTTATTTCTGATTAACACAGCTACCCCAGCACCCCTTCTTCCTTCCCCATCATTTCTAAATTATAGCCTGCAATATTTAACTGCCAAGCCTATCCGGTCTGCAACCATGTTTCTGTTATCCTTATTACATCGATTTCTTCACCTAATTATTGTCTCCAATCCCCCCATTTTGTTGATGACGCTCTGTACATCTTTATACAGACAATTTAATATGCTCTTATTTTTAATTACTCCTGCTTTGTTTTGCAGTCAGAAAGATGAATTAAAAACTTAAATTGTTTCCACAACTATCATGTACCCTTAGAACATTATAATAAGCTGCTCTGTTTTAATCATTCTCTCTTTAGTCCATCACCAGGTGCAAAACATTGAAAACACATGGCCCTGAAATCATTCTGTATTAATGAAATTCCTCTCCTTATGGCTTTAGCAGAGGTGTTAATCCATTTGTTTTAAGTGGGTTAACACCTGTGCCAAAATAGCATTGAGAAGAATTTCAAATGATCAACAGTATTGATGGGAAATTCAGACCACCAATGGGGCAGGATGAGTCCAGTGCCATCTATTGGATTTGATGCAGGCTGCAACAATAAAATTGTGATGTATAATGATCAGTAACATAATCCGAATGGCAAAAGATGATTCACGGTGGTTTGAAGTCCTATCCAGCTAGCCAAAGAATGGGAATTCAACCAAAGATCAGCCCATAGGTCAATCTGACATCCAATGTCCTGTTCATGGGAAAATATTCCGCATGAAAATCGGACTTTACAGTCTTATGAGAACCCACAATCTGTATTAATTGGAAATGAATCATAGGCTGTTATCAAATGATGGATAAACCATCTTCATCACAAAAACAAAAACTGCTGGAAACACAGAGGGTCGGTCAGCATTTGGGGAGAACAGACAAGATAACGTTGCGGGTATGGACCCTTCTTGAGATGCTGGCTGTGTTTCCAGCATTTTTTGCTTTTGTTTCAGATTTCCAGCACCGGCAGTATTTTGCCTATCAGGTTGCCAACGGACTGCAATGGGGTGAAGCACTTTCATCTCGCCCATTGGCATTCACGTTGAGTGGCATGTGTTGGATGAGCTTGGCATTACAGTGCTCTATGCTCGGTACCTGCACTGTTTTCGTTTAGCAAACACTCATTTCACGTGTAAAAAGATGATTCAGAGGTAAAAGAATCTGCCCGTTTGCGGATTCCGATGCTATCAGCGGTGCTCGAAACAAGAACAGGCAAATGCTGCATATGAGCTTCTTTCTGCTCCCATCCAATAAATATCCAAAAACGGTCGGCCACATATATATATATTTTTAATAAACTTGGATTTATAAGCAAGTCGTATAAGCGTCAGATAGGCACTTAGAGAGTAGACTATCATGTAGTTTTATTTTGCAGCAGCAGTCTCTGTAGAGTATCTCCACATCATGATCTGTAGAGTACAGCAGAGCTGTGTGTTGCCAGCTCCTGGGTGACAATGGAAAGCACTGGTTCAGCACACGCCCTCGCTGGTGGATTGTCTCTGTGATGTCCTGTACGCCCAGGTACGCTGGCATCGTGATGTCAGATGTTGTAAAAATCAAATCTGAAAAAAAAGAAACATTTCTTTCGGATGCATTCCCTCAGAGGAGACCCGCTTTAATTGTGGAAATAGGCTCACCAACTGAACAGTGTCGGATTTCTTTTTAGGAAAGCATGGTCAGCCCGGTGTCTGGTCGTGAGTCTCCAAACCAAACCTACGGAAGTGTTTAGGGCGCTAATACTGAAATATTCAGAAAGGACATGTTCCTACATTCGAGGACGTTGTATGTGGGATTGAAGGTGAAGGGGCGCAGATAGCGCATTGCAGTCGGGGCGGTGTTCGCCATGAATGTGGCCGAGACTTGCTCACACTCCGCCCGCCCGCTCAGATGGTTAGTTGAAAGGTTGAGGCTATTGTTTACACAGGGTGACGCGGTGCTTCTGACCTCACAGCGCTGGAGGGCAGCGAGAAGAGGAGGCGGGTGTGGCGTCACACAGGGAGGCCGGCCACTTGGTTACTTCATTGGCTGCAGCTGCCTTGCAAACATTCGCGCTGTCTGCGGCTGCTCTTCCCCCTCGGACTCGGAGTCAGAGACATGTCGAGGTGAGGAGACCCCGCGCGGCATTAGATGACTGGTCCAAATCTGGGTGGGGTGCAATCATACCTTTTGTCATTTAATCTCTCCTGCCTTCCACCCTGTCATAGACCTCTTTTGTTCTTTCCTCCTCCCTTCCCTGCACCTGCTCAAACTCTAACTTTTTCCAGTTCTGACGAAAAGTCATCGACCTGAAACGTTAACTCTGTTTCTCTCTCTACAAATGCTGCCTGATCTGCTGAGTATTTCCAGCATTTTCTATTTTTATTTGGGGTTATCACATGGAGGGTTAGAAGGTGCAGGATAATTATACCACAGGCTACAAATATAATACAGTCCCTGCTTCAAAGTTACACATTCATACAATAACATTAATAAACATGATTTTATATAAGGATTTTTTAATGAACATATTAGGTGATCTTTGGGAGAAATTGGGAGGATGGGAGCAGGGTGGGGAGGGGAAGTGGATGGGGAAAGGAAAGGGGATGAGAGGCTGAGAGGAGGGGGGGATGGGAGGAAGGTTGAGTGCAGGGCCTAGTGCCCATTTCTTCAATGCGCCCTTCAAAATGGGGGCCCACTTGGCATTGGCGGAAGAAAATGACACAGGAGAGTTGGTCATGCCCCGTGTCACCTCACTTGCATGGCTGTGCCTTCTTGGACTATAACCACTTTGCTCCCTTGGGGGACTTCCCAAGAAATCCTTGGGTTACACAAAGGGGCAGAGAACTGACAATGTGTCTTCAGCCTCTTTTGTTTTGCTTTGTGCCTGGGAACTGAGCATTCCCTGGGTGTGAAGGAGAGGAAAATCAGTCCTATTCATTTTTAGTAACAAAATTAATATCATCCTAGTAGAGGAACTATTTTGTCATTTAAAGCATTCAAGGGGTATGGAAAGGCATCAAGGGGTATGGGGAGAGAGCGGGGATATGGTATTGAGATAGAGGATCAGCCATGATCATATTAAATGGCGGAGCAGGCTCGAAGGGCCGAATGGCCTACTCCTGCTCCTATTTTTCTATGTTTCTATGTTTCTAAAAGTAATTGGTTCAATTCTTAATTCAGCAAAGGATAGCGGGTGAGGGATACGATGAAAGATAGTCACTTTAGGTCTATATGCAATCTGGATGACAAAAGCAAGTTGGATGAGCTGAATGACCTTTTCTCATTCCTTTGTAATTGAGTTTTTAGGTAGCAGGTTGTTGCAACTGAGGTGGTACAGTCGCTTCTCATTTATAATGGTTTCCATTAGTTTTGACATCATTATAATAGAAATGGTAATCTGAAGTTTTGAGGGTCTGGTTTTGATCCCTTGATGGACATCACATTTGCTGTTTTTCTTAGAAATGGGTCAATAAGGACCAATTGGATGTGCAAGGGAGTATCTAATTGCTCAGATAAGACTTTCAGAATGCACACTTTATCTGGACTATTTGCTTTTCCAGAGGCAAGCATTTGAAGGAGATATTTAACTCTCTTGTACCTGATCTTGAAAATTGAAAGCTAAAATGTATGTCATGACTTTAAATAGAAATTTGAATCTGTTTTAATTGATAAATGTTCAGTATTCAGAAATTCACTTGAGTGGAATTGAATGAATGAAGTTTGGAATGTAATAATCACAATAAGTTGAGCAAGACTTATTGCGCTGATAAAATTACTAACTGCCTTATTCTACTTTTCTTCAGTGGCTGTCACTAACAGTTAGAGAACAAACAACATTGCAGGACATAGTTATACCAGAACCATGGACATAGATAATCAATGTGATGGAAGCATGACCTTTGATGATTACATAGTGAAATTGATCTTCCAAAAATGTGATCCTGATAATACAGGTAAGATGTGAAAAAAATTCTGTGTTCTCTCTTCTGTTTCCAATTTTCACGCAGTTGAGCTGGTGAAATGGTTCAATCCACAGAATCTCCCATATTAGTGTTTCTCTTTCATTGGCCCATAGTGAGATGCATTTCAGTGATGTTAAAGTAGACAACCCTCAAGCAATTTCAATCCCTTGTACAGGCAATCTGGCTGTATTGGATTTGTGAAACTCATTATCTGAACGAAGACCATATGCAAATGTAAACTGAGATTATGATTTGAGTGTGTGACACTAAATTGAGAGCTCAGATAAATTCACATTGTAACTACTGGAGAATTATAGGCCCAGAAATACACTCGCACTTCTATCACTAGTATGGTATTTACTATTAATCCTCATTCTTTTGAATGAGACCATCTCTGCACATACCAATTGATCAAGTAATATAGTTTCATACATGATCAGGTCTCACTATGATTGCTAAGATACTTCAAGTGGAGTCAAAGGCCTGGAAAGATTTCATCTATTGAGTAAGCAAAAGAAAAACAATTTACTTTGTGCTCATTGCATACATGGAGATGTCTTGGAATGTATTTTCAGCGAGTGGCTGCTGTGCAGAAGGAAAAAAAGTGAAGGGGGTCAGCAGGGGGCAAAAGCACAATCAAAGAGAAGGATCTTAAGGTTTTTGAAGGCAGGGCAGGGAAGGTGACAAGGCAGAGATGCAGGCGGTAGCAGCAAAATGGCTGAAGGAGCAGAGAGAGTGGGGAAACCAGAAGTAGGCCAGTGCTGGGCGACCAGAGGATCTGTGGAAGGACATAGAGCTAAAGAAGGTCACAGAAATGGGGAAGGGCGAGGCATGGAGAGACTTCAAGGTGAGGACAAGAATCTTAAAATCAATTCTCTGGGATATGGGGAGGCGAATATTTATTTTTGAGAATCTTTCATTATTGACTCAATAAATTCTATTTTGATAGAATGGCAATTATTAACAATAATGAGAACTGGATGGAGGTTTCCATTAATATCTTTGGATAATCAAATAGCAACAGATGAAAGACGCACATGTGTACATTCTTTCAATATATAATGTAATTTTCAACAATAAAGAGATTGGTATTCACATAACCAATGGTCATGTAAAAAATGACAATTTGATAAATACCAAGTTTAACAAAAGTTGTAATTGAAATCTAGTATTTAGAATAGCTAGGTAATATGGTGTTAAGTTTGATATAGCTGACAATGTTTTTTTAAACTTGGATACTAGTTTTCTGGAGTTGTATAATTTAAATGTTTCTGTTTTTCTTTAGGAAGAGTTCTTAGATCTGATGTTCTAGAATACATAAAAGAAATGACAGGACAGAACAGTTATAGTAACCAGTTGAATGATCTGCAACTTATGTTGCATGCAGACAAATCAAAAGCACATCTCAACTATGAAATATTTGAAAAAAATATGAAACAGTGGATTCAGTCTTGTTATATTTACAGGTAAATGGGACAAAATGTATTAGCGTAGTCAGACAGTCACTATTAAAAAGAAAAAAGAAAGACTTGCATTTATATAGCACCTTTCATGAACTCAGGACGTCTCAAAGCGCTTTACAGCCAATGAAGTACTTTTGAAGTGTAGTCACTATTGTAATGTAGGAATCGCGGCTGACAATTTGCACACAGCAAGCTCCCACAAATAGCAATGTGATAATGACCAGATAATCTGTTTTAGTGATGTTGATTGAGGGATAAATATTGACCAGGACACTGGGGATTACTCCCCTGCTCTTCTTCGAAATAATGCCATGGGATCTTTTACGCCCACCTGGTAGAGCAGATGAGGCCTCGGTTTAAACTCATCCGAAAGATGGCACCTCTGACAGTGTAGCACTCCCTCAGTACTGCACTGGAGTGTCAGCCTAGATTTTTGTGCTCAAGTCTCATTAACTTGAAGCACTTGCTTTAAAAATAAAAAAAGTAAAAATATTTCTATTTTTGTAATAACCAGAAATACACACACATAATATAGACACTCATGATTAATGTACAGTGATTAAATAACAGTTTGAGTATCAGTTCATGTTTTTGCAAAACACATTAATTAAATATGCATTAGTTAAATATTTTATTTTGTGCTAACAACTGGAAAATGCAAGTGTAATTGGGTGCAGGGAGTACTTTTCACCTTACCTTTGTTGGATTTATGTTTCACAGACCAGTTGAAAAAATAGACAGCATTGACTTTGTTATAATGAGGGCTACTCCTGAAGTGAAAGGTAAGAAAGTTTGGTATGTACTTATAGTTAATGACCTGTAAAGTTAGTTTTAATCATTGATTTGAAATAGATGGTTTTTTGTGTGTGTTTTCAGTTTTTATTTTTAGCACTGAAAATCAGGGTGAAAAATTAGAGCCCCAAGAAACAAGGTACATTTGGAGAAAATCAGTTATTATTCTGAACATCACTGAGCCCATCGTTACTTTAGCCAAAACATTAGGTTCATTTAAGTAGTCATCGAGCTACTGTGAAGGGATAAAGCTAAACATTCAAATTTTTCAGGCCTTGATATTGCTTTGGAATATGTAAAATGGAGTTTCATGAAGCCAGTTATCGAGCTCCAATGCTATCAATCCTGTGAGGCTCCCTATAATTCTGTACTTCTTGCAACATCATGCAATACTTTGTGATGTACTCTATATAATCTGAACTTGCCATGCACTCCATAATGGATAAACCTATTTTTTCAGGCTTTGAAACATAATGGGCCAAAATTTGTGGTCAGAGGCGTACCTCTGGAGTACGCCTCCGACCTGCAAAAAAAACTATGCACCCACCTGCTGGCGGCGAGGCTGTGAAAACCTGGAATCTGAGGCTGCGAGGCGGAGGGCAGCGTAATGGCCCACGGATTCCAGGGATGCAGGCGGTGCGGAAGTGTACCTGGGATCTCATGGGCCTGGTCCTCCAATCACAAAGCAGAATTCCCTTTTAATCATTTCCGAAGGGAATCCCGTTATGAGATGTAATGGAATCCCGAAATCTAATCTAATTACAATTTACAGAATTGGAATTTTATTCGTAATTACCTTCATTCCACCAGCCTCACTAAAAATTTAATTTTTTGATAATTTTAGATATCATTAAAACTGTAATTCGGGCCAATATTTGCAGAAACTCATTTGATACAGTGTATATGCATAAGTTACGATATGCAAATGTTTGTTTAATGCCTTACACTGATGCAAACAGGCCCTGATCCTGTTTTCAGCAACCGTAACATTTCCGTGCGCAATTGCTGGTCAGTCAGTTGCGCCAGTGATTACTTTTTCATGGCCCGCACGGATGGCCTGTCAACGCGTACGTTGACAGACCACAAGTTCCGGATTTTGCGCAAGCGCATGCGGAAATCCCAAACTTGCGGTAGATTTCAAAGGAGGTATGGCAGCATTTCCTAAGTGTACTCCGCCATATTGACCGCAAAATCGGGCCATTAAGTGGTATTTCATGAAAGCCAATGATCTAGCTCCAACACTACCAATATGTGAGGCTTCCTATAATTTTACATTGTAGGGTCCAATACTGAAAGATTTTATTTCATATTCTTTAGTAAATTCATTTCCACTTTGACAAGTCTGAAATTTCCAGAACTTTTGAAGTTGCTTGGGATTGACAAGATCAATACTTCAATTTTACTTCTGTTTTTAAATAGTCCATGAGCAATATCACTAAATTGCTTGCCTCAATTGACTTCACTTCCAGAATTTGGGACTGAAGTCAGGTCCCGGGATGCATGCGCAATGTGCCAGTGACTTCATGCATGTTGCATGATGACATATGCATGCAATGTGCATGATGGCATCACTAGTGTGACACATGCTCATATCAGGATCCACTAGGAGCATGGAAGATTCTTGTTATTCAAGGTGAGAAATGGGGAGAAATCATTTTATACTGATCTACCAAGCCAGAAAAAAAACAGGATTGGTGGAAATCGGTAAAACACTATTTTAAAGGTCTCTATGTATAGTATAAAACAGAAAAACCATTATTGCTTCTTTAAACTTACCAGCAAAAAAAAATTACAATAAGTGGGAAGCAACAGTGAAGGGGCTTTACATCAATGTCCTGCATTCATATCGAGCCACTTCACAATGAAATCAGAATTAGGAAATGAGAAACATCAAGGGCAAATTTGTTTTGTGAAATATTTTAATAAATTGTGAAACCAAAGATTCAGTCTTGTCATGATTATAGGTAAATGGTACCAAATCTATGACAGTTAACTGTTACAAAATCTTTCCTTAAAACACCAAAAAATTAAGATTTCACTGTATTTGTGTGAAGATTTTTGATTGTGTCATTCACCTAAATGAACAGTGAACATTTGTATTTAACAGTTAAACAATATAATACCCCTCACAAAGCTGGATTGGGTAAATAAAATAGTAATTTAAAGAGGAGAGTAAGTCAGTATTAGAATTTGTTGGTCACAATATTAGTTAATAGTGGATTAAGTGACTTAATTTCATAATCTAGCAAAAAATGTGTTTAGAAATGAGATCTTACAAACTGATTTTAGAGTGTGTTCACGTATTTTATTCTTTTTTTTCCTAAAATGCAAAAATAAACACCCAGAAAATGCTTTAGATTTTGAAGAGACCATTAAAGCTACAAATGGGTACAATTGGTAAGTATTTAAGTAAGCATAAAACAATTTAAAAAACTCATAATACAAAAGCAAAATACTGCGGATGCTGGAAATACTCAGCAGGTCAGGCAGCATCTGTGGAGAGAGAAACAGAGTTAACGTTTCAGATTGGCGACCTTTCGTCAGAACTGGAAAAAGTTAGAGATGTGACAGATTTTAAGCAAGTGCAGAGGCAGGGAAAGTGGGGAGGGGAGGATAGAACAAAGGGAAGGTTAGAACAAAAGGGAAGGTCTGTGATAGGATGGAAGGCAGGAGTGATTGAATGACAAAAGGGATGATAGTACAAAGCAAAAGGAGATGGTAATGGGACGAGTAAAGAAACAAAAGATGGGTCTAGAAGAGGTGTAAATGGGAATGGCAGAAACATCAACAGCTGCCATGTGAAAAATTAAGGGCAGAGGTTATGGTCTGAAATTGTTGAACTCGACGTTGAGTCCAGAAGGCTGTAAAATGCCTAATTGAAAGATGAGGTGCTGTTCCTCGAGCTTACGTTGAGCTTCGTTGGAACAGTGAAAGAGGCCGAGGTCAGAGTGGGAATGGAGCGGAGAATTAAAGTAACAGGCGACCGGAAGCTTGGGGTCACGCTTACAGACTGAACGGAGGTGTTCCGCAAAGCGGTCATCCAATCTGCGTTTAGTCTCCCCAGTCTGTTACATCTCTAACTTTTTCCAGTTCTGATGAAAGTTCATCGATCTGAAACATTAACTCTGTTTCTCTCTCCACAGATGCTGCCTGACCTTCTGAGTACTTCTAGCATTTTCTGTTTCTATTTAAAAGAAACTCATAAGTTTGGTGAGATGTAGAATGATAGAATCGGAGAATTTTACAGAGGCCATTCAGTTCACTGTGCCTGTGCCTCGTCTCTGACAGAGCTAAAAAATGTAATCCCATTTCCCCAGCTTTTTTCCATGTCCCTTTTGAATTTTTCTTCTTCAGATATTTATCCACTTCCCTTTAAAAAGCTATTATGCATTCTGCTTCCATCATTGTTTCTAATAGGGCATTCTGGGGGTTAAATTGAGCTGTGTAGCACCCGCTTTTTAGGCACTACACCGCCACCTAAGGTTTCAAAATGGTGTCCAAGATGCACATTTCCAACAGGAAGTGTGTAGGACGTCATCCTAGTAAAGGGGTTTGCGTGCCCGCATCTAACGACCACCAGCAGCATGCAAAGCAGTGAGATCATGACGTGAATCAGTGTGCAACGCTGATTTGAAGCCACCGCTGCCATTTTGCAACTCTTTGAGGTCTTCAGTGAGCAATTTTCTTACCTCAACTTCAGCGACGACCAGTGCATGAGACGTCTTCAGTTTACAAAAGAGGTCGTGAGTGATGTCTGTCAACTGCTGCAGCCACAACTGCACCTCCCCTTTAAGAGGACAACAACAGAAAATGCTGGAAATACTCAGCAGGTCAGGCAATATCGTGGGAGAGAAACAGAGTTAACGTTTCAGGTTGATGACCCTTCGTCAGAACTGGAAAAAGTTGGAGAAGTAACAGATATTTAAGCAAGTGTGGGGCAGGGAAAGGGGGGAGGGAAGGAAAGAACAAAGGAAAGGTTTGTGATAGGATGGAAGGCAGGAGAGATTAAAAGACAAAAGGGATGATGGTGCAAGGCAAAAGGAGATGGTAATGGAACAAGTTAAGAAACAAAAGATGACTCTAGATGAGGTGTAAATGACAATGGCAGAATCATCAGCAGCTGCCATGCGAGAGAGAAAATAAAACATAGGGGGCTGAGGTTATAGTCTGAAATTGTTGAACTCGATGTTGAGTCCAGAAGGCTGTAAAGTGCCTAATCGAAAGATGAGGTGCTGTTCCTCGAGCTTACGTTGAGCTTCATTGGAACAGTGTAAGAGGCCGAGGACGGAGAGGTCAGAGTGGGAGTGGAGCGGAGAATTAAAGTGACAGGCCAGCGGAAGCTCAGGGTCACCCTTACGGACTGAACGGAGGTGTTCCGCAAATCGATCACCCAAACTGTGTTTGGTCTCCCCAGTGTAGAGGAGACTGCATCGTGAGCAGCGAATACAGTATACTAAATTGCAAGAAGTACAAGTAAATTGCTGTTTCACCTGGAAGGAGTGTTTGGGGCCCTGGACAGTGGGAAGGTAGGAGGTGAAAGGGCAGGTGCTGCATCTCCTGCGCTTGCACGGGAAGGTGCTGTGGGAAGGGGAAGGGGTGTTGGGGGTGATAGAGGAGTGGACCAGGCTGTCGCGGAGGGACCGGTCCCTTTGGAATGCTGAAAGGGGAGGGGAGGGGAGGGGAAGATGTTTGGTGGTGGGATCACGCTGGAGGTGGCGGAAATGGTGGAGGATGATCCATTGAATGTGGAGGCTGGTGGGGTGAAAGGTGAGGACAAGGGGAACCCTATCGTGGTTCTGGGAGGGAGGGGAAGGGGTGAGAGCAGAAGTGCGGGAAATGGAACGGACACGGTCGAGGGCCGTGTCAACCACGGTAGAGGGGAATCCTCGGTTGAGGAAAAAGGAAGACCTATCGGAGGCACTAGTATGGAAGGTGGCATCGTCAGAACAGATGTGGTGGAGACGGAGAAACTGGGAGAGTGGAGTAGAGTCCTTATAGGGAGTGGGGTGGGTGGAAGTGTAGCCCAGATAGCTGTGGGAGTCAGTGGGCTTATAGTGGATGTTTGTCGATAGCCTATCCCCTGAAATGGAGACAGAGAAGTCCAGGAAGGGAAGGGAAGAGTCAGAGATGGACCATGTGAAGGTGAGGGAAGGGTGAAAATTGAAAGCAAAGTGAATTAAATTTTCTAGTTCCAGGCGAGAGCAGGAAATGGCACCAATACAGTCATCAATGTACTGGAAAAAGAGGTGAGGGATGGGACCTCAGTAGGACTGAAACAAAGAATGTTCCACATATCCCACGAAAAGGCAGGCATAGCTAGGACCCATGCGGGTCCCCATAGCAACACCTTTAATTTGGAGGAAGTGAGTGGAGTCAAAGGAGCAGTTGTTCAATGTGAGAACAAGTTCAGCCAGGAGGAGGAGAGTGGTGGTGGATGGGGACTGGTTGGGCCTCTGTTCAATGAAGAAGCGGAGCGCCCTCAGGCCATCCTGGTGGGGGAATGGAGGTGTAGAGGGATTGGACGTCCATAGTGAAAAGGAGACGGTTGGGGCCAGGAAACTGGAAACTGTTAAAGTGGCGGAGGGCGTCAGAAAAGTCGCGAATGTCGGTGGGAATAGACTGGACAAGGGGAGAAAAAATAGAGTCGAGATTAGAAGAAATCAGTTCCGTGGGGCAAGAACAGGCTGAAACGATGGGTCTACCAGGGCAGCCCTGTTTGTGGATCTTGGGCAGGAGGTAGAAGTGGGCTGTGCAGGGTTGGGGGACTATGAGGTTGACAGCCATGGAGGGAAGATCTCCAAAGGAGATGAGGTCAGTGACAGTCTTGGAAACAATGGCTTGATGTTTGGTAGTGGGGTCATGGTCCAGGGGGAGGTAGGAGGAGGTGTCAGAGAGTTCAGCCTCCGCACGGTAGAGGTCGGTTCGCCAAACAACAACAGCACCACCCTTGTCAGCAGGTTTAATGACAATGTTGGGGTTGGATCGTAGAGAACGGAGTGCTGCAAGTTCAGAAGGAGGTAGGTTGGAGTGAGTGAGGGGAGCAGAGAAATTGAGACGGCCGATGTCACGCTGGCAGTTAGCAATGAAAAGATCTAGAGAGGGTAAGAGGCCAGAGGGAAGGGTCCAGGTAGAACGAGAATTCTGAAAGCGGGAGAAAGGGTCGCTGTGCGGGGGGAAGACTCCTGGCCAAAGACGTGGGCACGGAGACGAAGGCGACGGAAAAAGAGCTTGGCATCGTGCCGAGCTCGAAATTCATTGAGATGGGGGCGTAAAGGGATGAAGCTCAAGCTGATGACTGATGACTGATCGTTTGGGGTCAGAGGAAATAGTGAAAACACAACAGGGGGTGAGATTGGAAGAAGGGATGGGGTCAGAGGAAAGTGAAGGGGAAGAAGGTTCTGGAGGGGTGTTGGTGTCCAAGGGTTGTTGAAGCTTGTGATCCTTGACATCTGAAAGGAAGAAAGAAAGTTTTTTGTTGAAGCATCGAATGAGGCGAAGGATGAAATGGAACTGTGGACCAGGACAGCTTTGAGATAGAGTGCGTCGGTGCTGCTGAAGAGAGAGGTCGAGAGTGTTCATGTGGCGACGCATGGTGTTGAGCGTGGATCTTGCGATGTGCAGTGGTTTGAGGAACGCTGAATATCTTGGAGATATTTGTAATCCTGCATGGATTTGAAACACGAAGGGTGAAATTTTGCAAGGCGAGGACTGCTGGAAACAGGAGGTAAGTGTCTTTACACTTCGCTCCTGGATCCAGGCTCAATGTCTAACTGCCCCCCACCCCCCCCATGATCAGTGACCTCCCCATGAGGCCTCCGATTTCCCACCCCCCCTCCCACCCCGGCATCCGATATCTCCCACAAGGCCTCATTTCCCTCCCCCCCACAACCCTTGCTCCTCTGGCCCTCCCATAGCTGCTCCTGGCCCACAATTCCTTCAGACACACACACACACCCGACCCGCCCCCCCCTCCGCGGCCGCTGATCCTCATCGGAGCCCCTCCCCACAGCCCTTGATCCTCATTGGACCCCCTCCCTGCTACTGCTGCCGCTGCTCCCAGCCCCAAAGCAACCTGTCCCTCCCTCCTTCTGTGCGGCCTAATGCTGCAGGCCTACCCGCCCGGAGCCAGCCAGCCTCGCAATCTGGCTGGCTGTGGGTGGGAAACAGAGGCTTCCCGTGCAAATCAGGCTGTGCCGCTAAACTCGGCAGGGCCTGCGGGAAAACTGGCCTCCCGGGATTCCCAACTGCCTCGGAGTCCACCCCCAACCCGCCATCCCCAATAAAATTCAGCCCCCTATGTCTCTTTTACCTTCTACTTCTAAATTTTGTCTATTAGTGTATATTTCCTCTAGTGGGAGCTTGTGGACATTTTTGTCCAGGGCGACTACATCTGCGGCAAGTGTCTGCGGCTCGAGGAACTTCGGCTCCGAGTTGAGGAGCTGGAGTCCGAGCTGCAGACATTGCGAGACATCAGGGAGGGAGAAAGTTACCTGAACCTTTTGCTCCAGGAGGCAGCCACACCCCTTAGATTAAATACTTTAGAATTGTCACGTGCTCAGGGACAGGAGGGTGTGACTGCGTGTGAGGCAGGTACGGGGATCCAGGAGGTAGTATTGCAGGAGCCTCAGTCCCTGCACTTGTCCAATAGATTCAAGGTTCTTGCAACCCTTGTGGACCAGTGCAGGGACTGCAGGGGAGGACGAGCAAACTGACCACAGCGCCATGGTACAGGAAGCCGTTCAAGTGGGGGGGAGTCAAAAGGAAGGTGGTTGTAGTAGGTGACAGTATAGTTAGGGGGATAGACACTGTTCTCTGCAGCCAGGAGCGTGAGTCCTGAAGGCTATGTTGCCTACCCGATACCCGGGTAAAGGACATCTCCGGGCTGGAGAAGAACTTGGAGTGGGAGGGGGAGGATCCAGTTGTCGTGGTCCACGGTAGGTACCAACGACATAGTAGGACAAAGAAAGAAGTTCTGCTGAGAGTTTGAGCAGCTAGGACTAAATTAAAAAGCAGAACCACAAAGGTCATAATCTCTGGATTATTACCGGAGCTATGAGCAAATTGGCATAGGGTCAATAGGATCAGGGAGATGAATGCGTGGCTCAAAGATTGGTGTGGGAGAAGTGGGTTTCGATTCGTGGGGTACTGGCACCAGTACTGGGGAAAGAGAGAGCTGTTCCGTTGGGATGGACTACACCTGAACCATGCTGGGACCAGAGTTCTAGCGACTCGAATAACTAGGGAGGTAGATAGGGCTTTAAACTAAATAAGGGCGGTGGGGGGGGGGGGGTTCCCGGTGGAGAGAAATTTAGAATGCTAAAGAGAAAAGACAAGGAAGCAGTGCAGGAAAGTGATTGGGGTAAGGATAACCAGATTGTGTCGGGAAGGGACAGAGCGTACAAACAAAGGAGTGCATTAACAAATAGGGTCCGGGTAAGAAAAAATGGTAACAAGACAAATAGGGCCATAGTACAAAAAAATGTTAAGATATCTAAAAATGTTAAGAAGACAAATCTAAAGGCACTGTATCTGAATGCACAAAGCATTCATAATAAGGTAGACGAATTAACAGCACAAATAGATGTAAACGGATACGATATAATTGTGATTACAGAGACATGGCTGCAGGGTGACCAAGGCTGGGAGCTGAATATCCAAGGATATTCGATATCTAGGAAGGACAGGCAAAAAGAATGAAATCAGAGCAATAGTGAGAAAGGATATTGGCTCAGAAAATCAAGATGTAGAATCAGTCTGGGTGGACTAAGGAGCACCAAGGGGCAGAAAACATTGGTGGGAGTTGGCTATAGGCCTCCAAACAGTAGTGGTAATGTAGGGGATGGCATCAAACAGGAAATTAGAGATGCATGTAACAAGGGTACTACAGTAATCATGGGTGACTTTAATCTACATATAGACTGGCCAAACCAAATTAGCAATAATACTGTGGAGGATGAATTCCTGGAGTGTGTACGAGATGGTTTTTTAGACCAGTACGTTGAGGAGCCAACTAGGGAACAAGCTATCCTAGATTGGGTATTGTGCAATGAGAATGGGTTAATTAATAATCTTGTTGTGCGGGGTCCTTTAGGGAAGAGTGACCATAACTTGATAGAATTCTTCATTAAAATGGAAAGTGAAGAAGTCCAATCTGAAACTAGGGTCCTAAATCTAAACAAAGGAAACTACGATGGTATGAGGAGGGAGTTGGCTATGATAGATTGGGGAGCTTCATTAAAAGGCATGACGGTGGATAGGCAATGGCTAACATTTAAGGAACGAATGCATGAATTGCAACAGTTATACATTCCTTTCTGGCGCAAAAACACAAAAGGAAAAGTGGCCCAACCATGGCTAACAAAAGAATTTAAGGATAGTTTTAGATCCAAAGAGGAGTCATATAAAGTTGCCAGAAAAAGTAGCAAGCCTGAGGATTGGGAGCAGTTTAAAGTTCAGCAAAAAAGGACCAAGAGATTGATTGAGGGGAAAAATAGAGTATGAGAGTAAACTTGCAAGGAACATAAAAGCGGATTGTAAAAGCTTCGACAAGTATGTAAAAAGAAAAAGATTAGTGAAGACAAATGTAGGTCCCTTACAGCCAGAAACGGGAGAATTTATAATGGGGAACAAGGAAATGGCAGAGCAGTTAAACAAATACTTTGGTTCTGCCTTCACAGAAGAGGACACAAATAACTTCCCAGAAATGCTAGGGAACCAAGGGTCTAGTGAGAAGGAGGAATTAAAGGAAATTAGTATTAGTAAAAAAAATAGTGCTGGAGAAATAAATGGGACTGAAAGCAGATAAATCCCCAGGGCCTGATAATTTGCATCCCAGAGTACTAAAAGAGGTAGTCATGGAAATAGTGGATGCATTGGTTGTCATCTTCCAAATTTCTATAGATTATGGAACAGTTCCTGCAGATTGGAGGGTGGCAAATGTAACCCCACTATTTAGAAAAGGAGGGAGAGAGAAAACGGGGAACTACAGACCGGTTAGCCTCACATCAGTAGTAGGGAAAATGCTAGAGTCTATTATAAAGGATGTGATAACAGGACACTTAGAAAATATCAACGGGATTAGACAAAGTCAACATGGATTTATGAAAGGGAAATCATGTTTGACAAACCGACTGGAATTTTTTGAGGATGTAACTGGTAGAATAGATAAGGGAGAACCAGTGGATGTGGTGTATTTGGATTTTCAGAAGGCCTTTGATAAAGTCCCACATAAGAGGTTAGTGTGCAAAATTAAAGCACATGGGATTGGGGGTAATATACTGGCATGGATTGAAAATTGGTTAACGGACAGGAAACAGAGAGTAGGAATAAATGGGTCTTTTTCAGGGTGGCAGGCGGTGACTAGTGGGGTACCGCAGGGATCAGTGCTTGGGCCCCAGCTATTCACAATATATATCAATGATTTGGATGAGGGAACCAAATGTACTATTTCCAAGTTTGCTGACGACACAAAACTAAGTGTGATTGTGAGTTGTGAGGAGGATGCAAAGAGGCTTCAAGGCGATTTAGACAAGTTGAGTGAGTGGGCAAATACATGGCAGATGCAGTATAACGTGGATAAATGTGAAGTTATCCACTTCGGTAGGGAAAACAGAAAGGTAGAGTATTATTTAAATGGTGATAGATTGGGAAATGCTGATGTACAAAGGGACCTGGGTGTCCTTGTACACCAGTCACTGAAAGCAAACATGCAGGTGAAGCAAGCAGTTAGGAAGGCAAATGGTATGTTGGCCGTCATTGCAAGAGGATTTGAGTACAGGGGCAAGGATGTCTTACTACAGTTGTACAGGGCCTTGGTGAAACCACACCTGGAGTACTGTGTGCAGTTTTGGTCTCCTTACCTAAGAAAGGATATACTTGCCATAGAGGGAGTGCAGCGAAGGTTCACCAGACTGATTCCTGGGATGGCAGGACTGTTGTATGACGAGAGATTGGGTCAACTAGGCCTGTATTCGCTAGAGTTTAGAAGAATGAGAGGGGATCTCATTGAAACGTATAAAATTCTGACAGGGCTAAACAGACTGGATGCAGGGAGGATGTTCCCCCTGACTGGGGGGTCTAGAACGAGGGGTCACAGTCTCAGGATACGGGGTAGGACATTTAGGACTAAGATGAGGAGAAATTTCTTCACTCAGAGGGTGGTGAACCTGTGGAATTCTCTACCACAGAAAGCTGTGGAGGCCAAGTCACTGAATATATTTAAGAAGGAGATAGATAGATTTCTAGACACAAAAGGCATCAAGGGGTATGGGGAGAGAGCGGGAATATGGTATTGAGATAGAGGCTCAGCCATGATCATATTGAATGGCGGAGCAGGCTCGAAGGGCCGAATGGCCTACTCCTGTTCCTATTTTTCTATGTTTCTAATTGTTCCTCCCAAAATCACCTAACATTTCTCCGCATTGAATCTCATTTAAAATCTATTTGACCCATCTGTGTCCTCCTGAAGCCGCTTACAATCCTTTTCAGTTAGCCGTGCTCCCTATTTTTGTGTTGTCTGAAATGTTTGATATTGTGCTCCGTACATCTGAGTCCAGATCATTTATATATGTACTGAAAGAGCAATGGACAACAATGACCTCTATTGGTATATGAATTTTTAATGCTTTGATTATGTAAAACATTACATAGGTTTTAAGGATATTTTAGAATACAATTATTTCATTTAGATATATAAATACCTTACTAAGAAAAAATTAGCTGACCTAAGCAATGTTCCCTCTTTTTTTTGTACTGAGCGGGCCACGATCTCCTTTGAGCGCGACCCTATTGTCCATGAGCAAATTTTAAAACAACAACTTTTACAACAATGACAGCAACAGCAACCTTTTAAAAGCATATATACAGTAATGCCATATTGCCACCCCACTGTCTCAAATCATGAGACAATCAACAAGGTTCTATACCCTTGTTTAAAAAGGGAGAAAAGGATAGGCTGAGTAATTACAGGCCAGTCAGCCGAACCTCGGTGGTTGGAAAATTATTGGAAAGAATTCTGAAGGACAGGATAAATCTTCATTTAGAAAGACACGGATTAATCAAGGATTTGTTAAGGGAAGGTCGTGTCTGACAAACTTGATTGAATTTTTTGAGGAGGTAACTAGGAGGATAGATGAGGGTAGTGCGTTTGATGTAGTGTATATGGACTTTAGCAAGGCTTTTGATAAGGTTCCACATGGCAGACTGGTCACAAAGTTAAAAGCCCATGGGATCCAGGGCAAAGTGTCAAGTTGGATTCAAAACTGGCTCGGAGACCGGAAGCAGAGGGTAATGGTTGATGGGTGTTTTTGTGACTGGGAGGCTGTTTCCAGTGGGGTTCCGCAGGGCTCAGTACTAGGTCCCTTGCTTTTTGTGGTATATATCAACGATCTAGACTTGAATATAGGGGGTATGATTAAGAAGTTTGCAGATGATACTAAAATCGGCTGTGTGGTTGATACTGAAGAAGGAAGCTGTAGACTGCAGGAAGATATCAATAAATTGGTCAGGTGGGCAGAACAGTGGCAAATGGAATTTAATCCAGAGAAGTGCGAGGTAATGCATTTGGGGAGGGCTAACAAGGAAAGGGAATACACATTAAATGGTAGGACACTGAGTAGTGTAGAGGAACAAAGGGACCTTGGAGTGCATGTCCACAGATCCCTGAAGGTAGCAGGCCAGGTAGATAAGGTGGTTAAGAAGGCATACGGAATGCTTGCTTTTATTAGCCGTGGCATAGAATACAAGAGCAGGGGGGTTATGCTTCAACTGTATAAAACACTAGTTAGGCCTCAGCTAGAGTACTGTGTGCAGTTCTGGTCACCACATTACAGAAAAGATGTGATTGCACTAGAGAGGGTACAGAGGAGATTTACAAAGATGTTGCCGGGAGTAGAGAATCTTAGCTATGAGGAAAGACTGGATAGGCTGGGTCTGTTTTCCTTGGAACAGAGGAGGCTGAGGGGAGACCTTATTGAGGTGTATAAAATTATGAGGGGCATAGATAAAGTGGATAGAAAGGACGTATTTCCCTTAGCAGAGGGGTCAAAAACCAGGGGGCACAGATTTAAAGTAATTGGGGGAAGATTTAGAGGGGATTTGAGGGGTAATTTCTTCACCCAGAGGGTTGTGGGGGTCTGGAACTCTCTGCCTGAAAGGGTGGTAGAGGCAGGAACCCTAACCACATTTAAAAAGTACTTGGATGTGCACTTGGGATGCTCTAACCTGCAGGGCTACGGACCAAGAGCTGGAAAGTGGGATTAGACTGGATAGCTCTTTGTTGGCTGGCGCGGACACAATGGGCTGAAATGGCCTCCTTCCGCGCTGTAACTTTCTATGATACAAGTTTAACATAACTTTTCTGCTTTTGAATTCTATTCCTCGAGAAATGAGCCCCAGTGCTTTATTTGCACTTTTATGGCTTTTTTAACCTGCGTTGCTACTTTTAGTGATTTGTGAATCTATACCCCTAGATCCCTTTGCCCCTCTACCGCATTTAGACTCTTATTTGCCAAGGAGTAGGTCACCTCCTTATTCCTCCTACCAAAACGCACCACCTCACACTTATCTATATTGAAATTCATTTGTAATTTACATGCCCATTCTGCAAGTTTGTTTACGGTAGAATTAATTAAAAGCTTTTAGTACATCATGTACAAACTCTGTTTAATAAAAAATTACTTGTCAGAAATGACTGGGATATAAAAGAACTGCATAATAATGCATTAACGCTTCAGAAACGTCACTCAGTTACATGGTCATGCATCGACAAACAATCCAAAAGCCCAAGGTGAACTGAAAGAGGCATAACTATTCGTGCAATTTGTATTAATTTTAAAGTTTTCAACATATCAGCTCATCCCTCATGTCCTATAGCAATGGCTGCACAAGCAGCAGGAGCAGCAGCTTTCCTATGGCACTGACGTGCTGTACGTCCACATAAGTAATTGAATATTAATCACTGAAACCAGACAACCAACAAATATAAAGTGCTGTAGTTCGTTAGTTCACAGTATTAAAAAGAATTGAACAAAAACGGGTATCCGTATTTCCAACTTCAATCACTTCCATTAACATTGTCTTCTTGAACCAGCACCCCCCCGCCCTCCCCCCCCCCCACCCCAAGTAACATGTCAGAAATGAAGCACTTATCCACAGAAAACACACACACAATTTGCATCACCGAATTAAAACAAAAAGCAGGAAAAGCTATGATTTAACAGAAATAAACATTCATCTTTCTTCCTGGACAGGAGAACCAATCAGACTGACTTGGAAATGTTTACTAATATGTTGACGTAAAGATGTTAATTTACAAATTTCACTTCTACTGTTTTTCTCTCAAACATTCGCCACAATATTAATCACTGCTCTTATCACAAAAAATGTTGAATTATTTTAGGTACTTCCCAATGATATAGTGGGAAACAAACTTCATTGTACTCTCAATTTTTAATCTCCTATTTCAAACATTTATACCAAATCAAAATTGTACATTATAAGTTTAATCGAAGTATTTTCTGTGTCTTTCTCAATAAACAAATAGTGGTTTCTTCTAAAGTAGCTTCCTGCAATTTTTATACATCATTACATAACTCGTGTTTCTATTAACACTCCACTAAACGTTTAAGAGGAAATCTATATTTAGATTATTCCTGGGACTTGTTAGGACTATTGAATGACAGACAAAATAAAATGGTTTGTGTTTTTCCTCTTTTTTTGGTTGTCTTCCTAGATGTCTTAATGATATTTTTTAAAAACTCAATAAAAAGTCATATGTAACTCCTACAAAACCTCCCTGCCCTCCCCCTTCACCCGACGAAGGAGCAACAGCTCTGAAAGCTTGTGATTTCAAATAAAACTGTTGGACTATAACCTGGTGTTGTGCGACTTCTCATTTTTGTCCCCCTCCAACAGCATGGTTGCATGTTTGTGTAAAGCTACTCACTTCAGTCGATCATTCAAAATCAAATTTATTGAGAAATTTCAATTTTAAAATGTTTTAAGCATTTCAGAACCTCTTTAAAAGCGTTTCAACTTCAAGACCTGGTTGAAACTTCTGACAAAAGGTCTTTGACCTGAAACGTTAACTCTGTTTCTCTCTCCACGGATGCTGCCTGGCCTGCTGAGTTTTTCCAGCATTTTCTGTTGTTATCCTGGTTGAAACTTGTTTAGATGAGGGGAAAATTGATTTTTGTTTCTGTTTCTTCCAAAATCATATTCGAAACTTAGGGGGGAGGGGGAAAAGTGTTTTTAACACATTTTTTGTGAAAAGCTCATTAAAAATCTTTTAAATTCTTTCTAGATCGTTGCAGCTTTTATCAGAAGTTGCTCCAAGTTTCTTTTTCTCTCTTCAACGCTGTCGTTAAACATACAATGAAAAATAATAAAATAAACTCTAATTCCAAGCGGAGCTCAGATAAGAAAGTGAATAAAGTGGTTAAACTTCCTAAGAAGGCGATGAGGTTATCTATCCCCAGCCTTGGCGATGAGTTGGGATCAGTTTTGGAGAAGTTTTGTCCTTTTTCTGCTGCCGTTCCCTCCGTGTTTCTCAGACTCAGAGGTACAAACAGGGGCACAAACTTTTTCCCTTCTCTCACAACATGATTTAAATAACCCTGATAGATTCTTTTAAAAAGGGGGCAACACCTGGCAAAATGTAACTGGAACTTCAACATCACTTTCCCGTATTTTTTTCTGGCTTTAAACAATTTTCTGAATTAAAAAAAAATTCCTTTAGCCTCCATCCAGCGGCCATTGTACACGTGCTGCGCCTCCACCTGTGTTGTCCCAAAGTGCGGCCGCCGCTCATTCCTCGGGAACGGACAACATGTGTCAGGACCCTCACCCCTCTCTCTGTCCCTTTCTGTCCGTCCTACTCTCCCTCTCTCTCTCCATCCCCCTCTCCTTCGCTCTCGTCCCCCTCTCCCTCGCTCTCGTCTCCCTCTCTCTCGTCCCCCTCTCCCTCGCTCTCGTCCCCCTCTCCCTCGCTCTCGTCCCCCTCTCCCTCGCTCTCGTCCCCCTCTCCCTCGCTCTCGTCCCCCTCTCCCTCGCTCTCGTCCCCCTCTCCCTCGCTCTCGTCCCTCTCCCTCTTCCCCCTCTCCCTCTTCCCCCCTCTCCCTCTTCCCCCTCCCTCTTTCCCCCCTCCATCTTTCCCCCCTCCTTCCTCCCCCCCTCCTTCTTCCCCCCCTCCCTCTCCCCCCTCCCTCTTTCCCCCCTCCCTCTTCCCCTCCCTCTTCCCCCTCCCTCTTCCGCCCCC